>CM060638.1:13599202-14799202 GCA_030578275.1 Meda fulgida | reverse complement strand
GTTGATAAAAATCTCCTAAAGAGAGGTAAAATCCCCTCTGTTTCTTAGCATTTACATTTATTACTTTGTGTCCTAGGACAATATTTTTAGATTTTCCAAGTTTTTGACAGAGTTTTAGATAAACAGTTTTACCTAAAATAATGATGCAACTTAATTATGAATGTTTTTTGGGGGGTGGTGGTTGTTTTAGGGGCTTTTTAAAATGTACTGGGTAGGTGATACTAATAATTGCTTTATTTACTACAGCTTAACATGCTATAGCTCCAGGTTCTCACTGAAACTCTGTCAGCTACATTTACTGCCAGATATCCTGATTGATATTCAGTCTGCAACATCTAGAGTCTCATCTCTCATCTCAAGGTCAGATTTAGAGCTTGTTGGGTGAATGAAAACCACATGGAGGTCAGTGTAGCTTTTGATGTAATAATAACACTCGTTGCTATATGAGACCCTCCTCAGTGTGCTGGTGGACTGGGCAGCTGCCAGTGTTACAGAGGCAGAGGAAATCTGCTCCTAACTCCTGCTGAGGCTAACATTGTAAACTTACACCAGCTGCCTCCTCCAGAACCCTCTCGAAAAACACAAAAGCATACACCACCATTTCTTCAATGCGTTCTCTCTAACTCACTCTAAACCCTCGACCCCCACAATGCATACTCGTTCCTGCTGCTCTACTGCCTTTGTGCCCTCTACAGAGCACACACACACATTTAAATGCACTTAACCAAAGTTGATGCTCAGGCTTTTTTTGGCTCTAGTTGTCTTGTGCTGGGTTAGTGACCTGCCATGGGGCCCGTTCTCCATGCAAACTCCATTACTTTACAAGCTCCCCCAGCACTTGAGAGAAACCCTTTAAATATGCTGCAACTAATGTACACTACCGATCAAAACAAACTCTAACATGGGTTACACAAATACAAGTTCCAAAGACCAGCTTGAACAACCATGAATTCCTATGGTCCATGCTGGTTAGAACAAGTCTGCCTGGTAGACCAGCAAAGTATGGTCTTTCTGATGAAGCTGGGTTTTTAATTCATCCCAAAGACTTATCTCTTTTAATGGTATTTTTTACACAACAACAATGTACTAAAAACAGACGACAACGTTGTCAAAATGATCCCTGTTCACATGGATCTGCGAAAATGACTAAAAAGGCTGTATTATACATACGTATATGCCAAACCAGTAGTTGACGATGTCACTTTGTCAAGATTCAAGAAACACCCCACCAACATGTAATATGCATAAGTGAACATGCAATACGCAAGCGCATGACATCACCGCTTTTTTAAGTTTTATATTGTTTACATGGAGACGGTATAGGCATTGTTTTCAAAATCTTGCACTTTGAAACCTGTTTTCCAAAGCTTGAATTTTCAGGCCTCCAAAACACCGTTGTTGTGTAAATGAATGGCCAAAACGCATAAAACGTTTTTCATTTTCAGTTGAAAACGGTGTCGTGTAAACATACTATAAGTCCTTCCAATTTCACCCTTATCTACAATATTGGTACCATAACAATCTTATTATATCATTAGCAATTATGAAATAAAATTACTCGTATTGTGACATAAAATTTTGGTCATATTGCTTGCCGCTAATACACTCCATGGTGTAAAGTCACATCTCGGTCTGTCTGTTTCCTCAGGAAGCTGGAAGCTCTTGACCTATCCCATAACCAGATGGCAGTGGTGCCCACAGATCTGCCCAGGGCCTTGCGCCAACTCTCCCTGCAGCACAATCACATTCACTCCATTCCTCCATACTCATTGAGTCACATCCGCCCAGGCTTACAGTCCCTACGCCTCTCCCACAACCTGTTAGAGGAGCAGGGGGTGCTGGGGAAGTCATTTCGTGGCGTTTATCAAACACTGGTGGAGTTACTCATGGACAACAACAGGTTTGAGAGGGTGCCCCACAATATGCGCCACTTCAAGAACCTCCAGCTACTGCGTCTAGACCACAACCGTATAAGGTATGTGATCCTTACCTAGTTGAGCTGCCTCACTGCCTACAGCCTACATAAGGCAAGCATCTTAACTGTCATAAGCTGCGACTATCTTTATAGTCACTCATAAGATGCAGTGGTTTCAGTTCATTCCAGTGGAGTCTGACATTAGCATGTTACTAAACCAGTTAATACTCTATAAGCACAAAAACACACAGCACACACAAATATTGTGTGAAATATTTGAAGAATTTACGTACACTATTATTCAAATGTTTTTAGTAGATGCTTTTTTTAAAGAAATTAATACTTTTATTTAGCAAGGACGCATTTAATTGATCAGAAGTGACATTAAAGCCTTTTATATAGTTAGAAAATATTTCTATTTCAAATAAAAGCTGTGTCCATGCTAAATGCTTTTTTAACTTCTATTCATCATCAAGAATCCTACAAAATATAACATGGTTTCCAAATAAACATTAAGCAACACAACTATTTTCAACACTTATAATAATAATAAGTCTTTCTTGAGCAGCAAATCAGCATATTAGATTGATTTCTGAATGACCATGTGACACTGAAGACTGGAGTAATGATGTTGAAAATTCAGCTTTGCCATCACCAAGATTAAATTATATTTATAAAACATATTAAAATAGTAAACAGTTAGGTAGTGCAATGTTGTGTATGGTCCAATCCAAAACGCTTGACGCAAGTACTGTAATATAAATACTTTAATCCACACAGAGACTCGCATAGGAGAAAACCAGGACGATAATCGACAGGGAACAACTGAAACACAGGGCTGTCAATACAGGGGACAAACAAAGGCAACTTAACTAGACACAAGTGAAACACAAGTGAAACTCATTAGTAACTAAGGCAACTAACAAGGGATTTAACAAGACCAAACTGAAAGGGAACACAGGCACATGAATAAAAGACAAGAACACTGAACATAACGCTAATATACAATGCCGTCTAAAAAACATTTTCTGGGATGCCTAATGTATTTATTATTTTAAGTATAAAATGCTAAGAACTGATGATACCTGAAATGCTTCAGGTATCATAGGGCAGCATAATATTTATAATATATTTGCGAATGGAGCACAGCTTGAATGCCTTAAAATGCTAGATGTCTTAAAATGCTAAATGTTCACTAAGTTTTGCAACAAACCCATAGTGTCAGGCTGCTACATACCCATGGATTCAACCTCCATTTATGAAACCCTCTCAGTTTATGATCACATCTAAATTTCTACCTTTTCAACAACTACTCAAAATTGTTTCTTCTTATTTATTGCGTACTTTTGCTTTTCAGATTTTTAAGTTTAAATACAAATTTTTATATTTTTATCGCAAAACATTACAAAAATACTGATAAGAATACATCCCTACAATTAACCATTTGATAGTGCATCATACGTATGACTTTGTGTTTTCAGCTCTGTCCCAGTGAAATCGATCTGTAAGGTTAAGAGGACGGAGGAATCACACCTGTCAACTGTCCATTTAGAGTACAACTACATCAATGTGAAGAAAATCCATCGTGCTGCTTTCTCCTGCATTCGGGACCCTAGCAAGATCATATTGGAGCCTCAAACACAGAGCTAGAGAAATCCGAGAGAAATATCACCCTCTGACTTCACAGCCTCCCCTCTGCCCGACCTGTCAGTCACTCCCAGGTTAAATACTGTAAACACCATGTCCATTAGATCCATTAATAATGTGCATGCCTGCTTTTGAAATGCACATTTGGGTCATGTTCAGCAAATTGTAGCATAAAATACATGATTTTGTTTCTTTTTGTATGTAATAAACTTGTAGGTTAATGTCAAAAGCGGGCTCAGAAACTCCCTGGCTCAGACAGTTATTAATGGCTTTCTTTCACAATATTCATTTATACTTTGGTGCATTTGCAATGATTTTATTATTTTATCACTTTATATTTATAATTTTATTGTATTATTTTATGTATTCATATTCAGGTGACATTAAAACAATTTCATGTATAATACTTTAATATTAATTCGTTTATTTAAAAATTTGATTAAAACTCAAGACAGCAGTGAGTGATGTTTTCAAAACCCTCTATGTAATGCTAAATGTTAACAATTACCACAATTTGAAAGTGTCTGTCAGACATGATGGAACCAAAGTTAACAGTTTAGGTAGGTACAGATATATATTTATTTATTTATATAATTTATATATATGCAGTCTGAGGTCTGTGACAGAATATTTATTATCCATGACTTTCAGGTTTCAGGATTCTTCATTGAAGCCTCAGGTGAACGGCTGGAGTCCTCAGAGCAATGATGATGTTTAGAATGGCAAGGTAATGAGATAGAACTTATGAGCTGTGATGTGTGCTGAGTTCAGGTGTGAATGACGCCCATAGCTCTGAAACGGGCCCCTCTGTGCTCAGTCAGCAGAACTGCCTCTGGGTAAGAACGGGTTACTTGAATGCCATTTACATAAGTACCTCAGAATTCTCATAACCAAGAAATCTATCAAAGCGCCTCAAGATGAGTTTCTTTAAGCTTCATGTCTAGCTCACAATCGTAAATGATTTACATCAAGCTGTGGATGCCCCAAGCGGCAACCTCCCTGTCTCCCTCTTGAAACCAACACGGAAGTGAATTAAACTGCAATTCATTGACTGGCCGCTTGAGGCTGACTGCAAAAGTGAGCCAAATCTGTATCACTCCCATGTTAAAATGCCCAACTTTACAGCCGAAAAAAATATGTTTACAGCCTGGTGCCTTAAGTTGTTTTGACAACTGTGAGGGGGGTGAATTTTTTTTTATAACTCATCCTTTTAAATTATATTAAGCCTTACATTTCTGCCTAATTAAGGGCGTGGCCACTTGAGTGACATGTGGATTGCGGCTGCTGTCACTGCTAGCCGTTTGTCTGCTGTGTGTTACCGTCACCCTCAGCTAATCCCAGCCAATCCCAGCCACTGCTGTACTTGAAATCTCTGCCGTGTGTGTGTGTGTGTGTTTTTCTGGATTATTTCATACAATTTAATACACGCATTATAGCTTCGCCCACGCCGTTGTATTCCGTCGTTGTTGAGTATGGAGAGAACAACCAGCGCTGTATTTCCAGTTGTTTTGAACTAATGGATGTCTGAAAATTGTATTGCTTTTTGGAGTTTAGATTTAAAAACGTCTAAAGTTATAGATATAAAGACACTCGTTATGCGGCACTGATGCTCTGACGGAAGATATGCTTATTTAACCTTTTAGTGTTAAATAAAAAGTACAGGCAGATGAAATCCTGCAAGTGACAGTGCTTTGCCTCCGTCCATTCAACAGATGCACACCCTTGAATGAGCGCGGATTTCTAGTGCATTTACTTGAACTTCTGAGGAAATATCTTTGGTTTAATCCATTTGAGAAATTGAGAGGCGGACAAAATGGACTGAATATGTGAATAAAGCTCTTTACGAACTTGACGTGCGATGTTGCGCTGACTGACATGTATGCGCATGAATCACTCGCACAAGCTCAGAGCAAAATTGTTAAAGTGACTGCATTATAATACATTTTTAACTACCAGAATAATAATGCATCACGATACAAATAGTCTCACTTTTAGTTACGTCTTTTAACTATTATAGTATTTCAAAGGGCAAAAACATGAACTTTAACTATTGGCTTTACTTCAATCAGCTGTCACTTTAAGCGCGAGGCCATAGCATAATAGTATTAGCACCTCAGCTCCACCCACGTGCCGCCTCTTTGCCAATTTTCGTTTATCCGGGAGTGACGCGCTGCCAAGATCGGCTACGCCCACTTTAGGCTTCAAAAACGGTCTTCAGAAACCTACGGGTGACGTCACGCACACTACGTCCATTCTTTTTACAGTCTATGGGATGCCCCCAATGACCTTGCCTGATCGTTCAAAAGAAATCTTATGGCCTGACATATTTAGTTTGAATTGCATTACACTGAAGGCATTTGAACTCATTTAAAGTCAGTCCACTCAGTCATTACAAATCATGAAAGCATTACTGTAATCTACAAGAGTCCTTCAGTAAGTCTCTTAAACTGTTTGCTGAGGTTTAATTTCATTAATATGGTAGGTCACCAATAATATCTGACAAAACATTCATCTTCAGCGTATAGATGACCATCAATGGTATAAAAATATCACACAATTATTAAAAAATATATTTCAGGGTAGTTTACGTGAACACAAATCATCACTTCTTGGTTTTCTAGAGAACTGTAAAAAAAAGGGGGGGGGGGGTACAATTTATTTTAAGGCATGTTACAATGTAATCATACATTTACTTTACTGGGTAACTTTATACAAGTAACTTTAATAAAAGTAAAAAAAATATGGTTCTTTAAAGGTTCTTTACACCTAGTAACTGTTCTATTTTGTACTGTATTGTCCTGAAGAACCCTTTGCTGAAATGGTTCTTTGTGTAAGAGTTTAGGTTTCTTTATTCCCTCCTTTTTGTTTTTCAAATCTGTAACTGTCAAACCCTCCTCATTACTGATTTTCTGGAGCTCAGCTATACAACCACAGTTAAACATGCTGTCAACATACAGGTAAATTATTTCTTTCTTAAAATGTCTATAAATTATAACTTTAAAAATTGTAACAATTATTTCCTAACAATCATGTATTTTTCTCTTTTATAGTTTAACAGAACATGTAGTGTGAGCAGCTCTGTTCAGTTAATGAGACTCATCTTCTCTTCTCCACAAAGTAACAGAGATATGGAATTTATGATCCATATTGTTTGATCTTTTTTTTAATTATTACTTTATGCCTAAACATACCCAGTCACAAAAAAACATTAAAGCTATACCATGACTTTATATCACTTTTTCCTTTTAACATGGTAAAGGGCTCATTCTGTCTGTTTGTGCTAATTTTGGCCTTCATGAACAATTGTTTTTACATAATCAAATGGAAGTGACACAATGTAACTCTAAACTCAATTGTTTATTTCAGATCCTGTCCAGTACCATAACCTCATCATCTGCACAGATGCCACTCATAATACACACATAATGAAGGACGTAAAGACATCATAGGGGATTGTGAAGACATTTCACTGGAACTTGGTCTTCATTACATCTATATCGTGTTCAATTTCAATTGTTATTTATTGATATACAATCTGCCATGTCAAGAAAAAATAAAAGTGCACGAACAAGAACATGTTGTTTGTTTAAAATGTAAAACCCAAATAGAGGCAACAAGATATAAGACCAGGCAGATAGAGGGCTATAAATAAAACAATATTAATAAATAATTTATCAAAAATAATATTAATCATATGAAGATAATATACTGATAGTAATGAAAACAAATATTATTGAAAAAGTTATTTATAACACCATTAAGGTTCTTGCATGGTTCTTTATGGAACCTTATAAAAAGGGTTCTATTTTGCACCAAAAAGGGTCCTGCTATTGTTACAAGCCAAAGAACCCTAATTTGATACTGATTAGAACCATTTTCTTAAGAGTGTACATGTAGTGTTACGATTAGGGTGTTGCAAGTAATTATGCATAATGTATAGTAATTAGTAACCACATGTAACGTGTAACAAGGACACTAAAATAAAGTGTTACCAAAAAAATGTACACACATCTGTGACTCCATCGACATCTTGAGAGTAAAATAGCAGCTGGACATTTCAAATAGGGCACGAAGGAAAAAAAGAAACGCTGCATGATTTAAAAGATCACATACAATGTTGGTCTCAAATGTATCATGTCAAGAAACATGAAAGGCAGCAGGGCTTCTGCTGTTATTGGGATAATGGCTCTGAGGTTCACATGTGCATGTTTCCTGGTGATGCTTTTCCTAGAGGAGAGGTTTAATAACAGTGTGACTGGTCTGTTTGCGAAACACAATGCTTGTATTCTTGCAGCCCCCAAAGGAAAAAAAATACTATTAAAGATATTGGGGCCAAGCAAAAAGACGTAAGATGTGGCTCTGTGATCCTCTCTAGCACATCCAGGCTGCAAAAACCCTGGTGTCCTTCCAGCTTTGTTAAAAAAGTGACTTCTTAGTTCTTGACGTTCTTTGTCCTGACATTTTTTTTTTGTTGCAAGGATTAATGAAAAACATGCACAGTAATCAAAACAGCCTTTTTAAGGATGCTAAATCCTTCCTCTTTTTAAGAAAATCTGTCTAATTTGTAGCACACTTCCACATAATCCTGTGCTTGCTGTAAAACACACAGGTCAATTATTATTATTATTGTTCTCTTTTCAAGTCCCATAGGTTTCTATTTATAGAGTCTTCTCCCCTCATGAACATTCCTTATAATCTGACAGCAAGCAGATTTCTGAAGGAAGTTTGAGAGATTAATCTTACTTGTCTTATTTCCATTAGTCACCACACACACACACACACACACACACACACACACACACACACACACACACACACACACACACACACACACACACACACACACACACACACACACACACACACACACACACACACACACACACACACACACACACACACACACACACACACACACACACACACACACACACACACACACTTAATGCGTTAATTAGTTCACTGCTCAGAAGAAAATGGCCCACAAAACTCATAGATATATTTATATAATTTGTATATGTATCTTTTAAAATGTATGTGATCCTCCTTTGTATGTAAATTATCTGTAACAATCACGATTGTAATAGTTCTCAATGAGCGTCATTAACAACCCCACTGCAGCCCCAATTACATTCTTCTTATGATAAAACAACTTCCCAGTGCATCATAAGGATTGATGAAATGATGATGTTACTCCATAAAGCCAAAAAGTTGCCTTTTAGAACAAAAATATACATTCATCTGGAGTTTTTGAAGCCACACAATAAGCAGTACAACTCACAATGTTGATTGTAACAAAAAGTACAACAACTCCCCCAGCTGAGCTGAGCATTTAATCACACATTACTTCTAAGCACCACTGAGTTGGTCAGTGCAATTGGTTATCCGATCTGCACGCAAAATAACCTCAATTTGACATAACTGTACAGTCATTTTGAAAACAGTGCTTTACTGTCTAAGAAAGTGGCCACCACAACCAACAAAATTCATGCCAAGTTAAAATCACTCAGATGTCATCTGAAAACTTGGCATGAATTTTGTTGGTTGTATTTAATATATTATATTTAATATATTATATTTATAGTTATATTTAAATAAAGCAAAAATGTAATTTACTCTTAAGTTCATCTCAACAGGATCTCAATGGTACAGAGATCCATTGTCGACTAGACTCACCAACTTCATAGCATAAGCTGTGACTGGCTCAGTTTCCTCCGCTTGAGAATAAGAGTGCTGAGGATAGGGGGTTTTTTTTTCAACCCAGAGGAGATCCTTATTATCCTTCGTATCCTCTTTGGCCCACAGACAAGCACTGTTCTTTCTTTATTCAGACTCAAGCTGTTTTCACATATAAAGCGGGCTCTGCCATGGAAGGCAAGTCTGGCCTTCACACATCCTAACAGACATGCAAAAAAAAATTTTTTTTCTCATTTTCTGTCAGATTCGTCAGTTACTTTTGTTTAGAAGGAAAATTCATTGTCAAGAATTCCACAATTCAAAATATCACAGTTTAACACTAAAACAAATCTCTTTCGTCTTTTCACCTCAAAGTAAAAAAAAACTGCTTTTGTGAATGCAAAACTGGCTATGTAAATAATATGAAGTGGGAGGTATAACTATATTTCAAAGCTTTTACAAGCTATTTTAAAGTTTATGGAGGAATGCAAAAGTTTCACCAGCAAATGCAAAAGCATTGAAATAGTTTCTCATCTCATGTTCTTTCAACGTGTCCATTTAGAGGCTCTGTTGTGAGATATGCTGTGAATTCAGCCTGTGAAATTTAAAGTCACAATTGTGAAAGATGTTACATTGCAAGCTATAAAGTCACAATAATGAGAAACAATTTTGCAATTGCAAGAATTACTGGAGTTAGTCATAATTATAGGCTTCCTAATTAGAGCATTAACTATTATCCTGTAGCTGCAGGCTTCTTACATATTTTCTGTTAACAGTGCTTTTTGTAAATCTTTTTGAATAAAAGAATCTGCTTATGCTGAAGCATATATAAAGTATGTCAGAGTTATGCACACTCAAATAACACAACTGAATATTACAATAGTCAAAAATAAAATGCAGATCTAAAATAAACTTTTGTAGAAATGTAAAAACTCTCTATCCATCTGTTTTGTCCTCTTTCTACCCTTTTCCATGCGGCGACAGCAGCTTCCTGTGTTTGTTATTAGAGGAGCAAGAAGGGGGCAGTGGCCCATAAACCCCCCTACTGGACAGTGAACCCCAATCACATCATTCCATTACAGAGCGTGAAAAGAGAATGGAATGAGTGAGAATAGATAAAGCAACCGGATTCATGGCTAGTGTTATGTAATGCATTGCTAAGTAATTAATTACTGTAATTTAATTACTTGTCCCTTGAAAAAAAGGGATTAAATGTATGCATTAGCTTACTCAAATATTTCAAGTTAAGATCAATTAAAATATATGAGTACAAAATAAAAATCTGCAAGTTCTGCTTAAACTTTGAATTTCTTAACTTGGAAATTTTGATGTAACTGATTACCTCCAACTTTGGAGTTTTGCCAACTTATTCGGGTTTACAGTACAGTACAGACCTACAGTAAAAAGAGATTAACTGCACAAAAAAGATGAAAGGACATCTGTCAGGACTGTTTAACCAATTAGAAAAGGTGTTAATGCTGACATTGTACCAATTGTTTAATATAATTAGTGCAAATTATAATTATAAAATTATAGCATCAGATTTTTTTTTTTCTTGGTCAGCTTCAGAAAATCTACCAGTTTCTGTTCTCATTCCTCCAGCTTAGTGAGTGGGTGCTGGCAGTAGAATTAACTAAATGCTGACATGAATAACAGTGCAGGTTGCCAATGGTAAATAAGAAACAGACCTGAAACAGCATCATCATGAGCTAAACTGTGTTTTCTATGGCTCAGCATTACATGAATTAAATGTGCATGTCCATTAATCATGATGAAGAAGAGTAGTAGTCTTCATATTAGATTATACTGTCCAACGTTAGGGTACATTTGAATGTAATCACTAATGTCCCCTTGCAGACTATAACGTCCTGCCTGCAGCTTTCTCTGTGCAGAAAGTGCATCTGAGTGAATCTCTTTATTGCAGACTCCTCAGAAAGTGCTACACTTATGAAGCCACTATAACTACATCAAACAAGTTAAAAACATGTTGCAGTGTGTAACTAAGGCATGTTAAACAGTTTCAAACTGCAAAAGACATTGAGGAATAGCTGAGAGGACAGACTAATATAGCACTTTGACAATATTATTATGAGATTACTTTTTTTGCATTGCCTTTTTTATACTAGCTTGTTGAAAGAGGCAAGCTTTTGCTCTCAACTACAAAGAAATTAATGTTCTATTTAAATAGGGTTTGACAAGCAAAACTGATATTAACACCTAATGATTCATTTGATTTTGGATGAATTTCAGTCACCGTGGGCTAATACATTCCTCATAGTTAAACCTGTCTGTCAAACTGATTATCATCTGTACCCACAAAACATCCTCATTACTTACTGTAGAATATTAAGAGACATTTCAGTGGTAATGTAGCTGATGAAAAAACACCCAACAGAGAAACGTAATAGTCTGCTAGGCTATATTTGGCTAACTGATTTGCATAACATTTTTCATCTTTTCGTTTCCCAGTTTCCAATTTCAAGGGAAAAAAAAAAAAAAAAAATCTAATTAAAAATGAAAGGTTGCCTATAGCTAGCCTACACATCCCACATTCATTTATTGAGATAATATGCTACGATAAATGGTATTTTGGCGGAAACTGCCTATGCATTTTTTTGCCAGGGTATTTGTCAATATCCACGTTGTAAGAAACCGTTTCCTTCGATTGCTTGCACTTGAAGACTTGTAAATAACATCAAATCACGGAACCTGTCAGAAATCGTTTCATACATGTTGCGCAATAAGTAGCCTACCCTACACACTACTGAGTGCGCATCAGTGTAGCCTAGAGAGGCTGGCAGAAGTTCTGGCACTGTCCAACCCACCCAAACCCGCGCGCCCGTGTTCTCCTGTTTCCTCCTTGAGTAAAGCAGTCCAGCTCTCCGCCTCACTGACAGAGACAGGCTTGATGACCCACTCGAGTTAGTTAACATATTTAACACTAGCAGAACAAGTCACGACGAAGAGAACATACTTTAAAGCCCAAATAACAAACACTGAAGATAAATACGGTAGCAGCTCACAGTGTGGAAATAGGCTACTGCAGCCCAAATTAAGGTAAGTGGTATTGCGCGTTTGCTAGTTATTTTACTTGCATACGTTTGTTTGTTTTTTACTTTTTTTTATGTTATGCTATGTTGTCATTTTGATTTGTCTGAACCCCCCCCCCCCCTCCCCCCTTTTTGATAGTTTAAATAGTTACTGAACTTATATACATTTAAGCTTTAGAGAACCTTAAAGCACATGGAACCGATGCCTTGCATTATAAAACTTTCTAGATGTGGCGTATGTATGTGCAAACTTGTTGCTCTCTCTTTATTCAGATGTACAGAGTTGTGATGTGAAGATATTGATGCTATAAATTATGATCTGCTACTGGTGCATGCCATTATGTTTGGATAGTTAAAGGTTTCTTTTATGTCATGAAAAATATCTGAAATTCTCAGCACTCTGTCTTCTTGTTTTGCTTCATCCTCAGCTCATAAAGTAGCAGTTCTTGCAGAAAAGTAAAATTCTGATAATGTGAATAAAGGGTTACTTCATCCAAAAATGTTAATTCTGTCATCATTTACTCACCCTCAAGTTGTTCCAAACCTGTATGAATTTCTTTCTTCTGTTGAACACAATGGAAGATATTTTGAAGAATGTTATGGGGCACCGTTGACTTCTATAGTATGAAAAAAAAACCCATGGAAGTCAATGGTGCACCATAACTGTTCAAAATATATTTTATGTTCCACATTACAGAGAAATTCATACTGGTTCGGAACAACCTGAGTACATCTGTACATGATTACAGTATCAAACATTTTGGGTGAACTTAGCTTTATTTACAGAATTCATGTTTTCATGTTTTCTCAATGTCCCCTCTACAGTCTACATAATGGAGGGAATGCAGTGGTACTGTAAAGGAAAGAGGAAAGAGGAAAGGGTGGATGAAGAGGAAAGATGGATGTTTAGGAGATGTTGAATGATGATGTGACTGATGACTCTTCCTGAATTCAGGATGAAAGCAGTAAATCAGCTCTCTGAGTCTGTCTGGTTATGATCTATCTATCTATCTATCTATCTATCTATCTATCTATCTATCTATCTATCTATCTATCTATCTATCTATCTATCTATCTATCTATCTATCTATCTATCGTCCGTCCGTCCGTCCGTCTGTCCGTCCGGGTCAGTTCTTCTTTTTTTTTCACCTAAAAAAATATTTATTACATTTTTTATCACATTTACAATGATGTTTTATAATTTATTATATTTTATTTTTTATTGCTCTGCACAGCAAGTTTTCTTTACCTTGACCATTTGAATTCTTTCTCTCGTGTTTCAAAGCACAAATCTCAGGGTACCTCTGTCCTTTTCCAGTTGCCTTCACTTTCTCTTTCTTTCAGTCTCTCTCAGAATTGTCTGTATATCTAATTGTGGAAATTGCCAATATATTTTAAAAATAATACACACTCTATATAACTCTTTTAACAAGCAGCTGCTCTGTTGATCAGGTCTGCCTTCACTCTTTGTTGTGCCAGTCACCACATTCAAGCGCGAGCAGTAACAGACATTCCCAAGCAGAAGCTTTTTTAGGGACTGAAGTTAACAAATTACAGTCAAGCCAGCAGTTAATTCCTGCCAGGACAGAGCCCAGAACCACCCAATGGTTTGTCAGGAGAGAAAGTGTGTGTCAGAGAGCCAGACAAAAGTAAGTAGCCTATACATGTGTGCATGCAACAGACAAAACGTCTCAATTTAGATGATTGACTTTATTTGTGAGAACAGATTATATTGGGAATCTTCATATATTTAGTTGGTGATGTCAGAGTTTGATTGGCTGTTGAACATTGAAAGCAAGAGTGTCATTGGACTCTTAATCAAACCACATGTAATGTGTCAAAGCTGTTTTAAAGAGAAATGCTATATTCATGACCTTGCTAACTAATGTCACAAACCACAGATTCACCAGGGTCATGTGAGTTCACTGGCTCTCAGGGTTAGTGCAGTAAACTGAACAACTTCCTCCTCCCAACTTTGGTATGTTAGTTAGATAAGTGGCAGAATTCAACTCTAAACATTCAGCTCCTCATTGTCATATTCTAAAAGATGAAAAATGCATTTGGTAACACTTTATTTCAATGATTTAGACATTCTATAAGGAACTTTGCAACTACATGCAGCCAACTCTTCTTAGAGTATGTTAACTCCTACGTTTTTGATGGACATGATAATGTGCATGAGGGGTGAACTATGTTGGATTTTTGGGCTCTTTTAAAAGTTCACTATACTTATTTTATGGAATGACGTTTATTTTGTGACTTAGATAAATTACATGTTTTATCTCTTGTCCCATTTATAGATTGCAACTCAATATACAAGACACGCCATAGCCTTTGCATTTAGCTTTTTTTTTAGCCTTAACTCTCTACAAATGAGTCTTAAAGACATTCAAATCAGACATAAACACATGCCTCACACAGTTACGATGGAAATTCCCTTTTTTTGGCTAATGTGTTTTATTATTATTATTACAGTAATCATGGGAAACATGCTGCGTTGTTCAGAGAGATCTCTGTGTGGGCACTGCTCAGTCTCTGTCATTTCTGGAGAGGCGTCTGCTGTGCGCTCTATTATTAAAATCTGACATTTAGTTAATTACTGTCTGTCTTTTTCAGAAACACCAGACTAGGTGGAGATTTAGACAGTAACTAATTGTTTTCATGCAGAGAATTTTTTAACAACATTGTTTCATAAGCTTATTAGGCATTATTTTCCCAGTGTTTAAAGATATGTACTATCACACTATCAGTCTTGTAAAGGGTAAGCAAAAACAATTTATTACACATCGCAATAAATCGCAGTTTTTGAATTGTTCAAAACAAAATCAAACAAAATTCTACTTCATCATTCTACTTGTACTGTATAGAAGCTTAAATGCTTAATCTTTTTTGCATGTGTTTATATGCCTTGCAAAATGTAACATTTGGTATTATGTGAGGTTGGGTCAAAATTGCAATGTAAAATTACTATTATAATTATAATTATAATACAATTTGTAAAAAACAGTATTTCACAATATTACTGTTCATACTGTATTTTTAACTAAGTAAACCATCTTGGTGAGCATTAGACACTTTTAAAAACATTTTTTTTTAAATCCATAGAAAAATAAATGTCCTGGAGGAAAATGACCAGCAAATTTTCCATTACATTTCCTTCAACCCGAAAACACTACACAATTCAATATATAATTCAAAAAATGGGTAAATACTGTATAAGAAAAATCATACTCAAATAATCAAACTCATTATTTTGTTTCTTTTTTACTTACCAAAAGTAAACATGAAATGACATTTCATATACATTGCTACAAATCAATTGGATAAACACAGTAAATTAAGTTCACTTGACAAAAAAGTGCACCTGTAAAAAATCAATAAGGAAATGCCCATATTACCATGGTTGGGGTGTATTTTATCGACTTTTCTTATAGTGTTACCTATTCACAAACATACATGATCTTACAGCACTTTCATTTTCACCTTGCTCATCAACTGCTGCTCTTCTGTACCTGTTCTCGCTGTTAGTTTATCTCTCTTAGTCTCTAAGACTAACATGTACATGTAACTTTAAGACCAACTGACATTTTGAGTGAAAAAAATAGCTATTTGCGTTCCTCATTGTGCTGTGTAATTAGCAGCAGAAGCAATTGTTATGTCTAGGCCGTACCAGGTCACTGTGCTGGAAAGGAGTGTGTCTTTAGACCAAGTGTCCAAGTCTTAAGTGCAATGAGCTTTGGATTGCCCTCTGATTTGGCTAAGGCCGTGGGATAGGATTATCTTTGTGTCAATTAATGTGTGTGTGTGTGTGTGTGTGTGTGTGTGTGTGTGTGTGTGCTTGTGTGTGTGTGTGCTTGTGTGTGCTTGTGTGTGTGTGTGCTTGTGTGTGTGTGTGTGTGTGTGCTTGTGTGTGTGTGTGTGTGTGTGTGTGTGTGTGTGTGTGTGTGTGTGTGTGTGTGTGTGTGTGTGTGTGTGTGTGTGTGTGTGTGTGTGTGTGTGTGTGTGTGTGTGTGTGTTTTTGTCAAAGGCATCAGATGTATATATGGCTTTTGCTTATTGGCTGTTTTTACACAGCCACTGTTTGGGATTGACAAGCGTTTGCAGGTGTGATTGTCCTTTTGACAGCAGACACCAGCAGATTGAATGTCTGTATGAATAGATCATCAAAGTCAATCATCATCTGCCTGTGTGTGATGTATCACAATGGACACCCACTCATCCAACAAGCTGCTAGTTAATCAGTGAGGTCAGCATGCATTGCTTTACCAGTTTTTACAGTTAAAATCTTTAGGAAAAGCTTTTTTTTTTCATTATTATTTCACACCATTTTTTTAGTGATCTGATTGTATTTGTGCTTTATATAAATATCACTGTTTTGTAATAATTTTCTTTCTGTCTGTTTGTAAAATAAATAAATTGTTATGGTTCCAAAATGTCACTCAAACAAAACAAAATGAAAGTTGATTCAACCTTTCAAATGTTCACCATATGTTAAACAATAACCATTATTAATTGATTACAATAACAAAAAATAAATTGTGAATAAATACGTTTACTTTTTATGTAAATCTCAGTAAATTATTTATGACAGTTATGGCTCTGGTTCATTTTAAATCGGACTTAACCAAAAAATGCTTCAATGAGGGAATCAATTTGGATAAAATTGCTAAATGGATAAGTGATTCAGTCTAAAAGTTAATTTGTGGCTGTTTCATGAATCATTTGTTTGGTTTATTAAAAAAGACTCGTTCTTAAGAGTCATTGCCATGGCTTTGTTGTTGTGAAAAGTGAAAAAACGGCATATGGACACAGACAACATTTTTACCAACTAGATTTGAATAATTCTAAGACCCTTTTTGTCTCATTTGTAAACATTTTATTTGCGATGTAAAGCCCTGCAGAACCGTATTTAGTACTCCAAACAGTAAAGACAATCATATTCTGCTGATATGCGAACATAACTATTGAAATCCTACTCAAGACACC
This sequence comes from Meda fulgida, assembly GCA_030578275.1. NCBI lineage: Eukaryota > Metazoa > Chordata > Actinopteri > Cypriniformes > Leuciscidae > Meda > Meda fulgida. The sequence goes on along the minus strand of CM060638.1, from coordinate 14,781,928 downwards.
TTATTTTGTTGAGCAGCTGCTCATTAAAGAGTTGCTGCATGGAAGTGCTGAGCGCAACTGTATTTTATCCCATAAAAATGGCACATATACGTACGCATATTATGGTGTTTGTGGTCATAAATAATTCATATAGTTTTCAAACTCTTCTATGGAGTGCATGATGCAAGGACTTGTGTATAATTGTGCCTCGGCCCTCTCCTCGCATTCCTCTGGCCAGTCCAAACCGGACCTTTTTTGGGGAGCATGGTATAATTTAGCTGCTATTTTTACAAATGGGTACATTTTCTTCCCTGTTTGCTTTTATTCCAGGTCAGCGGCATTAAAAAGGGCTGTCGCTTTCCCAAGTGTTTGACTTTAAAGTGAAAGATGGGCAGACAATATGAGAGGAACACACATAGATGTTGGCACGTCAGGATGAAGAATGGGATTTCATTGGATGCTTTAGGCTTTAATGCCTACCTTGGATGAACTAATATTTAGTAAATGTTTGGATCAGCATATGGTCAGCTCTGGGAACTGTCAGCCACCGTGACAAATTTTTTTTTGTAAATGTTGGTTTGTAAGTCCATTTCAAAGATCTCTCTGTTGCCTCGGACCTAGACAACAAGCTTGAATGTTCACAGAAGACGATTGAGGAGTAGCCAAGGGGAACGGCAGAAGCATCCATGCTCATTACTCAGTAATGACACAGACGCTGTGTGAAATGGGAGACTTAAAGGACTCAGCAGACACATTTACATGAACAACATTTGTGTGGGATAACTCTGAGATAATGGGAGTCTTTACTGGGAGTTTGCTATGCATGAATAGGAACTGAGGCTAGTCTATAACGACTTAAAGATGTTCCTCAACTCAATGTTCCTCTTTGACTGATGGCAGATATTATCTAACTAAAAATAATTTAAATTCTTGGGAGGTATTCTTGAATTAGTATTGAAAATTTCAGATATATTATATTGTTGTTAAAGATTAGGGATAACACAAAATGTACACACTAAAGACAAAGTCTATGATATTTAAATGAACATAACTGTGTAAGCCCGTCAAGATCGGCCCAATGGCAGCATCCAATAGAACGGGTGAAGGTCTCTGCACGTTACTGTCTTTCCGCGTAGCAAAGTAATTTAATTCCATTTAAGCTTTTATCTGACTCCATTTTATCATGACCTCCAATTTAGGTTAGATTGGTAGAAATCATACCAAACATGTATAATTCTGTATCATAAAAATTCACATTAAACCATATAGATTTTTGGGTGAATTTTAGTGATCTCAGCATGAGAGAGAAGGAGTGGGGGAAGAGGCAAAGAGATGTATTCTGAGGTGAGACTTGCGTCTCAAATGGTGATGCTAACTTCACAAGAGCGAGTTCAAATGTTAGGTTCCTTTGTTTTCCCAGAGAGTTGCCCTCTCTTCCAGTTCTTCCAGTCTTACAACTGAAGTGTATTCTAGGTATTTTTTAGAAGTTTTTTTTGTTGTTGAAACTGTTTATTTGCATTTTATTGAGTATCTGGGAGGTTGAATGCTTTTCATGCCTTTTTAATCTTCACATCCCGACTTTTGTTATTGAGGGAATAAATTTGAATGTGGCAGTAAATTGTGATGGGAAGACATTGAGTTTCTCTCTTGGGACACATGACATCCTCTGACATCTGGCTCCTCTCGCTCATCCACATGTGTTTATTCCCAGGATGTATAGGGCAGGGGTTCCCAAACTTTTTCATGACAAGGCCCCCCAAATACCACTAGGTTCTGGCCAAGGCCCCCCTTTTACAGGATGTGTTATTGAACCCATCGACAATACTACGGCAAATGTAGAAATAAATAAATAAAACATCTAGGTGAACATCAAATTATATAATGGTGTTCCAATTTTTCATTGACCTTGACCTGCCGATGCAGATTTTAGTCGATTCTGATTTCATTTTTTCTAACCACTTTACAGCACACACAGATATTTTTTTTGTATTTTATATATATATACCATATAGTACCATATAGTTACCCAAACTGAATAATTAAGACAAGTTTAAATGGGTACATTTTCTGTAAATATTTTTGAGTCTTCGTTTTCTTTTCTGACATAGCCCACTCCAGTTCTTGTTAAAACACACTAGACATGCAAATGATGTGCATTTTAGGCACTTTTTGTGTGGAATCATATTTATTATGTCCATCAAAAGTGTGCTTTCACTTTAATTGAACATGAGCTGCGCAGCAAAAATATACTCGGCGCCGAAACCCGCTTCACTGCTGCTCACGCGACGCTCCTGCTCGGTGTGTGAATGCGCTGATTGATTTACATGCACGCCGAAAAAATACGCGCCGCTAGCGCTTGCGATCTGAAACGGCAGTAATTCACGAGGTTTCCTCTTGATGGGGTGGATTTTCATCCCAGCTGGATGGATTTAATGGATAATTGTAATGTTATGTTGCTTGTGCTTTTGCCACGAGATATCACATTTAGTGTGAGGTATTAATTAGATTTTTTATTGCATGATTCAGAGTCAAAGTTGAGGATGAAGGTTGGGTTTAGGTGGTCGATTTGTGTTAGAACAGGTGTTGACTATAATATTAGGCCTTGGTTAGTTTAGGTTCACCACAAGGGCCAAGGTTAAGTCAGGAACTGACAGGTGGAGTGTATGTGGCTGAATCGAGTTTGCGGTTCAGGTTACAGGCCCATGTTAAAGGTATCAGGTCCTCTGGTGGGTTCTGCGGACCCCAGACCTTTAACCTGTTAGCCCGCACGAGGACGCCAACCCACTGAATCATTCTTTGTTTAAATAGTTCAAAGTTATCATCAGATTTAATGTTATTACCTTGACAAACTATACATCATTAAAAAGATATAAGACTCAAGTTTCAGTATTTGAATCGCTATTTTATTCTGAGAAACTTATAGTGATAGTTATGTATTAATTTGTGTCAGGAGTTATGTACTCAGTTGATGATGTGACTCAGCTGGAACACATTGAGAAATGACATCATAGGTGGCTCCCCACCCTTCTTGGCACACACACACACACACACACACACACACACACACACACACACACACACACACACACACACACACACACACACACACACACACACACACACACAAACACAAACACAAACACAAACAAACAAACAAACAGAGACTGTCAGAAATATTCCCTCCTACCTCCTTCCTGTCTAATGAATGGCTTGTTTTAAGATATGTTTTAAGAAGGCCAGCTTGACCTTTTCCACTACCACACACTGTCTGACCAGACATGTGCTACAGACACAGACTCACATATTATCTCTTTAATTTCCCCTACATTATATATATATATATATATATATATATATATATATATATATATATATATATATATATATATATATATATATATAATCTGCAGAGGATACCAAAAAATGAACTCAGTAGTTGCACTTTTTGTGCTTATGAGTAATGTTTAAATGTGCCCTCATGAAAAATGTCAAAGCTTAATTTTTCTCAGGGATGACATGTCCTGTGCTGAATGATGTGTTTATATTCGGAGGGCAATGTTACAATATCCTTCCAAAACCCCCAAAACAACCTAGATCCATCCTGTTTCTTTGATGTACTTTGTGAAAACTGTTTTAATGATTATAAACAGAGCTAAGGAAATTAGTTACGGGCTGAACTTGAAGAGAAGACATAGAGTCTTATTAAATAACTGGAGGACACATTAACACTTGTGTAGTTTTACTAAACGGGGCAAATTAGCGTGAGAGCGCAATTCCCAAAAAAATGTATGAGTGTGGAAAGTTCTGCACGTGATCTACTGACAATGTGCAAATTAAAGAACACAGACGCAATCGGATCATTCCCATTATGACCAACACAATCTACTGAGAGCAAATTAGCATCTGGTTTAAAACATGCTTTTTTGGGCGGTAAATAATGGCGCAAATACCAGGCCTTAGTAATTCACCTTGAATGGTTCATTTAAATACTCTTTCATAAATTTTGCATCTAAAAGGGAAACTCATGCATATGCAATAAGGTCAGCCGCAAAAATAACCCTGTCCATGCCATTTCAGTTTTTGCTGTGAGTCGTTACCTAACAGTAATTATTAAATGCCAAAAGAAGGTTTGCGCTGACGCAAACTGTTAGTAAATCTGGCCCTAAAGGCTCTGTTTAATAAGAGTTTATAAAAAATAATGTACTAAATACAATACACAGTTATTCATAAAAACATTTATGTCGAATTAAATAAATAATGATGAATCTCTCTCTCCTGATCCTGCAGTTCAGTGTGTGAAAGCCTCTGTATCCAATGATGTTCTCCCGCCGCTCTCTCCTGCATCTGTTGCTCAGTGTCTGCAGCCTGACTGCTCCTTCACTGACTCTGCCCTTTGAGCAGAGAGGATTCTGGGACTTTGCTATGGACGGAGAAGGAGATCTGTCGACAGTAATGATGAGAGATGAAGAGGGATCAGCTATAGAGGAGCTGCCACCGGATGTGTCTATATGCCCCTTTGGTTGCCATTGTCAACTCAACGTGGTGCAATGTTCAGACCTGAGTGAGTAGCACATGTCCTTGTCTGTCTGTCTGTCTGTCTGTCTGTCTATCTCCACACAACAGCTATAACAATAACAACACAGAGGAACAATATCATTGGAATCACTTTCAGAAAGATTTTTTTCCAGCTGATGAATGATAAAATCATTGACAGCAAATCAGATCTACCCGACCTTAAAGAGCTCAAGCAGTTAATGCTGTGGAGTCTATACGACATAACTGCAGCACGTGTTTATAATAAAAAAAGCATGTGTGTTTATCAGTGTCCAATCCATAGATGTGGACTCTGATAAAGTTATTGTTACTGTTTAGTTTTCTATAAGGTTATGTAGTTCTTGGTGTGAATGGGCCTTTAATCATTGCAGATATTTTCATTAACTGTACAATGAATCATCAAAGTGCATCAGAGTGATAGTTTGATTGAATGTCTGGGGATCTTTTGCTAATATTAGTTTCAATTACATAATAGTGGGATCTTATAAAGACTGCTTGACAGTCCACGTCCAAAAAAATAGCTGTCCATGTCCAGTTTGTTGCAGTTTAGTATCAAAGAAAACTGGGGCCTGAATTGGAAACAATAAAAAAAATTGCCTATGCAATTTCCCACTGAAATGTAGGAGGGGTTCTGTGTTGTTTTTATGACACACACAGGATGTTTTACAGGAAGACAGTGTGTGAGAGATAGGGAAAAAAAGGAAAGTGAGGAAAAATAGGAAGATTTGGGCGTCTTTAATGAGCATTTGTTTATTTCAAAATGCCAAGAAATAGTCTTGGGTTTTGTCTTGTTAGCAATACAGCCACAAAAATGGTAATTTGGGCCTAAAAATTTAGGTTTTTGACAGGGGCCACTTAATTTCAGTGTGATTGCTTCTAGATACTCTTGTTTTCTTTGCCAAGGATAGGAAATAACAGACCTACAATCAAAAAAGGAAACATTATTTTTAACTGAACTGATTTGTAAAACCATTCACCATCACCTTGTAGGAATTTTTGTCAATCAAGTGAATGTTATGTTTTTCAGTGATCACTCAGTTTGCAAATCCAAATACACAAAATGTGGATGGACAAACATGTACAAGAATTATATAAATGTGTATAAACACAAAACAAACAAACCAACCACCATGCAATGCATGTGTGCACACCCATAAAGCAGTGGCGTAGCTTTTCTTTTTAGTATGTGGAAAAGTGAAAAGATCAGGGTTAGATGTAGGTTCAAGAAATTGGTTAAAGCCTTAAATTTCCGACAAAATTTGGCACGTTTGTGTATTTTTTCAGCATGGCACCAACAACACCCATTGAAGCTCCGCTGTAGCCTTATAGTCATACTTATAGATATACACTCCATCTCCAGCCAAGTTTGCCCAAGTTACGATCCTCATAGAACATTTACAGGCATTGAACTGACAGAAGCAACAAAAACGTTGGAATTTGGAGCTTTTATAATTATATGTATTGTTTTTTAGTTTGTGCGTGTCTGACTGTGTTTGTCTATGTGCATTGGTTCTTTATGCAATGCGTTTTGGTCTTTAGAAAGTGTTTTTGCGAATGTCATTGCATCTTTGTTTATGCTTGTGCATTTGATATAAAATCGAAAAATACAGCCCTCGTTTTAGGCGTTTTTTTATATGCTTCCTCCCCCTGTGATGAAGATTTCCTTGTAATACATTGATCCATCCACTACGCTCTCTTATTTTCTTTCATATATCTGGAAGTTATTCTGCCATGTAGGCTGTAATTGAATTGATGGTGATGCTTATTTATAACAGATGTTCATAATTGTGTATAAATTTAGGTGGTTATGTGCCTTCATCATAAAATATGTTCCTATTAGGAGTTGTAGATGTGTGTAAAGCTGTGGTTGGGGGGCTGTAATGTGCTGGGCAGCTGTCGAAGACCAGCTTTACTCTGGGGGTTTGGCATTGTGTCCGTCAACGGTTGGTTGGTTAAAGTTACAGAGCACTTGTTGGTTTGAGTGGCAGGTGGATAGATGGCTTAAAAGAAGAACCATCATATAAGATCTTCAAGTTGTAGACTGATATCACATCATGTTGTGTTCCCAGCAAAATAATGTGTGGCATGTCAAGAAACTGGAAACTTTAGAAAGAATATTTGTGTTCAGTGTACATTGTGAATGCAAATGTACCCCAGGTTCACTTTATTATTACATTTGCAAAAATGTAAATTCCAAACCTGAAATTTAACAAACAAAAAATGCTAAGATAATGTGATAACAGCACCTCCCTAGAATGTGAATAAGGAGCATATTAAACACTGCAACACAGAGAAACACATTCAGTTTTCTGTGAAAATGCTTGAGTTGGATAAGATCAGACTTTTTTTTGTAACACATTTAAGTCAAAATTATTTTTTGTGGTAATTGAAACAAGTTATGCTGTCTATAGAGATTAAGTTATTACTATTTAATCCAAAATGTATTTCTTTAATGTGCTTAATATCTCGATTTTACTTTTCTCTTTTGTGGGAAGCAAGATGGTCTGGCAGTTGTGGTTCTCAAGAACATTATAAATGGCTGGAGGGGAACAGAGGTTGAACCCAGCCTAGTATAAATTATTGGGCTCTGCTGGAAATCATCATGAATCATTGGCCTGATTTAGAATCTTGGAGACTGCTCTGCTAAAACTGACACAATGCTGAATTTATGCTCTTGATGTGGTTCTGTTGGAGTTTAGATATAGTTTTGTGATGTGGTCCATGTGTGGCAAAATAACCCAAATGGTTTTAAAATGTACATTTAAAATGGTGGCAAAACATCCTCAGGTCACAATATAAAGATAGAGTGTACCTCCAAAATCTGACACAGAATGGAAAATGACCAATAAGCACAATTGGCCATAATAACTGGTTAATTTCTAACTAAATATCTTGTCAAAGACATGCTGTAATGGTTAACACTTTCATTTGTGTTCACTATTTAATCCTGTTATTTTGATGTCAAATTAGAAGCCCTGTAATGGGGAAATTCAGACCAGATGTGAGCTAATGGGGTCTCTGTACAGAGATTTGTTTACAGATCTGTATGTTCTATAACCTACATGCTTTAAACTAGCATATAAACATGTTAGTATCTTGTTTAGGTTTGACTGCAGTTCCCAGGGATATTCCCAGAGATACCAAGCTCCTGGACCTACAGAACAACCGTATCACAGAACTGAAGGAGAACGACTTCAAAGGACTTACAAACCTCTATGTAAGACATTGATAGAAGAAATGAGAACTAGAAATCTTAATTTTGACAGCATCTTGATATATATAAAAATAGATGAGGCTAAACATAAAATAAAGTGCCAGTTAAGTAAAATAGAAAACTTTTTGGCTTGTATGTGTTCCTCAAAGCAATGATTGTTCAAATGAGAACATTCATAAAATTACAGGTTTTCGCTAGGAGCAATTTCTCAATACGTTGGTCATTTTTTCAAAACACTTCACAGAGCGATCAGAACAGAAGTTTATCATTGCTTTGCCGCAAAATGATTTTTTTTTGACTCCTTAAAAAAAACATGAATTATTTTCTAACTTTGGTGAAAACGAGTAAGGGGTAATGCGTAGGTAGCTAGCTTGAAGCCAATGGGGCTGTCGGTAAGAACAGTTCCAGTCTAGTCAACTCAGTTATGGAAGTCTTGATTTCACATCCAAGCAGGTATTGTATGTGTCTGTATGCATGTATGTGTGCACGTGTGGTTTCTACAAAAGAACAGAAGTAGTGTTTAAGTAGTGTTTAAGTTTCCAATAAACAATGCCAAATTGGATGCAAGGTAACTGCCAATGTTACATTAAATTCACAGGAAATAAAAGTAATTTAAACAATACATGAGGCCATCTACTCATATTATAAGCTCATCAAATACACCTTTAAATATCTAAAGCACATTCCTAGGCAGGAAATATAGCAAGCCTGAAAATAAATACATTTAGGCCAAACTTAAGTCGTACAAAATCTTTAAGTATAAAAAAAGGCACTTACATGGTTAATTATGCACATGCAGGAAAAACAAAGAAAGGTGATCTCGTAAACATCGCCAACAATGTCTTGATCCAGTTAGTTCTCTGGTCTTTGGTAAACTGGAAATCACCACATTTACTGACATGATGTTCGATAGAATTACAGTAGGCGCAGACTGGATAGCATTCAGCTAAGGTGTTAGGAGGAGACTGAATAACTTTAGGTGAGGGAACTTGGGCTCTGGAGGAGGTCATATGAGAGCAGGTTTTGATACCATGGAGTATGGTTGTACCTCTTAATGGGTGAGGAGGCGGAGGCCTCGTGAGATAGGCTGAGATGTTCTATCTCTCCTGGGCTGGCATAGGGCTTCTTGTTGTAGCCAGTTGGAAAAATCTAGGAGGTTATAGGAAAGAGGACCTGGTCTACTCAAACTCATACATCTCTTAAACTGGCAGAACTGCTCATGGGGTCACTCAACATGTGAGCCACAGGTAAGCTCAGAGAGTCCATTCAGTCAGAGTCAGTTCAAGGCCCATGGACTGAAGGAGGCCCACTAATGCCTGCACTCGGAGGGAAAATTGGTCTAAGCCTCTACCATCACCTGTGTGAATAACAGGAATCTCCATTATGGTTCGGAGCTCCTTCAAAGCAAGCTGTCTAGGTTGACAATAATGCTCATCTAGGGCTCGTACAGTTTGAGTGTAAGGATCTGGGGCATAGACATAAGCCAAAGCAAGTCTCCTCGCCTTGCCTACCTTTAGATGATCCAACAGGATGTGGTATTTATATTGCTCTGATTCTCTTGGATCTAACAAGTTGGATAGGGCCATCTTTAACATCATGTACTGGCATTCATCCTCCCTCGTGAGTTCAGGGAAAGAAGGACCTTCTACTCTGCTATGATTTAACTGCAGGGGGGCAATAGGAGGAATAGCTGGTTTAGAGGGGCAGCCGATGTCAGGTAGTGGGGCTGCACATTGAAAGGCTGGTGTGCCGTCTGGACAGAATAGGACAAAACACCAGGCAACGTTTGATTTGGCTGTGTATAGGCTGGGTGCATGTGGTTATACAAGGCTGGTGCTTGATATGTGGCAGGAAACTGACCACAGCCAGGAGGATGTGTGTTCTGCACGGACTGTGGCATAGGTTAGGTAAGAGGGGCACAGCTTACAGGAGAAGGAGATGGAAGCTGTTGCTGTAGTGGAAGAGGAGGGGGCCTATGGTCCTCTTTAGTCTGACGGGCTTGGGGCGATGCTGCTGATTGAAGGTGAAGAGTATCAGGGCAAGGGGATAGCAAGCGAGACCATGAGGAGTGAGCTCTGCTCCTAAGCATGCACTACTCGATTAGTCTACTCTACCCTGATTTCTTAATTCTTCTACCAATTTCTGTAGGAGTGCAGTGTGAGTATCATGAATGTGAGCTATTGGAGAGGTATGTGGTTGTTCAATTTCTTTTGTTTTGATAAAGTGGCCTAAGTATTGAGACATGGATCCTTGCGATTGTAAAAAAAAAAAAAAAAACCCTCTACAACCTTATGAGTTGTTTCTTGTGCTGTACACTGATGTACACCAGTTTCACAGCTTGATTCTTTGTTTTTGTTTTTATTGTTTTTATTGTTTTTATTCGCCACTGGCTTTTGTACATTTTAACATCAATAATTAAGATATAGTTTACGGATATTACATAAGAAACAACAAGACAGCTTTCTTTAAAGCATGTTTTGGCTAACTCTTGAAAAATCGTTCTGTCGTTCACGGCACACATTACTTGACGTTTGGCACTCTGTGCAAAACAGCCTGACAGGATGTTCATACAGTTCAAGTCGCTGAAGAAGAATGTTTCTGTAGCTCTGGAAACACTCTGGTGCCAAACTGAATGTTTTAGTTCCCTTCTTAGAACTCATATTATCCCCAATATTTATCCCTAATATTTATTCAGCCTCTCTCACCAAACACAATATTTGACATGGCCTGTAAGGCAGTTATATCATCATTTATAAGTCATTAGATTTTGTGTACATATTTAATGATCATGGTCAAGCTATGAGTTTCCATGAACCAAATTCTGACCTCTTCCTGTCTCCTGTCAGGCCCTGTCACTGGTCAACAACAAGATCTCCAAAGTCCACCCACAAGCCTTCACACCCCTCCGACACTTAAAAAAGCTTTATTTTTCCCGGAACCTCCTGACAGTGGTACCCAAAAACCTTCCCCCATCCTTGGTGGAGCTGCGGATTCATGAGAATCGTATTAAGAAGGTTGCAGAAGGAACGTTCTCTGGTCTGGGCAGCATGAACTGCATTGGTTTGTATGCGCGCTCGCCATTATGTGGTATAGAGGTTAGAGGTCTGACCAAACCATTTCCTTTTTTAGATGGAGCCTGCTGGTTTTTGTGATGGGATATTCTTTCTGATGTTGAATGCTTCTTATAGAGATGGGTGGAAACCCTATTCAGAACAGCGGCTTTGAGCCTGGCGCTTTCAAAGGGCTGAAACTCAACTACCTGCGCATCTCTGAGGCCAAACTCACTGGAATACCAAAAGGTAATTCTTTATTATAATTAGTCATTAGTCAAGTCATTAAAGAGTGAACGCTTGAACGATAGTCTCATATTAATTTTCAAAAAAGAACATTTGGATAATACTCTTCTTTGTGCAGTTTCTCACTTGAATGAGCTTTAGGAATATCCTTGGTAATAAATCACAATTTGCACGAGTTTTAATGTAATGTTAAGATCAAAGACGTGGTGCGACTTCAAATAATATAAAGATGAATGTCCCTCTCCTCCCAGACCTCCCTGATAATCTTCATGAGCTCCATTTGGACAATAACCAGATCCAAGCCATTGAATTGGAGGACCTGAGCCACTATAAACACCTGTACAGGTGAACCGTCTCATGACTCTCCTGCACTCCGACATACAAATTGCCTTTTCTCTGCTTGTGGGCTTTCTGTAAAGCAACAGTGCCACCTGGTGAATGAAATCTTAAGGATGTGAAAATGTAAAAAGACGATGCTTTTTTATATATAAAACAGACAATGCTTATCACAACTTTAATTTGTAGAAACAAAGTTAATTGATTATACCTTTTTACACAAAATACACAAATATTTAAACTTGTTGGCTGTCATAGGTGATTATAGACCATTTATTTGTCTTCTTAGCCCCCTGAAAACCTATTATGTAAAAATGCTTTATCTTTACTGAAAACAGCTGCAGTAATTTCACTCTTGAGTCATTTAACTGTGTACTGAGTATAATCCTTTAAATTTCACAAAAATCACGAATGCCAATTTAATTTGAGTTATCTCAGGAGTGTGCAAGTTTATTGTTGTTAACAAAGTATTGTGCTGATAAAAACTAACAATTAAACAATATTTTTTTAATGACACTTTACAGTAAGGTCTTTTTAGTTGACATTAGTTAATGCATTAACTAACATTGAGCAATATATTTGTTATGGTATTTATTAGGGGTGTAACAATATCGTGTCACAATATATCGCAATACAAAAATGCATCAATATAAATCATGGATAGTGACAATCTGTATTGTGTATAGATCACCCAAAATGGAAATATGAGAAAAAAATCAAGTTTTAGTGTCAGTATTTCATTAAACTACTATATATAATGTTAAATATATGTATAATAATGCAAACAATATTTGTGGGTCCTGATAATGCCTAATGTCTTATGTTACCAGTAAAAAGTGGCCAGTGACAGAGTGCAAGCATATTTGTATAAAATAATTCTGTATTTTCAGCTTCAGAATCATGAATATTTTTATTCTGGTGTCACCATGTGCATTGGGTTACTAGCGCCAAGTCCAAGTCTATTCATTTACACCCACAATGTAATACCAAAATTAGCATTTTAATCAATAGTAAATTTTTTGTTAACCTTTTACCATATTTCTTGGAGTATCGCAATAATATTGTATCTTGAGTTCAGTATCGTGATATGTATCGAATACATGAGGGTATCGTTACACCCCTAGTATTTATTAATGTTTGTTAAGGTTTGTTAATGCATCTGTTCATTGTTAGTTAATGTTACCTCAGGTCCATTAAATCATATTAACAAATTAAACTTTTGATTTTAATAATGTATTTGAAAATGTTGAAATTAATATTAACTAAGAATAATAAACAATTTAAGTATTTTTTCATTGTACTAATGTAGTTACAAATGTTAACAAATTTATCGTAAAGTGTTACCATTTTTGTTAACAATTCTGATTCTGCATCGTGACGTAGCGTGTGATGGTGTACCACGGAAGTTATAAAGGGATCCCAGAACACAACAGCGTTAGCTTCTGATAAAGCAGCTGATTAAAGCAAGCTGCTCACAGGCATACAGGAGGTGTGGCAAAGGGACACAACGTCTTGTTCCCTTCTGAGCAAACAAGGGTTAAAGTCGTAAACCCGAGACAATCCTGAGGGATCTCGCGCTGCATCAAACCAAATGTGTGAGGTGAGGCCCAGCCCGCAGCATCACATACCTCCTGCAGGGAGATCCCCTGATAATAGGGCTTTTGAAGATGCCATCCTTCTAGTGGAGTGATCCCTAATCAGCATAGGCAAGTCTAAGCACACGCCTCGTAAGCCGTAGAGTTTGCCTTGATAATCTACGATTGTCCGCTTTGAGGCCGGAGAACCCATGTTAGTTGGCACCTTGGGCACATAACCTAGAGTGGAGAATGGCTTTCACCCTCTCAGGAGCAGACTCCGAACAGGAGCAGGAAAGCCATCTTCAACATAAGGAATTTCTCCATTGGTTTGAAGGGTGCCAGGGATAACCTTTCCAGAACCACAGCCAGGTCCCAAGCTGGGGTCCTAACCTGAGCCACAGGCCTCATGCTCAGAGCACTATGAAGGAAAGAAACCAAGTGGTGTCTCCCCAGAGGTCCATGACTTAACGGTGTGTGGAAGGCAGCTATGGCCGCCACGTAAAACCTTAGAGGGATACTCATAGGGATATATATTTTAATATTAAACTATGTTATTCCCTTAAATAAGACGAGTTGATACATACCTCTCTCGTCTCAGTGCGTGCACTAAATTGCTCTGTCTTGCGGCGAAACTTTGTTAGCACTTAGCTTAGCCCAGTTCATTCAATATGTACCAGGCAGAGAAGTGACCAAACACCTCCACGTTTTCCCTATTTAAATACAGTTACTCGAGTAGTGTAACTCGACCTAGGACGGTGACACAAAATAAAACGTCGCGCTTTTCTAAGTGTGTAAAATGGATAACTATATTGTATGGCGGAATGCTATAGCAAGTGCTTGGGAGCACTTCGACACGACCCGGGGGCCGGTGAGAGGATTTTTCACGAATGATGATATTACTGCGCCGTGTTGTATTGTACCCGCAATGGCACATTTCAATGTCAGCAAGTGCTGCACCTATTTTGATATAAATGTGACCAATCAAATGTTTACCTTTTGTAACTTGTTTGCTGTTATTTGGAGTGTAATTTTGGTACACAATTTGCTAGCTTTATGGGATGAAAACTGTAATGAATTTACATGTAAAAAATTACTTTCATTATGCACAATAAAAACAAGTTAAAACAAAATTGAAATTGAAAACCAAATTAAGAAAATAAAAGAACAAGTGAAATTTGTAGACTATACAAACCCCTTTTTTTTGGCACACAAAATATTTTTTTGCTCAAAAATCCTGCATGTGCTAGATTTTTATAGTGCAGCTTGTCCTGCAGGGCTGCGGTTGACCCAGTGCCTGTTCACAGTATTTCCAGTCTATTGTGTTTCCACCTCACTAGAGGTCTGTCACAATGATTGTGGCCTGTCTATTGTCTGTTGCTTATTCATGGTTGTGCTTGTTGTTGTTTGCCAGATTGGGTCTGGGTTTTAACCATATCCGCATGATTGAGAATGGTAGCCTATCATATGTCGCTAATCTGAGGGAGCTGCATTTGGAAAACAACCGGTTGACCCGCGTCCCGAGGGGCCTGCCAGACATGAAGTACCTGCAGGTGCGAGATATCAAGCTAATGAATGAAAAGTGTCCCATTCGCTCATGCACGATCATTGATTTTTGCTTCTTTTTCAGGTGGTCTACCTTCATTCAAACAACATTAGTCAAGTGGACATTAATGACTTCTGCCCTCAAGGTTTTAGTATGAAGAGGAGCTTCTACAACGGCATCAGCCTCTTTGGAAACCCGGTTAACTACTGGGAGGTGCAGCCTGCCACCTTCCGCTGCGTTGGTGACCGATTGGCCATTCAGTTCGGAAACTATAAGAAATAGAGAAAGGATGAAAGGGAGGTTTGGAGACAAATAATAATGCTGGAATCAAAACAAAACAGAAGAAAAGCTTGGAGAAACTAGGGGTCCAAATGGTGTCAACAAACAGTGTTTCCAAATAGTTTTTAATGTGTATCTTTGGATGTATTTGTTTGTTAAGTCTAAAGAAAAAAGAAAGGGGCAATACAAATAAGTATTGGAAAATGTAAAAAGAAACCTACGGAATTTGATCTCTTACAGCTGACTCTATTTTCAAAACCAGTATAATGGTCATTGTTTCATAAGTGTGTTACCGTAAAGTCTTACCATTATCAGTTCACTTTGTAAGGGCTCTTTGTTTGCTCGACACTTTTATAATAATATTATTGACTGTTAAGATTTTTATTATGTTATATTAGTTTATGTTGTATTATTAATTGTAAGGTTTGGATGGGATATTGAAATAAGGTTGAATCTTAATGTTAAATTCATGGTGCTTATAATAAGTGTATCTGTTGTTTGTCAAGGTTGTCAAGGTTTAGATCTCTCTTCCACCCCCCCCCCCCCCCCCCCCTCCCCCTGTTTTTTTTTGTTTTGTTTTTTTGTCATTGCCTTGCTTCCTTGCTTCAGGGGTCTTATTGTTGTGGGAGTACTTTAGGGCAATGGAGGAACTTTACACAAAATATAAATCAGTCAGTCACATGCCTCATGTTCTTACCCAGCCCTCTTGGGTTGGAGGCTGATTCAGAAAAGGATTGTTCTAATGTAATTTTGCACAGTTTCTCTATGAATTCCAAATATTTTCTTTGTAGCGTGTTGTTAGTGGGATTTTTCTCTTGCATATAGGCTACTGCGCCGCACACTGCTGCATGTTTCAATAAAATATCGTTCAGCTTGACTTCAGGAGCAGAAGTGGCATACCATCATGGTTTGAAAGCTGTGACTAATAAAACTTGAGTTAACATGAACACCAAATATTGATTGAGTGAATTCTCAAGCACAATGTCATTGGGTCATCACTTGTTGCTAACCATGTCAGCGAAATTCCAGATTTTATACATAGAAATAAAATAAAACTTTTTGGGAGATGTATTTATTTACTTCTTGTATGGTAATTGTATTGTATTTTATATATGTATATATACACACTCTCTCTCTCACTCTCTCTCTCTCTCTCTCTCTCTCTCTCTCTCTCTCTCTCTCGTCTTGACCACAAACTATTAGTCAGGGAATTAGCTAAATTTAAGTAAATGCACTCCTAAAAAGCCATTGCTGTCTCAGAAAAACATCAAAAACAGAATAAAGTATTTTTCAGAATATGGGAAGTTGTGTGTGGAGTGAAACACGAGTCGCGGGGTAATGCTCGATGTCTTTGAAAAATCTGATGAGAAACATAATAACAAATGCATCTCTACCGCAGCAGCCTAAGCATGGAGGAATAGACCGTTAATGTGCGCCTGCGCTGCTTTTAAGATGCCGTATTGGAACTACTTTACTGTAAAAAGTCATTTAATGCTTGGAAGTACAGGAACAATATTGCAGAATGGCTTGATTCCCACAAATGAAAAGTTATCTAAAGAGGAATGATCATAATTTTTGTAATCATTAGAATGTATCTGTTTTGTTGAGGACAGAAACAACAAAAACGTCACAGACGCCATAATTCACATTACAAAATCAACATTATAACCACTTAGATATAATCCACATGATTACAAATCGTGTCCCTTTTTCATCAAATTAATTTCGCTTGATCGTAATCGCAAGATCATCTGTCATATGAAAACGGCCTCTAGAATTAAACCTTTTGTGTGTTTTCTCACTAGTAGGCAGCACTCTGATTTTATCACGGGTGTCTTATGGCTAAGGGCTTTTATTGTAACAGCATCGAAGAGTGCCCGTCGGTAGCGCGTCACCGCATCAAACATGTCTGTCAGAGGCTCTCTGCTATAACGCGCACAGAACGCGCTTCACCACAGCGACCCGCGACGCGCACAATACGACCGCGGGTATTATACATGGTTTCGTGTGACACAAGATTATTCACAATCGAGTGATTAATATTAAATAAAGGCCAAGATATCAACTGCCACTGGAGCCTCTTTAGAAGCGTCGCTGTGATCCGGGTGAGTCAGAGGAAACGCTTGACCTGAAGTGGTGAAATGAACCGTCATATTGACGATTATTTTGCAGTAGTTGCTCTCTGGTTTGCACTTGCCTTTGTCGTCGCTGCATGTATGGTTGTTGACATATAAATTTCAAGTGTGTCGTAATGCAAAAGATGAGCTGGTTTGTAAATAAGCAGGAGATCTTGTTAATTAGTCCAGAACTATCTATGTCCATAGGTGCACAATGTTTTGTGATGGACAGGAGGAGGAGGACAGTGGTCTGTCAACCCTGTGTTTATGACCAGTCAGCACAGGTACTCAATTGGAATACCACTCTGATATTCATTGATCAAAGGCTCATTCCTGTTATGCAGCACACTTTCATGTCCACGTCTTATGTTAAATGTTAAAATAGTGTAGCCTACTCACATTTTGAAACATGTTCGTTGTCTGTTGACAAAATCAAAATTAAGTGAACATAGGATTGAATTATAATGTTTTTATTTTGGTTTCATTTTTGCAATGTCTGAGTATGCCATGCATTTCTAAATTATTAATAAAAAGTGCAATTTATTCAGAAAAATTACAGGTATTTTTTCATATTTTCTTTCATAAAAATGTTTTAAACTAAGCAGCGTTTCTTGTAAATATTGCCTGGTATTTGGTAATTATTTAAGTTTCCCATGAGCCTTTCACTTTCTATAGCTAAAAAAGTTTAGCTATAGAAACTTTTCATCTTACTTTAAAGTATTATTTTACGTCAGGTAAAGTTCTAGAAATTGCTATATACTATCAAAATTTCAAAAGATTGTTAAAAATATCAAAAGTACCTTCAGTTTGACAACCTCATGTAAAGAATTTTTTAAAAATATATATATTTTGGATTTTTTTTGCACTGTGTAATCAAGCGAGCATAATTCTGAAAGTCTGATTTATGTATTCACAGAAATACGTATTACATACATACATATATACATGTTATTATTATTATTTTAAGGTTCTGTGTAACAGGAATGACCTAAAAACGGTGTGGTCTTTGCTGATTTCATGTGAGATATGTCATTGATCCTGGGCACACTGGCGCTTTAAAGTTCTCATTTCTAGTTAGATGTGATGGATCTGTCACTATTGATTTTTGTGTTCCTCTGTTTTTCCAGTGACTCCCACTCATGCCATAGATGTCCATCCCTTAGCTCACTGAGCTCACTTTATTTTCTCCCTGTCCCCCCTCTTATCCTTCAGCTCTTGCCTCTCTCATGCATCTTGCTTTGCCTTCACTCCCTCTCTCTTCTCTTATCTCTCCACCCCTTTTGACTTTCCCATCCTCCCTTCCTCTGTCACTCCTGCTCTGTGTCGGATGTCATGATGGTGTGTTGCAGTCGAGCACTGGACTCCCCCTGCACTCTGGCTCTGCTGGTGGGCTTCCAGTTTGCGTTTGTCCTGTACTTCTCTCTGGGAGGCTTTCGTGGCCTAGTGTCTGTTTTGGTTCATTCCACTGAGCCTGAGATCGACTACTCTCGACCGCATGACGTCTACACCAATCTCACCTCTCTGCTGCTCCACCACCCAGGACCCAGTGGACCCGAACAGCAGATCAGGGACTGTACACTGCCCTCTCCACTGCTGGGTAGATATAAATCCACACTGAAGTGATTAAGACATTGATCAATAATTGGATTTGTTCATTCACTTTGTTTAATTGCTTTAGTTTTAGTTTTTAGATTTAAGTGTACCAAACACACTTTAATGAGTTTAGTTCAAATAAAAATTAAGATTCTGTCATCATTTATTTACACTTTTATCTGTCCAAACTTGTGACTCTTTCTCATATGGATCACACACACAAAAATATATTTTGAAGAATATGCTAGTTGCTGTTCTCCATGCAATTACAATGAAGGAAAAACTGGAGCTTTCAATAATCAAAAAGGACGTAAAAGTACCATAAAAATATCATGACGTGACATGTATACAGAATTCCATGTCTTCTGGAATTTAAGTTCTGGGGGGTGCCAGTTTTTTTTTTTTTTTTTTTCAATTCAATGTTGACAATCAATATTACCTTTTTACAGTTGTGTATATAAAAAAAGTTTAACTCTAAAATGAAATAATTATCAATTAAATAATCAGTTTTAAATATGCCAATACATTTTTTACTTTAATAATGATTTGTTAATTATTTTATTTAACTTGAATTTAACTTGATAACTTTTGTTTTTTTTAACTGTATCTCTTAATCCTCCATAAAATATTCCATTTAACAGTGAAATTAAGTTCTTAGTGTTTTAAAGATTAAGTGAGAGGTAGATGACCGAATAGGTAGTCTAAATGTAAAAATGAGCACAAACAATTAAATATTCAATATCGACCAATGCAATAAATAAATAAAAATCACTGATATTGTGCAGTTACTGATATGGTCCAACACATTGTTCATTACTACTCAGAAATCTTCCTTTGTGTTCAACAAAAAGAAAGAGTCATACAGGTTTGGAACAACATAACGGTAAATAAATAATGGCATCATTTCCATTTTTAGGGAAACTATTCCATTATGTTGATTTTATAGAACAGATTTTATACAACAAATGCATGTGTGCTCTCCCCCTGCTGTCTGCCAGTGGGTCCTGTTTCTGTCCACCTCTCCTCACCCCCCTCCCTGGAGGAGATAAAAGAGAAGAACAACTTGGTGACCTTAGGGGGGCATTACCGCCCACCAGACTGTGAGCCACGGCACCACACAGCCATCGTGGTCCCCTACCGGAACCGCCAGACCCACCTCCGCGCCCTCCTCTACCATCTGCACCCCTTTTTGCAGCGCCAGCAGGTCCACTACGGCATTTACATTGTGCACCAGGTCTCTTGTTTGTCGTTACGCTGACTTGTCACATCTATTGTATGGGAAAAAGTCCTAGCAGTAATTAGAGGAAGTAGCTGGGACAAAGGGTAAACAGACCTCGTAGCTTATTGTCAGGCTATATTAGTGTTTTATTCTTTCCGAAGAATGCATTTGTACAGTTGATTTCCTCATAGTCTGTGTTATCAGTCAGGGAACTCCACATTTAACCGAGCAAAGTTGCTGAATGTTGGAGTGCGAGAGGCGCTGAAAGAGGAGGACTGGAGCTGTGTTTTCCTGCATGACGTTGACCTGCTACCTGAGAACGACCACAATACCTACACCTGCCACCCCCAGTACCCAACACACCTCTCCGTGGCTATGGACAAGTTCAGATACAGGTACCCTTCCTACAATGACTGGATTTGTCTTGTGTTTACGAGCCATTTCTCTAATTTTATCTTAATGGAATTGTGGGGGGTAATATTTATTCCTGTGATGTAAAGCTGAATTTTCACCATCATTACTCCAGTCTTCAGTGTCACTTGATTCTTCAGAAATCATTCTAATATGCTGATTTGGTGCTCAAGAAACATTTTTTATTTATTATTGCTAAAAATGTTTTTCGATTAAAATCGAAAGAGTAAAGACGAGTAAAAATTAGTAAAGACATTTGGAGACGTTTTAAGCAAAATGGTTGAAAGGCCATAAATACAATCCATAAATACAAAACCATAAATGCAAAAAATAATAATAATCATATTTCATATCGTGTGACAACTGGGTGGCACTGTGCCAAAACTGTACAGGTACCCTCATGGTCATGGTTGTCATAATACACACCAAGTTTGGTCAGAATATGCTGAAGCAATGCCGAGATATAGCCTCACATCCATTTTGGTGTGCCGTTTGTTAAATTCGTTTGTACGTTAATCGAGAACGGTTTGACAAATTTAATTGAATTCCATGTTTGTTTGTTTGTTTTTTGTCGTCATGGTCTGAGGATGATCTGAAATAAATTTTCGGGAAAATCGGAGCAATGGTCTAAGAGTTCGAAAAGATACCTGTAGGTTTTTAAAGAAAATCTAAATGGGGGACAGGAAGTTGAAGGCCAACTATGGCAAAATTTATATCTATGTTCTCGGCATGACCCAAGGAATCTTTTAAGACCAGTTTCACAATAGTCAAAATTAATCAAAAGCTATTAGCATTTTATTTAATTTTATTGTTATTCTTGACCACAAGGGGGCACAGCCCTGAAACTTTTTGAGCACCTCCAGGGCATGGAGCTGAAGACACTTAAAGTGTTGTGTAGCAAAACACCAATGTGTTCGTAAAATAAAGCATTTTATGCTAAATTCAAAATGGCCAATGCCCAAAATGGCCGATATGGGAAAATTGGTTATTGTTCGACTCGGCATGTTGCACCAAATCTAAAGAGACCAGTTGTGATTTTTGGCCAAACTGTTCAGAAGTTATAAGCAAAATTATAAATTTTTCATATCTCCTCACCGCTAGGGGGCATTGCGCCGAAACTTTGCAGGTTGTCATAACACAATCCAAATTTGGTCATAACACGCTAAAGCGTTGCAGAGATATAGACTCACGTCCATTTTGGCGTGCTCTTCATCATAATCGTTTGCATTGTCGTTATTCAAAAACGGTTTGACTTATCAACTTTAATTTAAAGTTTTTGTGGTGCAATGGTCTGAAGATGATCCGGTTTGATTTGAATGAAAATCTGACAAACTATCTAGGAGTAGTTTGAAAAAGTATGTTTTTTGGAGAATTCAAAATGGCGTAAAAATTTTCATTAGGGAAAATGATGTCGTTGGATTCAAATCGGCTGGAGCCAAGGAATCAAAGGAAAAAATATGGTTTCTATCCCTTATGGTTCAAAAGCATAAACATGAGTGCACATTTGGACAGTTGGTGGTGCTAGAGGGATTGGGTTAGAAGCTCCAAAATTGCTGTGGTTAATGTTCAGACTGTCCTCTATCTGTGTGCCAAATTTCAAAACTTTTCAATATACGGTTCTATGGCCTGCTGCCATAGACTCAGTAGCAAAAGAAGAAGAAAAACACTAATGGATATAATAGGTGCCTACACACCTTCATTGCTTGGCCCATAATTAAGCAACAACTTTTACTTTTTAATCTTTTTTAAAAAATTTGTAGAATGTGATAGGCTAAATTTTAGCGAACTTCTAGAAACCAAAGGTTCATCCTCTTCATGCATGGTTAAATTGACTATATAGTTCATTTATTATTAGTGCTGACACAGGTGTATGCAGTGGCCCATGGGTCTGGTCCTCTAAATTGACATCCAGGTCTGCAAATTTCGGGTCACCGAGTCTGTATTTCTGTACTCTGCAGCCACAATGTCCACCTAGATATAAACATTCACTGAGAACAGAAAGATTGCAGAGAAAACAACCCATATATTCAGTCCACCAAGGCTGAGGACAGCATCAGGAGCGCTCTGTGATGAATCCACTGAAGGCTGTAAAGCATGCAGACACGACTCAGAGAGTTAGTCCTTGGGTAGAAATACAGAGAGATTAGGAAGAAAGATACATAGCAGCAGCTCATCTAACTATCACTCAAAATGTAATAAATAGCACTAAAGAATTTAGAACAGGTGTTCAAGGGATCTCTGGAGGGCAGGTTGAATGAGCGATCGCAGTTACACTACCTTTCTAACTTACACTACTTTTCTCACTACCTCTTTCTTTTTAAAGAAAATAAATTATTACTGTTATTCAGCAGTGACACATTACATTTATATTTACAAAAGATTTTTTTATAATAAATGTTGTTCTTTTGAACATTTACAGAAAACAGCTTACTTCTGCATTGAAAAATAAGGTGGATACTGCACATTTGGCCAAATGTAGCAGGTCATATGGTTATTCAGTGCATAGAAAGAATTGCATACTATACACTGTACAAACGATATACTGCAGAAATAGTAGTAAGCTATTCTAAAAATATCTTTGTCAGCATTCTTTATTACTTTATAAGGGGTCTAGGTTTTCCATCCCTTCGTAATGCAGAGGTACAGACCAACATTAAACTGCAGGGGAAGCTGTGACACTTCAGATGGAATGATTGATGAAGAAACAGGTGACCTTATTCCTCTGTGCCTCACCAAATCACGCTCTGACTCCACCACAGGCTTCCATACTCTCAGTACTTTGGAGGGGTGTCTGCTGTAACTCCGGAGCAGTACCTCAAAATGAACGGCTTTCCGAACCAGTATTGGGGCTGGGGAGGGGAGGACGATGACATTGCAGCTCGGTGAGGATGGCAAAATACAGTTTATAGTGCATTTGCAAGAGTTATTTCAACATAAAACAGCCTGAAATGTAGTAAACTGGCACGTCTACATCCTGTAAAGCATTTGTATTACACATCTCTCCATCATCATTTTGTTTTCAGTTCACAATCTCATCTGTTTCTTGTCATTACTCTCATTTTCACTGCATCCGTCTATCCCTCATGCCCTCCCCCACATAGCCACAGGAGGGACCAGTAAGTACATGCATGAATCACCAGTTTGGACTCAAGGCTTCTAACTATTTAGATGTCAGTATTACTTTAGTGATTATTGCCTTTTGATTCAATTATAAATTCAAGTAACATTATTTCTTTGACAATGGGAAACTTAAAAAGTCTGAAGTTGTTGAAGCCTTGAAGCCAGAATGAGTCAGGTGTAGTGGATAGTGTTGAGGATTTGAAACATTTTCTTTATAGTTTTAAACCCTAACGATTCTGTCCATTTACAGTTCTTTTAGAACTTTTGAGGAACGTGTGTTTGTAAAAGGAAATTAAATTCCAATTCTATGTGTTTGCATAGACTTTTTACTGACTTTTCACTGTCTTTTTAGAGGCGACAAACGCAAAATAATATTTGGCCTTCTCTATAAACTAAATAATAGTATTAAATAAAAAATGTTTAGCTTCATGTTGTCTTTTGAACAAACAGTACCCACTTGTGTGTGTTTGATTCACAAAAAAAGCAACTTTTAATAACTTTTAATTATTTAACCCCTGAATAGAATCCCTCACAACAGCACAAATCTGCAAAACAGGTTTTGTCTCAAGCACACCTGATGCAACTAATCAAGGGCTTCATGAGTTTCACCAGGTGTGCTTGAGCTAGAACACATGAAATATCTGAACTGGCTAGGTTTATTGAGTGTCAAATTTGACTGCATGTTAGAAATATTGCTAAGTTTAAAGAATGGTCCAAAAAGTTCAGACAAGATATCATCGCCCTTCACAAACAAGGAACAGGATAAAAAAGATAGCGAAGGCACTAAATGTTCCCAGAGACACAGTTGGCAGCATAGTTTGCAAGTTCAAAGTCATATAACAGTGGTTACACTACCTGGATGGGGCAGAAAAAGGAAGCCATCAATGGCTGCAATCAGATTTCTGAGAAGGCAGGTTCAGAAAAAACCTTGAGTGACCGCAAAAGACTTGCAGCCAGACTTGGTGGCAACAAGCACTGAGGTTTCAGCTTGCACAGTAAGGCACGTACTAAACACACATGGTTTCCATGCCAGAACTCCAAGACCTACTCCACTACTGACCCAAAAGCACAAGAAAAGTCGGCTCCAATTTGCTCAAAATCATATAAATAAGCCACAGAAGTTTTGGAATTAAGTTCTGTGGAGCGATGAAAAAAACGACCTTTTCGGGCCTATTGATCAGCGTTACGTCTGGAGGAAGAAGAATGAAGCATATGCTGTAAAGAACACACTGTCTACAGTTAAGCATGGTGGGGCTCAGTGATGCTCTGGGGCTGCTTTGCATCCTCTGGCACTGGAAACCTGTAGTGTGTGGAAGGAAAGATGGATTCATTGAAGTATCAGGAAATATCTAGGAGAAACATCATGTCCTTAGCGAAGAAGCTGAAGCTTGGGCGTCATTGGACCTTCTAACAGGACAATAATCCCAAGCATACCTCAAATTCCACCAAGGCTTGGTTGAAGAAGTAGTCCTGGAAGATTCTACAGTGGCCATCACAGTCACCTTACTTAGAAAATCCTTAAAGAAAACCACTGGTGGGATTTGAAGAAGGCAGTTGCAGCATGCATAAAAAGGGGTTGAGACTGCAGTATGCGATGAATATAGTATCTAAATGATTAACACGTGCAATCACAATTATCAATGAACTTGATACATGTTGCAGAAATGTAACATTGATAATTGTGCTTGCGCGTGTTAATTATTTTGATACTATATTCATCCCATACTGCAGAAGTTATTAAAAGTTGCATTTTCATTTGAATTTGGGGAAACCACTTGAAACGTTGGAAAAACATTTTTCCAATAAACCTGATTTGCAATGGAGGTTGAATAATTTTGATTACAACTGTTTATGATTCTCTAAAAAAAACCCTGAATCATAACAGTTGTTCATTGGCGAATCTGACTATACTGGTTTGGTTTGTGTTTGATTCACTAAAAAGGTAATTTGTCAGGAATTGATGGACTTCAGCTGAATGGTTTTGATTCATTCCACAGAACTAGCTTGTAATAATTATTTGTGTGTATCTGTTTCGTGCTATATATTCAATAGCAGTGTTCTGTTAAATAAGTAGGCTAGTGCATGACTGGCATTAAATGCTTTAGTTCGGTAGCCTATTCCATCCACATTTGCGGAAGAATACACGTTAATGGAACCGAACATAATTCGGCTAAAGTCATTTTCGCAAAAGGCTGACATTTAATTGGATATATAAGACATATTTCAAGAAATTGTAAAACTCTTTGGTTGTGTTGTTGACAAATTAATGTTCTGTAGAATTTGGATAGATTCCCCCAACCATCCACACACAAACTCAAACAGCAAAATTCAGCAAAAGGCAATAACTTTGGGGCACTAAAGATGTTGTGCCTACAATAACCTTGAAATTGAATTATCAATTGAAACTCCTCTAATTTATGAATAATTTATGAATAAATTAGGCTACATATTTTGGCTTAAAAACGGCAAAAAGTGATGACGTTGGGGCACTGATAATTTTGTACCTACAATAACCTTGAAACTAAGTTATCGAATGTAAAAATCAACCATCCACACACAAAAAATCCTCTACTTAATGAATCGGATAAATTAGGCTACATATTTTGGCTTCAAAACGACGAAATTCAGCAAAAGGCGAAGAATTTTGTACATACAATAACCTTGAAACTGAATTATCAAATGTAAAAAAAAATAGGAAGTTGTATTCAAAATCCATTTGGCTCAAAAATCGGTTTGAATGGGAATGACACCTCTGCCTACTGCTGAACGTCTTTGACAAGGTAGCACCTCTGAGTCCAACAGTGTTTTTTTGTATTCCTTGTTGTTTAATAAGTGTACACAGATTCACCATGAGCAATTTTTCAAGGTACAGATCAAATCTAGTCCCTGACAAAAAGTATTTTAGTGGAGATAATCCAGGAGCCCGCTTTATGCATTTTGGGGAAACTGACGTTACATGTGTTGTTAGAGAACATTTTAAAGGGCATATCAGCTAATGGTGATTTGCAAACCTGACTGTTGCATAATTAACTGTCAGTTAGTATCCTTGCATGACTCTGATGATTCAGATGGCTGTACCAGAGGCAAGAACCCAAAGTTTTAAGTATTTAAAAGCTGGATTAGACTCTCCAACTTTAGAATCCCTTTTTGGGGATTTTGAGTTGTGTTTAGAACCTTTTTACATAAGAATCCTCAACAACAGTAGTTTTCTAGTTAGTTCACATTCATCTGGCCCACCTTGCGGACTTTGCAGTAAATGGTTTTCCTGCTGTGCTTTGTGTTGCTCTCTTTTTTGTCTCTGTCCTTTTGATAATTCATGCTATCCTTCTTCTTGATGTATTCCTACTTGCCTGTGGTTTTGTCTTTAGAGTCCGTCTCTCTGGGATGAAGATAATGCGCCCTCCTTTGGCCATTGGTCATTATAAGATGATCAAACATAAAGGAGATCAGGGTAATGAGCAGAACCCGAGAAGGTGATGTCACATGGCATGTTATGTTACAATATAATAACAATATATTTTGATGGACATGGATGGATGGATAGATAGACTATTTTATTCATTTGTTCAGTCTGTTTATTGAGTCCGTTCCTCTTCATGAATTGATTCTCGTAGGTTTGATTTGCTGAAGCGCACGAGGCTGAACTGGCGCTCAGATGGACTGAACTCACTGACTTATAAGCTCCTGTCCAAAGAGTTGGAGCCATTGTACACTAATTTGACTGTCAACATTGGGGATGATCCACACCATCCCCCTGTGAAGGTTCCATCCCTGAAGTCACAGCCTCAGCCTGTTCCAACTAATAAGATGAAGACTGAAAAAGTGGGTGTGGCCATCACTAATACCACAAAAATAGAGCCTGCTCACTGGAAGGCCAGTAATGAAACTTCAAATGTTGTTAAAAAAGCTCCTGTGAATCAAGAAGTAGGATGATATTGATAATCGAGTTTCCACAGAGGCTTCACAGGGTGAGTTATTAACAGACAATGGAGGGAATACCAGTTTGCGCTTTGTTTTATATCGTGAAGCATTGCTATAGGCGAATAAGTTCATTCCACTGAAAGTCGACTGAAGCAGACAATGGCCGTTTGGCCACTTCTGAATGTTGCTCAGCTACTGATATGGTGACATTTGCACAGGTCTGGAATCATTTGCTGAAGAACTCGTTTTGCTGTAGAAGTCATATCAGAATGGGCTGAGTTGTAAACGCTCTCAAAAGTGACCTATCAACGTACCTGTGCAAGTCCTGTGTGTTTTTGAGCCGACCTGCTGCCAGCTGCTGCTCTTCATCCCACTGTGTGGGTCTGTTTTTCTGTGCCTTTTCTTACCCTTGAACCAGTCTCTTATCAACATGCCATGACTCAGTCAAAAGCATTATTACTGCACACCACTGTTATTAATACTAGAGTTGAATGCTCATTCCACATGTTTATCTATTTTTCTCTTCTTTTAATATCCAATCAGCACACAATGCTTTGTGATCTAGTGCTTGAGCAGACGTGCATCACTGTGGTCTATTTTTGGTCTAACTGTACAAACTTAGAAAGGTGTGATCTTTGATAGTGAGCACTGGTTTATTTTCTCTTTTAGCTGCTCAGATACCTATTTATAGTTTTATGATACATTGTAATTGTAGTTTAATTATTTTAGGTATTGTGTGGTGCCTTTGTTGGATTCCATTTTGGTTGTAGACAATCATTGGGATAAGCAGATAAATTTACAATCTTTGCAGACTTCTATTATTTGAATTCAGGAATATGTTTCTGTCAAATTGAATAGATTTGATGGTTTAGGTGTGACTTTAGTGTAAGATGTTAGTTGACATTTTTAGATGTTATAAACATTAAACAGTTAATGGGTATTTGTATTAGTAGTTAGTTATATAGCAGCAAGAATTAGTTTTATTTATTATTCAAAAATATTGCTTACATCACCCATCATGGCACTTTTTCAGTATATGCTGTAAATGAAGCTGCACTCTATATTAAATACAATCATTGAGTATAAGCTACATTTGAATAAAAAATATTTTAGAGGCAAGTTCTTTTGAAAATAAAATTGTATTGCACATTATATTAGCAGATCCACTGGCATTTTTCCACAACAGGCTATTAGAAAGATCAGATAATTTGCTGTAAATGATAGTCTGAAGGTGCTCATTGAGATTTCACCCCATCATGTGACATGATGCATATCTTGCTGTATTTACAACATATTTCAAACCTAAATATACATTTCAAAGAGTCTGTTTAAATATCAGTTTATTATGTATTCTGATTTTGATACACAATTATTTGTATGACTCATAAGATTTGCCTTTGTATTAGAACTACAAAAAGTTTTTGTAAATAATTCAAGACAGTATTCTGACATGCATGGGGCAGGTAAATATATTTCATCCTAGCATATTTGCAAGACCCTTGTATACCATATATAATTATTAAAGTATATAGTTTTCTATCAGATATTTGGAATTAGTGTTTAACTACTCTGATGCCTAATAGTCTCTAGCTTGAGAACACCATTACATCTGATATTAACAGTGTAGATGTGACCTACTTCAGCCATGTCATTTTTGGTCAGACAATTTTTTTGATTAGAATGTTTTTTTTTGGGCTATGATGACTGTTGGTTCATATATGTGTATATATATATATATGTATTTATGTGTATATACATATACACACACATACTGATCAGTTATCTTGTAAATAAACACATTAACGAACATTGTAACTTTGTGATCTGACCTTTGCAGCTGCTTTATTGTATGTTTATCAACAGAGAGTTGACAAATTATTTCACAAGGGTCTTGGCCTTCATCTTTAGAACCTGTGACTGACTCTCAAAGGGATAACTGATCCAAAAATGTAAATTCTGTCATCATTTACTCACCCGCATGTTGTTCCAAACCTGTATGACTAACTTTCTTCTTCAGAACACAAAAGCAGATATTTTGAAGAATGTTGGTAAAACAAACAATTTTGGTGACCATTGACTTCCATTGTAAGGACAACAATGTTACATTTCTGAAAATACCTTCTTATGTTCCACAGAAAAAATAAAGAAAATCATTGAGGGTTGGAATGACGTGAGGATGGGTAAACAATAACAAAATTTTAATTTTGGGTAATCTATCAATTTAAGTTCAACTTTAGTTTTCCAAGCTTTCAGTGTCTGCTCTCAAAATCACTCATTTGCTTCCAGGCACCAAAAACATTAACCGATGACTAGTGAATCAAGCTGATTTTGTGTTCTATGGGGCCTACGGGCTTGTCAGTGCATTATTGAGCAAATAAAGCAAAAATATTGAAAATATATAATGATGTTTTTATCATTTTTTTTTAAATATTATTAAAATACAGTCATTAAGGTACTTTGATGTATTTTCCGGTGATACTTGACCCTGCATTCAGGCAGCATTTCATCTAAGCAGATTCCATTACAAAAGCCATTTAGTAAAACTAATCAGCTTTAGCTTTATTGAAACAATTCAGTTAATGTGTTCTGACACACACACATTGTGAACAAATGGAGAGCACGGTTATAAACCATCGGAAACACAAAAATAATAATGTCTGTAAAGTAAGTGTTTTTCAAAGAAGTGTTACACTTGCATAATGCCAATTCATAATTCATAGAAGAACTTTTATAACTGCCCATGCAGGAGATCTGATTAAAACTGGTGTTATTTCTGCTGAGATGCTGGTCTGCCACTCTGGGTTGGTGGTCTTAACTCAGCTTGGCTTTCCTGAGTTGGTGGTCTGGATGGAGCCTGTTGCCTGAGGTGACTTCCAGATCTAGACTGGACTTGGTTTTCATGAAGGTTTACTGGGTTAGACTGGGCTTGCTGGCTTGTTGGTCTAGACTGATCTTGGTTATTCTGTGATTTGGGCCTTTCTGGTTCGTTTTGGTCTGGGTCACCTATATGTATTTTTGACTCTTCAGCTGGCTGTTCCACATTTATGTTTTCCTATAAGGATATTGCTTAGTCAGAATTAATAAACAATGTATTTTTTTATGACAGCACATCATAAGTAGGTGATATTAAATACCCACCCCATTGTGAGAGGATCTGTTTATAGCCTGGTTGTCACCAAGGGCCCCATGAGCCTGATTTGTGGCAAATGTAATCCTTCCCCAGGTCCTAAGGCGATCCTGTCCCTCTTGTGAGCGGGCAGTGGGGTTTATGGAAGCAGGGGGGATTTTGTGAGGTAAATCCCATGTGCCTTGGAATGCTGGCCATGCACTTCCACGCTATCAATGAAATCATTTATAAATAGATTTTTTTTTAATGATTTATGAAAACAGTAAAAGTTAGTTGCAAAACGTTTTACGCTTTACATTTAAATTCCATGCAACTCATAATCAAACATACCTTTGTTCTCACACCAGGCAGAAGATGGCCACGGTCTGTGGCTATAAATGTAGTGTAGCCTTCTGCTGCTGATGGTCTCTTGAGTAACAAAAAAAGAGGTAAATAGACCAAACACAAGTATTTGTAATATGAACTATTATTCTCTCCAATTTGTGTAAGTGTGTCATTTAAAGAGAAAACAACTCTTGAAGCCAAGAATTTATTTTTCTTTTTTTTAAAATTGAAGACATTTTTAATGTTTACGTATTCTGTTTGTTTGATGTGCACTCTTTTGCTTTTTAACTTAAATGACAGTGGGATTGTTCATTGTTTTGCCTAATGGAAATGCTCAGTAACAGTCAAATGTAACGTTAACTGTTACTAGGCCTAAGTTACTAACTACAGTTCAAACGTTTGGGATCAGAAAGCTTTTCTGAAAGAACTTAATGCATATCAAGGATGCATTAAATTGATTAAAAGTTACAGTGAAGACATTTATAATGTTACGAAAGATTTATGTGTGAAAAAAGATAAAAATGTCTTGCCCAATGACGTTACCTCCTTGAAATGTTTTGGGATGGTCCAATTCTGGAGCTTTTGCGACCTATAGGCGCTTTCATACTGCAGAAATCATAATAAACTTGTTTAATATGTCAAGGTGAGTCAATCCAATAAAAAAATAATTGTAGAGTAATGCCGATTGAAGGACCTGGTTTGCAGAGTAACTAGACGACATCTTTCTGCGCTGATGTTTTGGCAGTTGTCTCCTAGCAACCTCTCAAAATGGTCAGGAAAATTATACTTTCAAAACAGTTTACTTTTTGTACTCTTTGACTGTTTAGGACCGTTTATTGTAAAAGTGGCTGTTTTTAAGTGTCAAATAATCTTTTATATTTTATACAATAGTAGAATATAAATATTTTCCATTTCGTTCAGCGCACAGTTGTGTCATCCCGTACGTTGGGGGCGCTGTAGACCATAGAGCTCTACGTTGCGCGCTTAACGGTCAGCCGAAGGAAAGTCTCAAAGCGTTGTATTACAAACCTCTATGGGACAAACGAATTGTACTAATTAAGTAATTGTTACGTTTATTATAAAAATGCACACAAACAGTAAGTCTAAACTGAATAACACGCTTTGAAACTGTAACCAGCCTGCTTCAAGGCGTAAAATGAGCACTCAGGCTTCAACATCTGAAGCAGCAGTCAATGAGGCGAGAGGCAGAAGAAGTGCTGAAGATGTCGAGAACTCCAAAACACACTTCAGAGTCTGTCGGTTTATCATCGAGACTGGTATTTGCAATTCGCATTCTAAAATATTTAGAAATAATCGCAATAACTGTAAGTATACTGTAGCTGCTCGCTTGTTCATTATCATTGAGTGCATCCAATGTTTTCCCCATCTGTAGGAGTGAAGTTAGGCATGAGATCTGTGCCCATGGCTACAGCATGTGTGCTGTATCACAGGTTCTTCCAGTCTGCTAGTCTGCAGGTCTATGAGCCTTACCTAGTGGCCATGTCTGCCATCTACCTCGCAGGCAAAGTAGAAGAGCAACATCTCAGGACAAGAGATATCATCAATGTCTGTCACAGGTTGGTATAAAAGGGGATATTAAATAGCTGTTTAGTTCTCAAAGTTCATGCATAGTAGCTCGCTATGAAATGGTAAAGTCTCCATTTCTCTTCAATCCAGGTACTTTCACCCAAACAGTGAAGCACTTGAACTGGATGGGAAGTTCTGGGAGTTGAGGGACAGTATTGTACAGTGTGAGCTCCTCATCCTTCGGCAGCTTAACTTCCAAGTGTCCTTTGAGCATCCACACAGGGTAATGCATGCGATGGTTACCTTATTCTCAACTAGCTTTTTTTGTATCAGCAATATATCTGTTGTCCAGAGAAAAGTAAAGTTGTATAGGTTTGAAAAAAAAAATTGGGTAAGTAAATTATGAACTATTGCATCAAACTTTTTGCTTTTTGCTTGGATAGTTTGCAAATTGAAATCTATATAATGTATACTGTACCTTTTGTGTAAAATAATATACAATTTATTTTATAATAATATAATCAATTTACAATGATTTAAAGAACTAGTTTTGCTAAATTAAATGCTCACATTTAATCACAAGGCAACTGTAAAATGTAAGTTAATGTATTTTTTTTCCCACAGACATGCACTGTGTACTACTTTAAAGCAGGGTTATTATCGTTAACTACTACAAACATTTTCTTGCTAATAGAAATGAAGGTAAAATATAGATAGAATATGAAGTCTTAAATGAAAACTGGAAATGTTGGCAACTAACTAAAATAAATTGAAGTTGAAACATTAATATGACTACTTGGGAATAACTGAAACAAAAATTTTAATAAATTAATACTAAATAGTAATATTTATAAAACTGAAAATATGAATAAAAACTAATAATATATAACTAATACTGGTGTTGGTGAAATCTTTCATATTTGAAATTATTTGATTTTATTCTTTTTATTGATGTCTTTTTGCAATTTGTCCTTATGAATCTTATGACTCTTTACTTTATGAATTCTAGATCCTTTTTGTGCATTTATTTCATTCTCGATTGTTAACAATTTTATCAATTAGATCAAATGTATTTTAATAAGTTGCAATATTACTCTCATCTTTGTACGAACTAATGATGTCAAAACATAATTTATATTTTTGTCCCTTCACTTTGCTGCGCCCCAGTACCTGCTGCACTACCTGCTCTCTGTGAGGAGTCTTTTGAATCGCCACGCCTGGTCTCGAACCCCCATCGCAGAGACTGCCCTGGCTGTATTAAAGGACAGTTACCATGGCTCTGTGTGTGTCCGCCATAAGCCTCAACACCTTGCCCTCACCTCCCTCTATCTTGCTCTCCAGACATATGGAGTGCAGCTCCCCAGAGGAGAACGAGAGTGGTGGCAGGTAGGAGTTTTACAGTTTCATGTGGTGAAAAACATAAGTCCAGGCAGCATTTGGGTCATGCTGTGTCTGCATTGAGTCACCAAGACTAGTTTGAGGCTCACTGGTGCCAGAGCTGAATCAGGCATCAATTGAGCCACGATTGCAGTAACCTTTAGAGTGCTGGATGTTGTTCCCATGGCAATAGGGGCACCTAATGGTTGCTGCCTGGTCTGAGAGAAATAGCTTTGTCTATCACACAAGTTCCCTTGGTGACACCCCCGAGTAATATTTAAAAAGAACCAAACCATTTCATATGTCTCAAAGCACTCTTAAAGCCACTTGCTTTGCTTCAGTTTACTAGAATTCTGTTCAGCGCTATCACAAGTATCCAGTAGACTAAGGCCTGGTTTCACAGACAGGTCTTAGATTAAGCCAGGATTAGGTCTTAGTTCAATTAGGGCATTTAAGTAGCTTTTATGAAAGTGCCTTGGAAAAAAAAACATTACTGGTGTGCTTCTTGAGACAAAACAATGGCATTGACATATTTTAAGATATTTCAGTGCAAGTTGGTTTTAGTTAAAACAGCTCAAACATGCATTTTAGTTTGGGACTAGGCTTAAGCCTTGTCTGTGAAACCAGGGGTAGATTTTCCCAATTTGAGAGACATTTAGCCATGATTTGTTTTAATAGACAATCTTAGAAGCTTTATAGTCTTGCGGCATAATTCCTGGGACTCATTTTATCTTATTCTGGCCACTAATCATCTTTTGAGACTAGAAGAGACCATCTGACTGATGGTGAAGGTTATCCCACTTGTGCAAAAATAATGGTGTGGAAAATGTATTAAAATAATAGCCTGGTAGTGCCTGCAAATGGTTGTACAGTAATCATTGAAAAAAAATTATTCCTTTTTCCTATTTCGTGAAGACTTTGTTTCTAGGCGGGCTTTTGAAAACTTGTGAGACTTTGCTCTTAGAAGTCAGCCAGTCATATTAGAATTTGTCACAGCATTTCCTTGCTATTTTTGTGTGCAATTAAATCATATTGGTGGTCATAAATGTGATCTGTTTTTAATGTTATCAGTATTTGTCTGATAAGTAAAATAGGTTAATATATGTAAGCCAATAAATTAAAGCCTATACACAACTGAAATACAGTAGTGGCCAAAAGTGATTTCCGTTTTTGAAAAATATAATAATTATCACACTGTCAAAATTTCCACATTTGTGCATCCCTATGTGATGCCATCTGAGACTGAAATGATTGTTTTTTGTTTGTCTCTTTGCTTGTTTCCCTGCAGGTTGTTTGTGCAGAGATCACCAAGGCTCAGATTGAGACCATCATGAGTGAATTACTGCAGCTCTATGACATGGAGGCCAAGTGTACCTGAGAGACAAAAAAAAAATGAAAGTGGTACTAAAACACTGATATGGAAACAACACACTGATCACTTGAGATCTGCGACAATGATCTTAACGCAACCCTCTTTCTTTTTGATGTTGTGATGTAACCTAATGAGCTCTACATGTTAATTACATCACAGAACATGGTTTAAAAAGGCTCTTCAAGAATTAAGAATGATGAGGGGAATTTAGAAATATATATATATATATAGGAACAGGCTTTGTAAGTGGAGGTATGAAAATCAGACTTAAGCCACAGCACATCAATCAATTCTCAGCCATCGACCTACTTTCTTCTCCTACCTTGTGCTATTTTTCCCCTAAAGAGGGGGAGAGAAATTACAAAAGAGATGAAATAGCTGGTTTAAGAAAGAATGAAACAAAAGAAGAGCCATCCTGCCCCCCGAGCTAAATTGTGAGGTAAAACGTTGTGAGATCTGGGCCATTTCTTTTATATTTACTAATTGAATTACCGTACTCTCCTTTTCTCCCTACAGAGCTTGTCCCAGTAGGCTTCTTTATGTAACTCCCAAAAGCAGAATTACTGTACACTCAAAAAAATGATTATTGCCACTAATTGAGTTTAAGGAAACAATTTAAATAAAATATATTTAAAAATGTATAAAATAACCATTACTGTTGCGAATTACTTTTATACAACATGAATGTAATGAATCCAAGTCCAAACTGATCAAATTACATACACTATACTTGATTTGTTGCCATAAGGGACAAATGCAGATGTTGCGCATGCGCACAGTGTAAAAAAAAACCTGAACTGAACTGAAGTTGAAGGCGGCAAGTCGAGTCGTTGGAGAGGCGCGATACAAGGCTCAGCGTCTGCGATTTGCGTGAACAGATGTGGAATATTCGACAAGGTAAGATATTTTCTATATTTAGAAATGATTAAGACTTCAACATCAACTATTTTTATAATTTAATTGATCTGATTTGTAATAAATATGTTATTTTCGCCGTGAATCACTTCAGACGAATGAACTTTTTCGGCCTTTCAAGTTAACGTTAACTTAACTATAAAGAGTGTTGACGTTAACTGATCTTATCAGTTTAATATTCTAAGATTTATTGTCGACTGACTATGTGCATTATCTTAGAATTTAGGCAGATTCATTTACGCATATGATTTTTGATAACAGCGCCGTGATCTCGACGTGCATTTTACATTGTAAAATGCCAAAACGTTGCACAAACACAGTCAATCGAACGTGCTATAGGCCTATATAAAGGTTATGTACAGGTAAAATTGTATAGAATTTCTCGTTAAAACAAATATCTTAAAAAATGTCTTAAAAACTATGTACGTAATTTATTAATAACAACTTGTCATCTCGACGACGTAAGTTAGGCCTACATTTTACTTAGCTTGAAAAATCCTTTGAATATGCCAAAACGTTGCACAAACATACTTAATCGACCGTATATGAAAGTTATCTACATTCAAAAGTTTATAGGATTCCATTAAGTGGAATATGCTTTCTTCTTTTCTTGCTGAGTTGAAATTATATTAAAAAATAAATAAATCTAACTTTATATGTCTTTGCTATTTCAGAGTCCTCATCCATGTGACACTATTCCAACATTTCTGGCTCCGGTTTGCCACAATCACTCAATTACGGTATGTATATTTTTTCTTTGTAATAAAATTAAACTTGACTTGTTTAATTTCTTTGCAAAAGTGTGATGTCTGTTGTTTTCTCTCTCTTTTTGAATTTCAGATATGTGAGTATTGGGAATATATTTCAACATTTAAGAGAGTGATGCCCTGAAAGGAATTTTACGACGGACTGATGACACTAACTCCAGCATGCAAGAGACTGTACCTACTGCACCATTTTGGAATTTGTAGCTCTGATACTCTTGACACGAGAGATGTAAGCCCTTGTGCTATTGATTCAGTCCAGGAACTTATCTGATGACTTGTTTTGCAGCAGCGCAGAAACTGTTATAGTCAGAAATCGTTCTTGGCCTCTTTTGAGTTCCTGTGTTCTGCTGAAATTCAGCTTCAGAAAGCTGACACAGAGGTCAGCAACAGTGTAATGCTATTTATGCCACCACTAAAACTAAGATCGGACTTTCTTGGGGGAGATCTTCTCTAGGTATGCAGCATACTCCATGGATAGCTTGATCAGGCAGCTGAGGTAGTGAGTAGGCCACTTAGTTCTGGCCTAAATGTTGAAATGTGAAAACGTGCTATTTGTTCAAAACAAAAATTGTTATTGAAACCCTGTTATATGTAAAAAGTGTTGAAAACCTGTATGTAAAGGAAAATATAATCCTTAGAGGGTTAGTTCACCCAAAAATGTAAATTCTGTTAGTAATTACTCGCCCTCATGTTGTTCCAATCCCGTTAGACTGTCCTTTATCTTCGTAACACAAATTGATATATTTTTGATGAAATCTGAGAGCTGTCTCACTCCTTCATAGGCTCCTAGGTAATTGAATCTGCCGGCCCAGAAAAGTTATTAAAGACATCGTTAAAATGGTCCAAGTGACTAGTGGCTCAACCTTAAGTTTATTTAGCGACGAGAATACTTTTTGTGCACAAAACCCCCCAAAAATAACAACTTTATTCAACTATTCATGTTCTTCCGTGTGGGCCTCTAAGTGAGTTCTCGAGACGCATGCACGAGAACTGAGTAGATGACGCTCACGGTCATTTGAAGGGAAAGTGTGAAAGGTAAGCCATTCATTTTGCGGCATTGGTAAGGCACTTTTACGTTTTCTCGTTGGTTTCCTCACGATTCGGACATCCAGGAAATGCACACTTTAGAAACATTTTAAACACTACATCGAGACCCGTCTGTGTCCTCTTCTCAGTTCTCACGCAAGCGTCGTGACTCTCGTGAACTCACTCGAGGCCCACACAGAAGGAAATGAAGAGTTGAAATAAAGTAGTTTTTTTTTTCGCACAAAAAGTATTCTCGTCGCTTGATAAACTTAAGGTTAAGTCACTCGGACTATTTTAATGATGTCTTTAATAACTTCTGGGCTGGTAGATACAATTACTTCGAAGTTCATGGAGGAGTGATCAAGCGCTCAGATTTAATCAAAAATATCTTAATTCGTGTTCCGAAGATGAACGAAAGTCTTACGGGGTTGGAACAACATGAGGGTGAGTAATTACTGACAGAATTTATATTTTGGGGTGAACTATCCCTTTAAGGTTACTTCTCTTTTGTGTTTCAATTTTACATTTTTATAAAAAAAAAAAAAATTCTCCAATAACAAAGTTTATTTGTTCTAACAAATATTTAGGAAGATGGGCACCAATTACATTTGTGTTTCAAGTTAAAAATGTGTGATGTTGAAATTTGAACTTTAAAACAGGTTTAAAACTAAAAAGTGTAACGAGACAGAAAGTACTGTCTGGGAGGATGCATAAAACTAAAACATTCATTTGTGCTAAAATTATGTGCTATATTATGTCCTGCTTGGATGTTTTTGTTTCTTTTGTCAGAATGGATGTTTCTTTTGACTTATGGAGCAATTGCACACAATAAATGTTTGAAAATTGAACATGTTCTTGACCGTTTATTCAATAGATTTAGGGAAATGTAAGATAGTTATATAAAGCAAGTAACAACAATTAATTTGAAATGAGTAAAGTTTATTTAATACACAACCTTAAATCACAGTTCTTGAGTTCACATAACAATTATTTAATTCATTCACGTCAACTGAACATGATGGTGAAGCTTAAATAAAATGCTAACTTTTACGTTGGATTTATGTGATTAAATTGGATGGAAAATTGACATGTAATTGAAATACATAAGTTTTAACTTTTGGGGTTAAATATTTTTTTGAGTGTATGCTGTAAAGCAAAGCATCATAATTTTATTAGACACCAGACTTGTATTTCAAGCTTAAAAAAAAAAACACTTCACTGATGTAAACTTTTGCATATTCTCAGCTTCTGATGAACATGAACTGAGCAGAAGGATCGTTCTAAGGTCTATATTTAAAAATGTAATTTCTAATAAAAAATTCTCTATTGTTGTATAACATCTTTATATAGTCTGTCTTTGTAATTCCCCCCCCCCAATCTATGATGTTCTACTTCAAATTTCTGGATCTAGTTAGGTCAGGACATCGCTCTAGAGTGGATCTTAATAAGTTACTATGGCAACTGCTATTGTGGAGGGAGCCTTTGAAACATACAAATGTGAGACTCCATTATAGCACACCTGTCAACCTCAACACATCAAATAATTGCAGTCGGGGAAATGTAATAATTTAGTCATCATTTACCAAATCAGTCATTGCTAACATATTAAACAGCTGTTTTCCCCTGTGGCTAACTGAATTGTGTTGACCTGTGACTGCAACTGCTCTATAAGGGATTTCAGTATGTGCGACATTTATCTCTCATCCAAATCCCTGAACAAGACGGATTATGAAATCAGTATGATTTAGGAATTGTTCATTTAATCACTACAGAATATTACAATCATGGCGATTTGTTTGCATGAATTTGATCAACTCCAGATTATTATATGGTAACATTACATAATGCATTAACCATTATGTACTAACAATTTGACAACATTTATTCATTTTGATTAATGTTAATTTTTATATATATATTAATATATTTTTAATGTTTCAGGTTGAATAATATAAACTAATGGTTTACATTAATATAATAATATTAATATAATATAATAGTTAATTTATTGTGAACAAACATGAATTTACAGTCAACAATTTTAACAGTTAATAAATGCTGTAAAAAAAACATGGTTCATTATTAATTCATGATACTTAATGCATTAATACACTAAAGTTCATATTGGAAAGTTTTAGTGTTCAAATTTTACAGTTCACCATCATTTTGGCCGATGCGGATGGATGAATTCTCTTGGCGGTAAGTAGTTTTAAGTATTATGTTTGGGGAAAAATATCTGAACATTCCTGCTTCACTCTCTCTCTTTGCCACACGCACACAGTTACATATACACACACACATCTCTCAGCAGGCAGGCCCTATGCTGGGCATCATGAATTATGGAGAGGGTACATGTGCAGCCGGATTCTCTTCCATCAATAAAACATCAGCATGGCCCTCACTATGGGATAGAGTGCTGGGAATAGGAAGGATAGGATTGATTGAGACTCAAACCTTTCTCTCTTTGCCATCTCTCTTGGTTCTCTACTTTCAATCTGTGTCCCTCATTCCTAGATTTTGTCCTGTGCGAAAGCAAGCCTCTTTGTTTCATCCTTTCGTCTGTGCTTCCCTCATGGAGTCCATCTCTTTCATCTCTTTCCTGTGCTCTCTCCTCACTGTCAGATCACTCCAAACTCTTTTCTCCAATTCAAGATTTCTCTACTAATATTCCTCTCTACCATTCCTCTCCTCTGTTGGTGCTGAATGAATTTTAAATCAAATAAAAAGATTCTGAACCTTTTTTTAAAGCTTTGTCAAAAACATTGGGGAGAGGGGGGAACGATTTAAAATGTACATATTCATAAAGAAACCGTTCACTCCAAAAAAATAAAATTGTCATTTAAAAACTCATGTCATTTAATTCCTGTATGACTTGCTTTATTATGTGGAACATGAAATAAGATATTTGTTTTGGACCCCATTGATTTTAATTGTATGGACAAAAACGGTTCTTCACAATATCTGCTTTTGTGTTTTTCAGAAAAATTAAGTCATACAGATTAGTAAAAACATGAGGGTGAGTAAATGAAGACGATTATTTTATTTTTGGGGGGGTGAACGAGCCATTCAAGCTGCAAATCAATGTACAGGCATGCTTGAGCAAATACAATTGTTTTGTTCTGTTATTTCTCAAATTGTTTAGTTTCTTCAGTACACAGCCCATCCTGCAAACAACCCAATCCCCCCTTAAAAAAATATTTTCCTATTTCTGTATCCGAAGCATTTTGAAAGTACTACAATATCTTTTGCAGACCAACGATGTAGCATTTTTCTCTTCTTGACATCAGAACTCCTGCCAGTGTTGGGACTGTAGCCAAATCAATCAACTCTTAAAGAGGCAAAGTATTCATGTTCAATTCAGAGAGTGCTTAAGAAAATCTAAATGAAAGTGTTGTAATGTATATTTCTGTATTTACAGCACAATAAGAGATGGAAAGAAGTACAGGGAATCTAGAAACGAGTTAAATTGGAGTAGAAATGGGTTGATTAGACCTTAAAGGAATAATTTACCCCAAAACGTCAAGGTATGAACAAAAACACTCCTTCAAAAATATAATCATCTTTTATGCTCCACTGAAGAAAGTCATACAGGTTTGGAACAACATAAGGGAGAGTAAATTATGACAGAATTTTGATTTTATGCTGCGGTGACAAAATTCTTTCTGCTCAACAACTCTGCTGAAGTAAATGCAAAAATGGGAAGCGGTTCAAATCTGATCTCCATCCCAGAATAGAGAGCCTTTAGATGAAAAACATTTGTATTGAATCCTGGAGATGCTGGTTGGAGTTCACAGACATGGAACGACCACACTTTTGTGTGGAGTTCCTCAGTAAAGCAGGGAGAAGTAATGCACGATTGGGCGGATTGTGTTTTGATTGACAGCGAGACTCCATCTGTTGGGTTGGGTTCAAGGCTGTGATGCACTACCTGCAGGGCTAATGCACGGCAGCTCCCAGAGGGACAGCCATCTCCTAAACCCTCACCTCTGAATTATAGATACAACTCCACATCTGAAACTTTATCTTTACTTTCCCGGACGTGCCTCACAAATATTTAAATGTGAGTATGCCGTCTCTTGTGCACAAGTAGGGAAGAAAGCTGTAGTATTGAAGATTGTGCAATTGGAGGTATCAAAATTGGCATATGCAGGCTTTTTTTTTTTTTTTTGCATTTTGGTTGCAATGAAACATGAATTGTTGGTGTGGAAGTGTCAAGCTTATCCTTGGGAGTGTACTGTGGACAACTAGGTGCAACCTACCAAAAACTGATCCAAGTCTTTGTATTTCCCTCTGTGTTTTCGAGTTAACACGAACATCTGGGAAAGAGCATTTAGTGCTTATTGTGTGCATGTGTGTTTGCATATGAAGGCTTCAGGAGAGGCACACTTGAGCACTCGTCAGCACATAAAAGCTTTTTCTCACTGGTCTGAGAGGCCTCCTGCATTAGGGCTATTACATTTGAGTCCTGTGTGCTTGGAGACAACTAAAAGATTACACCTGTGTGGCCGTGATAGTGTGTCTGAATTTATGATTTGAAAACATATCGGGAATGTGAGTATCTGTCTATCTGTCTATCTGTCTATCTATCTATCTTTCTATCTATCTATCTATCTATCTATCTATCTATCTATCTAATCTATCTATCTATCTATCTATCTATCTATCTATCTATCTATCTACCTACCTAATCGTTCGTTATATCATTGTATAGGCCTATATAAATGGGTGTAATGTATAAATAAATAAAAAAAACCTTTTATTTCATATAGGCCTTTCTCTGATAGTAGCTTATTTAAATATTTATTCATTTATAAAAAATATATATACAATTCCATAACAAATAAACTAATTACATCATTATCTTGAACCCTTTCAAGGACAAGTGTCTCCTCTTTTTTATCGCTTTTTGTCAGTATCCAACTATCACCAATAGCAAACCCTGTTTATCATGATTTTGTAGCCGATTATTGACAACTTTATATTTGATCAAAATGAAAGGTAAATTCTCTTTCTAATAAACACTTTGTAGTTTCGTGACCTTGAGCGCAAGTAGACCTACCATACATTTTGTTACGTAGCCTGATATGTAAAAAATGTATTATTTTTTTTAGCTTGAGATGACAAGGCAGTTTCTTAGACCCTTCGTTGTCTTTCGTTGATTTTTTTAAAATAATTTACTTTAAAAAACATATTGTGGAAATGTAGGCTATCTGGCACCTGTTTCGCGGAATGACCTGGTCGCGCCTCTCCGTTCTGTTCTTGCATTAACTCGGAGGTTTGAACTCGGCGCATTTGGCATGTTGTGTGAGCTGACGTGATCGCACTGTAACGGAGCAGAGTGGGAGGGATTTGAGGGTGGGCAGAGAGAGAGAGTCCCCCGCGCCTCCTCCTTTCCGTCCTCTCCATCCGCGCGCATAGCAGCCCGCGCGGATGCTGCGTCCACGGTCCTCAGCGCGCCGCTCAGCGAGGGGGCTCTCATCACACATCGCATATAAAATCCAAATACAGCATCACCTCGCTTCACCACCTTTTTGATTTACACGTTCAAGAAGAAGCTTAAAAACAAAGAAAACACATTTGCCTTTTGTGATACATTGGTCGGGACAGACATCTCAAAACGATGTCTCCATCTCTCATTTTTTCCTCTGCGGAACCTCCATCTAACCAGGCAACAACTGCACTATTTTAGGATCCATCATCTCCATCCGTGGTAAACACACTGCTAAACACCTGGCTGATAAAGGACGGCATGAGAACAGCTACTGAGTGAATCCAGCCGCTCTTGTGTTTCTCCAGGATATTCCCCTTTCCCAACAAACCACGGCAATGTCCTTGGAGCATGGCCTGGTGAGTATCTGATATTTACACTAATCATGACGTCTTACCATGGTAACAGTTGGCAGTTCGTTTTTATTAATGACCGCTCTCTGTCATACTGTTAAATTGCCCCTGCATATGTTTTTCTCATGCAGATCTCTTCGCCATGTATATCGATAGCTGTCAGGCACGTTAAAACTACTGCATTGAAGCCTTAATAATCTACTAGTTAAATAATTATTCCCAATGACATGTTTTCTCATCTATGAGGTGTTTTGTTGACCATTTACCATCCCTTTTCATTTAATTGTGTTGAACTGTATGGCTTCCCATGGTCTTCTGACATTTTCCTACATAGAAAATGTATCATGCACTCTCATTTTGTTAGTAAGCCAACCAAGTACACCCAGGTAATAGTTGTGTTGTTTTGTCTAACATCTCTGTGAGCGCGTGCATCTCGCACTGGTACCCACACTGGTCACCTTGCGGAGGGGCATTGCGCTTATTCCGGATGCGAGTGGCGCACCATCCTCTCAAGAGCAGCATCTTCGCGCTATTAATTCAATTAACATCGCGAGCCGCTCACAAGACTCAAAAGAATCCCGTTTTGTTCGTAACTATCCGGGCTGTCGGGCTGGCTTTTGTGTGAGGACCGGTCGCCCTGTGAAGGTGACCAGTAAAGGTCATTTTATTGCGGAAAACAGCGCGATGGGAAACACACCTGACTTATGGAGTGCGGTGTAGGAACTTCACTGTCTGAGTTGCTCAAGATGCTCTGCTGTCATTTTCCTTGGCAACCGCGCGGACTTCCCCCCCTTCCTGCTGCAAGGTGTGTGAAGTATGCTGGGTGTGGGACGAGGAGAGGTGGGGTAGTTGTAGTCTCGCATGGCTCAGACAGCCCGGTGACCGTGTATGAGTCCGTGAATCTATACTCGACTCTGATTGGCCATTTACGTATGACCGTCAACGTCAAAGCAGTATCCCGTTCTGGGGGTTTACATGATTTCAGAGAATTTGAGACTGATTCAGTGTGACTGTGAGGAGACTAAAGAGACGTTTCAAAAATTTACCAGCGACTTGAAAAACACGTCACTACTGGCTGATTGATATTAATTGTGTGTGTGTGTGTGTGTGTGTGTGTGTGTGTGTGTGTGTGTGTGTGTGTGTGTGTGTGTGTGTGTGTGTGTGTGTGTGTGTGTGTTCTTTTTTTGTACAAATTTATGGCTGTAGAGAAGCATTTGATTCTCAGGCTAATTAACATATCAGGCTTCTGGAAGCTTGTATGTTCTTTGTGTTTGCTTGATCAATTTCGAGGGATGTTGAGAATTATATCATCATGAGTTTTACCTATTATAAATGACAGAGGTGATATCAATTTCACGACACCTTCCTCTTGAGGTAACAAAAGAAGTTGTTAGACTTGAATATGAAGGATTTACAGGACTAGGATTATTTTCTGTTA
The DNA here is from genome assembly GCA_030578275.1 of Meda fulgida. Lineage (NCBI taxonomy): Eukaryota > Metazoa > Chordata > Actinopteri > Cypriniformes > Leuciscidae > Meda > Meda fulgida. The sequence goes on along the minus strand of CM060638.1, from coordinate 14,737,055 downwards.
ATTTTACATCTGGTTTATTTAGTTGGTGATCATGCTATTGAATTTTAGATGGCAAATCCTTATGTTTAATTGTAAATGCAACATCACACAAGCTTACATAGGCTATATATATATATATATATATAATTAGGATATAGTCTATAGGTCAGCCATGATATTTTATAATACATTAATATTAGTATTATATTTACAATATATATACATTAATTTACACAGTTAGTAAATGTCTAAACTACTTTAAGTTAGTTCAAAGAGAAAAATTTGAATATTATATCAAAATTTGAAATGCATCAATGAGAAAAAAATCAATGAGTAAAATATTTAAGCAAAATCTGTTACAATACTCCTTTGTCTCCCTATAACAAACTGATCTGCAATGTTTATCATATATATTGGTACTGATATACAGCTGTAAGTTTTCTGCAATGATTATTACAATGTCAGTTTATTTGGTGTCATTAAGGCTGATGCTTGACTGACTTGACTGTTTTTTTCTTCCCCCAATGCAAGTACCTTTATTTCTGTATAGCATAACATTTGTCTTATACAAAAAAATGCCCGTAAACTTTACAGAAATAAAATAGAGTTATTGGTGCTCCAGTTCTCTGTCCAGGTTGCCCCAGTTGGAATGCTGTTGTTGCAGCAATAAGGAAATTTGACCTAGAAGACGTCTGGACAAAACTGCAGTGGTCGTCAATGGATAAAAAATAATGTAAAGTTACATTGTTTAATTAAATGTTATAAACTGTATTCATAACATAAATATTATGAAATACATTTTTGTATATAATTTATATTTTTAGAATACAGAATATAATTTTTGTCTTTTTACCCTAAAAATCATACTGCAAGGAATATCAATATACACTCTATGGGCATAAAACAATGATATTTCCTGTAGAGCGTGTAGAGTTGTGGATGCGTCTTGACAAAAAAAAAAAGTTTATATTTCATCTCCATTAGATAAACATGACTCCAGCCTGTTTGCAATGCATAAATAGAACCAAAATCATGCCATCTTTGTGCATTCGGTCAACATCACACAAATGTCTGTGCCATGAGCAGGTATTTAGAATTGAAGCTGAGCAGCTTATGTTACTCCCTACAGGCTCTTACGCCAATGCAGTCCATGTCTCGCTTAGAAAGCCTGAAACCAGTGTAACGAATACAGGCCACTGCAGTGAAGGTGGATGGGAGGAGGTAAAAATGGAAGAGCAAAGAACAGATGGACAGCGAATAAGATTGAGGATAATGGAGAGTGTGTGTGGAGGGGGTGGAGGGATGGAATCCTATGAACTTATAAAGACAGGAGGTAATGTTCACTTACAGTAGCACGCACTGAGTGGTTTTGTGCCCACATGAGAAGATGAGGGAGGCATAATCTTAAATGAGGTATTCAAGCAGATTTTGTTGGGGAATGTGCATTAAAAAGTTCGGAAAACACAAACAAGCCTGGCAAGCAAATTTCACACGCCAGCAGTGTGTTCAGACTCCATAAGTGTCATGTCAAATGGGTGTGCGGAAGAATGGCAGTAAACAAGCTCCAAAGCATCTTATGCAACATTCTCCAGTGTTCAGAGTCATTCTGACCCAAGGCTATTTCTCCCAGTGAGTTGTTGCCTGTTCTTAATTATTACCTTATAGCATATTCCAGAAGGAGTGTGTCTGCTATGTCCTACTTGGTCAATTTGGCAAATCACCTTTTTCTCTCTTTCATTATGACAGCACCTTCATTACCACCACTGTGTTTGATCCCTTTAGTAAGCCCTGTCAGCAGCAGGCCTGCAGGCCTCTGTGCTGTGTTTACCCTTGTCACTGAGACACTACATAAACAGGGAGCTCATGGGAAGAAGAGTTTATTTTCTGCTCTTTAAAAAAAACAAAAAACTACCAGCTGACAATTAGATGAGTCCTGTAAAGTGTAACTGAATTTGTCATTCTGCAGAAATAACTCAAGCGATGTCTGCCTGCTGACATCAAAGCAGGATAGGGCTGATTTTACATTCCTTTTTTTATTCTCTCTATATCATTTCTCTTTGTTCCATTTTTAGAAACTGAACAGGAGGACATTTTTTTCTGATTTAAGAAACTCACTGACAGTGAATTAGTGTCATATATTTGTAATTCGTTAAAGGGACAGTCCACCAAAAAAAAAAAAAAGTAAAATTACTTACCTGTAAGGCTTTCTTTTTTGCATGGATCACAAAAAAGAGATTGTCCAAGCTGCTCTTGATGGGGGAGACAGTTTGGTCACTATCTGACATCAGTTACTCACCCTTATGTTATTCCAAACCTGAAAGAATTTCATTCTTGTGTGGAACACATACTCAAACATACAGTTTTGTTTCCATGCATTCACTTTCATTGTATGGTAAAGAGCTGCTTGCAGAATCTGCGAAATATTTCCTTTGGTGTTCCATGCAAGAAGAGTCATACGAGTTTGAAACCGCAGGAGCGCAAGTTAACTGAGGCATGAATGATGATGACAGAACAATTCTTAACGATGACAGAATTTTCATTTTTGGGTGAATTGTCCCTTTAAGCCATCTCAGTTTGTTTATTCTCTAAAAGCTTCTTTCTTTGAGGCCTATTTTAATCTGCCTCGGTCACAATATTCTCATGCAACTGGTGTTCATATCTGTTTTCATTTGGTAGGTGTTGAGTGAATGTTTCTTTTTCCCCCATAGAAACTGTCATGCCTTGTTAAACAAGTCCCTTCAGCTGACGTCTGGATGTGAGTGGACGGAAGTGCGGCTAAACTACTTCACTCAGTGGTTGGGGTGTGTGTTCGGACTCTGTCAGTGGTCTGTCTGTGTAATAAGAGTGAAGTGAGCAATGCACTGACTAAACCCTTTGCTTGCTTTTTTTTTGTTTTTTTTTTCTGCTGATTGTAAATGTTGCCGTTCAATAAAGTAATCTCTTGCATTGTTTCACAGCGTCAGATCATTGGCTCCTGGTGTCAATTTGGTGGATAGACTGGTGTGGCCCTTATTTAATGTTTGAATATGGGTTAGAGTCTCTTCTAGCTTTAGAGGGTTGTGTTTGTGTGTGGGTGTGAGCGCAAGTACTTCTCTGTTGGTTACTTGGACATATTACATAAGGCACTGAACAATTTACGTAATGCTGGCCCTCTGTCTCTCCCTTTTAACTTTAGCAGATTGGGTTGGGTCGTGGTAGTCAGGGCCGGTCTGAGCAAGGCAGACCTGGGAAAGCTCAGAAGAGTATCAACAGTGTCTTAACGAATGGCACTAAAGCACACTTACTGAAAGGTTTGGGAAAACACGGATCAATATGAATATTCAGCATAATCTCCAGACCATCTGCCTCCTGCACACTGAACATAACTGCACAGTTAAGCAGTTTCTTGATGTGGATATCTGCATAAACCCATAAGTGAACGTGTCTCATGCCAGCAAGTGGACCCAAATAACACAAATGAGCATGTTTCTTGAAAAAAAAAAAAAAAAAAAATTATAATCGCTTTCCCTTTATGTCTGTTACCTAGAAACTGCTGCAATCTGATTGGCTGCTTTCCTGTTCAGAGGGTACCGTGTTGATGCAATGCGTGCTTTTCAAGGGAGAATGTTAGTGCCATTATGTTGGTTAAGATTGATGCAGATATCCATGTCAAATGTGACTTTTGTTTTAGATAGACTGGCATTTTAAAAGTTTGGGGTCAGAAAGATTGTTTTTTGAGCATTAAATTGGTCAAAAGGTGATGATGAAGACTACAAAAAGCGCTAAATTCAGCATTGCCATCACAAGAATAAATTACATTTTAAAATTTATTAAAATGAAAATAATTTTTTTAAATAAATAGCCTATTTAAATTGTAGTAATATATCACAACATTACTATTATTATTATCAAATAAATGCAGCTTTGATGGGCATAAGGGACTTTCTTTTTTTGGAGGGTGTAATCTTTTTTCAGATAGCCCTAAAACACATAAAAAATGAATTGTGATTGTTCACAATACACAGCACTCAGTCAGTATTTTCCCATCTAAGTAGGCGGTTCTTGGCCAGATAAAGCTGCAGTGAAGACCAGACCAGACTTTCACCGCCCTGTTTGGGTACACTAGACCAACACATACTCAGCTCGTTGTCTGTTCATTTATGTTATACAGTACTGTGGATAATTTGCTTTTAGCTACCAATAAGAGCTGCACTCTCAGCTCCGTTTAACACATTTTAGCATGTTAAATCAATTGTGCATGTTTTCACTCAAAACCAGTGCAGAAAAGGTGAAAAAAATCCATAGATTGTGTCTGGGCCTACACATGACCCCTGATTATCTCTTGACTGTACTGAACCCTCCTGTTGTGCATCGGAGAAGAAGAGGGAAAGGAAGGCTGGGGTTAGTGAGTCAGCATGAGAATGATGACACCCTCTATGTCACTCCTGCAAATTCCTGGCCCTATCTGCCTACACATGTACTCACACAGCACGTTGCATACCCCAGACTCATCACCATATAAGCAATCTTGCATAGCCAGAACTTGACTAAACTGCATATTGCCTGTTCCACATTGGAACCGTGAACTTAGACCACAGTTCATTTAGATCTATTTTCTATCTGAAAATAGATCTGGAATAGATTATACCACAATAATGAATAGCTTAAAGAAAAAATAATTAAATATTTTTTAAATTCAATAATTACATTAAATAGGTTCTTAAAATGTCATATATTAGTTATTTGTAAATAAACAACAATTCTTTTCAATATTTAATATTTAATATTCCAGTATATTTATCAACCTGATACCTAAACACAACTTTGTTTCCAGATGGACTGCTGAAAAACCCTGTGTCTTTTCACTCCCGGATGTTGCAGCCAATCAAATTAGACCTTGCCAGATTGAGAAAGTTCTTTCCAGTTTTGTGTGCTGTGTGCATCAGATGCTCAGCGAACGGACCGGGGGTGGTCTGTGGGCGTGCCGTCTGAGGCTGAGACTGTCATCTAAGAGAACAGGGACAGATACAGAGGCATGCTGGGAGATGGAAAGAAAAAAAGACAAAGACAAAGTTGGAAGATGGTATTAGGGGTAAAATGATAGAGATAGTGAGGAAACTCTGTGCTAGTGTCAATGTGTTTGTGAGCGAGTGTGAATAAAAACCAAGTGTGTGTGTGTGTAGTGTGTATGTGTGTGTGTGTGTTGGGGTATAGCGAGGCCGAAGGAGCTTTGTGGGAGTCAGATGCATCTGTAGGTTTCCATGGCAACTATGGGCTAATGCAGTGGTCTGGATTGCTAGAGATACAGTATATGCTATATGCATCACCATCTGTGAGAGCACACATTCCTTATACTGTATACCTCACTGTATATCCAGGGATTTTAGCTGTGTTGCACTTGAAATGGACTGACCTGTCCGTTTAGCATAATTAATCTTGCAAAGACCTGTCTGATACTTTATTAATGAGATTAAGGGAAGTGTGAGACTCAATTAAAACAGAAAAAACCTTTGAATTGAGGTGAAAATGTGCTGATACATTTGAAAGCATTAGCTCGGAGCCGTCTGTCTCTTAAGGAATGCCCACTGTACTCTGAGTTGCTGCCCACACGAGCACTTTAAAGACTGTAATGTGTTCTTCTGTCTGTGTTTCTCTGCAGGCTTCATCGCCAATCCCAACATCCCGCACACTTTGAATCCTAACGCATCAGCGTTGCAGATCTACATTATATCCCGCTCAGTTTTGTGCCCCCTCTTTGCTCTCATTCTGTGTCCTGATGGATTGGAAGCGGCCAGATCCCTTATTCTGTTGACCCTCGGGGTGAGGGGGTTGAGTAGAGAGGACAGGATTTCTCCAAATACACTACAAGTGTCTGGCTGTCATTGTCCCAGTTCCCTCCTCTGATGGAGAGTTAGAAGAACGGGAGGAACTACCGGGGAGGGAGAGGAGTGGAGGGTCAAATTCGAACCCCCCAAAAAATCTCAAGCCAAGAATCGTCACTAAGATTGACCGCACGTTGCTGAAACCTCCTGGACGAGAAGACGTCATATAGATCAAACATTGTGGACCGAACACCTTAAGACTCAAGATGTCTACCACGGCGACCATGGGTGAGATGGCCAATAGTGCGGTCGAGTTTTACCCCAAGCGGGGTGGAGGAAGCGCAGAATCCAACCATGCTGGTGACTTTGGGGTGTCGTTGGATGAGCTCCGGTCTCTGATGGAGCTGAGAGGACCTGAGGCCTTGCAGAAAATTCAGGAGAGCTTTGGAGATGTAGAAGGCCTATGCCAGAGACTCAAGTCTTCCACCAGTGATGGTGAGAGAAATGTTTTGTCTTGATTTCTTGACATCTCCGTCACTTTAAATTTCCCTCTCTCCCTACACTCTTAAAAATAAAGCTTTCCAAAAGAGTTCCAAAAGAAACTTTGTGAACAGTTCTTAAAAGAACCATTATTCTTAGAATAACCTATTAAAAGCCCTTTTCCACTATAAAAAAAAAAGTTTATGGAATGTAAAGGTTCCATGGATGTTAAAGGTTCTTCGTGGAACCATACTTGCTAGTGAAGAATCTTTATATTTAAGAGTGTAGCTCATTATTTCTCATCAGATGTAGCGTATTTATCTTCAAGCTGCGCCTCAAAGGCCGCAAATATTTCCCTTTCTTTCCTCCTTTCCCTTTATTTCTCTCTCACCTCTTCACACTACTTGTCCACAACCTCTCTCTCTGTCTCACTCGGCCAACTTCCCACTCTGGGTGCACGCGTCGTGTTGGGTTGCTAGGCGACGGCGCTGCGGTGGTGAGGTGGGTGTAGAGAAAGGGGTTACTGGGTAAACAGAGTTGGAGAGACTCACTCACTAGAGTCAGTGACTCGAAAGGTCCATGCAGTGATCACAATTCTTGGCATATCCATCCATCCTCTTCTGACTCGGAATTTAATTTGTTGCTGTGATGTTTTATGCGCTATGATGACTGCAGATGAGAATTTAGATAGCAGAGGAGATAATTCTAAGTCATGAGAAACAGATAAACTCCATAAAACTCTAATTGTACTGATTAAGTATTTATAGATTTATGATAAAGCTATTGCTTATGGTTCATTTGTCCTTTCGGATGTCTTTTAATATGTGGGGGGGGGGGGGGGTGTTTATGGTTAGTATCTAGGGATGCACTGATGTTAAAATTGTGGCCAATATGATAAGCTCATAATTATTTTCATGTTCTAGTCGTATATAAATGTATACATAAATATGTATAATTTTCACTTGTATGGTACAAGTGAATTTTTGCATCACAACATTATAATGTACAATATGAAAATGTATATTCATTTTGAGATTTGCTAAAGATTGCATTTATTAGAGTTATTAAATTAGTGTTTTCGTAACATTAACTGTAAGTGAGTGTTACTGTATGGAAAATGGAAAATGAGCATGCACAATTAACTATCCAATATAGACAATACAGATTAAATCAATAAATCTGATATCAGGAGATAATCAATATGGTGTAGACATTTTGTGCATCCCTATTATTTCCCTGCAAGAACATCTTGTATGTTGTATGATTTAGTTTTTTTTTTTTGTTACACTTTATTTTAAAATGAGAGGAATTAAGTAATATTAATTAACTTCATGTACTACTATAGAGTTAGGGTTTGGTTTAGGGTTAGTTACTTGTAATTATGCATAATTTACTGTTATTACTATAGTAAGTACAAGTAGTAACGTGTAACTACTTCCCCCTTAAAATAAAGTGTTACCGTTTTATTAGAGGGGTTGTTTTGTATTTTTTTAAATAGCTAATAAAAATTAGAATCAGGAAATCAGCAGAGGAAATGTTTTGTTCTTATAGAGGTTGATTTTTCATAGCTCATTGAACTATTAGATTTGTCTGTGATGTTTCTCTCCAGATTCCTTGGGGTGTTGACATATAATAAAGTAAAAGAACAGAACTGTAAAATGAATGCGGATGTACATTTATTCTTGGAAAAATTGAGAAAACCCAATCTGACTTTTAGTATTGACTTAGTGGCAAATCTAAGCACAGATTGTGACATTGAGACAAATGTGAGATTATGCAAACGTATGCAACACACAAACCCAAATGTTTAGCCAATGCAGTGAAACCTGTTGTACACACTTGCATTCTGAAATTACTGTAGCACCAAGAAACCTCAGTGCTCAAGGGGGCGATAGAGTTACCTTCAAATATCTGTGTCATTAAACCGAATGTTTTATTTTTCCGTTTCAGCTAGCTAGAAACATTATAACATGCTACGTTTGAGTCTCTTCAAGCTGCTTCGCCATGACCGAAGTTCACCTGAAAGAGATAGCTGACAATAGAAGACGACAGTTTAGCATAATGCCCATTGTAGCGCCTGTTGTGGCCACACTGAAAATGCAATCCATAGTTGTGTTGTGTTAAGAATATACTCTATGCATGCCACCTGCCAACATTTTTCTGCTAAAATCAATGCGAGCTATAGCAGTGGTTCTTAACCTTTTTGACTCCGAGGTCCCCATTGTCAACAATAATTAAAGGTCCCATATATAGATTGTTTCCTCTCCATCTTATGTTTGTATAATATATTGTATTGCTAATTTATCTCTGTCTATTATTTGGAATATCTGGAAAATATCCATGGAGTTTTAAGATTTTATTAATTTACACGACTTTTCCAAATCTAGAAATCACACTTTTAAAATGAGTCTTCCTCATATATCCTGGTTTTCCAAGACCATGTTAAACCTGGTTCTTCAAAAAAGGAAGTGAATTAAAATAAGAAATATCTTGACTTTTAGTTGTTTTAGCTCATTTGAAGCTTTTTTCTTATCTTGAGGCCCCCATTTTGCTGAAGTATCTTGAGTATTTTATTTAAATACAGATATATGTATATACAGTTGTGGTCAGAATTAATGGCACCCCTGGTGATCAAAAATGGTAGTAAAAAATAAATCTACATTGTTTATCCTTTTGTTCTTTCATTCAAACAATTTGCAAAAATCTAACCTTTCATTGAAGTAAAAGAATTGAAAGTGGGGGGGAAATCACATTATGAAATAAATGTTTTTCTCCAAAACACATTGGCTACAATTATTGGCACCCTTTTATTAAATACTTTTTGCAATCTCCTTTTCCCGAGATAACAGCTCTGTGTCTTCTCCTATAATGCCTGATGAGTTTGGAGAACACCTGACAAGAGATCAGAGACCATTCCTCCATACAGAATCTCTCCAGATCCTTCAGATTCCCAGATCCATGTTGGTGCTTCTTCTCTTCAGTTCACTCCACTCATAAGGTCAGGGAACTGGGACAGCCATGGCAGAAGCTTCATTTTGTGCTCCGTAACACATTTTTGTGTTGATTTTGATGTTTGTTTTGGATTGTTGTCCTGATGGAAGATCCAACCACTGCCCATTATAAGATTTCTAGCAGACCCCATAAGGTTTTGATTTTTTATCTGTTGGTATTTACTAGAATCCATGATGCCATGTATCTGAACAAGTCCAGGAACCCCAGCAAAAAAATAGTCCCACAACATTAAAGATCTAGCGGTATATTTAACCGTGGGTATGGGGTTCTTGTTATGCCTGTTTGCACCAAATAAATCTGGTGGCATTGCTGCCAAAAAACTATTTATTTTTAAGTTTCATCTGATCATAGAATCCGCTCCCTTTTGAAGATCCAGTCGTGTCTGACAACTGAATATGCTGGAGTTGGACGAGCGAGGAGGATTTTTCTTAACCCTCCTAAACAACATGTGGTGATGTAGGGGTTGTTTGAATTTTTTTTAATAGGCTTTCTGAACCCAAGACTCAACTAATCTCTACAATTCTCCATCTGTGATCCTTGGAGAGTCTTTGGCCCCTCAATCTTTCCTCTTCACCGTGCATTAAGACAATATAGACACACATCATCTTCCTGGCAGATTCATAACATCTTTAGTTGATTGGAATTTCTTAATTATTGCCCTGATGGTCAAAATGGCGATTTTCAATTTTCTTTACAGCCACTTTCTATTTTGTGATGCTCAACAATCTTTTAATCCACATCAGAACTGTATTCTTTGGTCTTTGTGTTTCCTCATATTTAAAATACCGTGAAACAAGAAGTCATAGCTAGACAATTTAATGTTCCTAGTCAGCCTGGTGTGCTAAAAAAAGGGTAAATATTAATAGGAATATACTTCAGTGATATTTTACTCGCAAAAAATTCTAGGGGTGGCAATAATTGTGGCCAATGTGTTTTGGAGAAAAACATTTATTTCATAATGTGATCTCCCCCCCCCCCCCCCCACACTTTCGATTCTTTTACTTCAATGAAAGGTTAGATTTTTGAATGAAAGATCAAAAGGATAAATAATGCAGATTTATTTTTTACAGACATTTTTTACCAGGGGTGCCATTAATTCTGACCACAACTGTATGTGTGTGGGTGGGTGTGTATCTGTGTAATATGTGTGTGGATTGTATCAATATTGTTTTGTCCTGTTGTGTGACACTTTCAAGTTTTAATTTTGTGCTTAATCGCACGGGTAGTTGCGGTGACAACTGGCTATTGCAGAAGCGATTGTGCTTACTCCGTTGCTATCTCACACATTTTGGGAACACAGTGAAGCATGATAATGAGCTTGCGTATAGCTGGAAGCATTTGCTTCTTCAATAGTGAAAATTGTTACGGTCCCGTCTTCCACATTTTACCTCTGGGGGCAGCATGATGTTAAAATGTGATTTGGAGGAGACTTCATTGTTAATTGGTTAATATGTGGGTGGAAAGTATAAAAGTTTGTAATATTCAACAGTACTTCTGGTGGAACTCAGTTCTCCAGAGAAGTCATCTGCTTCAACTTGCTCCCATTTCTTTTGTTTAATATTCATCAACATTTATTGCCCCATTTGATCATCATTTTCTTTTATTGTTTAATCCCTAGACTTGGTGTTATTCTTGTAACTTATAATTTCCTTTATAATAAATAATCACATAATTGAAATAGTTTGTGATCCTCTTTATTTGATGGCTGGGAACAAGATTGCCATGACAATATCTCTTGAAATATTTCTTCAGCCGATTGGTAAACCACAGTTTGGAAGAAGATTAGAAGTGTGAACCCATAGTATTACAACATGCCCAGTTTTATTTGATCATTTTTTAACCTTAATAGTTAATAATCAAATTCCTACCATCAGTGCCATTAAACAGGAAGCCATTTTCTTATGTGAGTTTTCTAGTGAGAGCAGAAAAAAGCACCATCACAAATATTTATCACTCAATACATCTCAGCTGATTGGAATGATTTTATTTTATTTTATTTATTTGAGTAAAGTCCAGAATGTAAGTGTCCTCAGCACACTACACTTCCCATAATCCTCTCTGATCGTCACCTGTACTCTATCCTCAATCATCCACACCTGCTATCATTCACCTTAATCAGGTCCACTTCATTTACCGGTAAGCCTGCTTTATTACACACTCATCAGCGGCTGGTCTTGTCATTCTACACTGAGCCGGTACCCGACTACTTACCTGTGCATCGAACTGTCCCATCCTTTGTCTTCTTCAGTTTTCTGTGTGTCATCGTCTGTCAGTCTTCAGCCACTTCTCTTCACTACTTGCAACAAGATATGATTTATCATTCACATGCCCGTATCACCATCACAATCTGCAATCCAGAGACTCGCCTGCTAACTTCATGTGTGTTATTCAACAAACTCTGTTGAGACATTACCTGTGTTTGCACTCTTCTGTTCTATGATAGTAAGAAGTGCAAGAATTTATTAGTTCATTCATTAGATTTTTTTTTTTAGACATTTCCCTTAAAGGGATAGTTCATCCAAAAATGGAAAATTATCTCATCGGTTACTCATCCTCATGTTGTTTCAAACTTTTGTTCATCTTTGAAACCGTTTTTTTGTTTTTTATGGAAACTGAGAGATTTCTGTCCCTCCATTGAATGCACTTTGTATGTTACAATATGTTACAATCAATATTGTAAACAGAATCCATATGACTTGGGCTGTTTTAGGTCTTCTGATGAGACACGATCACTTTGTATGATGAATAGATTTAAAGGTGTCATTTACCAATGGCAAGATGGGTTTTTAATAAAACTTGGCTGTCTATGCAGTAGTAAGTCTACATGACTAAAACAGAAAAAGGCCTGTGTTCTCTTTTGTCAATAAAAATAGGGAATCTTCAACACCCATAATGCACTGGGCTCAATCTGACTGTCTGTTGGAAGGGATACAAAAATATGATTTGTAGTTTTACTAAAAGGCCTTGACCTGATAAATAAACCAAGAGATCTGGGGCAGGTAAAATTGAGAGTACACATTGTTCATTTACATATACCATGACACTGTAAAAATACAAAGCTGGTTGATATTCCCCAAACTGTCCTTTGATTTAGGCTTTTATTCACATGCTGTATAAACATTGATCAATGCGCATAAATAAAGCTCATCAAATATGTAAACAGCGGCTCAAACGTGCTTGCTTGATGCCTGAGAACCAATGAGATTTGATTTGTCACGCAAGCACGTTTGAGCATCTATTGAGCATATTTGATGATCTCTTTGTATGTGCATTGATCAATTAATAAATGTGATTAAAAGCGATTCTTTATGAATGTTTTGAACAGTCAAAGTTTTGGTTCCGTGGACTTTTAAAGGAAGGTCAGAAGTCTCTCAGGTTTCATTAAAACTATATTTGTTTATGTTTCGAAGATTAAGGAAAGTCATATGGGTTTGGAACAACATGAGAGTGATTAGATGATGGCAGAATTAGGTCATTTTTAGTTTTTGACCATGCAGGATCAAGTGAATATTACCAGGTAATTTTTGTAGCAACAGTTGGAAAATGTGGTTGCTCGAATATCAGATGTGGTCCTGTTGTGTAAAAGCCCTTTCAGGAGTTACATCTAAAATAAACTATAACACAAAAGGTTTCGAAACCTCCACTGGTGCAATGGTTGAGAAGACATGAAAGCTTCCTAGCCTAGTTATATATGGAAATAGCTAACAGCTGTCATCAGGAACTGTTGACAGGTGATAACAAAACCTGACGATGCTCCTGATGCTAATAGTCATACAATAAGAGGAGTTTGCCTCTAAGTGCAAGTAGAAGCAGAACTAATCCTGTTACATGACCATGACAAAGCAGAGACAACAGGAGAGGAGAGGAAAGCAGAGGGGGTGGAGATGAAGTGATGCTGAATAAAGCTGACACTGTGAAGATGAGGCCCTGAAAATGGAAGTCCATTAGTGTCTCACCATCCTCTCCAGCAAAGCGCTTCAGTGTGCGGACCGCAGATCCACGGATAGCCTGCTATAAACACAATTTTCAGTGCAGGCCGTGGACGTATCAATCTATCAGCCTGAACCTACACAGCTACCTGTTCTGCTGCACAGGACATGGAGATCCGAGAGTAGTGGGGGTGGAGGGTGGAAAGAGAATGAACAAGAGAGGCGAGTGAGGGAGGTTAGGAAGGAATGGAGGGAGAGAGAAGAAATTCTGGTATAACTTGCCGCATTGTCAAGGACACACCAAGGGGAGATGGCGAGAGAGAGTGAGTGAGTTGGGTGGGGGGAGAAGGAGGTGGGGTGCTTGAAAAGCAAGCGATTCTTTAAGCGTATGGATGCGGGCATGGCTACTCAGCAGTTTTTCTTAAAGAGACAGTTCATCCATGAAAATCCTGTCTTCATTTGCTCACCCTCCTGTTGTTCTAAAAGAAGAAATTTTGAAGATGCAGTTATAATGAAAGGGGACTGGAACTTTAGAGCTTCAAAATAGACACAAAAGTATCGTAAGAGTGGTTAATTTGATGTTTGCTGTACATTATTCCATGTGTTCTGAAGTCATACAATATATTTGTGAGGAACAGACTAAAACTGATTCATTTTTATTAATTGATTTATCAATTTTATTCATTGATAATCCCCTCTAGCGAGCTGCAGTTACTGAGTAAAAACTGGAAATGAATCATTCGATTTTGTAACCCGTATCTGATCGATATGTGAACCAATCAGTCAAATGACTGAGAAGATACGATTCAGGAAAACAATTCCTTCACAAATCAGAGACCTTTTTTTCCTCTTTTAAATGTGCCAAGGATAGCTAGGTGAGATTTTCAATAAATAATTACTTAAATTTCAGTATTTTTCTCTCTGCCGTTTACCGCAGAAACCATTATGAGCCAACTAGATCAGTCTGATTCATGTATAATTCATCAAATTCAAGATTTCATCACAAATCAGACATAGCTGCTTTTCTCATGAATGTGCCAAGGAGACTAAAAAGATTATCAATGAATAATGACTTTCATTCTTTTAGAAATGGAAGTTAGTTTGGAATGACATGAAAGTGAGTAAATAATTTTCTGTAAAATGTTACAATAAGGTCTCATTTGTTAACATCAGTTAATGCATTAGATAACATACCAACAATGTACAATGTTTCTTAAAACATTTATTAATCTTTGTTTCGTCTGGTTTGAAAAGTGTATAAATAATCATGAAATCATCATTAAGATTAATAAATGCTGTCAAAGTTTTGTTCTTTGTAAGTTCATGTTAACTAATATAAATTAAATGGAAACCCTATTGTAAACCGAATTTTCATTTTTAGATGAATTATCACTTTAACACCTTCTTAAGATGGCATGAGATTGTCATCTTCATTCAGCTTTTGTCCTTTCTGACTCTCTCTTTCTCTCTTTGTCTTTCACTCATGCTTCCACTTTTCACCTAGAGTGTTGTATGATCATGCGTTCAGTGAGGGTTATAAGGTTTAGTGCTGAGTGCAGGTTTGGAGTGACTGTGATCAGTGTATAACCCTCAGGTGCTCTCGCCAACAGTTGGCCTGATGCTCCGTCTCAGTCGCGGTATACATACCAGCCCATACATTTCTCCTTTGTCCGCTTAAAGGATTTTCTGGCTGGATAGTCCTGTCCTTATATGTCCCTGAAGCATGTTCACCGCACACACACATGCACACTCATTGACTGACGTCAATAGTGCCTCATTCAGCTGAGCTGTAATGCTGGGTTTCACTCCGGGTGACTTCAACATTGACACACTTAAAAAAAAAAAAAATCATGAATTTTCTCTCCAGCTCTGAAAGACTCACTTTCTGCAAAAACAGCTTTCACAGCAGACCAATCAAAAATCTATTATAAGTTTCGCATGGACTGCACCGAATCAATGACATCATCTGTAGCTGGGCGAAAAGGTGCCCGAAGACAGGAAGTTGAAGTACGGCACAATTTGTGCTTGATGTCTTCATCGCCATGGAAACTGCACAAATCTATGAAAGAGTGAAAGAGAGAGTAAGAGAAAGACTTAGATCGACTGAAAGACATAGATGGCTGGGGAAAGATGAGGGGGGTAGTGGCACTGAGCACATTAAATGCAATGTGTCATGTCTTCATATCTATTTCTTGTCATCCTTCCTGTCTTCTCTCAGCCCCTCATTCTATATGAGCCTTTTGAAATGAGCCGAAATATGCAATTAATTATTTACATCAGAAATTCAATATATGTGGCTCAGTCTGACTCACATCTTCTTTTGCTTTGGAACAATGTGCTTTAACAAGTCGTTATGTTTAATACATTGAGCTTGGGTCATTATTGTCAGTTGGTTATGTTGTATCGTACACACTTGGTATTAGTGACCCTCATTTGAATCTTTGAGATTGTAAGATGGCTAAATGTGAGGTGATAATAGGAAAGGGAAGCAGTGCATATGCTATTAAAGGTGTCAATTAGCTCCATCGTGTATTTAAAACTAGTGTGTGTGTTTGTGTGAAATGGTATGGGA
Organism: Meda fulgida; assembly: GCA_030578275.1. Classification (NCBI taxonomy): domain Eukaryota; kingdom Metazoa; phylum Chordata; class Actinopteri; order Cypriniformes; family Leuciscidae; genus Meda; species Meda fulgida. The sequence goes on along the minus strand of CM060638.1, from coordinate 14,721,282 downwards.
GTTGTTCACAGTAGAAAACTGAACTCTTTATTTATATGCACTTTCTTCTGGCTGTAATGATTGGTTTGGTCCAGAGCGGTTTGATGAAAGAAAAAAACTAGGGTCAACATGATATATTTTAAATTCTGTTGACTTTGGAAACAATATTTTTTTACATTTTCTTGAGCTGACTGTATAGCTGTAACCTAAAGAGTTGTACAGGTAATATTTGATCCTGCATGGTCAAAAACTAAATATGTAGTTTACTTTTTATACATTAGTTCAGTTGCATCTTTCCCACAACATTTGTTCATGTATTTAGCGACCATTGGCTAACATGCTAGCTAGCTAATATGTTGACTTATGTCTAGAAATTTTGAAAAGCACCCGTAGTTTACATGACGGAAACCCAAGTTTTAATCATATGCAAGTCTTAATTGTAGTTTCTTTTTAGGCTTTCTGAACACAATATTCGCAGTCCAATATTCGAAGGCTCCCTCTGAATATAAGCTAAAATACTTCCTATATTTATGCTGTAATTATAACAAAACTGCTTGTTTTCAAACTTTTTATTAACAGAAATGTAAAAAATGAATGACACACAATTCATTTTGTGATTCCACAAGTTTCAAGACCTGTGTGTTCTTCAATAAAAACTATAGCTACTGATTTTTAGTTTAATAGTTATTGATTTAATAGTTTTTGCTAGTTTTTAATATTGTTTTTATCAATTTAGATTAGAGATATTATCTTCATAAATTAAAAAATATATTTCATTTAAGTCATCCTGCACCCTGGGCCCAGCCCCCTGGTTTAGAACCACTGCTGTAAAGGCTGGAATACACTACACAAATTTTACCCCGATTTTCAGTCTGGAGGAGTCGGTGCTATTTGTCGAAATTGAGAGTCATTTCACAGATTTGAGTTGACAGATTTCACAAAAAATCGCTTTGTGTATGGTGGGCACAGACTCACAGAATTGTTTCAGCTTCAGACTTTAATTCCATCCAGTTAGAGGATATCAAGCATGTTTGATATTTTAAGATATTTTAAGATTTTATTTTAGAAAACAAATTATTTTAATGTCATGCACCTTCTTTCAAGAAGGCACATGCTTTTTTGTAAGTTTGTTGTGATCACAGTGACTGGAAAGTCTGGTGTTCGATCCTCGTTTAGTGTATGATACCCAGTTTTCCCTCTGCAACCATTTTTAGAGTCTCCAAGTGCCTAGTGTTTTAAAATCTTTGCATATTTTAAAAGTCATTAGTTTAGTGTTAACATTCACATTTTACATTTATTTTTTAAATCATGGAGATTATTAAATCCAATGAATAGGAATGCCCTTTTCTCAGGAGGTATGGGATATACATGTATTAATCATTAGGGAGATATCAAGGATTTATCAGTTGAACTTTACAGTACCCTTGTCAAAAGACTTTAGTTCGGTCCATATTGCCAAGATACATTAGGGCTGTTAAAATCCAAACTGCGAGACTGCAGACAGCTAACAAAAACATCTCATTCTAAATGGTCTTTTAAAAGCGATGTGTCCTGCAGTGGGTGAATCTGAATGCACAGGATGCTTTGAAACTCAGCAGGAAAAGTCCTGGGCCCTGTGATGCAAGCGGCACACTAAGTTCCTCTATGGTACAGTATATCCTATTAGTCTCAGCCTCAGACGTCATGCCCACTGAACGTTGGCTGAATGTTTGACGCATATGGCACACAAAAATTGGAAACACTTCAGGAGTTTCTAATTCGTCATCTGATTGGATGAATTCTACAGGAGTTCTGGGAGACGTGTGTGTCTCATTCTTTAACCGTCTTCCTGGAAACAAAGCCTTTGTCATGCCAAACCCCCTCATGGAAGAAAAAAGCCATAATTTACAACTGTAACAATTAGTGCTTATGAGGGTCAACTAAACACTGGATTTTCAAAAGTGTGTAAAGCATGTTTATTTCACAGCATAGAGTTTTAGACAGCAGTCTGTTATTGTAGGGACATCAACATTACATTTTCACACCTACAGTAACATGACGCTGACCAAATCGAACTGTGATTGGTTGCTTTACATGTCTCTCAGATGGCCTGTGGGCGGTCCTTGGCCAATTGAAAGCAGCTATGGAGTCGAGACCTCCTGCCGACTGTCTGAAGTTCTGGCTGCACAAGACTAACTCATTGGCCTGAGAGAGAGGGTGCCCACTATTTAAAAAATGTGACAACCCTTGTTTGATTCTTCTTCCTTTCCTTTCAGGTTTGTCAGATAACCCGACAGATCTGGAGAAGCGCAGACAGGCATTTGGACAAAACTTTATACCCCCGAAAAAGGCCAAGACCTTCCTTCAACTGGTGTGGGAGGCATTACAAGACGTCACCCTCATCATCCTGGAGATTGCAGCCATCATCTCCCTCGGCCTGTCCTTCTATCAGCCACCCGGACACGAGGCCGAGGGTAAGAGAGAGAGGGAAGTTAGACAGGGAGAGAAAGACAGGGATGCTAGAGGGATGAGGTGTGTAGAGGAAATTAGTTAAAGGGATGGTGTGGGTCGAAGGAGGAGGCAATGACGGATAGAGAGTGGGAGGGAAGAGAGAGAGAACTGAATCAAGGGAGTGTGGGAGGAAAAAGGTGAGAATGAAGGTGAGAAAATGGACTGTCAAGCAGGAATGCAGAGAGAAAATAAAAGGGAGGAGTTTAAGGGTGCTGGGGAAAAATAAACAGCAACATGCAGCTTTGTGGAAAAGAAATCTGAAAGTTTTAGGCTGGATAATGTAAACGTCACTCTGCATTAAGGAAGGGATATGTAGGCTACAACAAGCCAATCATTATCAAATAAAAAATAAGCCCGGCAGGGTGATGATTTTTATTACTGTACATTTATTTAATTAAACAGTAAAACAGTAATATTGCAAAATATTTGTACAATTTAAAATTTAAAAACTTTTCTACTTTAATATATTTTAAAATGTCATTTGTGATGGCAAAGCTTAATTTTCACTGTCACGTGATCCTTTAAAATCATTATAAAATGCTGATTTGACGCTCAAGAAACATTTCTTATTATTATCAGTGTTGAAAACGGTTGCGCTGCTTAATACTAGTTTTGTGCAAACATTTTTTGTGGATTTCTTTTTTCAGGATTCTTTGATAAAATAACTTAGAAATATAAATCTTTTGTCACGTAATAAATATAAACTGACGTGTTGCCATTTGTGTTGTACGAGAAGCAAGCGCGCCAAAAGCGGAACGAAACAGACCTCCTCGTTTGAACACACGTAACATTCATCAGCTCAGCTCAAAACACAAAGCAGCAGAAGAGCGAATGTAACCCTACATTTTAGCTGGTGACCGTCTCAATCACGCGACCACTATATCTATGTGAGATCCAGTGAGCAGCATTCCAGTTCTGTGAAGATTTCTAGCAAATCTAGTGCCTCGTGATTTAAACTAAGTTAGTTTAGAGCCAGATTAAACAGCGATGACATTCTCAACAACACTGACGCGGAAAACAGGAGCCAGAACGATACAGTTAGAAGGCTATCCATTTCACAAGTGAAGTAGTCAACGTAAGTCAACGAAGTAAGTCATTTACCATGATTTACTGTAGTTAAATCTAACAGAAACCATAGGATTCTGATGTAAATGTGGGATAATCGTATCGAATTTTATTAGATTATTAATGTAGACATCAAATGTATTAAAGGAGTATAGTTAGTTTTTGTTAAGTTATAGCAGTTTTGTGCTTTTACTAATTCCCTTAGGCTACTGTCAGCTAAAAAAAAAGAAAAAGAAAATGCGTGGATCCTATAAATGAGGGTGTTATAATTTTTTACAGATGTTACTGTTTTTGTTAATGAAATACATTTACATCTCCATTCCAACTCAAGCTACTGTCAAATGTGCATTTCTAATAGACACAACGTGTCATATTAATTTGTGAAATGTTCAAGTTTGGCAAATGTTGTCATGTTCTGATGATTTAAAAAAAAAATCCAGGTTTCTCGTTATCATACCAAACTATTTGACTGCTCAATACTGCTATTGCTCAATCAGAATCAAGTATGCCAGACAGCCATGAAATTTTAACCTTAACCCTCTGCAGGTTGTGGGAATGTGTCAGGAGGAGGTGAAGACGAAGGGGAGGCGGAGGCAGGATGGATTGAAGGTGCAGCCATCCTGCTATCTGTCATTTGTGTGGTGCTGGTGACTGCTTTCAACGACTGGAGTAAAGAGAAACAGTTCCGGGGACTGCAGAGCCGCATCGAGCTGGAGCAGCGATTCGCTGTGGTGCGCAATGGAAACGTCATCCAGATCCCTGTTGCTGAGATGGTGGTTGGGGACATGGCGCAGGTCAAATATGGTAAGTTTCCTGTTCTGCTGAGCTCAGAGAATGGAATGAATGCTGAGATTAGGCTTAACTCATCTAATATGAGGTGTGGATTAACACAGAAATATTTTTAGAGTGATGTTCACATTTCCACAAATCACAATGAGAATTCATTTGATGATAACCCTGTGTAATACAGCATTATTGATAGGAACAGTGAATGCTTTTTGGGATATTAAGGATGGCTTGCTGATCACGTGATATTTATTTATCTCTCTCAGGTGACCTCCTACCTGCTGATGGGGTCCTGATTCAGGCGAATGACCTGAAAATCGACGAGAGCTCATTAACTGGTGAATCAGACCATGTGCGGAAGTCGGCCGACAAGGACCCCATGCTTCTCTCTGGTAAACGCCATGTACATGTGTGGGTCATAGATGTTGATAAACCCTATTTAATGGGGGTTTCAGCATCTCAGCCCCCTGAAAAATCACCTGTGATTGTGTGATCTGCAAGATATCTTACAAAATTTCACCATGATTCTTCTCCGTATCCAAGTTTAAAAACTTTAAGGTTCCTTACATAGGCTACAGGTCCGGATTTACCTCATGTTGTGCAACTTTTTGGGTCACTGTATGACCAAAACCACTAATTTTAAAGGAAATGGAAGAAAAAATATATATTTTTAAATAATTTAACACTGTGATTTCAGATTTGATATTGTGGCTTTATATGTGATCATATACTTGGATGTGAGATTATATTGTTACTTTTGTTATATTGTCATATTGTACTTTACCAAAAATCAAGCTCAAATGAATATAGGAAGTTTTTGTCCAGTGAATGTCGTGTTTTTCCTCATTAGAATGGCTGCATCTGAGGCAGTCTACCTACCATCACATCATGTTTTGATCAGCTTAAAGGTTCTGAAGATTATTGAAGCTATGTGGGCGCTCGTTTTTTTCTGGTTTAGCTTTTTTCTGTCATTTGGCCAAAATCTCAAATAATGAAGCGCTACACACAGGCTATTTTTATACAGACAAATGCAAGACGCTCTGCACCGCTCCTCAAATACATATACAGTAGTCAACATTTGAAGTGGATCAAAAAAGTTCATCGAAGTTGTCCTAAGACAAGAAGGGTATTGTTCAAAATTCATGTATAACTTTGATGCAAGGATTTGATCCACTTCAAAAGTTGACTACTATATATAAAGTGTCTCTTAAGTAAAGAAAATGCTGTACTTATTCAAAGAAGACGTTTTTTATTTACCCTTGCATCGTAAATAAGCAGAGATGCTCCAAACTGCTTGTGGCACTTCTTGAGATGGGGCGGAGTAATGAGGTTTGACGGACAGTTTGAGGATGCAATGGAGTTAAGAGATTTGATTACAAGCTCTTTTTAATACTTCTCATTGGTTAAATATTTGTGAAACCCACAGACAGACTTAAAGAGATGAGCATAGTAATAATTTATGTTAAAATGATATTTTAAATTGTAATAATTTATAAAGTAATTGTCTTACATAGTTTTAGCATTAGAGTGAAATAATAATTTAAAATAAATTATTTCTCATCGTTGTAATTGTGCCCCCCCTGGATGTATGAGCATAGGCATGAGCCTAGAATGCCTATGCATAAATCCGGCCCTGCTTACTTATAAGTATTATCTCCATCCCATCACTCATGCAAATGTTCTCTGTTCTGATTAGGGCAGAACGATATAACAAAATGAAATTGATATTACGACATGGCTTAGTGTGCATACACAATTTGTAAAGGTTTGTCTGTGTCTCTGTTTACAGTAAAGCCACTCTGAGACTGAAATATCATATCATGAGCTGCACACATGTATAAACTCTATATGCATGTATTTCTGATTTTGTCTAATATTTTTGTTTAATTATAACTACAATAAATATTATAAATTGTTGCTATTTTTATAGTAACAGAGTGGTGCAGGGATGACGTCAAAACCTGGAAGACTAATTCATCCCTGGTTCCCTCGAGATTTTCCTATGCGTTTTTAAAATGTTGTTGTTGTTTTTTTTTTTAACTTTACTCTACAACATAAATTACACACACTCATATCAAAAACACAAATTTTAAATCTGTTATGTTTCTTTTTTTTTATGTTTCTAATACGTAACTAAATAAGAAAGTTTGTGGTGTGAGTGTGTGCAGTTTACATAGAACAAAACGTTCAATATCGTTACTCATATTTTACTCATAAATTGAAAAACCCCATTATAAAACCCCATAGAAAAATCTCGAGGGAACCACTGGTGATTTAGTCTTCTGGGTTTTGACGTCATCCCTGCACCATATTCAATGTGTTGTGGGAATGTTTTTTTTATTCTATTCACTTTATAGTTACTGAAAGAGGTTTTGAATTGTTTCTTGGAAAGAGTATAGTGTGAACAACACCAAGATTTTCCAAGTTTTTCCTAAATCGTTAAGCCCTAAAATGGTGGTTCACACAAAACATTAATTTTGAGCTTTTTTAAATATTTAGATGCACTCCTTAACAAAATCACAATTTTAGAATGAGTAATTCTTTCCAAGCTAGCTATTTAAGTCTTTTTTTATATCGCAATAAACTGTATATAACAGAAAACATTGGAACATCAGTTTTTTTCTAATGTTGTGCAGCCCTAGTTCCAATGAAATTTCAAAATAAAGTTAAACCAAATATATCACCATTACTGATGTACATCTTACTGACAGATGCAATTTTCTTGGATTATTTTAAAAATGGTCAATCATACAATCTCTTGTGTCCTTGAGTCACTTGGATTCCTTAAATTGCTTATGGCACCTTTAAGATTATATATACATTTTTAAAGCCTGTTCACACCAATGTTGATAACTATAACTATACCTATACAGTTTTAATAATAGTCTAATTCTATTGAGAACAGGGAAATCAACATCCACACCACAGCTATAACAATAACGATAGTTGTAATCACTTTCAGAATGTTTTTTTTCCTCCAGCCAATCATAATCCATCCTGTTCAAAAGAGCTCTTGCTCTTAAAGCGGCAGGCAACATAATTGCAGCTTGCACTATAATAAACAGAACGTTACAGTGTGTTGATATGGACGCTAATATAGTTATCTTTATTACGGGCCTTTTATGCTGGTAGCAAAGAAGTCACTGACAGCATTAAAAGTTATGCAGTGATTTAAGCAAAATCATTGTTTAGAGGTTGATGCCCATCACTCTTGAGACTGGTCACTGGCCTCTCTTGAACTGGCTTTGTATTCTGCTCTCGGCTACGCTCCTTCAGCTGTCAGTCAGCGGGCACAAAGCATGCTCGGAGCATCCGCATTCAGTGTGTCAGAATAACTGAGATGCTGCAGTGGCATCCAGATGTTGTTAATTAGATCTGAGAATCTCTGTTTCCTGCTGTGAGCACTGGTGCATGCCTTCCTTCATGCTATTCTTAGACACTTGGGATGATAACTCCATTCTCTTTATGAGGCTGTCCTGCTTCACTGATGATATTATTGAATAATATCCCAATAATATTTTTGTGAAGTTGATGTATGGAGGCTGTTGTTGTGTGGGGTCTGGTGTCGTGTGTTCGTCAAATGCTAATGGTGATCTCCAGAAGACCCGCCTGTCTGTATTTGTAAATATAGTCACTGTTTAAAAGAAATTGTTGAGAAAATGTGAACATAATCAAGGAAAATATGAGTTGCAACAACTGTTGTAATAATTACCTTTATTAACACTTTGTTTAACCAATTTTAAATTGTTCACTACATGTAAAATGTCTCATTTAGAAGATTCTTGTCATGGCGATTATAGATTTGTTGTTTAAAATGAATTAAAATGGTTGTTTTCTTGGAAAGTAACCAAGCTTTAAAAAAAACAAAAGCTATAAATTAAACTAAATTATTGTGAGTATTATTTTTTAAACAACTTCCAAGCTCTAGGACGTTTCACAAGAACATTTTAATTGTATTTAATTATTTATTTATTTTATTTTATTAATTTAAACATTATTATCATATAACATTTTAATTTTCTTGTAAAGCGGCCTTGAGTTTTTGAAAAATTATACTTAAATGTAACTATTGTTGCTATATTATTATCATAATTATAAATATATATTTAGCAAAATTGTAATTTTGAAAAACAGATGCTATTATTAAAATAATGTAAATTATTAAAACCATTAATATTTTTGTCAATAAAAATAAAAATTAATTTACATAGCTTGAGGTAATTTTACAAGACATTTTTTTAATATATATATATATATATATATATATATATATATATATATATATATATATATATATATAATTTTTATTTATATTTTTTTATTTTATTTTATAGACATTATTATTATAATTATTTCACAGCCCAGTATTATGTATGTATGTATGTATGTATGTATGTATGTATGTATGTATGTATGTATGTATGTATGTATGTATGTATGTATGTATGTATGTATACTGGCATAAATCTAAAAGGCGTATTTCTTTTCTTACATACTATATAGTTACATGACTACAATCTTCAAAGGAGAAGGGAAGAACATTATTTATTGATGCTGCACTGCATGCTGGGAGGTCATAAATCAGTAACAATGTTCAGTGTGAAATTGTTTATTTAAACTTGTTCTATCAGGCTAGTTGGGACACCCTTTTGGGGTAAATTTGTTCGGGTCTTTCCAATGTGCTGCTATAAAATATCAAACATTGTCTATGTCTTTCTCTCATTCTTTCTTTCTCAGGTACCCATGTAATGGAGGGATCAGGGAGGATGCTGGTGACCGCAGTTGGAGTCAACTCTCAGAGTGGCATCATATTCACTCTACTGGGAGCCGGGGAAGGGGAGGAGGAGAAGAAAGAGAAGAAAGGTAGGTGTGAGAAGGAAGAGCATCAAACTCCAACCAAAACATACATTGTAATACTCAGAGAAAAACGCTGAGACTAGTGTAGGATGTTGTGAGAATGACTGCACACTTACACGTTGTGAGTAGCGCTACCAGACAGTAGAGAATGGAGAGAGAGGGGGTGGGAGATCCTTACATAAGAGAGGAATGGGTTTGATGTGAATGGAGGACCAGTGGGCTTAGAGCCTGCAGGAATATTTATGAATGGTAAGACGAGCAAGAAAGACAAGCAGAGCTCCACTGCTGCAAACTTTATGGCCCGTGCCATGGGTAATTTAACTTGCAGCCATCAGAGAGGAGACTGGAGAGAGGGGAATAGAGAAGGATTAGGAGTTATATTGGAGGAGGCTGATTAATTATTCAGAGAAAGGGAGAAACAGAGAGAGGGAGAGAGAGCAAAGGTTGGATGTGGGTGGATGAAGAATGAAGTGGCGCCATGTTCTGTTACTGTCCCACTGAATCGCTCTACAGTATGTGTGTCATCAGCTACGGACAGACTTATAACTGCCTCATGATGACAATTGAATTGTCTTTTTTGAGAAAATTGATTTTGTAATAATTGTAAATCTTTTCTGATACCCGTAACCGTAGATTAGTGTGTATAAAAATTCACATTCATCTTTTTATTCACCATTTAAAAAATCTAATGTGAATGTATAAGGGATAGTGTATATTTTAGGTGCAATAAGTGGTCAACAATTATTTTATTTATTTATTTATAAAAAATGTTATCACCTTTTTGCAATCTTGTAGTTTTTATTACTTTAAATACAAATATTCTATATTGTGTCTTAACTGACAGGTTATCAAAACTACATGTATTATTATAATCAATAAATGAAAAAAGTATTCAAATTTATAAATAAAATTAATCACATATATAAATATTTGTGGAGAAAAGCCCCCAAGTGAAGATATATATAGTAATTAGTACTATATAACTATAAGTTATATAATAAATATTGATCTGTCTTTAGCCATTGCTCTATGGTCCACAGCATCTTGCACCATGAGTTCTGCATCTCAGTTAAATGTAGTTAAAAACACCTCTTAAGACCCCTGCATTTTGTTGCTCACGAGTCTTTGCTGATAATACACTAAATTAACTAGATTACTAATTTACAAATGTAACTAGAACATTGACAGCCCTAATAATAATTGTTATACAAGTATTAGGAAAAAATTTTTAGATGAAGCAAAATATTCTTCCAGGAAAGTTGCACTGCAGGACAGTGATCTCAGTACTTTAAATTTCATTCTGTATCTACCTACATGCAACTTTTTTTCAGTTTCCCCATAATACAACATGATCATCATTGATTTCTCTTTTTTTCTTACCTCTACCACCACCCAATCCTAAAAATTTCCCACGCCCCCCCCCCCCCCCAAACCCGCATTATCCTTTTGTTTCGCCATCCAATCAGAGGACAGTAGTAACTCACTCACAACTAAGGCCAAACCAAGCGGCATCACCAATGGTACGTAATCCACACCCCTGTTGTTTGAGTCCAATGGAGTTACAGAACACCTTCAGCGTAGATGAAATGACTACAGTCAGCACTGTATAGAGATGGATTAGCCCAGAATTGTGGTGTGTATTCACAGGTTTAACATGTTATAGTTATAGAGCGCAGTTCAATGTGTGTGCCGTTTGTTTATGTGTCTGTTTCCATAGTTCTGTGCGCTCTCATTTTCCCTACTCAAGAACACTGTGCGCCCTGTCTCTCATTCTGTCTATGTCTGTCGCTTTTTATTCCCTTGTTCCCCCTCTATCTCTCTCTGTCTGTCTTTCTCTCTCACAGGCAAGCAGCCAGAGGCAGCTGTGGAGACCAATCAGAATAAAGGTACCACAGGGAAAGTAGAATAGATGAATAAAGTGAATGGGTTAATTATTTTCTTGTTGTGGAACATTTCTGTAGACTCCTCAGCAATGCTGTTGCTGTATAAGTATAGCTACGGGAAATATAAGCGTTAATACCATGTATGCACACAGCTACATACATAAAGAGGCAGAAACACACTCTCTGTAACGTCACACACTCGGTTGCTCAACGGCATACATGACGACTGCTTCCTGCGCATTGCGACTTTAGTTAATTGTTTCTGGTGTCAAGGAAGAGCACCCAAACACATTTCGCTGAATAGAACTTGAAAGGGGCGATGATTTTGTGTTCTGACTCTAACTGATATCAGTATTTATGCTGTGCTTGTCCACATTTGTCTTGCTTTCCTTCGTTGTGTGTCCAGTGTATGTGTGTTTGGCACTTTGAGCATAACTGCCGAAATGTTTGATGTGTGGCATGAAGATATTCAGAGTTTTGAATGAGTCTCGTTCATGCCGGAGGCCTCTCACGATACCTCTGAGTTGTGACACGACAGATTTGTTGGCCATATGTAGTGACGCTAACTCATGTCCCGCCCACAAGCCAAAAAGCAGGATGGAGCCGTTGCCATGGAGATGCAGCCTCTGAAGAGTGCGGAGGGTGGAGAAGTGGAGGAGAGAGAGAAGAAAAAATCAAACGTGCCCAAGAAGGAGAAGTCTGTACTGCAGGGCAAACTCACCAAACTGGCTGTACAGATTGGCAAAGCAGGTGCGTGGGACTTCATGTGGCCAATTACGAGGTGATATCATATGGAAAGATAAATCACCTCACTCTGACACACACTTGAAGGCTACTGTGCTGATCCTATTTTTTTTTTATTTTCATCCTCAAACAAAAATATATTCAGTGTTGGAGAATGTTACTTTTAAAACTAGTGTTACAATATTCCATAACTTTTTAGAAAAGGTAATTTATTGTGTTCTGATAGGAACCACTCGCTAAATGTGTTACACTGTTACTTTTTTACATATTCTCACCAATGATTGGAAGCACTGATTAATCGTGTTTCTTTGTTCCTTTTTTATGGATAGCAATGTTAAATTGTGTAACATTTTCTCTGTTAACTGAGAGGAAGTACTTTTTAACAATTACAACAATTACATTGTTACGTTTTATGGAATGTAACACATTGTTACTTTTATGTTAAATTTTCTCACCAATAATCAGGTGAAAGTGCTGACTAATTGAATTACATTGTTACATTTTTGTGCTACATTTTCTCCCTCTTAGGTGAGAGGAAGCACTCACTAATTGTGTTACATTGTTACGTTTCATGAAATGTAACACATTGTGTTGCTTTTGTTACATTTTCTTACCATTAACTGACTGGAAGTGCTGACTAAATGCATGACAATTTTACTTTATATGTTAAATCAGATGTTAAATTACTTTTGTGCTACATTTTCAACCTGTAAACCGAGAGGAAGCACTCAATTGTGTTTTAGTGTTTCAATCTTTTTATGGAATGTAAACCATTGTGCTCCTTTTTTACCATTAATTTAGTGGAAGTGCTAACTAAATGTGTTTGTTACTTTTTATGGAAAGTCACTTTTTGTTCCATCAGTTGAGTGCACACACATTTTGCATGTGAAAAATAGCCTTTTTAATTCTTGTAAAAAAGGTTAAAGTTTACCCCTATTTTTTTTTTTTACGTTTAATTATAATACATTAAAAATATAAATAAGTTAATCAGATATTATGATGTAACTTTGATAATAATGAATTACGTTTTTGGTATTTACAGTCAGTAAATTGATTGCGTAACATGATGTTACCTCATCACTGAAGTCATTCTGAAAGCTGTATTCATTCATAATATTAATAGAAATTAGTATCCTGAGGATTATTTAGTTGTTGTTTTTTGTAGGTCTTGTGATGTCGGCCATTACAGTTATCATCCTGGTGCTGTACTTTGTGATCGAGACGTTTGTGGTGGAGGGGCGAGCCTGGATGCCAGAGTGCACGCCCATCTACGTGCAGTATTTTGTCAAATTCTTTATCATTGGTGTGACTGTGCTGGTGGTAGCTGTGCCTGAGGGTCTTCCCCTTGCTGTGACCATCTCCCTGGCCTATTCAGTTAAGGTGAGAGAGACCAGGTGCAGTGTGTGTGTAATCAGCAAATCAATTGTATTGTAAAGCAAATTTGAACAAAACAAACAAATTTTTCTCTGGATGTTTTTTGTTTTGTTTTTTGTTTATGTAATATTTTAAGCATGTTTTGCTTTTGTCAACAAAGTTTTTTTTCTCATCATCCAAATCTTCTACTGTTGTTAATTCAGAAAATGATGAAGGACAATAACCTGGTACGTCACTTGGATGCCTGTGAGACAATGGGCAATGCCACTGCCATCTGCTCCGACAAGACCGGCACCCTCACCACCAACCGCATGACTGTAGTACAGGCCTATCTAAATGACCAGCACTACCGTGAGATCCCAGACCCCAGTCAGATCAACCCCAACACCCTAGAGACGCTTGTCAATGCCATATCAATCAATTGCGCCTATACCTCCAAGATCCTGGTGAGAGATTGGATATTGTGAAAAACCTGCTGAAAAAACTGTTTAAACCAGACTCAGCTAATTTTAGCTGGTTCAGCCTGGTCGATATGGTCTTCAAATAGTCTATCTGGACTCCCATCCTGGCCAGCCTGTTTTTTGCTGAAAAGTGCTCAAAATTCCTTTTATAACAGCCATCACAGCATCCTATCCAGACTGTAAAAAAAAAAAAAAAAATAACATTGTGAAATTTATGGTAAAAAAAACCGGCAGCTGTGTTTGCCAGAACCTTAACTTAAATTCATCACAAGTAGCTTTTCCATAAACTGAAATAAACACTAATATGTAATATATAATATACACAAAAAGCAGAACTCTATCATTGTAACAAACGATACTGAAATAATACAAATAATAATTAAATAATTTTACAGTACAGGCTGGGAAACCAGCCTGCTAGCTTAGGCTGGTGTAAGATGTTTTTTTCAGCCGGGAAGCACCATTGCACTAAAAAATTCACAGTCGCACTCGGTTGTCAAATATAAATTGAAACTTTTCCAGTTCAACTTTTTTCATTTTCTCTTATCCGTTTCCCTTGCTTCATTTCAATTCTCTTTCAGCCTCCAGATGTGGAAGGGGGTCTGCCCAAGCAGGTTGGTAATAAGACAGAGTGTGGTCTGCTGGGCTTCCTGCTGGACTTGAAGAGAGACTACGTCCCTGTGAGAGAGCAGATCCCAGAGGAAAAGATCTACAAAGTCTACACTTTCAACTCTGTACGCAAGTCCATGAGCACTGTGGTGCAGATGCCGGATGGAAACTTCCGGCTCTATAGCAAAGGAGCCTCTGAGATCCTTCTGAAAAAGTGAGTAAAGCACGACAAGATATAGGAAATATAATTTTATGTTTCTTTTGTTGGTTGTCATTGTAGACCTCTTTTGACCTCCCTGCTTTCTCTTCTACCTCAGGTGTTCCTCCATACTTGGTGCCAACGGTGAAGCACGAAACTTCAAGCCACGGGACCGAGATGAGATGGTGAAGAAAGTGATCGAGCCCATGGCATGTGAAGGTCTGCGAACCATCTGCATCGGTTATCGTGATCTTCCCTGTGACCCCGAGCCTGACTGGGAAAATGAAGCTGAAATTGTCACTGAACTGAGCTGCATCGCTGTCGTTGGGATTGAGGATCCCGTTCGACCTGAGGTATTTAGAGAGAACATGTATTCTGTATAACATGTATATCATCGAAGTGCGTTTTCTCTTTTCAAGCCTTTTTTCCGCTCGTCCCGCAGGTCCCTGATGCCATTTTGAAGTGTCAGAGGGCAGGCATCACTGTGCGCATGGTCACCGGTGACAACATCAACACGGCACGAGCCATTGCTGCCAAGTGTGGCATCATTCAGCCTGGGGATGACTTTCTGTGCCTGGACGGTAAAGAGTTCAACCGAAGAATCAGGAATGAGAAAGGAGAGGTTTGTGGAAATTGAATCTTGGACATCTCAGCACAAAACCAATATAGACTAAACTAAATCATGGATGTCCATGCTTTGTGTACGTGCATGTGTGTGTGTGTGTGTGTGTGTGTCTGTTTATGTTATAGATTGAGCAGGAGAGGATTGATAAGATCTGGCCCAAGCTCAGAGTCCTGGCGCGTTCCTCCCCCACAGACAAACACACTCTTGTAAAAGGTGAGACGCTCTTTCCATCAACTCATCATGCCCAGACTCACTTGAATCTTAAAAAAGGGAGTATGGGAATTATGTAGTGTCCAAAATTGCTAAACAAATATTATATTATAATATTTATACTTATATTTTGAATAATCTTTTTATTCTGTTTATATTTTTATTCAGTTTCAGATTTTTTTTTTCAAAGTTGTAACCCATTGCCTTAAGCTCTGCACACTCTAGATCAAATAGACATCTAGATTCAAAGATTTTAAGACCATGAGAAACACACGACTACAATTAAAGGTTTTTTTTATATGAGAATGTTTTTTTGAAGAAGTCTCTTCTATTTTTTATTGTAATATATTTGAATATATAATTTATTCCTGTGATGGAAAAGCTGATTTTTTTTTAACATCATTACTCCAGTCTTACAAAAAATAATTTTAATATGCTGCTTAATATTTTTGTGGAAACAGTTGTACTTTTTTTCAGGATTATTTGATTAATAGAAAGTTCAAAAGAACAGAGTTTCTTGTTAGTTAATAGTAGTTACTAGAATTTAAATATTGTGTTACTCATTTGTTCCTGTGTAGTTATTCATTAATTATGGAACAGTATACTAAAGTGTTACAGAAATTTTTTATTAGTGTCTTTACTGTCATATTTGATCAATTGAACACATTCTTGCTGAATAAAAAGAATAATTTCTTCTTTTTTTTTTAAATCACTGACCCCAAAACCTTTGTTCGGTAGTGTAAATTCAGTCAAGTGTGTCCAAACTGTTGACTGGTGCTGTAGTGTATTTATAATGTATGCAAATTTAGTAGGCCGCACGTACAGTCATACAATTAAAATGCGGATGAATTCATGTTCTGTGGTGGCGGCAGCTGTATTCAGTGACTGGT
The DNA here is from genome assembly GCA_030578275.1 of Meda fulgida. Classification (NCBI taxonomy): domain Eukaryota; kingdom Metazoa; phylum Chordata; class Actinopteri; order Cypriniformes; family Leuciscidae; genus Meda; species Meda fulgida. The sequence goes on along the minus strand of CM060638.1, from coordinate 14,705,110 downwards.
CAAGGTTGTGTGCTAGCTTGTAATTGTTTGCTGGGTGATGATGCCATTGTGTAGGCATCATTGACAGCACTGTGTTGGAGCAGAGACAGGTGGTGGCCGTAACTGGTGATGGGACCAATGACGGACCAGCTCTCAAGAAGGCAGATGTGGGCTTTGCGATGGTAAGCACATCTAATGAACACTTCCCTCTAATCTATTCATGTATTCATCCTCCTATCCAAGAGGTTGTTAAGAGATGAGTAATGATGAGAGATGAATATTGATTTATTAGAAGCTCCACTTATATCATGTTCACCCAACAAGAGTGTATGATAAGATCTCTAGTGAATAAAAAATAATTATTTTCTTTTCAAAAAGTATTTGAATTGATGCATGTATTCCCTAAATCTCTTTCTCTTTGTCTTTCTTGCTGTCTCTAGGGTATAGCAGGTACTGATGTTGCTAAAGAAGCCTCTGACATCATCCTGACTGATGATAACTTCTCCAGCATTGTGAAAGCTGTCATGTGGGGGAGAAATGTGTATGACAGCATCTCCAAGTTCCTGCAGTTTCAGCTTACTGTCAATGTAGTGGCCGTCATCGTAGCTTTCACGGGGGCCTGCATTACACAGGTAACACACGAACACCAGTGTTATTTTAGGATTATTAATATGCAAATACAGTATTGTGCATTTTTCTAATTAGCTTTTAATATTTAGTACTTCTTCAACTAATTTTTTATTTTTTATTTTACATTTTTAAATGTAAGTTTTTATGTCATATTTATAGTTTAAATACTGTGACCTGTATCTGAGTAAAATGACTCAAAGCAGAACAAATCTGGGGCGTGATTTTGCCCATTGTTGGATTGTTGTGGTTTGCTATTTGTCGATCTCATGTGAGTGGCAGGTTGTCCTGCCCTTGCGCCAGTAAACAGAGAAGAGAAGAAATGCCACTGCAAAAGGGAGGGGGAGTTGTTTTGATTAATGTTTTGAAGGGGAAAAAATTATGTGCACAGATAAATAATTTTTAACAAGTACTGCAATTTTCCATAATTTTTTTTAATGTTTGCTTTATGTTGCTTTAAAACAAATGAGGCAGAGCAAGGGCAGTTCCCTCACTTTAAACATTGCGTCCCCCCTAAATCTACTCCTTGGATCAGTGTCATTTGTCTTAGCCCATAGTGTTGCAGTAAATGTGAAACGGCCACTCTAGATCACTGATAGCTCTGTGTCATGCAGGTTAGGGGAACTGACTGCATTGCACCTCGCAAGCTCATTGCAAAAGCAAGCTGCTGTTAAATCAGACACTGAGCCCTCTGCTGGAGGCTGGTGTTACTGCATACTCTTCACTGGTAAAAAGTGTAGTTCAGTACCTTCATCTATAATCTGTGTGTGTTTGTGTGTAGGACTCTCCACTAAAAGCTGTACAAATGTTGTGGGTCAATCTGATCATGGACACATTTGCCTCTTTGGCTCTTGCCACTGAGCCGCCCACTGAAGCCCTGCTGCTTAGGAAACCTTACGGCCGCAACAACCCCCTCATCTCCCTCACAATGATGAAGAACATCCTGGGTCATGGAGTATATCAGCTCGTCATCATCTTCACCCTGCTGTTTGTCGGTAGGAAAAAGAGTTCAAGGATCAATATGTGTTGTTTTGTATTATTTATGTTGAATTAGGAAGAAACTTTACTGATCGTGTAGCAGCTTACAGCTCAGACTTTATAGTCATTATAGCCTCAAATATGTTACATGTTTTTACATTTATTCATTTAGCAGATGCATTTTTTAAAGACAACTTACAAATGAGAGCAATAAAAGCATAAGTGAGTGATCTAAAGGGGAAAACAATGAGTGCATACTGAGTGCACCTTTTTTAAGAACAGTTTAATCTTGTATGCTTTTATCTCTTTTATCCTAAGGAGAGAAAATCTTCAACATCGACTGCGGCCGTAATGCACCCTTACACTCCCCCCCATCTGAACACTACACCATCATCTTCAATACATTTGTCCTGATGCAGCTCTTCAACGAGATCAACGCTCGCAAGATTCATGGCGAAAGGAACGTATTCGACGGCATCTTCGGGAACCCTATCTTCTGCAGCATTGTTCTAGGAACATTTGGAGTGCAGGTCAGAGCTACTGTAGTTCATGTTGTGCTCCATGAGCAGGCCCTCCAGATTTCTGCAGAATTTGAACACAGTCATTAACAAAGTTTTGCATATCTCTCACCCCTGGTGTTAGTTTAAAAATAGCTTAAAAATAATTTAAATGAATTTATTTGAAGTGCATACGATATTAAGACTCGTTTTCAGAGAATATATCTTGAATTAATTTATTAAAGTGCCCCTATTATGTATTTTTTGATATTACCTTTCATGTAGTGTGTAATATAGCTGTTTGCGAATGTAAAAGGTCCCCAAAGTTTCACAGATCAAAGTGCATGATAAATGGAGTTATAATCAGTAATCAATGTATGCTTTGACCAGCCCTCAAACATTGTAGTTGTAGCTGAGGCCTGGAAGAGTTTGGTTCATGTTATCGACAAAACGCTGTTTTCTGCTCTGCGAAAGCAAATCCACTTTGCATGCACTTCCAAAAGATCAGTACTCTGGTACTCAGTAAATTTTGATTAATTTGATAATGCTTGCAGCTACAAATAACAGTGTATTACATAAATGTTTTTTTTTAAACCAGAAAAGCCGAATCCCGCCCCACAGCCAATTCTTTCAAATATTAAATACTATAAATACTAAACCCAAACCCTCACCTTAACCTTGACATAGTGTTCGTAGCAAAACCTTAAAGATAGTATTGCTATTTGTCACAATCAGATCTATCCATGATTTTTCTGAAGTCTTAACTGAATCTGTGAAGACTTTTTTTGACAGGTGAATTTTACATATGAAATCGGCTGTGGGGCGAAGTTTGCACTTAATTTGTTAGGAAACACTTAAATCCATTTATCAGATATCCTCCCCCAAAAAGAGTGTGAGATATAAAAATTCCATCTGGGATTTCATGAGGTTGAATGAAAGGTAACACGAGCAGGTGACTGATGTGCTGGGTGCCTAAATTTCGGCTATGCTGAGTGTTGATGGTGTTTGCTTGTTTGCTGTTGATCTGTGTGCAGATTGTGATTGTGCAGTTTGGGGGCAAGCCCTTCAGTTGTGCCCCTCTTAATATGGAGCAATGGCTGTGGTGCCTCTTCGTGGGAGTTGGAGAGCTGCTGTGGGGTCAGGTAGGAGAGTAAGAGTCAAATTGCCTGATAAACCCAAGTGGTAACCCTGCCTTGTCACATATGAACAATTTATATCACAAATGATAAGTGTATTGAGTGAACTTTAAGAAAACTTTGTTTTGAATAAATCTTTATTTTGTGCGCATCTAATTTGCTTTTAATAAATTGCACTATGCAGTACCCCTTACAAAAAAGTATACTTAAAGGTGCAGTCTGTAAGAATGACAACTAGTGGTTGAAATGGGTACTATAGTCCAATTCAAAATATCGGAAACAATTCAATAAAAAAAAACGCACATTTCAAAGTAAAATAACTAGCTGTAGAAGTGTTTTTCAGAGAAACGAGTATGTGAACTTAGCATGTTTCCACAATATATCCAAACATATTATGATATTTTTATGCTTTTGTAGAGTGGAAAAGTTACACACAGCACCTTTAAGTAAAGTTCAAGTATATTTTCAAATATACTTTATGTTGTAACTATACTAATAATCAATGTACTAGTAGTATACTTGTAAGTGTACTATTTCAGTACTACTTAGGACTAAATTGGCCCCCTATTTTGGTGTATACAATTATACTTTGTGTTACAATAGTAAACTTTGAGTACACATCTAGTTTACAACTATGTTTTTAATTTGTACTGCAACTATAATACAAGTGAACTTATAGGTGTACTGATAGTTTACTAATTAAATATTAAAGATTAAACAAATACAAGCCAAGTATACTTAGAACACTTAATTATTCTTTTAAGTATTTAGATTAAAAGATTGAGTAGAAGTATAGGCCAAATATACTTCGACGTTCTGTCAGTATATGTCAAGTATACTTAAATGTAATTTTAAGTATACTTCTAAGAAGAACATAATAAGTAGATTGTAAGTATACTTTCTTATTTTTAGTTTATAAGAACTGTACTAATAGCTCATTTTTTTGTAAGGGACAGTACATTGCCAAAAATATGTGGATACCCACTCCACACTCACATGTGCCATGCATTTAATTTCAAACCAAGAAACATTAATTTGGAGTTAGTACTCCTTTTATTGCTATAACAGCTTCTATACTTCAGGGAAGGCTTTTTTCTACTAGATGTTGGAATATAGCCATGTGAATTTGCTCCCATTAAGACACAAGAGCACCAGTGAGGTCAGGCACTGATGTTGGGTAATGAGGTCTAGCTCATCCCAAATTCATCCCACGGGTGTTCAGTTGGGTTTAAGTTTAGCAGGAATTTAGCAGTTTCAACCTGAAGCTTAGAGCTTGGTAGATGAAGTGGATCACGCAACTTAATGAGAGTTCACCTAAAAAAGTAATCATTTACTATGAATTTCTGTCTTCTGCTGAACACAAGAAGATATTTTGAAAAATATGGGTAACAAAACAGTTGATGGGCCCCATTGACCCACATAGTATGGGGGAAAAATACTATGGAAATCAATGGGACTCATCAACTGTTAGGTTACTGACATTCTTCAAAATATCTTTTGTGTTTGGAAGAAAAAAGACATTTATACAGGTTTATACATCAAATGATGACAGAATTCATCTTTGGGTGAACTATCCCTTTTAAGCACCAATTCCTTTTATTTAGAAGATTTATCGTAATAGTCGCATCTTGGCACTGCATGTGACTTGAGAATGTGGTTCCTCAGACTTGACAGAGGTGAAAAGTGTTTGAGGGATTCGCCAATATTAAAGATCTGGCCAGTATGATAAGCTGATAATTATGTTGATGTTACAGCTGATAAAATATTTTTAACACCATTTTGTTGACTTTTTTGTCTAAATAAATTAAAAATAAAACAAAAATCAGTTGTTTTAAATACTAAAAGAGAATTTAGCAAAAATCTCATTATTATAATTGTACTGGATGAAATTTGGAAAAGAAGCACGCACACGTTACTGTAAATGTCCAAATTCGACCATTCAAAAAATTGGGGTAAGTAAGATTTTTTTTAGTCTCCTGCTCAACAAGGCTGCATTTGTTTGATCAAAAATACACAGCAACATTGTGAAGTATTATTACAATTTAAAATAGTTTTCTATTTTAATAGCCATTTTCCATGTTAATATATTTTAAAATGTAATTTATTCCAGTGATCAATATATGATTTCGAGGATCTCAGCTTTGTCTTTGTAGGCCGGGGCTTTGGAATGAGGGGGCGTGTCTAATTCAGTGGTTAAATCTGGCAGACGTTCCAGAATGGCAGCACTTTTAATTAGAACGGATGTCTACGTATTTTTGCCCATGTATTTTTATCTACTGTATATTGACCAATGGCCACAGTCATATCGGTCATTCCACTCCTCTTAAACTAATTCTCCTCTTCATCTCAGGTGATCGCCACAGTGCCCACTAGTCACCTGAAGTGTCTGAAGGAGGCGGGCCAGGGGCGGGGGACAGACGAGATGACGGAGGACGAGTTGGCCGAGGACGAGGAGGAGATCGACCATGCTGAGAGAGAGCTACGCAGGGGGCAGATCCTCTGGTTTAGAGGCCTTAACCGTATCCAGACTCAGGTGCTGTGCATGAGACCCCTTACCTCTGATCAGTCAATCGCTGTGGTAGAGCTAGTAAGAGCACTAGTCACATAAGATCATTTCCACAGACAGTAGAACTTGTCTCTTCAAAGAATGCTCTTTTGCTTTTCCTTTGGTTTTGTCCTCTTCTCCCTCTAGACCCTCTCTGAGTCACCAACATTAGCTCATCCTTGCCTTCTCCTTTTCCCTTTCCTCTTCTCCTTCGCTACTCTATCTCTGTCTCTGCTGACCACTTTTGGGACCCTCTCTAAATGAGTATAGATTTCCCCTAACAAGAATCTATAACATTCCCCCCTCCCGTGCTCAGAGCTGTTTTGTCATTCTATTATGTAACTTGAGTCCTTTAAACTCCTAATTTATTGCTTAGCATAGAATCAGTCGCATCCTGGTGCGCTGCATGGGACTTGAGAATGTTGCTCCTCAGACTTTACAGAGCTTTATAGATTTGATGAGGATCTGAACAATGTTTGACTGTAGAGATGCGCCGATTTTAAAGATCTGGCCAATGCGATAATCTGATAACTACTGTTGTGCTGTGGTTGAAGTTCTATACTTTTTTGTGTAATTAAATTTAAATTTGTTTAAATTCTAAAAGTTAATTTAGACACCACAACATTATAATGTACAGTATGAAATTTGGGGTTCAAAAGTTTAGACTCAGTATGTTTTGTAAAGGTCTCTTATGCTCAGCACACTGTAAAACAAAATATTGCTGCAATTAGTTTTAACAGCTAAAAAAATAAAAAGTCAAGCACGAACATACTTTTTAAAGTTATTATTTCTTCTAATGATGAATTTTAAGTTGTGATAAATAATCACAGCAATCAAATTTTTTACAGTGCAAGGTTGCATTTATTTGATTAAAAAAACAACAGTAATATTGTCAAATATTTTTACTATTTAAAACAACTTTTCTAGTTTAATATAGTAAGTAAAGGCATCATAGTCTGTAAAGGCAAACTGAATTTTCAGCCCATTTGATGCTCAAGAAATATTTCAGATTATTATCAATATCATTATACAATTTTTTTGGAAACCGTCATACATTTTTCTCAGGATTCTTTGATGAATCAGTTTAAAAGAACAGCATTTATTTGAAATAGAAATCTTTTGTTACACTATAAATGTCTGTACTGTCACTTTTGATCAATTGAATGCATCCTCGCTGAATAAAAGTAATTTCTTCTTGCTGAATTTGAGTCTTACGCATCAAGGCTTGTAGTATTATTATAATAAAGTGTCCACCTTAGTTACAATACTTTGGAGACTTTGGTGAGAAGAATAGATTAGAAATACTTATTGTTACTTGAACTTGGTCATGTGTCTAGTATATTTGTGCATATTGCCTTTTATATTTTGCGCATTTCGAGGGCTCTGCTGAAAATCTCTTTTGATTTGATCTGTTATCTATAATTAACCAAATGTTTATTATACTCTCTTGTTTCTCTATCCATTCCTTTTCACTATCTCTTTCTCTACAATTTTCAACCTTGACGGAACCTCAGCTTACTGTTGTTTTGTTTTTTTGCTAATTACTGAAGTAGTTTGATTTGAGGCCAATGCTGAATGAATTTCCTTGAGTGGAATTGTACTAATGCTAATCATAGTTCCCTTTCGTTGTCACTCCGAGTTACGTCGGATGACGACGAATGGGGTTTCGCTTAGAAAGCCTATCAGCTTCGAGTATTACAAAACGAGCCAATGGCAAAGAAATGCCATGGGTCTGCGGAATTTGCATAACGTAACTCCGCCCCACCTCGTGGGTATAAAAGGAGGACGCTCCTCAAGCCATCTCTGAATTTGTCAGCTTTTACAAACGAGTTCCTCTGGTGTTGGTGTTTGTGGGCGATTCCAGCGAGCGCGCGCTTCCTGCTGATCTGTGCAGTGATTTTGCCAGAGAGTGCGTGTCTCCCCGGCCGCCTCGACATCAGAGTGTTTCTCTCTCACAAAAAGAGCTTGCACGCGGCACGTCTTTTTAAAGATGCCTCGCCCGTGCACTTCTGGTTGCGGCAGATATGTGTCTGACTCTGATGGGCACGAGCGTTGCCTAGTGTGTTTGGGCATGGATCACGCTAGAGCAGCGCTCGTGGATGAGTCATGTTTTCTCTGTGGGAACATGACCATCGCGTCACTAAGGTCGAGACTCAGTGAACTCGCAAGAGTGAGAGTCCCCTCATCCACACCCCGATCTAATGCTCCCCCGAGGAGTACTACTTCGGCTGGTGGCCAGGGTGACCTGAGGGTAACGGTCTGGAACCAGGCGCCGACTATGTGTCCGCGACCCCAGCCCCCCCTCTTCAGTGACGGTGCCCGCTAGTGAGCCTCCGTTTCCCGCGGGACCTTCGGGCGCCCCGCGGGCTTCGGTTGTAGCTACAGAGGAAGACGCCATGTCTGTAGCAGCATCACAAGGTGGGCTTGATTCTTCCGGAAGTGAAGATTCAGCGCAGCTGCCACCTTCCGGTGTGCATACGGCTGTGCCTGAGTCGGATCCGGAAATGACGGCCATGCTTTCCCGGGCAGCCGCGAGCATCGGTTTAGAGTGGAGGCCTCCACCCTGTCCCGAGCGCTCGCGGCTGGACGATTGGTTTTTGGGTAAGGCTGCCGACCCCCGTGGTCCACGGCAAACCCCAATACCTTTCTTCCCGGACGTGCATGATGAGATCTCGAAGTCCTGGAAGACCCCCCTGTCTTCCCGGGACCGCTCGCTGATCCCATCTGCCTTTCCTCCCCTCGATGAGGCGGCCGCCCGTGGGTACACTGGGCTTCCCTCGGTTGAACGCTCTGTTGCGATGCAACTGTGTCCTCAGAGTGCTTCTTCTCGGGGCGAGCCTAAGCACCCATCCAAGGCCTGTGGATTTTCGTCTACCCTGGTGGCGAAGTCTTACAGAGCGGCGGGACAGGCGGCTACCTCTCTGCATGCTATGGCCACTCTGCAGGTCTACCAGGCCCAGATGCTCAGAAACATGCACGAGGGCAGGGCAGACCCAGGGCTCTTCAATGAGCTGCGTGCCGCAACCGACCTCGCTCTCCGGGCGACGAAGGTAGCCTCACGCTCCCTGGGTCTGGTGATGTCCACCGCGGTGGTCCAGGAGAGACACCTGTGGCTGAACCTGGCCGACATGCGGGATTCCGAGCGGACTCGTCTGCTCGATGCGCCCCTGTCCCAGGCCGGCCTCTTCGGCGGCGCAGTTGAAGATTTTGCCCAACAGTTTTCAACTGCACAGAAGCAGACTGAGGCCATTAAGCACATTCTGCCCCGCCGACCCGCTGCTGCCTCGTCGTCGGTCGGGCAGACGCCTCAGCCTGCTTCCCGCCGAGGGCGCCCTCCTAAAGCTCCCGCCCCTCCCGCTAGGCCCAAGCAGCAGCCTCCACCCGGGCCGACGCGCGGAGGAAGCCGCAGGAAGGCGCCCCAGCCCTCTCCAGCCCCGCCCCCCGCCAAGCGCCGGGCCAAGCGGCGCTCCTGAGACGGGCTGCTCAGGGATGATGTTTGTTTCCCAGGAGATGGTAGCAGGGCCACTCCTTCCCCCGGTGGAGGGCCGGGGGAGAATCCTTTGTTCTCCACTCCCCGCTGCTCACCCACGGGTGGGCAGCACCCTAATGTGGTTAAAGACAGAAACAAACCTCTCACCCCTGAGCACACAGAGTTCTCGGACGACCCAGAGCGCCGCCCACCAGCCGTGCTCTCCTCGTCCCCCTCTGTCCCAGAGTCGGTTGACACGGCGTGCCGCCCACGGGCCGTTTCGTCCCTGTCCCACTCTGTCGCCAGACCCCTGGCAGAGCAGGCCCCCGTGGAACGTTGGTCCTTCCCTGGCCTCCTCTGTCAGGGCGCGGAGCTTAACTGCGCCCCCACACCGGATCGCTATGCCGTCCACGTCCGGGCCAGTTACTCCGCTTCGCTGCCCCTCCGGGGGGACGCCGGTGGTCCGCATGACCCCGCTGGTACAGTTCCTGGAAGCCTGGCTAGAGCTTCCCCTACTGTCCCGCTGGGTCGCCCGCACCGTCCGGTTCGGCTATGCGATTCAGTTCGCACGGTCTCCTCCCCGATACAGGGGAGTCCGCTCCACTTTGGTCGGTGGCAACCCCCCGATCATGCGAGCAGAGATTGCCACTCTGCTGGCGAAGGGTGCAATCGAGACTGTCCCTCCAGCCGAGATGAGGTCCGGCTTCTACAGCCCTTACTTCATTGTCCCAAAGAAAACCGGTGGGTTACGACCGATCCTGGACCTGCGAGTATTGAATCGCTCCCTTTACAGGATGCCGTTCAAAATGCTCACCGCCAAACGCATTTTCGAGTGTGTGCGGCCCCAGGATTGGTTTGCAGCGATCGACCTGAAGGACGCCTACTTTCATGTCTCCATTCTCCCTCGTCACAGACCGTTCCTCCGGTTTGCTTTCGAGGGACAGGCATATCAGTACGCGGTTCTCCCGTTCGGGCTGGCCCTGTCCCCTCGCGTCTTCACGAAGGTCGTCGAGGCAGCCCTTGTTCCCCTTCGGGTTCACGGGGTTCGCATCCTGAACTATCTCGACGACTGGCTGATTATAGCTCACTCTCGAGACCAGGTTTGCGAACACAGGGACCTTGTGCTCCGGCACTTAGCCCGTCTGGGCCTTCGGGTCAACTGGGAGAAGAGCAAACTTTGCCCCGTGCAGAGGATCTCTTTTCTCGGTATGGACATCGACTCGGTCGCCATGTCCGCGCAGCTTACGAGCGAGCGCGCGCAGTCACTGCTGACTTGTCTGAGACAAATACAGGGCAAGAAAGCGGTTCCACTGAAACATTTTCAGAGGCTCCTGGGGCATATGGCATCTGCAGCCGCGGTCACGCCGCTCGGATTGCTTCATATGAGACCGCTTCAGCTTTGGCTTCGCGACCGAGTCCCGAGGTGGGCATGGCAACAAGGCAAGCTCCGAGTTCCAGTGACTTCGAGCTGCCGTCAGACCTTCACCCCGTGGTTGAACCTCAGTTTTCTCAGGGCTGGTGTCCCCCTGGAACGAGCGTCGAGGCATGTTGTTGTCTCAACAGATGCCTCCACCACGGGCTGGGGCGCCATGTGCAATGGTCATGCTGCCGCGGGCTCCTGGACAGGACCCCAGCGCCTATGGCATGTGAATTGCCTCGAGTTGCTGGCAGTACGCCTTGCTCTGCACCGCTTCCGAGCGCTGCTCATGGGTCAACACGTACTAGTCCGATCAGACAATACCGCCACAGTAGCGTACATCAACCATCAAGGTGGTCTACGCTCCCGCCGTATGTCGCAACTCGCTCGCCACCTCCTCCTATGGAGTCAGAAGCATCTGAGGTCCCTTCGTGCTATTTACATTCCCGGAGCCCTGAACCGTGCTGCCGACGAGCTGTCACGGCTTCAGCCCCTCCCTGGAGAATGGCGACTCCATCCCCAGTCGGTCCAGCTGATTTGGAACCAGTTTGGCGACGCACAGATAGATCTGTTTGCCTCCCGCGACTCATCCCATTGCGCCCAGTTTTATTCTCTGACCGAGGGCACGCTCGGCACGGATGCACTGGCGCACAGCTGGCCGCGGGGCCGCAAGTATGCGTTTCCCCCAGTGAGCCTTCTTGCGCAGCTCCTGCGCAAGGTCAGGGAGGACGAGGAGCAAGTCCTTCTGGTTGCGCCGTACTGGCCCACCCGGACTTGGTTCTCCGAACTAGTGCTCCTCGCGACAGCCCCTCCTTGGCCAATTCCTCTGAGGAAGGACCTCCTTTCTCAGGGACGGGGCATTCTATGGCACCCTCGTCCCGATCTGTGGAACCTTCACGTGTGGCTCCTCGACGGGACGAGACAGGTTTGAGTACCCTACCACCTGCGGTGGTGGCTACCATCACTTCCGCTAGAGCGTCGTCCACGAGACATGCCTACGCGTTGAAGTGGAACCTATTCGTCAATTGGTGCTCTTCTCGCCGAGAAGATCCCCGGAGTTGTTCGATCAGTCTCGTGCTTTCCTTCCTTCAAGATGGGTTGGAGCGAAGGCTGTCTCCCTCCACCCTCAAAGTTTATGTTGCCGCTATCGCCGCTCACCACGACTTAGTGGAAGGTAAGTCCATAGGGAAGCACGACCTGATCGTCAGGTTCCTGAGGGGGGCGAGGAGACTGAATCCTCCTCGCTCTCCTCTCGTTCCCTCTTGGGACCTCTCAGTGGTTCTAAGTGCCCTGCGGAGTGCTCCCTTTGAGCCTTTGCAATCAGTGGAGCTTAAGTTCCTGTCAATGAAGACAGCGCTCCTGATTGCATTGGCCTCTCTCAAGAGGGTCGGGGACCTGCACGCATTCTCCGTTGACGAAGCGTGCCTAGAGTTCGGGCCGGCCGGTTCTCACGTGATCCTGAGACCCCGGCCTGGATATGTGCCCAAGGTTCCTACCACTCCCTTCCGGGACCAGGTGGTGAACCTGCAAGCGCTGCCCTCGGAGGAGGCAGACCCAGCCTTGGCACTGCTCTGTCCAGTACGCGCTCTCCGCGCTTATGTAGACAGGACGCAGTGTTTCAGGACCTCAGACCAGCTCTTTGTCTGTTATGGTGGGAAGCTGAAGGGAAAGGCTCTCTCAAAGCAGAGGTTGTCTCACTGGATCGTGGACACCATTGCTTTGGCTTACCAGCAGCAAGGTCGACCGTGCCCCCTTGGTGTGACCGCCCACTCCACCCGGAGTGTGGCATCCTCCTGGGCGCTGGTGCATGGCGCCTCGCTGGCAGACATCTGCAGAGCTGCAGGCTGGGCGACACCTAACACATTCGCCAGATTCTATAATCTCCGAGTGGAGCCAGTGTCCTCTCGTGTTCTCGCTTCAAACAGCTAGTTCCGGACCCGCTCAGGTGTCTTCGCTTGCTCGCCATTCCACTCCGCGGACTGGATACGTGCGATATTCTGCTCAGGTGAGCTTCTCCGAAAGCCCTGAGTTCCTCCAGCACCCCTGATGCTAGCGCCAGTGTCTATTGCCTGGGCGTCGGCTAGGTGCCTCCGTGTGCATGGTCCCTCCCATGAGCTACCCCCACACGTGTATTTCCACTGTAAGCCTCTTTGAGCATGTGTCTTTCCCTCGGCAAGCCACCTTGCCACCCCTGGGGTTGAAATATTCCACCTGCGGCTGGACACCTCAGAGTTTCTCCATATGTTACTATCAGGTCATATGTGTATTTTCAAATGCCCCCCCCCCCCCCACTGGGTTGGTGATAATTGCATATTTCCCCTTAAAGCTTGGGATATGCTTCCCAGTGTACCTTGGTATTCCTGTGTTAAATAGGAGTCCTTCGTCCTAAGATCTCGAGGGCTCAGATTTTTCGCAGGGCGCTGGAAGACAGCTGTGAAGGTGGCGTGATTTGACTGGTAACCCCATTCGTCGTCATCCGACGTAACTCGGAGTGACAACGAAAGGGAACGTCTCGGTTACGTATGTAACCCTCGTTCCCTGAGTAGGGAACGGAGACGTTACGTCTTCCTGCCACTTCCGCTGTTCGCGGGGATCGCCCGAGTTCAGTCTTGGCTCCTCAGCGATAAAACATAACTGCATGTTGCCAGCGTCCTCCTTTTATACCCACGAGGTGGGGCGGAGTTACGTTATGCAAATTCCACAGACCCATGGCATTTCTTTGCCATTGGCTCGTTTTGTAATACTCGAAGCTGATAGGCTTTCTAAGCGAAACCCCATTCGTCGTCATCCGACGTAACGTCTCCGTTCCCTACTCAGGGAACGAGGGTTACATACGTAACCGAGACGTTCTCAGTCCGGACTCTATCCATGACTTTTGTTGAAGGATCTATTGTGGTGGAGTTTTTTTTTTTTACATTTTTTTTCCTGAGCAGAACAACGCTAGTAGGCACATACATGACAATGAAGTTTATCTAATTTATAGAGTAAGTGGGCCATGATGACTGTTGATTTATGGCACTGTAACTTCAGAAAGAGATTTTATAATAGAATGCTCTCAAAGCACATGCAAATGCTAGCACAATCTAGCACTTACTCTTTTTGGCCATGTTCTTGCTACCATTTACCATCAGTGAGCAGACTTGATGGGATGGTAGTGCATTATAAAGATATTTCTTTAAAATTTGGAGTGCCCGGTATAGATTGCTGAAGTGCTTGTAAAGCTTCTTACAAGGTTTCCATCGATTCCCTCACTGCTCGACACTGAGTAGGCAAAACACGACACACATTATAGCTGCTGGCCTCATATCATCAGTCAGCCTAATCTAATCAGGGCTTTCACCCAGCATGGCTCCACTGAGAAGAGCACCTCCATTTCTCATTGTTGTGTTTTTGACACAGGGTATTTGCAGATTAATTATCAATGAGTTCTTACACAAGATGATTGCAAATTCTTACGGCATTTCCCATTTTGGTTTGGCCTGGGTGAACTCGCATGTAAAATTGATTCAGTGAGTTTTAGAAACGTGAAACATTTCGGGTGGTGTGGTTGCAGAGATATCCATTTGTTGTTGTAAGCTTTTATTGCAAAATAATATTTTGAGAACTTATCTTGTGTCTATTTGATCATTTAAAGGAGCCATTTAGAAACCGCAATGACATCCGTTCTCAATATTTGTGGGAGGAACAAATGTAACATCATCCTAAAAATTAACTGACAAATTAAGTGTGTTTCTTTAGAGTGAACGTTTGCAAACCATTTACTTATTCTTGAGTGAAGGTCATATTAAAGATTTTATTTTATTTTATGGAAAGTGCTCTTAATGTGACAGTGGTGGTCAGCGAAAAGATGTTTTAGTGGCAGAGCAAGTTACTACATTTTGATGAAAGATCATAAAGACTTGTAATATATGCATAATCTTAATAAGACCAAGACTGTGTTCTAAGAAATTAATTTGGGTCAATTTTGATTTCATCTTGATCCTGGTTGCAGGTCTTAAAAGGGCTAGTTCACCCAAAAATGAAAACTTTTACTCATCATTTACTCATCCTCATGTTGTTCCATGTGTGACTTTCTTTCTTCTGTAGAAAACAGAGAAATTTTGAAGAATAGTTATGTTAGTTCATAGTGACCACATCTTTGCAGCCTAAAAAAGGACAAAAACACCATAAAAGCAGCATAATAGTTTAGTAAGAGTTTTATTCCTGTATCCATACGAGCTCTAAATACATAGGAAATCGTCAGGTATGCTCTCTCTCTCTCTCTTTTTTTAAATTTTTTTTTTAATATGTTTATGTTCGTAATATGTTATGTGTGTTTGTATCATGTACGCATCGATGGTGGAAACAAATTTCCTCTCGAGGACAAATAAAGATCAAATCAAATCATAACAGTGGTCCATACGACTAAATTCCAAGTAGCCATTCAACAGCTTTGTGTGAGGAAAAGACTGGAAAAGAAAAAGAAAAAGTATGTTCCATAGCAACAACAAAAAACTCATATGGGTTTGAATGACACCTGGGGAAGTAAATAATGACATAATTTTCCTTTTTGGGTGAACTATCCCTTAATGTTAAAAGATGTACCCCTTAGTGCACAATGCCAACTTAGCTTTCTTTTCTCCTACTGGTTGTATAATCACAAGCATATTTTCTTCTCGCTCTGCTCCCTTCTTCCTCCTCTTTCTCTCTTTTTCTTTCTCTCTCTCTATCTCTCTCTCTCTCTCTCTCCCTCCCTCTTTCTCTCTCTCTCTTTCTCTCTTTCTATACTGTGAAGTGTGTATATGATGTGGTTCTCTCTCTCTCCTGCAGATGGAGGTAGTGAGTACGTTCAAGAGAAGTGGTTCGTTTCAGGGTGCAGTGAGACGTCGATCCTCAGTGCTCAGCCAGCTCCATGACGTAACCAATATTTCTACCCCCACTCATGTAGTTCTCTCCACTGCCAATGCAAGCGCCGCTCCCGGGAGTGAGTTCCCTGCTTTCCCTACCTGTGTCAGACACACTTTAAACACTCACAAAACATGATCTCTCACAAACACACGCACACATGCACCAGGCATTCCTCCTCACACACACAGCAGCACATGCAACACCCCACCGTGTGTGCCGTGGAAATTCTGTTCTGTATTTGAAACCTTCTCTGTAGTCGTCTCTCTGTGATTGAGTGACTCTTTGCAAGATAGCCTGTCTGGCTTTAACTGATCCTCTATGGGCCGCCGTTTGTGTCTCCTTCCCGAGTCCCTCCTCCCCTTCTCTCGATCTCTGTGTGCTGTCTTGCTGTGTCGGGCCTTTTCTCGTGCTGTTGGGTTCCTCTTTGTTGTCTGAAGGTGTTGGTTTTGTTTTCAAATCCCTGTTTCTCGATAAGCCGTTTTCTGTCTTCTCTCTGTCTAAAACTAAACCGATAATCTTCAACAGAATGTGTAAAAAAACACATTTGACTTGAATCTGGTGTGTTTTTTTTTTTAAAGCTGAAGTGGATGTTGTTGTTGTTTTGAGCAAATGGGATTGCAAAAATAGTGAGTGATCAAATTTCATAAGCATAAACCATTGGTTGGACAATATTATTTTAACTGCATCACAGAGACATATTGTTTGTATTTTTCAGACAAATTGACCTACACATGACTTATTTATAATTGTCTATAGATGATAAATGTAAATTAAATAATTGCATAACTGCATGTAATACTTAAATAAAATAATTTAATTTATAATAAATCTCTGGACATTAATGCTCCGGTGTTGAACCTGTATTTAGTCCAAACATCCACAGAGAGAATACAGAGAGTACATGGCACTCATTTATTTTCCGAGAGGCTTCTGTTGTCAAGCGTGTTTTGCTAAAAAGATGAGGTTTTACAGTAAGCAGAGGTAGTCAATGTGCTGCACTGCTATGGCTTTTGAGCCTACACAGGGGTAAACCTTCGAGTATAAGCCCTATAAGGTTCTTCTCCCTCTGACATTTCTCTCCGTCTCTCTCTCTCGCTCTCTCTCTCTCTCTCTCTCTCTCTCTCTCTCTCTCTCTCTCTCTCTCTCTCTCTCTCTCTCTCTCTCTCTCTCTCTCTCTCTCTCTTTCTCTCTCTTCCATTCTCTTTCCCTATATTACTTTTTTCCAGATAATGCATCTTGTATTTTCCATCATGAGACTGTGTGAAAGCATCCTCTAATGTTTCTGTGCTACTGACTGCATCTCCCCTCCAAAGATCCTCAAAATCTTTTTCTCTGTCACATTATTCACATGGTTCATGGCTCAAATCTATTTTTACCTGTCTCCTGTTCTCTCCTCTGTAGGCATCTTCTAAACTCTTCTAAACTAACAAACAGTCTTTCATTTTTCTATCAAACTAGTACATTACCATATGTCAAGATATCATTCTTTAAAGAAATCAAAACAAGGGTTTAAAACAAGTTGAGTGATAGTCAAGTCAAAAATGTAAATTTGGTCCAAAAAATACATTTACTCATCCTCACGTCGTTACAAACCTATATGGCTTTCTTTCATATGTGGAACATGAAATAATATGTTTTGAAGACTGTTCACACTGCTCTTCCGTACAGTGAGAGTGGATGGTGACCAACCGCTTCATTAAAAGCATTAATAGTAATTAAAAATTGAAAATCTTGAGAAAAAACCTTGAAAGTCCTTATATAGTCACCACTCACTTTTATTGAATGGAAAAAAGGAGTTTGGGCCTGGACAGCTTTGCGTTCAACAGAAGAAATAAAATCATGCATGTTTGGAACAACATTAGGGTGAATAAATGATGACAAAATTATAATTTGAGTGAACTCATTTTTAACTTGTTTTGAACCCAAAATACTTTTTATACTAAAAAGATTTTAAGAACTTAGGTATACAGTATGTTTTATTTTTCTGGAATTAGTGGACTAACGGATTCTTTATCAATACCAGATTTTTCCCCCCAGCTATTTCTCCATCTTTGTGGTATCTTTTTATTTCAGGCAAGAAATGTTAAAGTTACGACTACCATATATCATTGCGGTTGACTGCTCTGTGTCGTGCTTCATGTGTATCTGTACATTTGTCATCACATTTTTTCACTCTCTCTGTGTGTGTACTGTGCTTATGTGGGTGACATGTGCCACTCTACTTATTTAGTCTTTTTTTTCAGCTCTATACATCTCTTAATCCGTTCTCACGCTCATTTTCTTTGACTTTGACTGAGATTTGTGAACCAAACATTAACTTTTTTCTTTAAACATCATTCTGTCTACCTCATGTTAGAAATAAGACTACAAAAACATTTAGTTGATTTTTGAATGTTATATACTTTATGATGTATACATCATCAGTAAATATCTTTAAAAATTATTTCATATCAGGGGTGTAGCTCTTCAGAGAAGAAAACACTTTATTTAGATCAATCATTCATCACATTGTTCCCCTCCTCCCTCCTCACAGCTGTCTCACCCACACACAGATGTTTATTTAAAGTTCTTTGACAGATCTACTGATCAAGTTTGTTTTCATTTTAGGTTTTGTAAGATGGGTTTACATTGTAACCCAGAGGTCCAGAGTTGCAGTGCTGCCACTGATAGATTCATGTTTATCTCACTCATTTGCTCAAGCATTTGCCTTGTATAGTAATGGTTTACTGCCTAAAACAGATGCTCACTATCAGTAAGAGAGTCAGTTTTTCAAAGTGGGAAGATCCAAGTGACGTTAATTTATTAAAGTTTTCCTAGCTTTGATTACTACCATCTGATACAAAAAATTATATTCATAGTCTCTGTCACTGTGTTAATTCTGCCATCATATTATACAGAGCATATTAAACAGTGCATAATAATGCATAAAGATCACTATAGTTAAATTATTCAAGATGACAATATGTGAGATAAAGCATTAGTCAAATTAGGAAAAAATAAAATAAATGCAAAATACATATATTGCTATAATTAAAAATAACTCATCGTTTGGAGTTCAGAAAAGTTGCATTGTGAGGAAATGCTTTTAGTTTAGTGTTGAATTGAATTGCATTAATATAAAATACAACAGAATTTGTATTTCTCTACATGGACTTTGAAAGCACTTTTAAAAGCACTTAGCAGTCATTTCTAAATATAAATGATGTCAAATTTATGACAGCAGTTGGACATAATGATAATTCACTCTAATTTCTGTCCAGTTTCATTATTTACCATTTATCAAGAGTGAAAATAGGGCCATATCCAGCAATTGCTCTTTAACGTGTCACAATCTTTATGCATAAACCTCTCTGAATGTATTTTTTACAAATTCAACATGAAGTCATCATTTCATCATTGCTTTGGTAACTACTTCCTCTCCTTTCCTGCATCTTATCACTTTGTCTGCTTCAAGTCTTTCTATGTAGCTCTATTTTCATTTCAGACATCTTTGGGAAATATTTGTTGAGTAAAGAAGTTTTTTTTATGATAAAGTTTTTCCATCAAGCTTTTTTTTCTTTGAAGGACACCGTGTGGGAGACAGTGGATAGTAATCTGACATGCTTATATCCAGAGCAAAGAGAAGGGGGGGGGGGAAACAGTGTAAATCAGTTTTAAACAAACACACATTTCCCAAAAGTGGGCGATATACTCGAACGTTTACCTGTATCCATGCAAAATTAGAGAGAAAGAAACTCAAAGAACAAAAATGAAAACAAACAATTTCTCAATTCAGATTTGAATGACTTTTTTTCAACAAACAGGCTCTTTGGAAAAACAGATAAGCACTAAACCAAATGCTTGACCGTCCCTTCCTGTTTGTTTGTTTGTTTTGTCTCTTGTAAATTCTTTCTTGGTCATTTTAGCTTCTTTTCCTTTGCTGGGTGAGTGTTGAAATGGGGGTTGGGATGGGCTGTACCGGCCTGTGGCCGCAGCAAAGGATTGCACTCTCAAATCTCCTTCCTTCTGAAAATATATACACACGAGAGACGCGTGTGTATATGTGCTCCAGCTGCTTTTGATTTACTCTTACAGCATGAGCCTGTCTGCTTACCATCATGCATTCAAGTTTTTGAGTTTGACCTCGACTTTCATTGTTTCTGTTCCTGTAACACGACAACGAGACAGCTGCACTGGAATGAGCATTTTGCTTTCTGATTGGTTCCTGTCCTCCTCCTCCTTTTCTCTGCATATAGACTGAGGCAGATCTCATCAACACTCTTCAGATACTCTTCTCTGTGTCAGTCATCTGCACTCAACTGCTCTGCTGCATGCCAAAAGATGCTCGCACTCTCAATCTCTCTCACTGAATGTGCTTTTCCACACCTCTAACCATCCACTACTGAATGTGTCATCTGAACACTAATCCAGAATAGTAGCCCTTACTGAGATAGAAAGCAAAACTCAATTTTAGGCCTATGACACTGTACAAAGGTGTGATCCATTTGTGCTGATAAGGTGACTTTTGCAGAAACCAGAGATGCTGCGACCTTGTTTATTGTGCCTGCTCTGTTCTTGTCAGTGTGATAGTGCTTGTTAAGGTCTTCTGTCACACCAGTTGGTGTCATGTAATCCATGGCTCTGTGCCAGGAAGTGAATAGTCTCAGAGAAGTCATCATCATCCATCTAGATGATGTCTTTTGAAATTTTATAACTTATCCTCTGGCAGTCAATGTAATCTGAACCTGTGAAGCAATTTATCATACACATAAGCCTACTAGAGCGATCTGATATCTGTAGATCATCCGTGTGTGTGTATGTTTCTTCAACTATGGGCATTTTTTATATCACATGAGGTGATTTTTTTAAATTAAAAACCAACAGGTTAAATATATATGTATGTATAAATGAAGGTCACTGAAAAAAAGGTCTCTCAAACTTTGATTCCTTCCTAAAAAAAAAATTTTTTTTAAACTATAACATAAAAAGGAGTAGAATAATCATAGTACATTTCAATATTTATTGTGTCTACATTCATTTTAGATATTTATACATCTGTCCCTCAGTTGTAGCATAATTTCACCTGCAATTTTTTTTAACACTAATAATGCTTTTGTGTTGCAAAATTGCAAAGAGACAACAATGTCAGTAAAGACACTGCTTGAGATTGTAATATGATCAGAATATTATTATTGTGCATTATTTTTAATTTATTGTTATCCAAAAAAATTATTAAAAAAAACGTCCAATAAATGTTTTTTTTTTTCCACAGAATGTTATTTAAAACAAAACAACTTGAGATGTGGTGGAAATAGAATGATATGATTTATGGATGTTGTTTTAAGGGAGTTTATTTCCTAAAAATGCTCATGATTAAAGAAACACCCATATGTTTTATATATATATATGTATATATTATTATTATTATTATTATATGTAAATCGTGACAGTATAATGCAAACTGGAATAAAACTCAGTTTGCTGATCAGGAAGACAGATAAATCCATAGGTAAGATTACAGATCATTCGATATTTAATACATCTCAGCTACAGTATATCTTCAAAGCTTATGACCTATTTTCACTCATTGGCATTGACATCATTGGCTGATGGCCTCATTACGCATGTTGTCTCTATGGCTTCTGTCATGACATCACAATCACATTACTAAAGTGGCATTGCCTCATTGTTACCACACCCCTGAATGCTGCTAGTATCAATGAGGAGGAAGTCAAAGAGTACCGCATAGTGCATCACTGTGTGTGTCCTACCTCCATCCCACCAGCCGGACCCCCAGTCATGCATCTATCTAGTCATCACATCCCCTTTGCTTAGCACTTTGTGGCAGATCCTTATGCATTGTTTCTTCCATTGTCTGTCTGTCTATGTGTGTATCAAGACATCCTCCTTTCTGTCTTTCATCATCACTACTTAAGTTTTCAATACTAATAGGTCGACACACGTGCCATATGTTTTGAATTGACTATCTGGTACTTTGTGCTTTCATTCATGTTTTTTTGAGGCCTTGTCTGTTTTCTGTTTTGAGTTTATGAGAATGTCCATCACCTTTATTTTTGAGTGATAACTGTGAACTGACAGCTTGGGTTCATTTCCTGTGTCTTATATTTGGTTTTATTTTGTTTGTCATCTGTCTTTCTTTGAGAAACTCTTAAGATCTGGTTGCACAGCTTAAGTGTAAAGCCTTAGTTTATAGGTATTAGAATCTAAATCAGAAATGTGCATTGTGTAATTTCTGCAGTATAAATGCCTAAAACAGAATTGCAATCTGTTTGTTTGAGTGGTATCATTGGCTCAACCTATAGTATGAGATGTGGTCAGGGACATCATGCACTGGTAGATGGCAAAAGGGAAAAAAACACGTTTTTTTAAAAAAAAAATAGATTTTTTTGTTGATGAATGAATTCAATGGGTTAAGCGTTTTGTTTAGTGTGCTAGGGGAAACGTAATCCTGGCCTAATAAGGAATATCATACAATCAAGAGTGCTAATATTCAGACCAGACCAGCACAGAACAGCATGATTGCAAGTATGGTATTGTTTTCATTCAACAATTCAATAAATAAGAATATAAAATAAAAAAAAATGTAAAAAAAGATTTTAGACCAAATTTTACCAGTTATGTTGCCCATTTTAGCTCCACCAACAGAAATAGTTCCACACAAGCAGCCGGATTAACCATTGTGTCTCCAAGCAACAATCCTGAATGAATCAGTGTGTTTGTATATATTGTTTGAATGAATGATTAAATTACTAATAAAGACAGGTCACTGAAAAATTCACTGAAAAATCGCCACCACAACCGGACAAAGTACTTTTTTAGTTTTTACTTGTACAATAGGGTATGCGTAGCATAGTACACACTCACTGTACATGCGCAGCAGGATTTTTTGTATATTTTGTATACAAAGCTCACACACGAGCCTTGAATTTTTTACATTAATTAGTTTGTCTTCTAGATGGCAACGCTGGCCCGGCTTGTTCTTTCACGGTCAAAAAAGAGACGGAGGAGATGGTGGGTTGCCAGATTGGGCGGCTTACCTTCCAATTGGGCGGTTTTTAAATCTATTTTTCGGGCAAAAATGGGTTTGTGCGGGTGGTTGAAAATTGGGCTGGTTTCGGATCAGTTCGGCAGGTTTTTGTAGCCGAAAAACCGGCACTTCAGGTCCTTCTTTTGGCGACCCTCTGTTCAGCAGGCAGTAGACTCACACACATACACACACACACACGTTGTGTTTTCATGTTTTATGGGGACTTTCCATAGACATAATGATTTTTATACTGTACAGACTTTATATTCTATTCCCTTACACTAAACCTACCCATCACAGGAAACATTCTGCATTTTACATTTTCAAACAACATCACTTAGTATGATTTATAAGCTGATTTCCTCATGGGGACCAAAAAATGTCCCCACACGAACAAGGAGTTCGGATATTGCCATCCTTGTGGGGACATTTTGTCCCCATAACGTAGGGTTTACCAGGCCACACACACACACACACACACACACACACACTACAGCTCTGGCTGACGTGCCCTCTAAACTCACAATAGACACTCCCTCCCACTACCTTCGGTGTACTTTTGTGTCCATTCCTTATTCCTTTTTTAACTAAAAACATGCTTTCTTTTTATTCGTTTTTAGATGGTGAAACAATATTCACATACAGACTTAATTTCCTTATACAATGCTTTGATATTTAATTGCAAATCAAATAAGTGACATAAAACTTTTTTCCGTTGTACAAAATTTTATTTCTCAATTGTATTTGTGTTGACTTGTAAATTCGTCTCCTCAGTTTATAAGCCGTAGGCCTATAGGCTGTAAAATGTAGCTACTCGCGGCCAGCTGTTTCAGCCCGATCTCATGAAAGTGCGTATCAATAGAACAAATGTTATTTCTCGCGCCATTTATACACCAAAAATACTAGTTTATTAATAAACGATTAAAATGCCTCGTTACTTTTTCAGAAATATTTATTATTAATAGCCTATAAATCATCTATAGCCTTAGAAATATAGTGTTTGGCCTTAGAAAACCATTTTGTCCATATTAATTTGTGAATATTTTAAATGTTTAATAAAGGGGCAAAAAGTCATAAACAAAAATCTGAAAATACATCAGTAGGCCTATATATAGGCTATATATATTTGTGCGCAGCATTTGGTGTATAGGCCTACAGTACAAATTCAAATTTTGGTGTTCAACTTTATTGCGTTTTAAAAATACAACAACCGCTCATTTTTCATTTTTCAATTACGGGTTAAAAAAGGAAAAACGAATGGATGCAAAAGTACACCGACCAATGGGTCATTTTAAAGCTTGTTCATGATTTCAATTAAACCACAAAAAAAATTGGGTGGTTTTTTTGTGCATTCTCAAGGTTTTTGAGAGGTTTTGGGCTGGAAAATCTTGCTGGCATCTGGCAACCCTGGAGATGGAACAACAAAAAACAACAGACACCTGCATTGATGAGCGCTTTTGTGAGGGGAATTTAAAGATACGAGCAAACCTAGTTTAAACAAAGACATTTTTAGCACTAATAACTTTTGGAGAGAAATAACGCAGACAAACAAGGAAGAAAACCTCTAGTGCGGATGTGTCGAGCACCTGTCTTTGTGCACACTATCAAATGAAGTATATTTTGAAAGGCATTTGCATCAAAACTAAAGTATATTGTATATCTGTAAGTATTTGTGTAAAAACCGCAGTAGGCTATTTGTTGGACTTTAACGTTCAAGTCAAAACTGAAGCATATAGTGGCTTGACACACTGACAGTCTGTCTGGTATGCCTGACTGACATGCAAAGCAGCCAATGGCAGTGTGTTTTGTTCAGCATCATGTTTAGAGGAGTGAAAATGTAAAGTCAATGTCCCTACAATAACAGACCAGAGTGTAACCAATAAATAATCCAAGAACGTTGTGCAAATTTACTGCAACAATGGCGCAGCAGTCTCCAAAAATGTTGAAAATTCAGCTAATTGTCACAGTTGTAAACTATGGCTTTTTTCTTCCATGAGGTTTGGCGTCACAGCGGCTTTGCTTCCAGATGGGCCGTTAAAGGTGCAGTAAGCAATTTCTGAAAAACACTGTTGAATGTGGATCAGACCGAGCACCACAACACACTTGTAGACAATCAGCAGTAGGGGGCGTAAACTCTCATAATGGGGGAGGAGAGAGAGAGTGAGCAAGAGGAAGATTTGAAGAAAGACTGTAGAAAGAGAAATGGCTGAGAGACATTACAAAAGAGAAAAGGTCAGAGGAATATCTCTGGAAAAAGAAGAGTTATGATCAGGCAAGAGCTTTAGGACCCACGTTTCCAGTGCTGGAGAGACCTAAGCAGGAATACCTGAAAACGGACGCCAATGTTGCGTTGTTTCTGCTCCATACGTGAGTAACATTGGTTTTGCTATGTTTCACAGAACCTAAATATGCTGTTGTTGTAATATTAGCTATAGTAACAGGACATTTTTGAATGTCATTGTCTGTCTGGAACTGGTGTGCTGCTGGCGACTAGCATTGAACTCTTGCTTGTATATACTCTTGTGTGCTGTATGTTAATTTTTTGTTCTTGGCGTTTGTGCTTCCACACTTGCATTGTGTGTTTGTGCATTTTGGTTGCAGAACTATGAAGGATTAAATATCAGCAGTGTTTCTCAGAAGTAGCTAACTGCACCTTTAAAATCGCCATATAGGCGTTTTCCGGAAATCCTGTAGAATGCTACCAATCAGATGATGACTTTGAAACTCCAGTGTGTCTTATTTTGTGCCATATCTATCAGACGTTCAGCCAATGGTTACGCGCAAACACAGACACAGAGTGAATCAAACAGTGAAAGTCCCAGTGATGTCCCAATTATTTGCAATTCTGTTTGTTCCCACTAGAAATTGCACATTGTACCTTTTAGTACTAAAATAAAAACATTACTGTAGCTACCTAAAACAAATGACACAAACATTAAACATTTTGCAGCAACCTGATCTTGAGCTGTCTGTGCATTGTAAGGCATGTTCAGAACAGGTTCTACAGCGTTTCAGGTCTTTTCTATCACACATGTATTGAGAGATTTCTTTGCTCCCACCCTCCTCTGTCTCAACCCTCTCTCTGTCTTCACTTCTCCCACTCTGTTGTCTCTCTCTCTGCACCTCGTCCCCTCTGTTCTTGTGTAGATGCGGGTGGTGAAAGCGTTCCGTAGCTCCCTTTACGACGGAATAGAGAAACCCGCGTCCAGGAATTCCATCCACAACTTCATGGCGCACCCTGAGTTTCTCATCAATGACTACATCCACAACATCCCGCTGATCGACGACACAGACATTGACGACGAATCGGAGTGGTCGAGGCACAACCAACAATTGCATCCGGCCTTCCGAAAGCCCCCTCCTCCCCCAGTCCAGCCTCCACAGCGTTCCCATCCACCGCCCCGTCCCTACCGCCAGTACAGCCTCCCCACCACACCTAACCGCAACAACAACGCCATTGAGAGCAGCGTCTACCACCTGAACCTCCCCACAGGCCCTGATGGGCACTGGACACCCCCCTCTCGACAGCTCCTCGCTCCGGAGACCTCTCTATAACTGACCGCTGAGGATGCAGACTTGTGCGGGTCATGCTGGTTGAGGAGGCTCCTACATACACTTTATAGGTGGTTGACCCCCAACACTAAGACAGGGTCATCCCATTACAACCATCCGCCCACTACCACCATCCACCGAAAGCACTATCACTCCTCATGTCTCAACAACAGCCCCACAGACAACTCTCCTCTCACCGTGTGGAGAGGAGGCAAGTCTGCTGCGTATCTGTGGTTCCTTTGGACGGACCTAAGAAGGTGAGGAATCCAGACCGATGGATTTTAGTGGTTCTTTAGTGCTGGTGACTATTGACTTCTCAGAATGCAAAGGAATATGTTCCCTATGGGTGGAGTAGGGGTCCATTCACTTTACTTTTTATCGGTGTTACTAAACTCAATATTATTATTGTTATTATCACGTTTGACTTCTTACTATCGCCACCGTCATCATGAGTGCTCGGATTATCATTACGATATCACAGAATATGACTTTTATGACTCTGGATAAGCTTTAAAACATTTGTTTTATTTATTTATTGTGATCACCAACATTTATTTTTCATTTTCACTTTGTCTATTTCTCTGTCTGTGTGTGTGTGTTGTGTCTGTTCTATAAGCATAAAAAAGCAAGAAAAATAAGTACTAACAAAGCAAAGATAATATTAATTTGAAGCTTAGACTAATTCAATTATAATGCATCTGCTGATGACAAAAAGAAGACAAATATGTCGCCGCAACCATTTTAGCGATCATTGTTTTACAGCGTTTCATGTAAAAAACAAAAAAAAACAATCTGTTATTTGAGGGCAAATTGTAGATTTACTAAAAGTGAGAGTAAGCTTCTTTTTTTGAACAAACATCATGCTCTTAATATTTTAAACATTTACACAATATGTTCATGTTTAAAATATGCTACAGGGTAGAGGATTTGGGCAATCCCATCGCAGTAATATAATGGACGTGGGAAAAACTTCTATTTTTTTTCTTTTTTTTTCCCTTCACATTTAAAGCCATTAAAATCCATGTTGTGCAGTTGACACCAACAAATGCATCAACCCTTTAAACATGTTCAAATAATTATATTCGTTCAGTACATGCATACTTGCTGGCCCTTTAAATACATTCGCACTCACACTTGCTTTCCTCATTTGTGTGAAATATTTATCAGATTGTGTATATATCTGCAGACTGTGGTCACCAGGGTAGGGGAATCCATCTTATACTGCCACACCATAGTTTAAACAAATTATCAAAGATACTAAAACAATGGACAATCTGTGAGGGTGTCATTACTTTTGCACAATATTGAGGTTCACTGAGCAAACGTTCAGTAGACTTCGATAGACACACCATCCTGCTATTGGTGCATATGTTAGCATTTCAGAACAACATCTTTGCACAGAACAATAATCCCTATTATATACATTAAGACATTCATGATTCTCCATGTCAGATGATAGAATGTTTGATTCAGTTACATTCCGTTGACGTTCCACTGATCAGTCGTACCATCTGGGGTTACCTCCTCTTACACCCCATTATCGTGTGGAATGGTACAGTTACAACATAATACAATCATTTTGGGGAATGAGACCGGCACTTATGCAACAGACTGCCCTGCCCACAGCTCTGTGATAACGCTTCATGACATGTACATATGGATCTCCAAAAAAAAAACTTTATCTGTATAGAATACTTTTCTAGATTGTCCAGTTGAGAGAAACTGGCGAATATCGAAAGCAGACAATGCAAGCATGAGCGTCACTAGATCATGTCATTGCATTGGTCGATTGTGTCTTTGCGGAGCATGTTGATATCACAGCGCTCGCTCTTCACCGTCATTGTTTGACTTCACTTTCGTCTGTCGATGCTTCACTGTGGCTCTTAAGTGGTTGGTGGACACACGTTTCTCCTCTCTGCGCATCTGTGCTGTCATTAATGTGCTGTTGTCCATGCTGATGTTCTCCTCCTGATACTCTGCCCTGTTTGTGGCATGGAGCCTGGAGGTGAAGCAGTGTCATAGCCTACTGCCAATCTGACTACTTCTTAAATGCCAACAGACACGCTACTTAAAATGGGTTGACCCATTCTGCGAATAGAAGAACTTTTTGTTGTCGGATATTTAAATGGAAACCCATTTTTATAGGAATATTCTGGGTTCAGTCCATTCAAGGCACTTACAATGGAAGGGAATAGGGCCAATCAGTAAACATTAAAATATTAATAGTACAGCCATGTCAACATGAATTGAAATGTGAGGGAAAAAACTGAATTAATGTAAATGCATTTTTTTTATTATAAGCATCACGTTTCTCCTTTTAAATATTCCAAAAATTGGCCTCATTCAATTTAATTGTAAGTGTCTCGCCTTAACCTTAATTGTTGCTTCTTATATCATTTATTATTAATAATTATAAAATAATTTTTCTCTTAAAAAAAGAAAAGAAAAGTAGTAATCAACACTATGCCACAAATGCTTAACTTGTATTGAACCCGGAATATGCCTTAAAGCAAAACCGTGTTATATCTGCATGAATGTGTCCGACCTTTTGCTGAGTTCGATTGGCTCAGACAGTTTCAGTGGAGTCTCTAGTGTCGAGAGCGCTGGCAGGTCTCACAGATTGAACCCATTTCAAGGCCCAGACACAATCAGCAGGCCAAAGTGGTGGTCAGGGAGGACAGGCCAGTGAACCTGCTAAACCATTATAAAGAAATATTTCCTAACCTTATCTTATCCTCAGAAAAGCTTAACTACCGAAATAGGCCTCAAGCTCGTCTCTGAAATAAATCTTCTTAAAATTTTTTAAATCTAAATATATCTAAGACGTATACCCCAATCATTGAACTCTCCAGACAGTGATGATATATATTACAGTGGCATATGTATGGTATCCCTCCTCTCCACCACAACAGACAGACATTTTATCGAAATGATAGTGACAAATATATATATATATATATATATATATATATATATATATATATATATATATATATATATTAAAAAAAGAAAACAGATAATCCAAAAAATCCATCGTCTGCCTTCATTTTGTTCCATTCTGTTGTAGAAAAATTACGCAAGGTAAGGTGAAAAAATAATTAATGTGAAAAAGAGTAAATAATATACTATATTTAATATAAAACTTATAAATTATTGTACAACTGCACCATCACTGTACATTTTTGCCAAAATGTGCACATGTGCATCTTTTGTTTACGATTTAAGCACATTTTGTGTTTTACTCTATTGTCTTTTCCTTTCTTTCTCCTTATGCTTTTTTGTAAAGAATTAAAATTGAACAGCTTGTACATTATTATGATTATTATGACTATTATTATGATTATTATTGTCTTTTTCCATCAGTGGATTTTTAGCTGATGGAAAAAACAGTTGCACATCCTCCTGAACATACACTTACTGCTCTACAATGGAAAAAAGACAAAAAAGAGAAAAATATTAAATATATTAATAATAACCTGCCTGTTATTTAAGAGAAAAAAAGTATCTATCTATGATGAAAGAACACAGCTGTATACTGTAGACTAAACTGTATGGAAATCTAAGAATTTAATGGGAAGATAAGTCAACACTTTTTGTCTGTATAAAAAATCAAATCAAAGTATTCTACAATAATAACTTTGACCAGTGTCTGTAGTTGTGTTTCATTGTGTGCCTGTGATTATTTCTTCGGCCTGATGACATTGTACAAGACTGCCAGATCACCTCTTCCCTTAAAGAAAGTCTTTATTGAAAATATATATCATCATTTTGGCATGAATACATGGGCAACAAAGTCTCCAACACTTTTTCATCAGGTAATATATTATCAAACTTCATATTCTGAGCATAGCTCTTTTATGGGAGCATTGATTACAGCTGATTTTGAAGTAGAACCACTGTTGTCCCCAGTCTCACTTGTGTCAAAAAGTCTGGTTCTCATTGCATGTTATTCTGGCCAGGAACTGCCCACTTAGACAGGAAGAGAACATTTGACTTGCATGTAAATCTGACTAACCTTTTTATGTGCTGTTTAGAGACAGGATTATCTGAAATAGATGATACCAATGGGAGACCAACTGTAAAGTAATTGTCTTGCTATCCTTGATGACGCTCTGCTTAATTAATAAAGAATATGTCATATTTACGACTGTATTTAATGGCATAAAAATAGAAGTGGAGTTGGGACAAGGTAAGTAAGCGTTTATCAATGATCGAGGTCTTAATACCCGAGAGGAAAAGATCAGATGAATCTGTTCAAATTACAGGAAAACAAGGAATGGGCACATGACATGGGCTTTAACAACAGTAGTTGAATTAAAAAACAGTGATTAAATAAGTTCTGAAGTAACCCGCTAAGCGACTTTTTTAAGTGATTCAAAAGATTCGAGTCACGGGTGAATCACGCCCAGAATATATTGGGAAGAGCTAAAAGAGGAATCCGTCCAGTGTAGAAATCATTCATTTCAAACGCTTTTTTTGTATTATTACTTTGTGTGCTTCTCGAATTTTCCTTAAATAATCATACTAAGCTCTTGAAAGTTGAGCATCGATGGAGGAGAACCGAGCACTCAATGAATCAGGAAAGGTGGAGGTAGAGCTTTTTTTTTTTTTTTTTTTAAACAAACTGAAACAGTTGAATTAAAAAAATGCAGTTACTCTTTTAATGCTTGTAGAATTAAGAATGGAAACGTGTTATGTGATCTTAAATCAAATGTTTTTGTATTCTGTTTTATCCGTTTTATTTATCAATTAGCTATATGCATTTGACATGTGAAAAGGGAATTAAACCAGTTCTGTTTTGTAACACTATGACTAGTCTAGCATATTAGAGAGGGAGTGATCGTATATTGGCTGCTTGCTCACAGAACCTGTGGGTTTGAAAGAACTGTGGAGAACACCCTTCATCACCACCCTAAACTGCTATGCTGACAGACAACAGCTTGTCTCGGTTATGCTATCAGTCCCACCCTTTGTATTTAACCAACACATTAAATACACATTAAAATATATCTCGACTATATGGAGCAAGCTACACAAACATTTAAAATCCTCCTGAGACCCAGAAAAAAAAAGTTTTTTTGAATTTAGTATTATTTCATGTCATTAGCCTATTGTTTTGAGAGCATAAGAAACAAATGGGGGGGGGGGGCATTATCCAATCCAATGTATCTATCTAATTTGCATATTCATGTGTTCTTGGGGCAAAATGTAATGAAAAAAGAAGTGTAATAATGGGAGTAATATTTGGCAACAATTCATAATATTTAATATTTCATAGGAATATTGATATAGAATTTCTTGTGTCTCCCAAAATGCCTGATAAACATGATTTAAGTCCTGCTACTCCACAGTGGACTGGACATGTTTGAAATCAATGCCCTGTTTTGTAACAGAAAGTCATATTTTGACTAGAAACCCCATCAAAAATTCCTTTTCCACAAGAGTGTAAATTTGATCACTAATGTCAGTCATTTTAAAGACCAAGGATAAGTTGTAGTCATGGTGAAATCTACAAACATTTGGTATCTCTGAAAAGCCCCGAACGCGCCCAAAACTGTGACGTATTGTGTAAGAGACATTCACTAAAATACAATGTCCACTACAGTGGACAAAAGCTGGGTCCCAGGAGGATATACTTTCAACTTCTGTTTGGGGTCTAAATTGCTGTTAATTATTTTAAAAAAGCATGTAATTTGCGGGCAGATAATTAGACGTCTTAAAAATAAAATTGTATAATATCAAATATGTTTTCTTATGTATGCCTGTTACTGAAATGTGAAAAAATGTCAGACAGTATTTAATGCTATTGACCATAGCTAGGCATGTCAACTTTAAGTATGATTAGAGAAATATATTAAATACATGTTGTTTATCTGTTTTACTCACTACTTATAGTAATCATGTAATGGCCTTACAAATCTCAGGGCATTATTTTTGGCTTATTGGTGAAATTTTTGCCGATTTCTAACATATAATTGAAAATCAACCTGCAATGTGTTTATACCAGCTTATTCCATTTCCATAGTATTAACCCATAGCCTTCTTTACAAAACCCTTTGTTGAAGGGGTTATTTGAGACATGTAAAATCATTTGGAGGGAATATAGAATAGATAGAATATGTTTAATGTACACAGTGTTCACTCCCTGTCAGGCTCGTGCCGCAGGGAACGGACAGCGTCCCTTCAACATGAATCATTACGCTACTAAGAAGAGTGCAGCGCAGAGCATGTTGGATGTGGCTCTTCTGATGGCGAACTCCTCTCAGCTGAAGACAGTTCTGCATTCAGGACCTCACCACCGCTTCTACGTTCCTCTTATTGCTCTGATCTCACTGTCCATCTCACTGCAGGTCATTGTTGGCCTCCTACTCATCTTCATTGGTTAGTTTACACTTATGTGTCTATTTGAAAGCATGCTGATCTCCTTTCACTGACACAACACTGTGTTTTCTCTTGTTTCCTTCAGTGAAGTATGACCTGAATGATGTTAAGAAACAGCAGAGGCTGAACACAATGAATGATGCAGCAACTTTTTTTGTCTTCTTCACTGTTCTTATCAACATCTTCATCACAGCATTGGGATTTGAGTCTGGAGGGTGAGCAGAGTAGCAAAGTCTCAGTAAATACTGTAGATTTATTTTCATTCTTGTTTTTCCAAACACTGTCCATGATTTACATATAGTTCAGTTAACTTAGGAAATGCCAGAATAAGACATATGGACATATTCTTTATTCTCACATCAGAATAACGCTCAGACTGTACTAACTTTACATCTCACCCCATTGTTTCAGGGGCAGCGTGATATTTGAGACTGCACTCGCACAGACCAGATCTTTAAACGTCACCGATAATGTATAAGTAGCCTGCACGATGACTGCTCATGTGTGATTGTATTTATACTCAGCCTGCCTTTCATTTCATCATCATGCATTTTATAAAATGAGATTACAGGATTATAGATTACAGAACACTGTACCCCATATCAAATGATCAAAATTCATCATGATGTTTTGTATGTTTAGGCAGCACATTTTAACTTAGAAGTCGGTTTATGTGAAATAAACATATTTTAAGATATTATGGATAACCTTTTGTATAAGGGACAACATAGAGGTTACAGTAAAATGTTTGTGACAATGTACTCTTTTTTTTATTTATTTATTATTTATCTCTCAATCTTTAAAGCAACACTGCTGAAAACCTCATTGAAATAAAACTCACTTTTGTCCAAAATATTTTTATTTTGTATAGGCCTAAAATAAAATGCATTTTGTATAAAAATGTAATTTGTAAAATTCAGTACATTTGACAGTTGATTTGTTCCAGGAAAAAAATGTGATGCATTTAGACTAAATCAGTTTGCATAATCTAAAATGAAGAATTAAAAACAGTACAGAAATTCCATTGATTGTTATCAATTAATGTTTATACTAAATGGCTTACATTTTGATCAAATTAATTAATGAAATTTTGTTTTTCAAAAGGACAACTTGCTACAAAGCTACAAAAAAGTAACAAATACAAGGTTTACACTTTTTATTTTACGGACTCATCCTACCAAAATGCTTCAATCCTCAAGTATTACTATACTTTTTTTAAAATCATATAGGCTACCATGCTTTTTTCCAACTGTGGTTTTGGTTTAGTTGTAATATGCGTGCGGCCTCTAGGCGTCGCTGTAACCACAGGCTGAATGACACTGACGAACAGAACAGACTCACTGCAGGAATAACAACATGGCGGGCGATTCAAAAGAGCAGCAGCTGTCTCTGCGAGTTTACAACACACTTCAGGTAGTTTCCACATCATAGACGCACCACACTTTGTGAGGAGACATTAAATAATGTTCTGATGTTTCACGAAGTTAAAACTGGTTGTTTTGAATAGTATTGTTTAGTGTATCTATTTAGCTACGTGACGTCAACGCTACTTTTGTAGCTAATAGTCTTACATTTCGTAAATGTTCGTAATTTGCGAAAATTATCAACTGAATAAATTTGTCATAATAGATATTTCAGGGTATTGTTTGCTGTCCACAATTTAGTAGACGACAGATTCATCTGTGTAATAGAGATAATGTAGTAATAATTGCTGATTTAGTCATGATTTCAGACTGTAACTTATGTATGTATGCTGTAGGCCTATATAAAGATGATCTCTTTTGTGGATTATAGCAGGTTTTGTCAATCTCCTAAATATGAACATCCTCGTGAGAAACCCCCATTCTAAAATGGATTTATTTATTTATTTAATTTAATTTTACTTATTTGAATCTGTTTTTCTTTCAATTGTTCCATGGCCCCCTAAAAATCCCTTTGCCCCAGATTTAATGCGTTAAATTTAAAAACCTCAGATTTAATGTGTCACCTCAAGTCTAAATGTAAGAAACTCTGACCTAAATGTCACAATACAACAAACAAGACAAACACTGGATACACAATAGTATTATTGTGACACTTAGGTCTAATTTTTTGTATTTAGACTGTGATGCAATAGATAGTCTCGGACTAAAATGCATGTTTAAGCTGTTTTAAAAGAAAGCAACTTGCACTGATATTCTTACAATATGTCAGTATCATTGTTTGTCGCAAGATGCACATCAGTAATGTTTTTTCTAAGGCTCTTTTTTAAAAAGCTACTTAATGTCCTAATTGAACTAAAGTCTAATCCTGGCTTAATCTAAGCCCTGTTTGTGAAATCAGGCCAATATGTTTAAACTGCATGTTAATGTTGTGTTCAGAGTCTGGGCTGTCCTCTGGTGGATGGGCTTTACCTGAGGGAGGCAGACAGCGTGCAGGAGCTCCTCTGCTCTCCTTCATTACACAGGACTGATATACTCAAGTGGATTTGTGCCAGGTCTGATTGACTATTAAACGTGATGATAATTATGCCAAATGTGTTCGTTATAAATGTATATACTAAAATGCCATGCATGCTATGTTTGTGTTTATTTTTACAAAGCATTTGTCCATCCCTAAGGGAGAAGTTTTCCGCAATTAAAGCATCTCAGAATGAGGTTTTAATTCAAGGTAAGTCCATCAAAAGCTCAGTTTCTTATCGGTTTATTTTCTTGTGCTCATTGTTTTGTCATTGTTGTGCTTTCTCTCTCTGCAGAACTCACACGGTTTGGTAATGAAATGATGTTATGTAAAACTAATGACCAGGATTTAATCAAGGTATGGAGTTATTCAATGTTGGTCTTTATACTGTCCAGTACCTTTTACATAAGGAGCAGAATAGAGATTACAGTCAAATGTTTTTGAAAATCTGCTTTTTTTTCAGTTCTCTTGATAATTGCACCTGTATTACTACAATGCTGAAAACTTGAAGTGGCAATTTTTTGTCCAAGAAAATATTGATTTTCTAAAGCTGTTTTTCATACAGAACATATGATTTGTTCCTGCAAAAATGATTGCGATGGATTGATACTTTAGTTAATAAAGCAGGCTAATTCGGCTGTTTAACTGATAATGCTACAGCTATTCTTATCTACTCATTTTAAATGTATTAACTGAAGCAGAATTAATGAATCTGTCCTATTGGTATGTTATATTTTCAGGGTCTTGCACCCCCTTTACAGCAGCTGGTGTTTCTAGAGCAGCTTCTGATGGTCGTTCAAGCAGACTCCTCCATACACTCAAGGTATCTGACTTTTGATGTGTTTTGTATCGTCGATTTAACATCAACATTGAGTAAGACCCTCCTAAGGCCCTAAAATAATATGTGGTCTTATTTCTTTGACCTGCTTGTGGTTTGTTTTAATCGACATAGACAGAAGTCATCCTCTGGAGATGACAGTGTGAAGAACGATGATCTTCTTGGCGAGCTGATGTTTCCGGATCACTTATCTGACCTGGATATGCTCCTGAACCCAACCTGCAACCCGTGGCCCGCACATATCCGTGAACATCTGATACGCACGCAGTCGGCTCACAACAAAATGAACGGGAACCACAGTAAATCCAGCGATTTCATAAACAGGTCTGTGTGATTGTTATGTGGCCATGTGGATTTTTTTTTTTTTTATCAAGACCGTTGTCCTTAACACAGTTGTTAATTTCTTCTTTTGAAGGAGTGATCAACATTCCCGACTTGGAAGTCATGGAGAAGAAAGCCTGTCAGAGGCCAAAGCGCTGCTGCAGTCTACACAGAGTACATTAGAGGAGCTCCACAAAGAGGTGGGTCCATCATGTGCCGCTTTTCACATCTGATATCATGAGTCTGCTTTGTTTAATAGTGCAATCCTTTCTGTTCCTCAGTGTGAGTTCCTGCAGTCAGATTCGTCGGGTCCTGCAGCTGTGCTGTCCCCCTGTGTGCTGAAAGTGGCCATCTCGGACATGTCTCAGCTTATGATGGCCTTCGGACACATCTACAACACTGACTTTAAAGGGTACTGCCAGAGAAGCCCTCCAGCCCTCAGTTCCCGCTCTAGTGTGTTTCAATCTGTACATCAGCTTCTGCACACCTGTAATAAGGTAAAGCATCTTTTATCCGCAATAGATTATCCGCAAAACGGAAATTCAATTCAATTCACATTTATTTGTATAGCGCTTTTCACAATACACATCGTTTCAAAGCAGCTTTACAGTCCACATTACAATTTAGAGTGATCTGTTATCAGAGGTAACTGTCTAAATTATGTATATCAGAAATGTACATATACAAATCACAGTAATCTAAAAATATACTAATTTAAACAATGTAATAATTTAAGGCAGAAACAATGAACTCATTGAAGTAATGAATACTTGTTTGTTAACAAATGATTATGACAGAAAATTGTAGTTTCTCTCATTTCTCTTTTTTGCAAGTCTAAATCTGAACATAATTGAACAGGTTTTCTGAAGAAATATGGTTTTAATAATAATAATCAATAAAATGAGTTTCCTCCTAAATCATATTTGAATGCAGTTATCCTCAGTCCAGCAGAGAATAAAGATATATACGGAGCTCCCAATGGGATATGGTGATGGAAAAAAATATGAGATGGAAGAAAAAATTATAATTCAATACTTTTGCATTCTTTCGCAAAATCTTTACATTCCCTGAGAAACTCAGTTTGCTCGCAAAACTTTTTGTGATGGAAATAATGTATGGTGGACGGAAAAACTTTATTTCATTGCTTTTGTGAATGAACGCAAAGTTTGTTGGGGGAACACAATAGTTTCGCGAGAGAACGCAAATGCAACAGGCCGATTTTCCTCAAGGAAACACAGTACTTTGCGACAAAACAAATGTTTTGTGACTGAACACAGATTCTCTGGGAAACGATAGAAAGCAAATGTTTTGTGAGTGTGACCGCAAAACTTTTCGGGGAAATTGTGTGGGAATTCAAAAGCACTGAAATATATATATTTTTTTCATCACCATGTCCCATTTGTGTCTTCGCAGATATATATACTTTGCATATTCATATGTAAATACTTTGCATATTCTTTGTTTACTCTTCAGGAGCTGGAGGCTCTTAAGCAGCTGTCTGAAACCTCGTCGTCTCTTTCACAAACAGTGCAACAACTACAGACAGACAGGCGGTACTGGTCTAAAGGAGAAAAGCACACTCTGCGTGAGGATTTTCTTCTATGTCTTTGATTTGGGTAAACTACACAAACAAAACAAGTTTTTTAAAATAAGATTTTTTTTTTTTTTTTTTAGCTGAACAGTTGGAGGAGCTGAAGAACAGATATGCTGCTTTTCTTTCCCTAAACCAATCATAACCTGAAGGACACTCTCACGGTCTAAACAGAAATCTACAGCCTGTTGCTTGAATTGAAGTTTTAAGTGGTAAAAAGGGCCAAAAACTGGTCCACTTATTTGCATGACCAGGACTGTGCCCTTAGCACTTTGTGTTTTACAACCACTATGCCATGCATTGTTGTACAGATTTATATAATACTGATAATAAATTGCTGTTGTTGAACTCAAAGACATTAATATTCATCCAAGTAATGGTGAAGTTATCTAATAATATACTCCAAATAGCTATAAGAAACAATCCTCTTTCTTTATAAAACCCCAAGTGTTTGAGTTTCACTCCCAAATAATGCAGATGCAGTATGAAACACAAATTTATCTTTGATCTGCAATATGTCATGACGTTTTTTTTAAATAAAGGTTAACATTACAAAACCACATGGTGTTTTTTTTTTGTCACAGATATTTTACATTTAAATGTGTAAACTGAAGAAGTAATAAGTTTCAAAGTCGTTGTCTGTTCACACATTGGTGAGAGTGACCGATGGATGGGAGGGTCTTTCTCTTAGTCTTTAAAAGCACATTTTTTGGAGAGAGCCTGGAATTGTAGAGTAAAACACTTCTCAGCTTGAGCTAATTAGTTTGAGAGCATCTTGACTGCTTCTTTTTCACATATCTGCTGCTAAACAAACCCCAAAGCCAATGGAGAATCAACCAGGAGTTGTGATTAACAGTACTTCCTGATCTGTATAGAAGCATTTTACAGTGCAGATAACACCTAGCAGCTCTATATTGGCATTAATATACTTTTTATATGAGATCATTTTTTCAATATATATATTGTTACATGCAAGCAGACTTGTCAGGGTTTCATCCACAAGACAACATCCCAATGGCACCTAAGTGATGGTCATACTTCTGTTGGAAAAGGTCCTTTAATTCTGTGAGCAAGCAGTGCTGTGCGAGGTTTCTTATTTGCTTAAGCTTTCAGTGTCTGAAAGTTGAGTTTTTTTCTGCAAAGGAGTTGTGCTCTTTTAATCTAATGAATAATGTCATGATCTTGAGTGCACAGGCTGCTGAATGTTATAATGTTCACTCCCTGTCAGGCTCGTGCCGCAGGGAACGGACAGCGTCCCTTCAACATGAATCATTACGCTACTAAGAAGAGTGCAGCGCAGAGCATGTTGGATGTGGCTCTTCTGATGGCGAACTCCTCTCAGCTGAAGACAGTTCTGCATTCAGGACCTCACCACCGCTTCTACGTTCCTCTTATTGCTCTGATCTCACTGTCCATCTCACTGCAGGTCATTGTTGGCCTCCTACTCATCTTCATTGGTTAGTTTACACTTATGTGTCTGTTTGAAAGCATGCTGATCTCCTTTCACTGACACAACACTGTTTTTTCTCGTTTCCTTCAGTGAAGTATGACCTGAATGATGTTAAGAAACAGCCGAGGCTGAACACAATGAATGATATGGCCACTGTTTTTGTCTTCTTCACTGTTCTTATCAACATCTTCATCACAGTGTTGGGATTTGAGTCTGGAGGGTGAGCAGAATCTCAAGAAAATTGTTTTTTTTTTTTTTTAAATATGTATTTTTACTTTTTGTAAAACTGGACTTTTAGACCAGTTAGCTGAAAATGCAGTTTGACAGAGTCTGCAGGAAATTTGAGTCAAATTGTAATCTTTGCATAGCATAGTTTAAAATCCTGAGTATTTTAGTCTACACATCTATACTTTATTATTTACATTAATGCACACTGTAGTGCACTGAATTTACATCTCTTCTTTGTGTTTTAGAAACATCATCTGAAACTGCACTACCTCCAGATAATACACAAGGATTGCTTAAATGTGATTGCATTTACACAACCTTTAGCACTCAGGATAACCTGCGAGTTGCCTCCTTTCACTAATCAAAATCTAGCCTAATCTTATTTCTGTCATTCAGCATATTTTTCTCTTTTTTAAATGTAGACACCTTCATCTAACAAAGCATATATAATCTGATGTTTTGTAACAAACTAAATTTTCTAAAATGTGACTCAATTCTCTTTTTTGACAGCAGTCAAGAGATTAAAAGCAGAGCAGTTAGCAATGTAATATGTATGGCCATTTGCTGTATGTCCCTCTCCTTGAGTATTGCAGTATCAAATAGTAATGCTGAAAGCCTCATTGAAACAAAATAACTTTTTTTCCCAAAGGATTTAATCATTTCAAACCAAGTGGCATTTTTAAAAGACAGCATAAGCTTTTCAAGCAAACATTTTACAAAAATAAAGTTTGAATAGCCTTGAATGATAAACTACTGTATGTTATGTGCAATTACTTTCCAAATTGAGCATGAATTATCTAATGACAATCCAATGACATCCATACACTGATGAGCCAAAACATTGTGACCAGATAGGTTTGCCAGATTGCTAGGTGAAGCAAAAAATGTAGCTCCAATGTTCTAAGTAGATTAGCTGATTATTGAAAAAACAGTCCTTGCAATCAATGTGGATGCAGCAGAAATAAAGACATGAGAGACTTTGACGGGCCAAATTGTTCTGACCAGACGACTGGGTTACAGTGTCTCAGAAACGGCAAGTCTTGTGGGTTGCTCCTGGTCAGCAGTAGCGAGAACCGACCATCAGTGGTCCGAGGAGGGACAAACCAGGAAGGTTTACTGGTCCAATGAGTCACATTTTCTTTTGCATCAAAAACATAATGAAGATGTCAAGGTGTTGCCCTGACCTCCAAATTCCCCAGATCTCAATCTGCCTGAGCATCTGTGGGATGTGCTGGACTAACGAGTTCCATCTACGGCGGCTCCACCTCGCAAGTTACTGACTTGAAGGATCTGCTGTAATGCCTTGGTGCCAGATAGTCAAAATGTTTTGGCTGATCTGTGTATACTGTATTGTATGTGTGGTTTAAATTGTCCAAATCATTTTTGGGTACACTACATAACATTCAAAACAAAAGCATAAGCAAAAAACATACTGGTAGTGTTAACATGTCAGGGACAATACTGTCTAACAGAGGGATAGCACTTATAAATCTGTTTAATAAAAGGAAATTATGCAATTTATATCCTTAGTAATTAAAAACTGTATAATAGTAATAGGCATTCATGGCTTTAGTATATTATGAATATTGTCTTGGACTGAAGCTGTTGTGTTGCATTGTGCCACAATAACCTTAGCTGTTACTATTATTCACAAAATAGCCTAACCTTGAGTAGGATATTGCTTAAATATGCTCAGCTTTAAATTCAGCACCCCAGAATTCATAAAACACAGCGAATAGAAACGCCATACCAATTGGTGCTTTACAGAATGTCCCATGAACACAGGCCCTAAATATTGGATTTTACATTCAATGAATAAGAAAATGAACTTTAAAGACACTTAAATGCCCCAATTATTATAAAAATTCAGAATTTTCTTGATTGGTCAGACTTCCACATCTGTTCCTGTTTGTTTATAAAAAATACAGAGCAAATATTTGAATAAAACTACACATTATGCACAAGTTCATGGTTGAACAATAACTGGTATAAACCTCGTCACAATCTATCCTTACAGAATATATTACAAGCTATATTTCTGGTTGTTCTTCTACTGAATCTGTTTTAGTTGGGGCTGATGAACATATTTAAAACATCTCACTGCTCTTCTACTTAATGGTTTTAAAGGGAGTCTCTTCTGCAGGCTCCATACACGTGTACACATAATAAAGAAACACAGCAATGATAAGAAACACCAAGACACGCAGCCACACCGGTACACCTCCAGGTTTGCTGGTCTCTGGACTGGCGCCACGCTGGACGGATTGGAGACTGATGGGCCTGGGCGAGAAGAACTCTGATAGGTTGTTCGAGTTGGGCTGATAACAGGCCTTCAAAATAGACAGAAAGGACAGTTCATTTATTTTTTCAGTGAGGTTACAGGAATATTAACATTACAGTACAACAATAAAGTCAAGCATATTTTAAGAGAAGAAGAAAAGAAATAATAAAAACATTCTGAAACAATATTATTTAAACAAAAACTCACTCATTGTCATCATCATCATCATCATCTCTATAATCAGTAAACTTTGACCTCCTTAGGCTGTGGAGAGACAGCATATATCCAGTTATCATTTAGGAGGTTACGAGCACTTTAAACTTCAGTTGAGACCAAAAGAAATAAATTAATCTCACTCACTCGCGAGTAAAATCTGCATCTGCGACCTTTGACCTTCTTGTGCTGGGGAGAGGATCACATTTATTACAATTACTGTAAGCATACAAAAAGGATATTATCTGTAATCTCAGCAGGACATTTGATAGACATTATAATTGTTAAGTGATTACTGCTTAAAATATTCAATAATATACAAAAAAGCTACTTACACATCACCAAATCCATCGTGTCTTGTCAGCGGAGGCTGCAAAAAAATGAACAATGTCTGATTAGACTACGTGTCTGATGGCATAAGAGTAGTTACGCTTCAAATTCAGTTCAGTTTTTACTTACGGGCTGATGATAGGTAACATATTCCACTTCATCCTCTATGAAAACAAAAGCAAATTTTACAAGTGTAATTCTACAACGTAATACATGGTTGATATCAAAGCGTGTCTCTTACGTTCTTCTCTGTAGTATGTCTTGTCAGATGAGGAAGGCTTCGTGTTTTTGGCCATAGCCTCTTTCAGTTTCTTTTTCATAGAGTTTCCGTGTGGATTCTGCAAAACCACCACCAAATCACATCACAACTTTTACCAGATTTATTGACCAAAAAAAAAAAAAAGTTTTTATGAACACTACTAGTTATTTTAACATACTTCCCTTATCTTATTATCGTAACATTATAACAGATTAAAGACAACACATACCTACTAAGGGACCATGTTTAAATGCCATATTCATCCAACAGCTGACTGATCTCCTCATCAGATTTTCCACTTAATGTCGACATATCTGCAACAACCTGTAATGATTTAGAAAAATTAATATTGTTAAATAAATAGAGAACTG
Organism: Meda fulgida; assembly: GCA_030578275.1. NCBI lineage: Eukaryota > Metazoa > Chordata > Actinopteri > Cypriniformes > Leuciscidae > Meda > Meda fulgida. The sequence continues at coordinate 14,662,294 of CM060638.1, read as the reverse complement.
AGATTACTCATATTAATGAAGTATGTAAATTAAGTACTAGGCCTACTTGACTGAGAAATGTAACATACAAGTTTATTTTATCTCCAAAGAGAGTCTGAAATCATAAAAAAACGATATCTCACAGAGATATGAGATATTCTTGAGCACAAACAGAAAAAAGGTAGCCTACTTTCAGTGTGAGACTAGAACAACATCTGATACATGTGCAAACCGCAACAGCAGCAATTAGGTACTATGAACAAAATATACTCCCTACGCAAAGACCAAGCGAAAACGTATTTTTTTGTCAGATTTAAAAGACATTACAGCAGAAGCATTTGGGAGAAAACGACTCCAAACGCGTTTTTAAAAACGCACAAACGGATAGAAAATGGATTACTCGGGCTCGAGCTCGCAAGCGAAACCACTGACAACTTCAACAACGCGTTTAGCATGACTTGATAGAAGGGCAAGTCATTGCTTTGAAATAGCAATAGTTTCTTGTATTTTCTTGCATATACATATATATATACATTTTAATGTTTAAAAATACTCTTTTGTCATAATAAATTTACCTTAAACGATTCTAGGAGGGTAAAAGGGCGCTTTCCTGAGCTGGGCGTCTCGCTAGAGGAGGAGACACTACGTTACTTCCTTTACTAGGAGTACAACTGCGCCCAGTGCGCCGAGGCTTTTATCACTGTAGGTAAAATGTTGTTCGAAACAATTAAATTGACTCTCACACGGTTGTTTTCCAGTGAAGGCAGCTATTTTAATGTATACAGACCATAGACTGTAAAAAATAGATACAGACCCGTTATCTGAAAAATAGCAAGAATTGTAAAAAATAAAATAAAAAAAGTTAGTTTTTTTTATGTAAAACTAACATAGACTTAACATAACAACATACACCGTCAAAAGTTTTTTTAAAGAAATTAACACTTATTAATGAAATACTGCATTTAAAACGGATCAAAAGTGATAGTAAGACTTTTAATATTGTTACAACTTACAAAAGATTTCCGTTTCAAAAGAATTCTGCTCTTTTGAACTTTATTTCATAATAATAATAATAGTAATAATAATAATTAATTATTATATAATTATAATGCATTTTATTTATAATGCGTTTTTCTTAGACTAAAAGCGCAAATAGTCTCAATATTTTTTGTGGAAACCATTGCTGTTTTAAGCAGCACAACTGTTTACAAGTAGCCTAAAGTTCTTATAATGTATTCTTATAACGTTATAATGTTTCTTGACCAGCAAATCAGCCTATTAGAATGATTTCTGAGGATGTGACTCAAGTCATGATGCTGAAAATTCAGCTTTACGATTACATGAATAATTAAACTGAATCTTTAAATATTAAAATAAAAAGTTTTTTAACTTTTAAAAATATTTCACAATATTTTATTTGATCAAATAAATGCAGCCTTGGTGAACATAAAAAAAACTTTCAAAAACATTTTAAAATCTTTGGCTACTGACCCCAAACATTTGAAATGTATTTGTAATTGTCACTGTAGGGCCTACTCAAGCCAAAACAACCGAGTAAAGTATACTTTGGAACATAGGCTATTTACTTTGTATTAGGTTAAAAGAGCATCTTTATATAGAATCCAATGAGATGTAGCCTAGTAGTATGACAAAAAAAGATAAGTTAAAAAAAACTTTTACCTCTAAGTGTGCTGCAGTCAGCTGCAATAGGCTATATGCTACATGTGCTCATGATTATTTACATTTTGAACTGAGTTACATTTGAGAACTGGATCAGTCTGATTCATGAACCGTTTGAAAATAATTCTTTAAATATACGTTAGGCCACTTCATTCTATACACCGTGAGCAGAAATTAGAAGGATGTCAAGATTTTCTGTGAAAACGACCTTTTCAGTCTGTTTAGTGATATGACCTCAGTCTTCAGATGACGAATAGTGCCTTATTTGTGCATCTCTTTGATTAATTTAGAGTGATTTAAAAATCCTTTTTGGAGCTTGAACTCTCTGGGCCATAATAATTTGCATTTCCATGAGGGGGAAAAAACAACTAAACATTAGTGGACATTTGCTGTGTTTTGCAGCAAAAGAGAAATTCTTACTGACTCAGAACGACACGGACCTGTAGCCGACCGCTCTCTACCGCTGAGCGGCGACATCGCAACTACTCAGAGGTCTCTGAGGGTTTCGAAGGTATGAGGTAACCCAAACCATTTTGTACTTGTTTACGCGTTGGCATGGACAGACCGCGATAACATGATGTTACATGTTATTACATTGTTTCTCTGGCAGGTAGCTTCTCTTTCCTTCAAGCAGAACCGCTGCAGAGCTACGCGGTGTAAATTATTAGTCAAATGGTGTAAACAAGCCTATCGCTATATTTAAATCAAAGTATAGGTCATTCACTTGGTGGTAAAAAGTTTTCTAGGGCCCACAAACCACTTCAACAGGGACCTGAAGTAATAAACAAGGGGCCCTCATAAACTGGGCCTGTCATACCATATATGGAGAGAGTTGCAGCTCTGCTTGTGTATTTGGACTCAGCTGCATGCCAAGGATAGGCGTTAACCGATTTTAAAGTTGCTCAAAAGATTATCAGGAGACCGTACTGATTATGTTTTAATTGGGGGTTAGATTTTGTTAATATTCTATTAAATTCTATTAAGTTCTATTAAATGAATAATTTATCAATACATACATTCCACATATTAAGTCTATCCCCAATTACAATTTACATTTCCTTTAATGCATCACTCATACTAATGTAACTGCCAAACTTGCACTGATGAAGATGAATCAATTCAAAAGGCAACTCTAAAACCACACACAGACATAAGAAAAGGAAGATACTGACAACTTAATTGACAGAAAAATAGTTAAGACAACTTTATTGTGTTATCAAAATACTGTAAGTCAAACCTTATTTTTTAAGACTATTTTTTATTCTGGAATACTGATTATACATTGGAGCACAAAAGGCTAAAGAGCTGACAAAGTGAGAGCGAATAAGTGACGTTTAGCCACACAAATGTTAAGACTTCCAAGTGCGTTTGCATTACCAACAATAACTCGACAAGCAGTATGCATCATTAAATCTCCCTTTCTTTACAACCTTGAGCCAAATGACATTGTCTCCACCTTTATTTCGCATATGTAATTTCCCTTTGGTGTTACTAAATCACTTGGCACCCAATCAGTGTTTTAAAAGGCATCTAATTGACATTTCAAAACGGTCTTTATGGTAAAATGGAGGCAACATGCAGCTCTGTAGACTAAAATATTCAAAACGCACAGACCCACAGAGCTTTGGCACAGTGTTAATTCAGTCTACGTGACACCATTGGGTGAAGTGATGCTTGACAATAGACTAAGTTTATTGAAAACAAATCTGTTAAACAAGCAGCTGAATCACATCTAGATTTCTCCTGCTACTAGAAATGGTTACTCCGTACAGTTACGACTGGAACAGCAGTCTCCTAAACCAGACAAAAACATAGTAGCAGCTACTCCGTGTTAGGGACAAGATCAGTAACAAACTGGTGTAAACCAAACACTGAGCAAAAGCCACCAGACCTTCTGCTTTAATTGATTACTGAATGCAGCAAATGTAACAGGATCCAAAAATGACTGGCATACAGTGACAAGGTGCTTCTTTTAAATCCCTCATTTGCTTGAAAACTGAATAGTGGTGCAGAAAATACTGGATGAGAGGATCATAGAGGAAAAAAAAGGACAAAAGAGGTTTTCAGTGTTCATGTATTTGATGCTGGCAGGAGCCTCAGATGGCGTTGGATGTTTTTGTGGAGGGCCATTAGACAGTGATGTGATATGGGCTCCCAGGGATGTGCTCATCGCCCCATTTAACCACCAGGATGTACTCTCCTTTCTCCTTCAGCTGGTAGGACACATTATAGAGACGGTTACCCAAGTGTTTTCACCAAGATCTCCTCACAGGGCACTTTGGGTCCGTCCACGTCCAACCAGGAGCATGTTCCTCCCTGTGGGGACATGAGGAAATGTATTGTAAAATGTTGTCAATTAATAGGAACCGACTACATGTTTGATGCAAATAACCCCTCCAAAAACAACCCCCCCAGATTTGTCTGGCCCGTACCTGCTTTACTACAGTCCACACTGAAAGTGTTCTTCTGTCCTATAAAGCCCTTGTTGAGTCCCAGACCCTTGGCAACTACACGGCTGGCGTCGGAGCTAGCCCATCCTGGCGCTGCCTGCTGGCTGGTTGTCACACTGCGGGTCACGGGGTCAACCAGAACTGATGAAGTCTCGTGCATGCTGTGGCTATTGACCAATCGAGAGCCTGCAAAAGACACATTCGAAATTAAACACGACTAAAGTTTCTGTCCATCACCAATTTGATATCATGATAAAACACTGACGTTGACAACTATGCAACATGAGTTCTCTAATTATAAAATAACATCTCATCATGGTACAATCAACCAATTGTTAATTTTTAAGTTGACAAACTAGACAAAGACAAACTTTAAAATAAAAAACAATAAAAAAGTAACAATAAGATACCTTGAAAAACTAAAATTACAATAATGTCCATGACCACTATAACAAAATAATGAAGTTGACAAGAACTAGGCAACACAAGAGTAAATAAATGATTTATTAAATAAATACTGATATTTAATTATTTTTTAGTTGACCAGAACTAGACCATACAAGTTTAAATAAATGTTATAAAAATCATTTAGATATAAATACAAATGAAATACATTTTATTTGATCATGGTACATTTTTTTTATAACTAATTAAATTATTTTACTCAATGTATTACCCATTTAGAAAAATTATCTTCTTACCTGTAATTTTAGCTTTGAATGGGCTGCCAACAATATGGTATGGTCCACCATATTTTATAGAAATTAGGTAGTTTCCAGGGGCCATAGGGGTGTAGGTGACCTTGTATCCTTCTGGACATTCCTGACAGTCCATCTTCACCTTGGAAGGCCCATCAATGGTCACTGCCAAAGCACCTGGGCCAGCTGAACTTGTGTTCACAACGAATTCACATGGTGATCCTGAAGAGGTGACGGTGTGGGGTCAGTTTAGTTCAGCTGCACACATTGACAACTATAGAATCACATAGTATCTGTACATGATATATTAAGTTCTTCATACCAGTGCTGCCTCCTTCCAGACCAGCTCCATAAGCAGACACCATTCCTGGGTCTCCAGCCTGGCCCGTCTCACCAACACGTATCTTGAAGGGGCTTCCAGGGATGTGAGAACCATTGAATTTCACATCTATTAGATACAGGCCATTCTCCCTGGGGATGAATCTCACAGCATACTTATCTGTGAGAAAGATAAGAGGAAACCAATTTAAGATCAGTCAAATCACAACTAGCTTCTTGCCAATCAAACTAATATTGTTTAAATGGTCTATATCTTAATCTTTCTCCTCGGTTCTTCATTTCCCTAAAAGAAGGAAATACCTCAATGATTTTCTTGGACCATTTTACAGTGCTAAAAAGCTTTCAACCCATTGTTACCTTCATCAATCTCTGTGACACAGCACTCTTCAAGCGCTCCGGATGGACTGTGAACTTTGGCATCAATGGCTCCCTTCGCCCCGTTTAGACTCACAGCAAAAGAGGCTGGCTGGTTCACCTTTAATCCGGACTCCTGCATTAACATGACACTGCCACACTCAACACAGGATCAAAAACTGCAAAAGTCTGGTGTTCGGAACACGTTCAAATATGCAACAGCTCTTCGCCTAATAGGACTCTACATCTCTTACCTTCAAGCTAACAGGGTTAAAGAGAGAGGCTTTGAGACACTAAGAAATGAAAGCCCTCCACCCCAGCAATACACAAAATTAAGTGTTACAATGTCAAAGAACAGAAAGACAAACAAGCCTCTTTTGCCCTCTTTAACCCTTTAGCCTATCACTGCCATCCATGTTGAAGGTAGGGCTGTTGGGAGCCTTTAGGACAAGGCACGAGAAATACAAACAGTCCTTCAGTATCCCAGAAACCCCAGCACACCCCTTTAACACAGCAGCAATGGTTTGGTGGGATTGGTGCATGCAACCTTTTGAGTTTTAACTAGGGATGCACTGAAATATAAATTCTGGGCCAAAACCAAAAATTCTTGATGCAGACTTATTTGCGCAGCCAGATTCGCTTTGAAGTTGTGCATTTTCAGAAGCGGAGCTGCTCGCAAAGTTACAAAATATGATGCTCTAGAGTGAGCATATGTTTTCGGCTCATATTTTCTGCCTTTTTCTTTGGGCCAAAAACCGAAAATACCTTTTTCAGGCCGATAAATTTCAGCGGCTGACATTTCGGTGTATCCCTAGTTTCAACATTATCAATTGAAATGTTTTCCCAGACACAGTAAAAGGTCTACCGATTTAACATATGCAGCCACCAGAATGTGCGCATGTATGTGAGAGCATGTGGTGTAGTATGAAAATTACCTCTCCTTTTCGGTTTGTACTTGATATGCTATACCTCACATTAAAACAAATCAAACTTTGTTTCATGTCATGGTTACGGTTTTCAATTTCATTGCAGCTGCTGTGTCAAGGGTTGACTTAGAGTTGTTTTGGGTGGACAAATGTCTGTCTTTCTCGAAGCCTCACCTGAAGACTGGCAACAGTAAGACGGCGGGCATCGTCAGATGGAGAGGCCACGGGCACCACAAATGGACTGTCAGGGATGTGCTCATCATTGAACCTGATGGACACTTCATAGTCACCTGAAACAGATGGAGACCAGTCAGCCTTGACACTTACAACTTACCATGAGGATAAACTTCCTTAAGTATAAATGAGTTGTATATAGGGCGAGTCCAGAACAAAAGCCTCACCAGGCTCCTGGACAATGTAGGAGACACCGCTGGATCCATCCTTGCGGTCTTCAAAAGCAATCTCTGCCTTACTGGGTCCCTCCACTGCAATGGACAGACCACCAGCTCCTGCTTCACGGGTCCAAATGCTGAACTCCGCTGTACATGGGGAAAATATGAGGGATTAAACTGCAGTCACATTTACTGTGGTTCTGGGAATTTTCATTGTGAATTTTCATGTGCAAAATCCATTCATTTCAACATGTTCCCAAATGATCTGGATTTGTGCATAAAGGCAAAATATTCCCAGATGCATATTCATAAACGTGTCAAGTTGTCCATGCAAATTCGCCACGATGACCAACAGGAAACTGCTTTGTTCAAAAGTTACTTCTGTGTGAGCTGTACTTTACTCCTTTATCTCTACACTATTGACCCTTTTTGTCCGCATCTTTGGGCACTAAAACTAATTGGATGTACTAGTCAAACCATACCTGGTACACCCGCCTCTGCTCTCTCTAATCCTGGCCCTCCAGCACGGACCTTATGGGCGCCTCCCTCTCCAAGAGGACCCACGGTGAACTGGAAGGGCGATCCAGGGACATGTTGACCTTGATACTTCACACTGACTGTGTGCACACCCATCTCCGTGGGCACGAAGCGAATGCAGTATGTGTTGTTTTCTCCCTCCATGATCTCGGCCTTGTGTATTTTGCCAGATGGGCTGGTCACCTGAGCAGTCATGTCTGCGATGCTGATCTCTGTGGGCAAAAAGTACAGAGAGCAACAAATATAGGTGCATCAGAAGAGGGGATTTTTAATAATGATTATGTTAATGTTATTTTTCCCACAAGTCATACCAGGGATCTTCAAACTGAGGTCGCACTGGCTGCCAACATTGGCCACAGATGCAGCTCTTCTTCTGCGGGTGATGCTCTCCTTCATTCGACCCTCTCCTGTCACTTTGACGGTAAAAGCACTTCCTGTAGGAGAAACATAATGGGTAAAGTTAAACAGCGTCTAAATCACACAACAATAAATGATCAAATAAATCTGGCATTCTGAAAATATAGCACTACTAATACCTGGAACATGTTGGTCTGCAAATTTGATGTTAATTATGTAATTTCCTGGTTCTGTGGGGCAATATGTGATTTTGCAGGTGCCATCTTCCTGATCTTCAGTGTTGATATCCACCTTACTGGGTCCCTCGATAGACAAACTGAGACCTCCATAGCCTAAAGATAAAAATAAATAAATTCTAATAAACAAATATGAAAAATATAAACTGATACAAAATAAAAAGTATTAAAATGATTCACAAATTTTTCTTTTCAACATTTAATTCACCTGCATCTCTGGTGTCAATGACAAATTCTGCAGGCTCGAAGGTACGGGCTTCACTCAGGCCTTGACCCGTTACACGCACGCGACTGGCATCACCGATCTCTGATTGGCTGATCATGACTGAAATGGGGCTACTAGGAATATGACGTCCATTTTTCTTAATGTTAACAAGATGCTCGCCAATTTCCTTCGGCACAAATGAGATACCTTTGAAACAGGAGGGCTGAGATTAGCACAACTGCTGACTTGTGACACTTGTGAACATGACCTCATTCTGCATAGTCACTTTGTAACACTTACCCACATGCCCATTCCTGAGCATTTTGAGCAGGCACGGCTCTTCCCGACCAGGGGGTGGTGAGAGACGCAGTCAGCTGACTGAGATCCAGCTCACCGATGTCTAGAGGGATGTCAGCAGCTGAACCCACCTTCAGATGAGACATGCGCATCGAGTCATCGCCTGTGGACAGACACAGAGTTGATGACACCACTACAAACATTGGACATGAATGGACTTTTTACCCCCTGTAAATATCAAAGCAGCATTTAAAGCACCTGTGATCTTGGCCATGAAGAGGGCTGCCAGGAAAGTGCTTGTCATTGTACTTGACAATGATGTTGTAGTCTCCAGGAAGAACAGGGAGGTAAGACACCGAGCAGGTACCATCTTGATTATCAGTGCAGCTGATGTCTGCCTTTGATGGCCCTTCAATGGCCAGAGACAGACCGCCTAATGAATACACAACAAAAATCATAAATCAGCTTTTCATTGTGGACCGTTCAAATTACAGCATTTGAAGTTGTCTGTTAAAACCATATCATCACTATATGCATCTAGTGCTAAGCCATTAATTTGGGATATTTTAAATTAACATGGAAAATAAATAAGGATAAACATTGTTATTATTATTAATTAAATGCTAAAGTAGTCATGCAATATGCAATCCAATCAAGATATGAGCGTCAATACCCTCTCCAGCGTCCTTGGTGTTGACAGTGAAGACTGCAGGCTTATTGACCATGCCATGAATTAGACCAGGACCAAAGGCAGTCACGTGACCGCTGTTGACATAATCCACATAAAACTGCAGTGGACTTCCTAAGAGGGCAGAAGAGGGCCAAATAATTCATAATTAAGAACATCTATATGCATTAACCATAAAGGCAAAAGCTTTTTTAAAGAATGTCATTTGTTTCATTTTCTTGTCAACTTGTTAGTATGGCTAGAGAATGAAACAAGTGAACAAGTACCTGTACTTTTTTTTACCTGGGATATGTATTCCATCATATTTGATGTCCATCTCATGCAGGCCAGCCTCAGTCGGGGAGTATTTCACTGTGACTGTGCCATCCTTGTTGTCTGTAATATCAGGCTTGGCCACTTTTCCAGAAGGCATTCTTACATCACCTGTGAGACATTGGGGTACATGAGAATCTTCTTTGCAAATCAGGACATTTCTGTTTGACGGATTTGCAGAGTACAGTACCTGTGATTTCTCCCTTCTGGATGGTGAAAGGAATGACCAAGTCGAAGGGTCTCAGCCCAGCTACGTCCAGTCCATTCATACCCAGTTGTCTGTCTGTAGCCTGGGAGGAAGGAGAGGGAAATCAGTCAGTCCAAAACTAACCATAAGGCAGTCACTGAACTCAGATGCCAATCAGAACCTGAAGAGCTAGAGCTAAAGTGTTTGTTTCTGTAATCTGAATTTACTAATTGCTTAGTTTGTTCAATATACATTTTTATTCCACTGTAATGGAATAATGCATTTTACTTGGTAATGAGTACTCGAGATAAATAAAAAAAATAAAAAAAGCAGACAAACAATTCAACTGTCATCCTAAGAATCAAATTATGGATGAAAAAGTTTGGGGTCAGTAAGATTTTATGTTTTTGAAAGAAGTGCATTTATCAAAAAAGTAAAGGCAGTACTATTGTGAAATATTCTCATTTAAAATAAATGCTTTTATATTTTAAGTATTTTATAATGTAATTTATTCCTGTGGTGGCAAAGCTGAAATGTCAGAAAAAAATACTCTTCAAAAATCATTTTAATACGCAGATTTGGTGCTTAAAAGAAACATTCCTTACTCAATGTTGATAACCATTGTGCTGCTTAATATTTTGGTGAAATAGTTACTTTTTTTTCTGGATTAAAGAAAGTCCATGAATAGCATTTATTTGAAATAGAAACCTTTGAGAACATTATAAAATGCATACTGGCACTTGAACAATTTAAAGTTCTGAATAAGAGTATTCATTTATTAAAAAAAAAAAAAAAAAGCTCTTACTGACCCCAAACTGTAGTGTATATTGATTTTGGTGTCAAGAAAACACATTTTGTACACATATCATGAATGGAAATGAAGAGCACAAACAGCATACATGACAACAGAACCCTAAAAAAAACAAAAGAAGATAAAAATAACGATGATGACGTGGATGATGATGCAGCCACCAACACTGTGAGAGAGAATGACATTCTAATGAGAAATGAATGGCAGGATCAGTCAGTGATTGACCAATCTGGAGAAGGGGGTGGAGAAAAAGCCAAGCAGACAAGTGGCAATGTGACCAACAATGATGTACCACACACAAAAAACAACATCTAAATGCCAACACAAAAGACAGTGACGGTGTCAAACAAAAAGCGTAAGCTTTGCAACAACCAGCCATTTTGTTCAAATGTAGATAGCCCACATTTATTGCTTTCCAAAATGGCTGTTATTCTATAAAACAATAAAAATGTATTGAGTCCACATGAAAGAAGAATCATGGGAAATAAGATTAAATAAACCCTAAACCTAGAGGAAGAGAAAAACAGGAGGGTGAAAAGGGGGAAGGACGTAGGACTGATTGGTGACTCGTCAGTAGCAGAGCAGGAAATTGAGACGGGGAGGAAAGAGGGGCGTGTCAGTACCCATGGCTGGCCCATGTTGGGCGCGTAGGCGTACTGCGGGTTCTGGGTCTGCTGCATTAGTTGGTCAGGGGAGTCACCTTCCAAAGCCTGAGACAGGGCAACAGAATCAAAGATGAAATCCCTCCAATTACAACCACCATCTCTGGTTCAAAGCTGCTCAACCAGGAAGCCACTTAAAGAAATTTAGATTATGGTGTTGAAATGTCAAGAATCTTAGTTCATTCCAAAATGATGTAATTTCTTCACCTTCATATTTTTCCAAAACCACAAAATGAATCTTAGTATTTGCCCTAGCACAGTGGATCACAACAGAAAACTCCCAGAGGTCAAAGGATAACTTAATGAATAAAACTTAATTAAAAGGCTAAAAAAACAGATGTAACCACATTATTTTTCCCCTCAATAACTTAGTAGGACATACTGATCTACAATTTAAGCTCAATATTATTAGATTGACAAATACATTTACTTACATGTCCTGGTCACATAGCTTGAGTACCGCATGTATGAACGTACAACAGAAGTCCTTTTAATTAATTATGTCAACTCTTTGATATTACTCATTTCTTAAATATTACACATTTGAAACGATAAAAGCCCAGTTGAGGCACAAGTTCTTCTGTCAGATCGAAATTATACAAAAACAGCTTTTAAACCAAAGTGAGAGCAAAGCAATCAAGTGGTGCACAGACCACAAATCTGTTGGGAGCAGCTCTGGTGGACTGCTCCTATATCTGCGGCTGTGTAAGCTCTGCTCATTCATCGCAGTGTCATCTGAAGGTTTTAGATGCAGAGCGGCTCTTTCGCACTATATGACCAGACAGACAACCAGTTATCCAGTACGGTTGTGTTCACAGCACTTAACCAAAATCACACCCATAAATTGAGGATTTGTAACTGCATTTTAGGCAATGAAATGGACATTGTCACTCCCATTAATATTGAAAATGTGTGTGAACGTAGGTAGCAGTGTTAAGGGCTCAAATCCAAGACTGACAACTGTATTCTGCTGCTGTGTGAACATGGCCTTCTTCTGAGACCAAAATTTCTAACATTAATACAGCCTAATTCTTTCAAACTAAGACCAAACTCAACGCAAACCTTCAGGACGTTATGATTATGTAGGGAATACGTTTAACTAATCAGACTTACGTTTTTCTTAAATCGACAATCAAAACTCCACAAAATCCCACAGACTAACATTGAATATTCAAATGAGCAGAGACTCTACAAATGAATGAGTACAAACTCCAAATGTAAAAAAAAATCTAATTTAAACCAATTCAATCTCAAATATCTATCCATACATAAGCCTAGCAACACACTTAAACATGTTAACACCTAATAACATCCTAATTATGCTACATTTAGCTAAAAAAATAAAATAACAAATAAATAAAACACTATACGTGTTCAAACATGCTATGAACGCATTGCATAAAAGCTATATTTAATGACTTAATTTAAAATAGTTTCAAGTTTTTAAAAAGTCAAAAAGGTTCGTCAAAAACATTAATCTGATTCATAACGTTGTTCTTTTGAAACAGGTTCTTTTTTGTCAATAAACCAATTGGAGCTCACATAACTGGTCAAACGTTTGTTTGTTTATGATTCAAACTTCAGTTCAGTTCTTTAGTTTACTGAGGACACTAATAGTCTAGTCATAACAGTTAACTAACTAGAGGGGGAAATTATCAAATTTCACTTAAATTTCCATCTGCAGCCATGCAAGAGCTTTGTGTGATGAATAGAAGGAAACAACACAAGAGATACTAGTTATATTTATATGGTAGTTTAGGCATTTTAGATCCTGCTATCCTGTCTTTTTTTAATCTTGACAGCTCCAATCCCCACAACAGAGCATTTATAACCTAAGGTAACCTAATTAATCTAAGGGTCTACTTTTGTGTTTCATGGAAGAAAGAAATATGGTTTTGGAACAACATGTGGATGACATTTTAATTCTGGGGTGAACTAATCCCTTAAATTCCATGTTGATGCTTACCACTGTGTAATTGCAACAATAAGCTACGAATTCCTTCACACTGTAATGATGGTTTTGCACTAAAGGTTCACAGTGTATATTTAATGCACAATCCCACTGGAAAGGCTGCCTGTAAGAGTTTGTCCACCGTTTGAATGAATATACTGTGATCCACAAATACAGGATCTATATGGCATATATGTACCGTGACTTGGAAGGGGCTGTTGGGGATGTGCTCTCCACCGAAGCGCACACAGATGACGTATTTCCCAGGCTGGGGTGCGGTGTAGAAGATGTCAAATGTTCCATCTTCATTTTCAACTACGTCCACATCCACCTCGCCTCCATCTGGAGTGCACACTGTGCATGTCACCTTGCCCTTTCCAGCAGCCTTTGCATCCACCGTGATGACAGTCTGCTCTCCAATCTGAATAGTTGGACCAACACCAGCTCCTACAGAATACAGAGGTTTAGTAACAGGTAATATGCAGGCAGATGTTTTGTTATTTGGGAGTTTAGTACCCATCCCTCCTTAGTTACATTCCGCCATGCACTAGATGCAAAATATCTGGAACGTCAAGACAACAGATGGCTTAAGAAAAGTAGAATCCATCACCACCAGTGGTTCTCAACCAGGGGCCCCAGGAATCTTCCAAGGGGGCCACAGGATTACTTGAATCTAAAAGTTTTTAAATTAATAGATTGATTATTTTAATATATTAGATGTAAATGCTAAAAAACAAATTAAAGGAAAATAAAATATTTTAGTTAACATCTTAAGTATTGTTTTAATGGATTATATACAGTTCTTGATATCACAAAATTAACCATGGTTAATTTAAAAATCTTTCCAGTTTCTGTTAAAGTTTGAAAAAAAAAATCTATCAATTACAGCAGAAATACAGAAAATATCTTCATCTACAAATAATGTGTTGTGCAAATGGAGGCTTGAGGAAAAAAGGTTGAGAATCACTGATCTAGACATATTTTCCTCCTCTGTGACTACAAAAAGATGGATCCACTATCCTGTTTTCCATTGCCTCAATTTCCAGAGTACTAATGTAATACAAAAATGAGAAGAAAAAAGATATATCAGTACTTGTACATTCCATCATACAGGCATATTGAAGACTTGATACAAGAAGTTAGTGATTAGTCACCTGCAGTCGACAACTTATTCACTATTGTACTTTAAGTCATTTTGAATTGGCAGGAAATGCAAGACGGCAAAAAATATAAGCCCTTTAGTATCAAATACAAATGCAAATTTGCATGCAGGACCAAACTATAAGACTAGAGCATTATTCAAAGCGCTTACCCAAACCGTGACCTCCAATTGAGACTGAGACCGTGAAGCAGAGCAAGAAAAAGTGAAAAAGTAACAATCAGGGCAAAATACAACAAAATGTGCGCAAGAGATAAAATAGAGGTAGGGAATGAAGTGATGCGAATGTGAGCAGCGCTGCACAGGAGGTGTGTGTGTCTGGGTGGGGGATGAGGATGGGAGAAATACACAGAAACTTTACAGTTTTATACAAAAGAAAAAAAAAAAAAAACACTTTCCCTAGAAGATTAGGTTTCAGATTAGACAAAATGCTCAAAGAACATGGTAGAGAGTCATCAAAACATTTAGCTTTCAGTGACTCCCAAACCACAGGATTATTCTGATCCACTGTGTATACTGGCAGACTATCTTAAGACACCAGAAATGGGTAAATAAAAAGGCACATTTGCCCTCTCTGTCTGGCAGTCTGACTCACTTTGCATAAAATACATATTGCAATATGAAGAAAAAAAAATACAGGAATTTTCACCAGATTTTATATAGCTATAATTGGAAAGAATTAATCTTTTAGAGTGATTAATGTGATTTTGTTGGTGAGTGTGAAAGCAGTCGAAATTGTCAAAAAGCTGAAACTTGAGCGAGAACAATGCTTTCAAGGTTGAACAATTTGGGAAAAACTTTACAACCTTGGATGTTCACACATAGATTTCAGTTGGTTCTTGTGAGGATTATAGATCTTTCAGTAACCACAAAGTGAACAGATCTTAGGCCAAATTCCCACTGTTTGCGACCCATTAAATAGGACTACAAAATTCTAAATAGGATTCTTAATATGATTATTATGAAACTAAAATACACAAAATACATTGCAATAATACAATTGCAGTGACATTTTTATTAAATGCTTTTAATTTAAATGGTTTAATAATTTTCAAATACAATTGTAAAGTTACAATACTAATATTTACATCTTAATTTCTTAATTTTTAAATGTTAAACCTTTGTGCTTTTACTTTGAAACCAGCAACACATTGTTTGCAAACTGCCAGAGTGAAGCATGGCAATATGTACAGCTCATGATACAGTGTTTCTGCGGGGGGTTTTTTTTCATATTTTAATTATAACCACAGCCATCACGATTCGATCACATTAAGCCATACCGCAATATTGATTTTATTCCGATATATTGTGCAGCCCTACTATATTATATACTTTCAGATTTAGAGCTCTGATAGCTCAATAGTTCATTCTGAAATAAATTGAAATGGGTCTCCATGGTACGTATGGTTGTAATCAGTAATGTATAGACTGGTCATTTATGTTAACTGATAAGACCTGATCATTACATACCAGTGACTGTGCATTTGCTGGCATCTCCTGTAGGCAGGGCTCTGATACGATATGGTGAGTACGGGATCTCATCACCACCATACTTGATGAGAATAGTGTAACGCCCGGTCATGTCAGGCACATAGGACACAAGGTATGTCCCATCCTGATTATCACGAATGTTAGCCTTCTTTGGCTTCCCTTCAGGGTCCTAAAATAAGCATTCAAGAACCAAACAATGCATAAAAGGTTGTAAGAGTCAGCATCTACTTTATGGCTGTAAAGAGAAGCATCAGCTCACAGTGATCTGGACAGCCAAGAGTCCCTCTCCTGCATCTTTGGCATCAATAGTGAACTCCACGGGCAGACTGGCAGGCACACCAGTGGTATTCAGACCAGGACCGCTGGCACGGACCTTACTAGCATCATGAGTGGGCAGAACCTTCACCTTATAAGGACTGAATAAAGAGACCCAAAAGAGTGTGTGAGAGGGGAAATAAAGAGCAAGGAAGGACAGGAATCAAGTGAATTAAAAATGCACCAGGCCTGCTATAATACCACTAGTCGATGTTAATGCCAATTTCAACATTACAGCAAACACTAATCTGCTATTGAATAAATTACTTTATACTGTTAAATATTAATATAAACAAAAAAAACACCATTAAAATATTTATCTTATTGACAGTACTCACTATCAATGCTGTAGCAAGTATGATCGTTACATTTATACAAACATTTATTTTTTTAAGTATAGACTTTCTTTTCTTTGGTACTGGTACTTTTGACAGAACTAAAAACCAAAACACTAAACTTTTTTGTAAAGCCGTGTCAGTTTCTTTCATTGAGTATCTTTCAACCTGGATTTTGCAATAAAAATAATGGATAAAACAAGAAAACCGATATAAAAGATGATAAAGATCCATTTCAAAAACTAATTTTTAATCTAGACTGACATTAACCCTTTCAATAGTGTCCTAAACAGAAACACATGACGTAGCATAATGTGACCTAAAGTTTAGAGACATGTAAAAGGGTGGTGTGACAGATGTGAGGTTGCATTTTACCTTTGTGGGATCTCCTCATCAGCATACAGGACATTAATAGAATACGGGCCCTCCCTGGTGGGTACGTAGCTAACCGTGTGAGTCCGGTCACCATTATCCACCACCTCAACAGGCTCCACGACTCCTTCATGACAAACAGTAAGTCACAATCATCCGATTCAATGGCGGGGAAAAACATCCAAAACAAACATGACTCTTCGGTCATGGTCTCACCTTTGGGTCCTTGCACTCTAACCTGCAAAGGAGCCACTCCAGCCTTGCTTGCATCCACAGAAAAGACCTGTGGGATATTGGCACGCACGTTGTTTCCAAGCCCCTGACCCTGGCATTTCACTTTAGTTGCGTCGACAGTATCGTGGACAGGTACAGAGAAAGGGCTTCCTGTGGGGGGGAGGGGGGGTATAAGATAAAAATCAAATCATTTTTGTCTTGCCAAGTTATACATTCAAGTGCAAGAAGAGGCAAAAGAGAACTCAACTGTTATAGCACACAGCTGCTATTAAAAAGCTCAAAACCACAATTCATTCCACTTGCGTCACCTTGCACTTGAACAGACACGCACAAAATTGTCAAAACACCCGTCTCAGCAAGTATTCACATAAACTCAGTCATTATATCTTAAGTGAATGTAAATGGTTAAAGAAATAGGATGTGTATCATAATATTGGATCCATGCATTAGGTCTTAAATTGAAAGCAGCCAATAGAGACCTGCTGCTGTCTTTCATTAATGGTAATCAAAGGGGGGAAAACTCAGCTTTAACCAAGATGAATCCATATTTAATTTATACAGTGAAAACTATAGTGTTATTTTACATTTAATTACTACATTTCTGTACCTGAATACTACTGTTAGACTGTTATATTGTATTCATCCATGCGTTTAGTGTATTTGTTCTTATTTTATTACTGACTGTTCACTTTTCTTTAATAATGTTTGAACTTTAGTTAGACTAGTAGTTGCTGTGGTATCAAAGTACTTAAAGTGTGTGTTACGTTCCCCACGTGTGTATATGTTTTTGTTTTCATTACTCCCTCCATCTTTGGTACGCTCTCTATCTGCTCTTAGGTGGCCGTGATTGGCTGTGTCAGATGTCCATCATCATTAAGGCGGTTCTTCGACGTCCATTCTGATGGCGCCCAGCTGTTTTAAAAGACGTGTCTCATTCAAGAACAAGCGAGAGTCTGTTCGGTGTCTTGAGGTGTACATTGTATGCAGTTTTCTTATGTGTAATCTAGCAATTAATTGCTTAGTCCTTTTTGTGTCTTGCAACACTGTTCAGAGTTTAATGGCTTTTACGCAAATGGGAAAGGAGTACAGGTCAGTATATCGCGATATACACTGTGCCCATAGTTTGTATAAGTGTTAGACACACTAGGGAAGAAGTGTGCGCCACTCTCTGTATTTTTGCTTTTCTTAGTTTAGGTTTATCTGGGCGTCGGATGCGCTGAAGAACTCGTTTAGGAGAAGATTAGGAGTAGATTTAGGGGATTGTTTTGGTTATATGTGTTTTGTTTCCTTTGGCGCCACTTAAGTTCCTTTCCCCATTTATTTACTTATCTATTTATTTGTGTTTTCTCATAAGTATTGTCATCATTGTACATGGCTCATTTACTGGATCTAGTGGCTCCAGCTTTTTTGTAATAAATTATCCAGTTGATTACACCTCAAACAGTTTGTCATGTGTCCTTCTGCTGCGGCCCATTTACCATTGGTGATATATCTAAATGTTGCGGTACATCCCTTAGACCAGTGGTTCTCAACTCCAGTCCTGGGGACCCACTGCTCTGCACATTTTGTATGTCTCCTTATGTAACACACCTGATTCATATCATCAGCTTGTTAGGAGAGACTCCATGATCTGAACTGAGTGTGTCAGATAAGAGAGACATACAAAATGTGCAGAGCAGTGGGTCCCGAGGACTGGAGTTAAGAACCACTGCCTTAGACCTTTATCGTATCAGTGTGCTTTAAGTGATAAATATGAAGCAGTTACATTTTGCCCATCCGATACACAACTCAAACCATAATATGACCCTAACCGTGAGTTTTATGATCCGTTGCATCACTAATAAAGAACTAACTAAACACTAACACATGATGTAAAAATACTAACCAGTGATTGGTTGGCCTCCATAGGTAACATTGAGGTTGTATGTGCCTGGCTCATATGGGATGTATTCAACGCAACAGCTGCCATCTTTGTTATCAGTGCAAGACATTTTGGCCTCAGAAGGTCCCTCCATAGCCAGCCCCAATCCACCTGTACCAGCCCCACTGCACAAGATACAAACGAGGAGTGAGGCAGAGAACTTTACAACCAG
Source organism: Meda fulgida (assembly GCA_030578275.1). Taxonomy (NCBI): domain Eukaryota; kingdom Metazoa; phylum Chordata; class Actinopteri; order Cypriniformes; family Leuciscidae; genus Meda; species Meda fulgida. The sequence continues at coordinate 14,643,234 of CM060638.1, read as the reverse complement.
GACCCGTATTCATAAAGATTCTAAGAATCCTCTAAGAAAACTCTTAATTTAGCTTAAAAACTTTTACGTAGGAGTCTTAGCTTAAGAGCGATTCGGGAACGATCTGAGAGCAACTCTGAGTAAGGAGAACACAAAAACATCTTAGCGAGGAGGCAGGGCTGACCCCGTTGCTATGTATGACACAATCTTTTGAAGACTGTGATTGGTTGGTTGTCCAAGAAGGAGAAAAAAAAAAAGAGCCATTTTAAGTATAGAGTTTACTCACACACACGCACATTATATTTATGTATATAAATCCTTTTTTTTACCTTGCTGTTAATTTCCTAAGGTATTTGATTGGCTTAGAATGATACAAATTGTTCCACTCTTTCCAATTACACTGATTGCTGTCTATTTAAGTGGTGGTTTGAATGTTTGTTTTAATATAGCAAACATGGAATAAAAACAAGAAAGACGAGAAAGCCCGACTGGTCAGAAGAACCCTGTTTACTGTTAGCCCAGTTAGTGGATGAACACTAGGCCATCATTAAAGGAAAATTCGGGCCGGGTGTCACAGCATGGAGCGAGAAGCGGACGTGGGAGCTTATAGCGCACATTATTAACGTTCATTCCCCTGCTTGTGCGCACTAGGGAAGCCTGCTATTCATAACTGCAGTTTTTTTTGAGCCTGCAATGTGGGAATGTCCAGTGGAAACTAAATGAACTGCGACACAATAAGAGGTTCTGAAAGTGCTGTAATTGTTTGTGTGATCACTGCTTACAGAAGGTTGTGACAGACCCAAATCACTGCTGCTTTAAGATATTTGGCAAATGGGAAAATGCAATAATGTAGTGATTACTTTCATTTCTGGCGTTATGGCATTCCTGTGCTGTGTCGGAGATATTAGCGTGTCTCTAATAAGATCAGTCACAAACATGATCCCTGCACGATCTTATCTATAGCATCTTATTAACTCTGTCATCTATTGTCTGCATCACATTTCTTCTCCCTCTTCATCGTTCTGTCATTTTCTCCTCTGCTTAAGAAACTCTTAAGCCTCTTAAAAGTCCTCATCCATACTCCTAACAATTTTGACCTTGAGACCTTAAAACCTTTTAAGGTTTAAGATGCTTTCTGAATTACTTTTTTCTTTACTAGGATTTTTTCTTTAATTCTAAGAGTAAACGCCCACATTTCTAAGAATTTTGTCACTAGGAGCTACTCTTTGCATTAAGATTCTTTATGAATACGGGCCCAGATCTACTGATGCAGTGACTGATTTGATTAGAAAACCGCAGCTCAAAATGAGTGCTGAATCTACCCACCGGGTCTCCACTGTAAACTTGTTGTGTTTGTTGGTGATGCCAGCCTGAAGTCCTGGGCCATGTACACGCACACGTGCAGGGTCACAACCCTCGGTCACCGGCACACGGAATGGGCTCTTGGGAACCGGGCTGCTATCGTAAGCGACCTCAACACTGTGTGTGCCTTAATATATGCCACAGAAGATTAGAGTAAATGCAATCTGTTACAGTAATATACTACATTTTTACAGATTTTTAAAAGTGGTGTATATCCTTGTAAAACTTTCTACAAATGATGCCAAGATGGATATGATACAATATATTAAAAATAAATTAAAAATAAAACACTATCAACTAAAATGACAAATTTTATTTGTAATTTGAATTATAATGTGTTGCTTTAATTTTAATGAACTAACATGAATCTATAAAATATATATTAAGCATTAGATGAAATTGAGGATTTAAAAATAGAACGAATGAAAACAGAAACTCACCCTCCTCATAAGGTGTGTACTCCACTTGGTAAGTCCCATCTCCCAGGTCTCTGATCAAAGCTTCAGTGTGGTTGCCTGATGGGTTATTGATACATGTCTTGATATGATTGCCACCCGTTTTGGTGAGAGCACGAGCATCCACAGTGAAATCAGTAGTGGCCTCCCGGAAAACACCTACAGTTGAACATTCAAAGTGACCAAATGAGCAAAGTAGTAATTCCTGTCTTATAAACCTGAGAAGACCACACTACCTTTGCCCTCCACTCCAGGTCCAAACACTTTTACTCCACTGGTTTCCACAGCAGGCTCCACATTAAGTCTGGCTGGGAAGTTTGGCACATCCTGATCCCCGTAGCGAATGGTGAGGGTATAAGCTCCGGGGTAGAGAGGGATATAAGTGATGGTGTAAGTTCCATCCCCATTGTCTTGAATATGGACTTCAGCCTCAGTGCCATTGTCTGAGATGATCTCTATAGTCAGCTCAGCAGGACCAGCATTAGTGCAATCGACCACAAACTTTCCTGGCTCGCCAACCTTAGCTCGCTCCAGACCTGGCCCAGAACATCGCACCTACACATGAAGACACGTTGGGATATGAATACATTTTCTATTTAAAAAGTGCATTTGTTCTACAACTAAAGCCAATAAGCGGATCCAATGCCAAAACCACTCACTGAGATGTTGTGCAACATTAAGCAAATTACAGTTTGTAGAATAAACAACCCATAAGTGCTTTGTCGTCTTGTAAAACCAGCAATAATATTTAATTCCTAGGTTGAGCAACATTTTCAAACTGCCTCACCTTAGATGGGTCAGTGGGTGCAATGGCTTCCACAGGGAATGGACTGCCAGGGATGGGGGCACCATCATATGTCAGTTCAACCTCATAGGGTCCTTTATCTCTGGGGATAAAACGAACCTGGCTGGTTTCTGGGCTCAGGCCTGGTTCAACTTTACAGGGCACTGATTTGCCAGATGGACCTGTAACCTTTGCGCCAACCTTGCCCTGACCACCTGCTCCTTTAGACTTGACCGTGACGTCCTGATCCTTTCCAACAGCCATAGCTGAAAAAATAAAAATAAGTTAAAAATAACTACCTCAGATTAATTGGTCAAAAACTAGACAAGGAAATTGATAACTTACTATTGCCAAGACCAGCCACTTTAACTTTGCTGAGGTCCAGAGATGGGGCAACTGCGACAGCAAATGGGCTCTTGGGAATGGGATCACCACCATAGGTGACATTCAAACCCATATTGCCCTAAAGAAGAAAAGTAGCACTTAGATTCCACAGGAAGTCAAAGGATAAATTATATTTAGTAAACAGTTCAATACCAGACACCGTCAGTCCTGGAAAGTTGAAATATCAAACATGTACTCACCTGTTGGACAGGGGTGTATTTAACAGTGTGGGTGCCGTCATGATTGTTGATGATGTCAAAGTCACGGACCGCCTCTGCCTTGTTGGGTCCAGTGAACTGAGCATCAAGTTTTGCTTTGCCTGCGGCCTTTGTGTTTACAGTGAAATGAGTGGGTTTGTTGAGCTCCACACCTTGAGAGAAATAAGTGAACAAAAATAGCTCTATTACAGAGATTCAACTTTAAACTAAAAACAAAAAATAAAGCCCAAAATAAACCAAAATGTTTTCACCCCTCAGTTTATGTAACAATGCGTTAAGTGAAACTAAAATAAATTAATAAATAAAAACACTTAATGTAAATTTTCAAAAACAAATTACAAACATGATGGCTTCCAGAGATGCCATGTTAATCTTTGCCATTAATCTCACCAGTGCGGCTGAGTCCAGGCCCCTCTGCTTTAACTTTGCTGGCATCATGAGAGGGATCAACCTTGATTCTGATGGGAGTCATAGGAATGGTCTAGAAAACAAAAAAGGTTTGAATAAAAGAAACCCCACTAGACCACTTCTCCACATACACATGTATTTCCTCTTACCTGATTAGCAAACAGCACCATGATTGTGTAGCTGCCTGCTCCAGGGGGAGTGTATTTGACAGTGAATGTATCATTGTCATTTCTAATGATGTCAAAATCAATGTCAGCCTCAGCAGGTCCCACCACACCAGGAGCACATTTGATGCCTATGCTGATATCACCTAAACAGAGACACCAAAAAAAAAACAAAAAAAAACTATTAAGCTTACTTGCCCATAAAAGACATGAGGATATAAGTTCACATCATTCATTTAGAGTCTAACCCTGTCCAGCCTCAGCACAATCCACAGTGAAGTATGTGGGTTCAAATGCCTTCAGGCCTGTCTTGGCCACTCCAGGTCCTGATACCTTAACCTTATTGGGATGGCACCCAGCCCCAATATTCATCTACACAACAAATACAGTGAAAACACAAAGTAATGCACTACTGTAACAAACAGCAACGGTAACACTTGAAGCGTATGCAGTATATGCATTATAAACACGTTTTATTTAATTAATTATGCCTTGTAATGCACCCTATAATGCACTGTATGATCTCATAAATAATAAGTAAAACACCTTGAAAAATATAATGCATTAAAACACAAGACAAACAAAACTAAGGAATCTGCTAATATTAAAAAGCATAATATTATTAGACTATTACATATTATTATTAATATATATAGGATAAAGTGCTAGCACAGTAATAAGGATCTTAACCACATCTGAATTACTACCCACCCTGAATGGGCTCTCTGGGATGTTGACTCCGCCCCATGACACCATCACAGTGTGTTTGAGAGGTTTGCGAGGCGTATAGCTGCAGCTGTATGTTCCATTGCCATTGTCCTTCACCTGCACATCCACTGGGTTTCCATCACGGTCCTGAGAGGGAATGAGCTTGTTAGTGCTTTGATTTAGAGAGATGTATGTCAGTCATGAGCAATAAAGCAAGATTAACACCTGAGCTTGAATCTTTAGAGGAGCTTTGCCACCTAGTTTGGCATCTACAGTGAACTCAGCTGGTTTGCCGACTGACAGGCCAGAGCTCTGCAGACCTGGACCATAAGCCTTGACCTGAATTACAAATGAGACACCAACAGCCTAATTTAAACCTGAACAATATGGACTACCAACTGCTCATATTAGGAATCATTTCCACATCAAAACTCTAGAAGGAAGCCAGATTAATTACCTTGTCAGGATAAAAGTCTTTTCCTGGAGCAGGCTCGATTTCAGCCATGAAAGGGCTGAGCTGGATGTCCTCGTTCTTACAGAGCACATGAACTGCATATTCACCCGGTTCTGTTGGCCAGTACCTCACGTCACAAGAGCCATCTCCCTTATCGTCACATTCGATCTTAGCCGGGGAAGGGCCCTCCACTGAGAAACCTGAACGGAGAATTCCCGAAATTGAGACTGCTGTTCTTGATTTACAATTCAAAACTTATTTAAAAATAAAATATAAATAAAAACTTTAAACAAAATTTAAAATGTTATTTCTGTTCAAACAGGTAGATAAAAGTAGACCAAGCAAGTGGAACATACCCAAAGTGCCAACATCATCCCCAACAGCTTCCACAACAAAGTCAGCAGATTTGCCTACAACACCACTCTCTAGTCCTGGACCCCATGCCCTCACCGGCTGTGGTCCTGCTTCAGACCCAATCTTCACCTCAAATGGGCTGGATGAGGGATAAGAGACATTTAGTCTAATCGCCTCTAAGTTTAAACAGTAGATCATGGCACTAGCAATCCCAAGATTATGGGTTTAAGAACATGGACTGCAATGTCATACATGTCGCTTGGGATAAAAGCGCTGACCAATGTATAAATGTGTTTTACCTGCGTGGGATGTGCAGTCCGCCCCATGTGATTGTGATGATGTAATTCCCAGGTGTGGAGGGGTAATACTCATAGCTGTACTCGCCATCTCCCAGATCCTTCTTCTTACAGGGCTCCTCAAGACCCTCTGTATAATAAATGCTACAGTTGAGTAACTAGATCATAAAACATCTAGTACTATAGCATGGAGTGGTGTGGTGTCCACTCACTGGGCCCTTTGATGGTGACTTTCAGTTCTCCAGTACCAGCTCCTTTGGTGTAAACCTTAAAGTCAGCAGTCTCCTTGATCCTCAAGCCTTTAGGCTGCAGACCACGACCCTTGGCTTTACACAGGCTTGGATTACAGGCTGGTTAGAACAGACAATCAAGTCAGTATAAATTGTAGTTAACTGTGTACCCTTCCATTTACAAAAAGGAAATTAATTTAATACATGTTAAGTTCCATTTGTGGCATGCTGTCGTTTACCACAGAAATTAAAAGCAATGGGCACTCAATTACTAATCAATACAAAAGGGGTAAAAAGTAATTACAAGAGTTTAAAACAAAAAGTTACACTGTCTGATATATAGTTGCAACTGTGAAATACGATGTCACAATTATGAGGAATAGTCCATTTCTGATTTGTAATTTAAGGCTTCACAGCCTCTACACGGTCATGACAGGGTTGAAACATACTAACTGTCTGTGCAAAGTTGGGTAAGTGCTAGTTATCAAAATAGTCTCGTGTTAGCATGTATAATGTCAGGAGTATTCTTTTGAAACTGTATTTGTTCAACATTATTCAAATTTAATGCCTTGCAATACAGACTTTTGTTTATTAAAAAAAAAACGCTTTACAACAGTAATACAGAGTACAGGAGTGACTAGTCAATTATTTTATTATTTGATACCAGAAACTGTTGCTAGAACAAAACTATTGAAACTTCATTAAAAAGGAAGGAAAACACTAAGCATGTTAGAGGAGAGATATTAGGCTCTGCTCATGGTATATATTCGTATCTTTTTCTGTCTTGATCCAAACAGCCTTACAAGAGGAAGTGTTTGTGGTAAAAATTACTGTACAGTGCTGAATAATACCGGTGGAAAAACTGTCTGATAAAATGCTATTTTAATGTTCCATTTGACTACTGCGCCACACACTACTGAGTCACAAGAATTTTGCTTTGCTTCCAGCGCTACAGATAATATTGACTACACATCTCCTGAGAAACGAACATCTATTAGCACTTATATGGACAGTTAAACATTTTCAGGTCAGTATAATCAGTGGTTCAAAATGACGTTACTGTAATTTCACTGACACTATATAATATGTAAAGCGTTTTGTTGCCTAAAGTGAGGGGCAACTAAACAGGAAAACAAAAGGACATTGACAAAAGTAGCAGGTCAAGTACCCAAGACATATCCAAGGAAACAGGAAATGACATCAAAAGCCAAAAGGAGGCCGATCCAAAGAGAGAAGGAAAGATACCAGTGGATGTAGACCGCATCCGTCCTTCAAAAGGAGAGACACAATTTCCAGTGAAGAAAAAGAGGAAAAAGACAGCAAGAAAAGCAATGTAGACAAAAGAACATGCAACAAGGACAGATAATAAACCTAAGCTATCTTTGTTTTATACAGAGTATTCAGTGGTGATGGCTTTTCCGTGCCTCATTTAACTGAATCCTGTGTGTATATCCTCTTGACCTACTTCCCTTTTCTGCCTCTTAAACTGAATACAGTCATGCTTAGCTCTTCCCTGGCACTTACCCTCTCCCACATGGACTGTGTAAGGGCTCTTAGAGATCTGGCCCCCAGCAAAGGTGATATAGATGATGTGCTGGCCCTCCAGAGTGGGCTTGTAGGTACATCGGTAGCTGCTATTGCCCTTATCCTCAACACTGCACTCAACAGTGTCCTTCTTTCCACTGGGGTCCATAATGACCACTTCAACCTCTCCTACTCCAGCTCCTGAGAGAGAAATCTGTTATGTAAAAAAGCCTATTTTGCCTGTGCGTCATTTACATAAAAAAAAAAAAGAAAATACTTATTTTGCCCATTTAATTTTATGAAACTTAAAACGAAATGCTTATTTTGCTTATTCATTCATTATTGAATCTTATAAATATATATTAATAGCCCCTTTATTAGATGAAATGTTATATAGGCAAAATTAGCATTTTATTTATTAATTTATTTTTGTTGTTATTTTGATTAAATAAAATTACTGTTTTATTTATTTATTTATATAACTTAAAAATAAATATTAAAGTATCCAAATAAAGAAATGACATGGGAATAAGCATTTTATTTTTGTCTTAATAAAAATAAAATGCTTATTATTGCCATTTATTTAAACATATTTAGTTTAAGACAACATACAGGCAAAATATATTTTGTTTTATGATTTTTTTTATTCCATTTTATTTAAATTTCATATAAAATAAAGTGCTCATTTCTTTATTTTGCATTTATGGAAAATTTACTTTGATATCATCATCAACCAAAATAATGCTATTTTTATCTAGACGGTCACACTATGTATGATATACTGTGGGCAAGTACCAGCTGTGTAGACATCAAAGTATGTGGTCTTGTTGGCAATGTTGCCTGCAGGCTCAAGTCCTGGGCCCTGGGCAGTGACCTTGCTGGAGTCTCCCTGAGCCATTCCCACATCCACCTCAAATGGACTCTTGGAAATATGTTGTCCTGCAAACAGCACAGTCACCTAGGACAACAGACACAGGTCAGTCTATTAAAAGCCAGGAAAGACTGTTTCTTCCACAGGCACTGCCCTTATTTTAAATATCACATATTGCGTTTTGTCCCATTCTAGGTTTTCTATTTTTATTTTCATATTTTCTAGGTGTCTTTAAACTTTTAGTTACCTTGTGTTGTCCAGTGACTTTTGGTACATAGAACACGGAGTAAGTGCGGTTCTTGTCATTGTTGGCAGTGACTTTAGCCTCCTCGCGGTGGCCGGCTGGGTCTTCCACGTAAACCAGTACCTCACCCATACCAGCGCTGATTGTCTCAACAGTGAACACAGCCTTCTTCATCACAACATTACCTGTGGGCTCAATACCTGCATGGCACAGAACAATATCTTCTCTTAACCAAGAACTGACTCTCAAACATTAAAACAATATCAATAGCAGACATCACTAAACTAAAAACCACAGCAAACAAAACTGCTTTAAATAATTGATCACGATTTACCTGGTCCATATGCACGGGCCTTTTTGGGGTTGAGTTTGGGCCGCAGGGGGGCACCAGGCTTGAGTTTGGCTTTGGGGAACTGGGACAGATATGTCATAACAGAGTGCTCGTCCACATTGGGATCAACAATTTCTTCTGGAGTGATAACCTAGTGAAGAAACAAGGCATGTGATTTAGCCCAAACCCATGCAATTAGTAAAGACTTTGTAAAACAAGGTAGTTTTTAGTAAAAGTGTTCATTGTGCAATGTGGCATCTTGAAGCCAAGCCCACATGGCAGCAGGAAATTTATGTTGATTGGCAGAACACACACACAAGAAGAAAATTCTGTATCATAGTAACGTCTACCCAGAGGACGGAAACATATCTAACCACATGCATAACCGACAGCACGCAATACATCAGGCTTGGCACGCATTGTAGCAACAAAAAAAACAAAAAAACTCACTGGGTAGTTTCAGGACATCAGTAGAGAAAAAGTGATTTGACTCAGTTTCTTATGCATCTAGTCTCTTTTTTAAATCAGTAAAAAAAAAATTATGAATACAACCATTAGCACTACAGTAATACTAGGTGAGATTACATACTGAAAAAGTACCATTATGAACAAGGTGAAATGGCATGTGGAGTGTCAGCAGAATGATTTTTCATTTGCTTCCATTCTACTTCAGGTCATAATGAAACCACAAAAGCTATGTTTGCACTAAATTAGAAACACCAGGTAGTGGCTCTAGAACATTGTCCTCTGATTATTCAGTAGTTAATGAAAAGGCAAGAGATGACTGAACTAAAATAAAGTACCTGAGGAACACCAAGCCAGTCATCAGCCTGCTGCATGGCCTCCCTGGCATTGTCCACAGGCTTGGTCTGATCCCAGGAATCCCAGTCTGGACAAAGACCTGCAAACAAAAAGAAAAAAAAAATTATTTGGCCATTGAAGTTTAAGGACTGTCATTAGACTAGTTTATATATATATATATATATATAATTCTTGGCTAGATATCCCAGGCCCATTATTCACGTAGGCTAACCAGAAGAATTTTATACTAAGGGTTTCAGCCCTCAAGTGGTATGAAAAGATCTTGAGATCTTTCATAATTCCCAGATCCCCCGTTCACCTGGAGCACAACTGTCCACCAGCGCGCCAAGGGCTTTCCCTGACTGCCAGTCGCGGCTGAAGTTGGTTATGGGCAGCTCGGGCAGCTTGTTCTGTATCCATCCGAGAAGCCTCTGCTTGGGCGTCTTCTGCTTGCTTTCTTCGGTCTCCTCCTCCTCGTCCCACATGGGCATGGAGATGGAATAATGCAGGATAAGAGTCCATATCAGACCCAGGATCAGCTTCAGGTTCCCATCCACTATGGCCTTACTGTCTGTAGCACAGAGATGGAAAGACGGGTTACACAGAGACTGCCAAAACACATTGAGGTAAATTGATCTGTATCCCATAAAGCTGGAACAAATCTTTTAACGATTCAGCGCATTGTTACAGACCATCCAAATGGTCACTAAACAATGAAGTGTTTGTATCTGCACTGCATATTTGAAACATTCAGACTTAAATCTGGCACGACTTCAGATTCAGAGTGTAGATAATAATAGGAAACGTTTGTGGATTAAACTGTCTAGATGGTTGGCACGGTCCAATCTGAGGGTCTTTTCAGGAAAAAATTTCAATTTGAAAAAGCCAGATGAAGCCTTGTGGCCTTTTATTATAAGTTCTGCTATAAAAAGAGAGGGAAATAAATGTAAAACCATCTCCTCTAGTCACTTCACCCAGTGTTGACATCAAGATCTGAACACAATGATCTACACCCTCATACAACACTTTCACACTTCCCTTTCCCTTGCCATTTCGCTTTAACAAGAGCCTACGCCCCTCCAGTATCTGGTTATAGGCTTGCACATGTCCCGAGTCACAAAAGACAGTTGAAACTATTCAAAGCACAGACAGAACACTCACACTGTATCCTACACTGCATTTAGTATATAAGTGGACAAATCCAAGCTGGGACATTGAATCAAGAGATATTTGAAGATAATGTGAATAATTGTTCACTGATAGCACTTGCATGCTCTTGGGGTGGACTAGGGCAGGGCAGGGCAGTGCAGTGCAACTTCCTGTTATAACTGAATCATGCTCCACTGAGGATGCAGTTAACCTTTGCAGGGGACAAAAGGGAGGGGAGACTATTTCAATGTAACAGAAATCAATGTGTGCTACCAGGAGTGAACAAAAAGGAGGTGACGTGATTTGAACTGGAAAACTTTGATTTGGCAATTGGCAACCATAATGACACTCCTGAATTCACTGTACTGTGCAAGTGGAGTATGTCTTGTTCCAGATTAGATTTTAAAAGGTCAGTTCACCCAAAAACATTGTCATTAAATGCTTATCCTCATCTGGTTCCAAACACATATGACTTTAATTCATATTTGAAACAAATTTTGGTAATGCAACAAAATTCTAGTTGTTAACTAGTAATTTAAAAATAAGTTAATTTCAATATTTAATGAACACATTAAAATAAAAAAAATAATGTCAGAAATCAAAATCAAGATTCATTAATACTCTAACAAACGTATTTTTGATCATTGCTATTGTTAATTAATGGGGCTTTAATTTTAAAGTGTTACTGGCATTTTAATGAAATTGATATATGTACCTTCATTGAAATTTAATTCTATCAAAACCTAAAAATAGTAAAAAAGTAATTAATAATAATAATAATAATAATAATAATAATAATAATAATAATAAACAACAACTCAATGCACATTGTAATCCAAGTGTTTGACCACTCTGTTCGATTCATAAGGATTGCTTTTATAATTAACTTTTTTAATGCTCAAACGTTAGGGGAATGGACATTCACAGGAGGCAAGACATGAGAGTGAGTAAAATACCATTTCAATTTGAGTAAATCATTTTAAAAATCTAACAAAGCTAGCTCAGCAAAACATTGTCACAAACAGGAAAGAAAGCACTTGATATATTCAGAAATAGACTCAACATGAATGCATTGTATATTGTGAGATCTCGCATAACATTTTATCCCCCTCCTGACCCATTCCAGTTATCCAACAGTGCTTGTTTGGCCATGTAAAATGGTCACATTTTTCTCTAGTTCTGGACTCCCGGTGTGGTTCACAAACCATGAGCCCCCAGAGTCTGATGGAATTTATCTTGGCTTCTGGTGAAGGTGCTGTTGAAACTTTTCTGATCCCTTTATTTTCAGCAACAGGGCAATAATACGAAAATGTATAACCCATAAAAAAGGGCCATTATGGTTAATGCTGGAAGGGGAAGTTTAAACATCACCAAATTCTTCCAGAGTCAGGTCAAATGGAACATCCTGTAGATCATGCTAACTTTGTGACTCTGAAGAATCTTATTACTACAAGAGCACTAAAGGAAAATGTGTGAAATATTAGAAGCAAACCCATAGTCAGGATATATAGTGTGTAGACTATGATGAGTGACTATTGCAGTCTGGTTCGCTGTAATACCAGTGAAATGAAGACAGAGAAATAACAAAAAGACAGAATGAATGTCTTATTACATGGGTTACAACTTGTTGGTGCTTGTTTAAGGTATTAGAGGTGGACCTAACAATCAATGCAAGCCAGGGCAGGGCTTACAAAGACATCCTGAAGGCCAAAAATCAAATCACAGACAATACATTAAAATGATCCAGTCATTCTCTTACATGCAGCATATTTTTTTGGCCTTTAGGGCCTTGGGAGATCTACTTCTGACATCTCAAAATCCTTTGGCGGTTCGTTTTATCTGGTCAAAGTCAGAATAAAGACCTCACTAGAATTGGCTAATGTGCCATCTTATTCATCACATCATACCCACCCCCACCCCCAGCGGCCCTCCCTCACTGACAGAACAGCGTGCAGGGCTTCGTGGTTCCCACGAAAATATGTAAATGTTAAATGTTTCAAGAGGTCTTTTTGGGGTGCATTTGGAATGGGGGTAGGGATGTTTGAATGAAGAGTCTGCTAGTCTGTCTTAGTCCTGTATAATTAGGCTAATCATGACCACCAAAAGATGATCAGAAGCATTTCTTAGGGTTCGGTCACATTGGATGCGTTCTTGCGTTTATAAATAGCTGAATGGTGCATAAAAAAGAAATTAAAGCAACATTTCTACACTTTAAAAAAAGCTAATGCTCATGGGGTGAGATATTTAAATAAAATAAAAATAAAGAAATAATTTTATTTAAATTTTATTTTAAAAATATATAAATATATTAAGGGACAGACTGACCCAAAGGCTTATCCAAAATAAATGGACTGTGTGCACAAAACTATTAATCTATATACAAAAAAACCCTATGGATTATAGATAGAATCGGACTTGAATTTTCGGGGGGAAAAAAATTCTCAAAGGAGGTTAATGTATTAGAAAATGCTTGTGTGCTGTATTGGTGATTAATTTTGAAACTACTTTTGTTTTCTTTTACTCAAACTAGTTGAACACACTAATAGACTATAGTTGATTCGTGCATGACCAATTGACCATCCTGAACTAGATGTGGGAGGGGGTTGGAGGGGGATACAGGCCTGGTGACGCACTGCACACATTGGCAAAAATATGAAACATGACGGGAATCTGTGTTGCTGCAGCATTCCCACCACACACTGCAGGAAACATACACACACCATGATCACACTCATTCCTTTTAAGGACATTTGTGCTCACAGCTCTCCATCAAATTCCCAAAACATGAATCTCATGTCTGAGAGAGAATGCTGGCAGTGAGTAAGAGAAGATAAATCAAAGGAGACTGAGAAAGAGATAGATGACGGAAAGAAGAGAGAGACAGTCAAAGACAAAATATACAAAAGGACAGAGATAGCCTGTACCCAAAACCCAAGGAAGCGGCATTCCTGTCCAATCACTCGATGACTAAACAAGCCATTTTCTGCATGAAGGCATAATGACGTCATGTCTGATGACCTAAAACAAATCCAAGTGAAATTCAGACAAAGCAAATTGGCAGTGTCCATAAAGCTTATTTCTCAGGAGACGTGAGTCATAACACATTTTTAAATGAGTAACTAAGGTAATTTTTTTTAACCGGGTCCCTTTAATAATGCATTAACATTAACTAACAAGGAGCAATAATTTTGTTATAGTCTTTATTGATCTTAAAAAAAGACAAAAAAAAAACAAAAAAAAAAACACTATTCTAACCATTCATTCTTAGTTCAAGTTAACAAATGCAAGTATTTAATGTAAGCAAATGGAACCTTATTGTAAAGTGAAACCAAATTTATTTAAACCGCTAAATAAATAAATCCACTTGGAGTCAAAGGATTGTGGGAAAACGGCAACGGTATGCTGCCGATCAGATGACAGGGTCTTGGTAGAAAGAATGTTACACAAACACTATATGCGGATGTGCTTTGTTACCTTCCTAGCTCCTGCCAAACCTTCAGACAACCACAAACTTAGACAGAAAGGGACTGGGACAGGGCTGGTGCATTGGCCTTCCTGTTTGATCTATGTTGGAGTGCTGAATCATCACTAGTGGATCAGAGCAGAAGTTAATTCCCATGAATCACCCTCTGTCTGGACCTACCAAATAACCTCAGCCGCTCTGACATCAGCCCTCATCCTTGACCCAACATCACAGGACAACATGCATACATGCTGCAGATGTCTGAAGACGGGAGGAGTGTTCATTCATAACGAGATACTGCATTTCATAGGAAAATGTCACATTTCAGTTCGATAATTAGCCTTTCATTCACAAAGTTGAGGTCATTTTCCAGCAGCGGGGAGGAGGATTGAAGAAATTGCACACATTCCAAAAAGGTCTTATCATGGTCAGGACGTCTAGTATACACAAACGCAATCAATGACAGAAAATTCAACAAATAACCCCATTCAACCCCCCCCCCCCCCCCTCCCTCCCTTCTCTCTACTTAGTCTAATAAGGTATTCAATTCCTCTGTGGAACACAAAAGATAATTTTTTTCAAAAATGTCTGATGTTTTCATTGTCCAATTAATGAACGTCATTGGGGTCCAGTGTTGTTTGGACTTCAACTTTCCGCAGAAGAAATAAAAAAGTCAAACAAGTTTGAAAAGACATGATCAAATAATTGTTATTTTGAATGAACTCCCCCTTTAAATGGAAGTTAAAGTCACGATGTAATGGAAGTTGCAAACGTTTTTTTCTCCAGATGGTGACATGTCCAAGTGAAACAAACTACTGAAGAGAAAAAACAATTATCCATTAGTTAATTGGATTGAAGCAGATCTGAATGAGAGCTTGCAGTCTATTGAAAGAAAGGGACAGGGTTTAAATACAATAAATGATTGGAGAAAACTATATGTAAGCAGAGGTAAGTCTGATGTTTCACCGGAAGATCAAGTTAAAACAAATTTTGAAAATATTGAGGTCAAAAATATAAAAAAGAAAAAAGAAATTGATGAATCATTCACAAGATTAATTAGATGCATTTAGAAGTTAGAACACAGATAGGGTGAATTTCCACAGGAAAACTTTAATAAAATGTTAATCTAGCTTTTAGTAAACTACGGCGCAGTGGGACCCAAAAACATAACATACTATGTGATTCAATGTTTTTCACTTTAATGCCAGTACAAAATTTCTCCACATAGGACGCCCGCAATGACACTAGCTCTAGTCAGCATGTTTCTTTATCTAATATCTGCAGTTTGAAGAACCTAAAAAAATAAAATAAAAAAAAGCATGAAAACATCTGTTGAGCTGAGGGTCTTGAGAACCATGTGGCACAGAAATGGCGAATTCGGATCATCCCAGCTTTGGTTTTCAAAATAGAGCACATCCACTACATGATTTTAGGAGCAAGAACTCTGCGAGAAAACTTCCTTTTCTTCTACTTTCTATGACTTCCAAATGTCCCTCCCTCCTTCTCACTCTCTCTCTCTCTCTCTGGAAATGTTCCCCTTGGTTTTTTAGCCTTAAAAGGGCAGAAGCAAACTTGATCCTGGCAGGCCACCCATTCCCTTGCACAGGGGTTTCTGATTACAGAAGAGAACGGGAGGGAGTAGGAGGAGGCAGGGACAGAAAGAAAGAGTGAGGGAGGGAAAACAGACTAGAACAGAAAACTGCTGCGGTAGTGTTTTTGTAAAACCTCATATTGACAGAGCGGGATTGTCATTTGGCTTGGATGTTTAGTGTCTGGATGGAACCCAGTTCCATCAACTTCACCTCAAACAAGAGCCCAGGAGAGTATGTGTCCATATTAAACATACGATTTGCATTACATCAAAGCCCATGGAGAGCGTTTAGTGCCACAATCCATATATACAAGGCAAGTCTACATTTTAACAAGATTGCAAAGATCGGGCCACGTTCAGTTGTATTTTCGTTCATCAGTAGTTCTGCCAGTGTGACTGTGCAAAAATATCTGCCTTTAAATAAGGGTGGAGACAAATGCCTTGGGACAATCTGATAAGTGCCACTTGTGCTGGATTCTTTTCCTAAAGCCACCATGGGTGAATCAACCCCTACCATCTTCATTAGAAAATCCTTACAAGGAGTTTTACATCAGCAAGCAAAACATTTTTGGTGATGCATTTTTCTATGGGTTGCCGAATCAAGGAAATGCCAAGCAATTATACCCATTAGGAAACCCCCAACCAACACTACTCCACCCTTCCTTGATACCACTTGCACTTCTCTTATTTGCTGACCATTCCCCTTTGACACACCTCCCTTCGCCCAAACTGAATGCATCATATCCTCCCATCTAAAAATATTGCAAAAAGCTTCCCATTTCTCTGCATTAGCTTAACTCCAGCCAAATTCAATTTCTTATCTCCAAAAGGAGTGGGAAAACTGAATTACAACAATCTCAGCTCAACAGAGGAAGAGGTTTTTCCCCTTTCATTAGTTTCCTAGCCACAGTCTATTCTACTCATCTTGATTCACAGTCTCCTGGTTGAGTCCACATTTATCTGGTCTACCTACCTATTTGTCTGTCTCGGTTTGTTGTCACGAGGCTTTTCAGAGTATGCGTGTGGCAGATGTCTTCATGTGGTTTCCCATGTGGTTTTCAATGCAGCTGTTTTGTCTAGCAGGGTGACAATGCCCTTAAAAAAAACCTTTAAAAGGGTTTTACAAAGTGGAACTTCAACATCTGAGTCAGAGTCATTGTAGAGCAAAATCACCTTATTTCTTAGTTTATCCAGAAATTTAAAAAAATTAAGAGCACAGAAGACACAAAAATAACGGTAAAACCACATTGAGTTCGGGTTGCAAGACTTGCCATAGGGTGCTTTCCAGTGTGGTGAAGGGTGTGAGGGTAAACAATCACGCACACTTGTACACATGCCACTTATTCATTGGTGTAAATATGCATAAGAACACCCTATTTATTTTAGTTTATGCCAACTTTACAGCTATTTAAAGCAACTGGAGTCACATGGAAGTCCTGTTCAGGAGCACTAGAACATAGCAGTTTAGGCTCTAGAAATAAAGATTAACAAATGTATGCTTCCATAGTGTGATTTCAAGTTCAATGCCTAGTGAAGGACTACTCATAACCCTGACAGAAATCCACCATTGAACCACCAAAGCAGACATGACTATGGAAACCATGCCAAAAGAGCTCAGCAGCAATTCCCATGGAGCATTGCACATGACGTAACTGGGTCAGACTTACTAGATACTTGTGTATATTTGAATATTTTCCATTACACTTCAAATATATTATATTTTAACACTTGTCAATAAAATACTTGTCAAACAAGCTGTCTTTTATCATTGTCCTTTTCTTCTTTTTCCGTTTTTTTTTTTTTTTTTTTTACTTCAAATCAATGTTGTGATTAATCTCAAAACTGGTTGGTTCAGTTCATGTCTTGGAGCTTTTTCTTTTTTTAATCCCCAGAGAAAATGAATGGGGAAAAATACTTCTGCAATCAAGGCAGTTGAAAAGGTGTCCCACTGCTGTGCTCCATGCCACAGTACTGACTCTCAAATGAACAGGAAATCCTGGCATTGCCAATAAAGCACAGGAACATCAAGAGGACCTCTAGCCATGGACATGTTAAATAATTACATCTCCCTTTAACTCTATAACTCTCTCATTTTTGAAAAAGCTTAAAATGCATGTACAAATAAAAACATTAAAACGCTAAATGTATCCAACATGCATTTTATAGTAAAAACATGTAACATTTAAATGTGATAAAGAGAAACTGGGCAGACTACTTGGTAAACTAACAGTATCAACTCAAGATAAGTTCAAATGGTCAGAGCAAAACCAATACATTGGAATCTTGTGCTCCACCTAAATTTAAGCACACTGCAATGGCTCTGAATTTTTACACAAATGGCAACTTAAGTTTAAATGAATTTATTCTATCCTGCACCTATAGGCATACTGACTAGTGCCTTTAACAGAATCAAGCCTTAACATGCAACTCACTTTGACAACCACAACGAAGACAATTATTCTGACCAAATTGACTATTCTGACTCCATACAGAATTATTGCATTTAAAAGCATTTAAACGCCTGTGAAGAGACGACTCGACGCCTGTGAAGAGACGACTCGACGCCGGCGATATGTTATGCCCTAAATTAATACATGATTAACTAAATGTATTTTTTCCATGTACATTTCTGATATGCACTTTCTGTAAAGCTGCTTTGAAACAATATGTATTGTGAAAAGCGCTATACAAATAAATTTGAATTAAATTGAAAAAGCACCTCAACTAAGGCAAGATATTGAGCAACTTATTTGCTGAAAAGCATCAAATATTCTGAAGATTCATAAATGATTAAGGAGGCTGTGTTGATCAAGATCCAGCTCTGTTATGTCACGCTTAAGTACGAACACACCAGATGAAGAAACCAATTGGAACGCCTCTAGGAACCACACTTGAAAGCTCTTTTATGAGCTCCACCCAGATGAAGACAGAGATACAGGGTTGTCATGCTCTTACCCACCTTGGAAGGCAACTCTATATTTGTATAGACAAGTAAAATATGGGGCCTGTCATGACGGGAACACACATACCATTTTTTACATACAAGCACACACAAGTGCATATTTAGTCATACTTGCATGTTGACATTTTAATATTCTTATTGAAAAGCAAGAACATTAGTAATATAAAAAGTTCCAGTAACTAAAAACTCACAGCAATGACTAGAAGAACAAATTGTCCTACCAATAAGCATGTTGCATTTCTACAGGATGCAAATAACTCGTATGCATGGCAAAAATGCTTAATTCACTGGCTGTAAGATGACGTCGTAAAAATACAGACAATCACACCATCATCTGTGTGTAAGCAATTTAGAGTCCAGCAAAACTTTTACTCATACTAACAGTAAGGGATGAAGATGTTTCTAAATACAAATATGGAGCAATTACTGAATAATCCTTGATTGCAACATCTGAGAGGATGTGTATTCATTCCCTCTGGGCGCCATTGGGAAACTATCCCATTAAGAGCAAAACCCTACAGGGCACTGATGATGAAATGAGCTTCCCGAAGAGAACAAACTTTATTAAAACACTTAAGACAGTACAATCTATCTAGACAGAAAATCTTGGAATTCAAAAGCCATCTTTTTGGAAATTAAAGGCAAAAACATTTAGGATTTTGAATAATTTAAAATGACGGAAATGACACTGAACTATTTCTAAGACATTAATCAAAAGATACAAATTTGTGACAATGATCATGGGACTCCTTGTACAGATGGTCAGAGGTAGTGTTTGCTTTCATTAAAGCTTAAGATGCTCTTTGGATATCTCGAATCAAGCCAAGGCTCGAAATTGCGACCATTTTGGTCGCATAAGCTCCTGAAATTTAATCTGTGTGACCTAAAAATATATTTGAGAGCACTTGTGCGAGTGCATAATGGTTGTGGTCATATAAATAATGGTCATTTCTCTAAAAAAACGTTTGCAAATTAGGCCTACTTCAAAGTGTGTACCTTGTGCGCTGATGCACGATGGCCGGACCATCATTCGATCCAACGTTAAATAACCAATCCAGGGGTTTTCCTGCATTACATTTTTTTTTAACCATTGTTAATGTTAATTTCAACATGTAGGCTACTAATAGCCTACAAATAATTGTTTTTTATTTGTTAACATATGCACTGTGAAGTAACATGAACGAACAATGAACAGCTGTATTTTTATTAACTAAGATTAATACAGCATATTAATAGCAATAGAGCGCCAAGCAAAAAAAATGTGGGAACAGGTGTGTGGCAAACAAATCCGGTTCGATTATTTAGGCTTTTAATCGGCAGGATGCTGCTGGTCATTCCTCTCTATTGGCAGAGCTAATACGTATAACACCGCATAGGCTACACCATCGCCAAAGAAGAGCTTGCCTTCACTAAATTAAACCTATGTTGCAGCTCATGGGAAAAGAACGATTTAACATGTTGAAGTTGCGATTAACATGATGTATGCAAATGACAAATCATGTGCCAATATTATCGGGATGAGAGAGCTAGAAGACCAAATTTAAAATCTTGGCCACATGATGTGGCCCCAGTGAAATGAAATCTGTTAATACATAATTTGTAGTTGTTGGTTCTCCTAGATTTTTGCTGGTGCTCCTAACTTTTTGAAGTTGGGAGCACCAGTGCTACCAAGTAAAAAAGTTAATTTCGAGCCCTGCATGCAGGATACGTTAGTAGGCCTACAAAACCTGATGAAAACCTGATAAAGCAAAAAGGGAGCAATTAAATACACTCAAAATATGCTAGGCTACACTTAAATGTAAGCACTTTAAGAATTTCAATTGTGTAGTAAAATTCCGTCAAATTGAATTATCCTTACATATTCATATTATGAATTTAGAATTTTAAATGAGTAATTAACTAGAACTTAAAACATTTGTATAAATCTTTATGGAACAAGGGAATGGACCATTTCAGTTTACTGTAGGCCTATGCAATTCGTATTCTTTTTTTTTTTTTTTAAGGGTTTAAATGTATGAATTTTGAATATAATGAAATGGTCCATTCCCTTGTTCCATTAAGATATATACAAAATGTTAAGATCTAGTTTTTTTTACACATTTCAAATTCTTAAATAATATGAATAGGCCTGTAGGCTACATATTTTTCTATTTAAGTTGGTGGAATTGTAGCCTACTATACAACTGAAATTCCTATATCTTAAAAATGGCCTTAGATATTTTTTTAGTGTAATTTCACTCCAAAAACCAAGTAGTAAAAAAATTCTCAAAACTAATTCATAATCAGACACATTCTGAAAGAATCACCGCTAGTGTCTAAAATGAACCATAAACTGGAGGGCGTGTCACTGTGTTAGTCATCAATCACAACCGGCATTGAATGAGGGAACCGTGTCTGGACATTTCTAACACAGGCAATGTTGTGTAACTCGATGTTCTAATACATCCGTTTAAACGTTGAGACCCAAAAGAACCATCTTAAACTCTGATAAAGACAAAGTTGCTCCTTACGAGAGGAAGGCGTGTCCTCTTGGATCGATATTTTAAGCGACTGGTCTGGTGAATGCCATGTTCACTGATAGCCACGTGAGAATTATAGTGTCAATAGAATCCGACAAATAAAATGTAAAAAAAAAAAAAAAAAAAAAGCTACATTGAGAGGAAAACCTCAGAGGAAGTGAACATTCCAATAGGGAGGCACGGTTTAGTTCTCCACCTCCTCGCCCTACTGCATCAACATTTAACAGAAAATAAAAGTCTGGGTGCACTAGTTGAATCATTCAGAACTCAAACTATCCTACAGTTAAACTGCCCTAAAACTATCCGCCATCTACTGCTGCTTTACGACATTCTGGGCTGGACTTGCAACAGTTGAATGGAGCGGCTGTGGTTCCTCAGAATCCTCACTTCTTTGTCAGACTCTTAACAGCAAAATGCGACTAAGCAATATATTATTTTCACCACCGTTCGCGTAAACGACAAGTTACAAAAAGTCCGCAAAACACGTGCAACTTGTGAAGCAATGATACTTTGCACAAAACAATATATGGCCACAAAGGCCTCCATCATTCTTTCCCGTTATTTTGTGGCCTGCCTAAAATATCATGCCCTGTTTGTTTGCCATGCAGAAGTCGGATCATAGTTGGATGCAACAAACATAGGAACAAAAAAACACACGGTATTATAATCTTGCAGTTATCTTAAAGAAAAAGAGTAGCCTAATGTTCAAAAGCGACCAAAATGAGAAATGAAAAGCAATCATACCTATGGACACCAGCTTGATGTTTTCCCTGTCTAGGAACTCCAGAGCCACGGAAACGTTCTCCAGCTGCATCTGTCTGAATGTGGGGCGCTGGTTGTACTTGCGGAACATCTTCTTCTGGCTGAGCACCTCCAGAAGCGCGATCAGCCGGAGCCCATCGCTCAGGTCCGTCTGCAGGTTCGCTATGCGCTTATTGACACATTTCAGATGCTCGTTGCACCAACGCGTGAATGTATTTTGCTGGATCTTCTTCCATGGCGCGTCCTCGGCGAGATCTTTCTCTGTAGCGGGCATGTCTGCGTCCTTGTCCGGGGAGAGAGAAGCGTTGGATTGGGGAGCGGCGGCGCTCGACTGGTGGGGGCGTGTGTGTTGACTCATTTTTATCGACTCGGGTCTCCTGCACTAATTCGCTGTCTCGCTTTTTGGGTGGAGTCTTGAGGAATTGTACAATTTGTATGCTCTTCTTTCCAAAGTTATGTGACTATAAGAAAAACAAAATATTTGTATAAGATCAGGCTAAAATCGCCTACACATGTGATATGGGCATTTAATGACATTTGTCATTCTCATCAATGCATGGCTTTTAAGTACGTGGATTCTTTCTATAAAACTTACGTTTTTAAGAAGTTGCTGAATGAATATGTCATTGTGTCGTGCATTTAGTCTATATGTAAGTATAAGCTAGGCTAACCGGTCTGAAACCAGCACACTTTTATGCAGAATTCACAGGATATTACGCAATGAGAGTAGCCTATCTCTAAAATGTGAAAGTGTACACCACCCTAATGTTGTGTTTGCTCTACACGAACTGAGAACTACATATTACAACATTGGTCAAAAGCAGTATTGGAAATATATATTTAAAAAAAAAGACAAATCGGCAAAGAAACGCAGCATACATTTGCTATGGTTACCTCCAGTCCTCAGACATGTGAAAACAATTTCAATAAAATAAAATAAAACATTTTGATTTACTGAACATTTAAAAGCCAATGTTAATAGCATGTTTATATGTTAAACTTAATATGGACATTAATTTCACTTTAGGTTCGCTAAAGGTTTCACTTTATGCATTTATCAACACACATATATCTAGGCTACAGATTAAATCTAAGCAAATGTTCTACTATGCCATGTGTTGACGTATAGGCTACCACTAATTATCAAACTATGAACTGCTGTTAGACAAGGTGTCTGAATAACTTAAGTGAAAATTCACAATAGATGAGTAAGATAGTTGAAAATATGTCTAAAGAGGTGTTTGAATACCAAGGTGTGCATATAAAAATCTTGGCAGGATTTCCAACCTCATTGTACCCGTTAAGTGGGGGAAAGTCACACAATAGAACAATTTAGAGTTGCATTAATCCAGCATTTGACTAAATAAGGCAAATGGGCCAAAACAGTGTGTGAGGACGCAGTCCAAGAAGAATGTTTTCCCTTAGAGCTTTTTTCAGCATTTGTCTCTCCAGGAGAATCTGTGGAATGCCCTTCATGTAATGAGCCACCGATGCCCCCCTGACCCCCTCTGCAATTCCCCGCCCCCATCATAAAACATCTACATAACCACACGTTATACTCTTGTTCACAATATGTTATACTCTTGTTCTTGTTCTCTGTCTCCTTCAGATTTATGCTGAGGGAAAGACTGATATCGTTAACAGAACATAAGATAAGGAGAAGGCTAGCCTTCAGGTTTTTCATTACAGTCTCACAACATAACCTAAAATCAATAAGGTTACATTGTGTCAAGACTCAAGATCATGAACTGCATTCATAACTATTTATTATACTCCTTGTAATTTATAACCATCTAATTTTATAAGTCAACAAAATCCCCAATGTTTTGTATTGTTCTCAAATCCGATGTGATATTATAATGTCCACAATACAGTCAAATTGTAAATAGGCCAGTTGCTCACAAACAAAAGAACAAACAAGTCAGGCATTCAGAACACACCAGTACTGTTGAGCCCAGTAGTTTGGCGCCACCTGCAGGACATATGAAGTATGACAGGGTGAATTTATGATTTTCCACACAGCACTTTTATGGTAAAAAAAAACAAACAAAAAAACAAAACACCCCAAATAACACTTGTTCAGTTTATAATTAGATTTTCAAACATGGATGTTAAATTAAAGAACTGGAATCATAAAATGTCCAGCTTTAAAAGTTGTTTTTTTTTGTTTGTTTTTTTAAATAAACAATAATAGATATATTCTTTCTTCTGCTGAACACAAAATAAGATATTTTGAATAATTTGTAAACCAAACAGTTGATGTGCACCAGTAGGGAAAGAAATATATGGAAGTCAATGGTGTCCATCAACTGTTTGGCTTCTGACAGTCTTCAAAATATCTTGCTTTGTATTTAAGGGTGAATAAATTATGACAGAATTTTCATTTTTGGATAAACTATCCCTTTATCCCTTTAAGTGAACTTGTCTGAAGGAAAACCTAATAATAATCAGTGTTGAGTAATTTCAAATTTTAATATTCATATCATCAAAACATAATCTCAACGTAGTGAGTTAAAACCAAAAAAAATGTAATCATCTGACTTTAGTATAACCATAGCATATTGGGTTCATTTGAGGACAGATGCTTGACAGTAGTGAAGAGAGGAGGGCACGTGATGCCATGATTCAGCCATGCTGAAAAGTGGTTAACCCATGTGCTGCTGTCAACCGCAAAGGCTGATGTGCATCTACATATGCATGAGTGAAAAACACAGATTACACATCGAGGGGAAGGATGGCATTCTGGGTATTTTTGTTAAGGTGTTGAATTCTTCTGTCAACAGGATGTGGCTTTGCTATTGCTGTTGTGCACACTGCACACACAAACCAAATAGAAAACATGCAGCTAAGCTGTGTTTTATATTATTCTTAAATCCTAATAATTATAACACTGCGAGGGACTGGGTAATTGTCACACTTTGTACTAAAAAAAAAAAAAGATTCAGTTCATTAGTCACCATGAAATCGAAATCGACAATTCTTATTTTTTCATGGGATATTAGCAGTGTTTATTATAAATGATTTATCCATGCACACACTTATTTATTTATTTTAATTAATGTGCCCTCGCAATATTTAATCAAAATAACTTCCCCTCCCTCTTGCAGTGATATCTCTACTCTTCTCTGATGACGTGTTCACTGGCGTGAGGGCGGGGCAACCTGTCACTCATATGACATCACAGCCAGCAAACCACAACCATCCAATCAATTCCTGATAGATAAAATCAACATTTAATAAGGCTTACACAATAGGGAAGAAAGAATATTCCTTCAAAGAATAACTTTTCAACTTTAGACACAGGTTGACCAAAATGAGGCATGTTGTCAGACTATATGAGAGCTGTCACAATTATAAATTTGTATTTTAAAAATCTATCAGAATTTTTTCCGTCATGACAAACACTTACATTTTTAAATTAAAATCTACTTTCATTATATGACTCGTCTGAGTGTATGCCAGTGTGGTCAGTGCGTGCTTTTACTGAAAAACATAATGTTGAATCTAACTGTCTTACGATTGTCATCCAGGTGAGGTCGGGATGTGTCGTGCAAGTTTCTCCTCGAGCATGGGGGGGCGCGCGCAACTCACATCAAAGGATGAAGGGCGCGCGGATCTTTCCATATTTTCCCTTATTTGGTGAGGAGGCCTTAATTAGATTACGAGTGATGGGCCAAAACCTCTGCAGAGCAACTGGTTTATAGGCTACGATTTTCGTAAATGAGGACATAATAAGAAGTATTATTATGAATTCAATATTAATGTTTGGATGTGCATGTAGGCTACAAAAGCTTTTAACGTAGGTTAAATTATTTCTTTAAAACTCGTTATAGCTTTTTTCCGTTTTATTCTGTCTCCTTCTTCGCATTATCATATAGATAAGCCCTCACACCTCGTTAAGCATGAAGGACACTAATAAGTAGGCAATTTGATATTCAGTCATTCAGTAGCCTACCATCACGGACACTACGTTGCACGCACCCATCCCGCTACACGAAACATGCAAAACACAAGGCTTTTTTGTGGTAAATAGTCTGCGTCCTTGTTTTTCTACGAATATAACCCTGAGCGAATTTAGTTTTGACGCAAAACTAGAATAAAAGTAAGCTTCCCATAACTTTAGGTTCAACAGCAAAAAACATGCCTCGCAGCCCTGAATAGAGGTTTTATAACTTACGTTTTGCCGCTTTTCTTGCAGTAATTCTTGTTGCTGTAGGCTATCCCTTCAGATTTTGCGTGTGGCACAGGCAGCAGAGGGTGAACTTCACAGAAAACTCACGACCCTCCTGGACCGGACGAGTGTCCCTGGAGGAAAAGCTTGTTCGTTGAACTCGAGAACAAACACTAGTGACACCCTTTAGTCTTTTCTGCCTTCTTCTGTCCTCTCTCCTGTTAATGCGAGAACCTTAATTGGTAAAGTATCAAAGAGGGGGGTTTCTCTTGTGTTCGCGCGAGCGCGTCTCGAGCTGACGTGATACCGGCGGCCGCGCCTTCAGATTGTAAAGGTATGATGTCACCCTGTTCAGAGCGCCTGTATCTGCTCCATCTGCCTGAGCACTGTTGCTGCTGCTCGACAAAGAGCTTCGGCTGGCTGTTTAACACCAACAGTTGTTGAAAGTCCAGAGGTAATATCCATTCATTGTCTAAGTGAACAAAATGATCTTATTGACTAGAACACTCTGACATAAAGACACAAAACTATTTTTTCTCTCTCTCAAGTCACACTGAATTACATCAAAACTTTATACTGCACAGCATGAATGTGTCATGAGGGGCTGTTTCCTGGTGAGATCATTCATCCTCTAGTCTAGTGTGTGTTTGTGTGTGTGTGTGTGTGTGTGTGTGTGTACTTTGGAGAGGCAAACTTTGAAAAAATGCCCTCACAAATTTAAGCATGTCGAAAACCAACTTGTGAGAACATTTGAAGTGGTCCTCGTTATTTGAGACTTATAAATCAACCTAATTTCTTTTAAATAGTAATTTTAGGTTTGGGAGTCAGGTTAGGGTCATCACTGCTAACTATGAGATGTGCTCACTATTGAAACCAAATGCGTGTGAGACTAGAAGATTAATTTAAAAATGTATTCATATTACTTTTGGGACCAATTGCTCATTTTATACAATGAGTCGAGACTATAAGTGTTTCACTTTGTAATAATTAAAGGGACAGAGTTTGCTGTTTAATACATTACATTTATTTCAGCTGGATCTTATGGCCCATTATGGGCCTGTCTATGAGACTCTATAACCCTCTTGGTACCAATAAAACCTGGTGTAGACAACCAGTCTCCCTTGGGTAACTGTCTTCGACTGCAAACATTCCCAGTACTTCATTCCTTAGAGGGAAAGAGAGCGGACACGGTGTAACCACCAAATTTACCAGAGAACCTTGGGGTGGGATGACATATTGCCCCCAATACAACTTTTAACTATATCCATCCGTCTGAAACCAGGTATCATTTGCACCATATGGGATTTGACACTGGCATTATTAGTGCTTGGTCTCTTTTGTCTGTTTTTTTTCTTGCCCACATTCCCTACAGTTTGATAAAGTCAATAGAGACTTAATAAAGATAAAGACCTTCTGGCAGCAATCTCTTGAACTTGACTCTTGAAAGAAAAGAAAGTAAATTAAAATAGCTAAATGCAAAAGACAAGGTTTGAACAAGGCCAGGAGTCTACCGGGAACAGTCCAAAATGTTGCATTATATGTGCTTAAGCCTAACAAAAACTGGCATAACCAAGATATTGAAGACCTGTTTCTGTACGTTTCATTTGCTAAAGTACACACGATGTTGGTGCTTTCTTAGAGAGGAAGACATGGGCACAGAGAAATGGAGGAACTATCATGATTTCATTGTAAAGTTTGAAGATATTATTTGGCAAGTTTGTCCCCTAAATCTGTATTCAATTAGAACAAATCACAAATATATAAATAAATATCACAAATGCACTACAAAACATGTTAACAATGCGGTAGTGATCTTGTTTGACAGACTGAAGACCAGGAAAAATGCTGTCATTGCTATAAATGGACTAAATATGGGCTTATAAAATATTATGCTCAGTTTTATGGACAGTACATACAGAATTAGTACAGTAATAGGCAAAGAGGAGCAAAGAAAAAGGAATAAAAGAGAAATGTCATGTAGGGAGAGACAGTTATGTGAAAAAATATATTTTCCCATTGTAATCCAAGAATTCTGTCTAGATTCATTTTGTTTCATTGGTTTAGAAAAAGAGGACAATTTCTTCTCAAAAGTAAGTTTAGACAGAAAGAATGAGACATGAAAACACTTTGCAATCAGCTTTATTCACTTAGCGAGACTTGCACCCTAAGACATCACTTTTGCTTGTTATAAGCCAGAGCAACATTTTGAACACTTTAAATGTTTTATGAAGTTCAGCAATATAATAGCAGCGGGTTTAACAAGGCAATAATGTTTATCAAGAATGGGCCAAGCTAAAAAAAGCAGTTATGTGTTCTTTGATCAAATGTATCAAACACTACTGAGAGCGAAAAAGAGAGGCAGAAAGATTGAGAGAGATGGGGCTGTTGTGACCCATCCGTTTCTGGGTGTCATTCGTTAACACAGGAAGCTGTAGTGACAGATAGGGCATGTTTTCCACAGGAACGTGTGGCTCTGTGGAAAAATGGATACAATCTGTGAAGGGAAGAGTCCCGTTTATCGTATTAGCTGAAAAACAAGGATGATAGCTGAGCTGTGATTCACCACCATTCTGACACAGGCTGAAGCAAAATAAAGGCCAAAAACAAACCATGAGCTAATAATCTTTTACAATGAGACTAGATTTCCCTGAGTAGGTCAAGTAAACTGTCACAAACTTGCTTTGTGACTGTAATCCTGTCCATATTAACTAAAAAAAAAAAAAAAAAAAGTATAATGTTAGAATTACATCTCATACATTCAGCAAATCCAGTAAAAACCAGAGATCCATCCGAATATGAAGTCAGACGTCCAGGCAAAACAAATGTGTTTTTCAAAACTTTTTCTTCCTCTTCTTTGTCTGTTTTCAGATAGATTTTGATGGCCTTCAAGGACTGTGCTGAGAGGTTGTAGCCGTATCATACAGAGGACACTCTGTATCGCCAGCCACCAACAGACAGAATAACTAAAGAAAAAATAAAGACTGTTGCATTTCATTAACGAGACATTCTTAGTAACACATGCAGGTCAGAAGGGGGCTTTTACACTGGGCACATGCCACTGTCCGAATCCAAGTGCATTTTTTCCAGGCGCGGGACGCCCCCTAGTTTCACACTCACTCCATTCTATCGAACCCCAGTGAATTTGCATTTGTTTTACGTCATCACAAACGTGATAGAAAACAAGATGCAGGTAAATATATATATGGTATATATTATTTTTACATTTTTTTGGTGCTATTAAGCAGCGGACCCTAGTGAAAAAAAGAATACTTTATTGTATTTGAAAAACATTCCCTTCTTCAAAAGTACATTGCAAATATACTAAAAAATTTTAAATCTTTAAATATATTAAAAGTATATTAGCATCATGCTTTTACCTTTTTTCACAATAGAACTTTTAAAATAAAAAAATATATTTTAGAAAAATATACTTGAAGTGAAAATTCTGTTTATTTTTTAAAAATGCATTTGCACTTTATTAAAAATATATTTTAGGTATATTTTAACTGCTGCTGGAAATGATCATTGTAACAACCCATTGAAAGTATACTTTCAAGATACATTATAGTTTACAATAGTATTTTGTACAAAGAATAACTAGGTTTTATTTGTCTAATAACATACATTTGTTATTGGGAAAAAAAAAAGTATGCAATTTGTAGTATTTGGAATAAACCAAAGGTATTAATGGGCCTATACTTTAGTCACATATCACACCACGATAGCCTCGTGAGCAAGAGTGCCGACGTGCTTCAGGAGACCCGAATTCGAGTCCTGGCTTGAGTCCCTTTCCTGATACCGTCTCTTCTCTCTCCTTCTCCCACCTCAAGGTCTGCACGAATGGGTAGCTCAATAATGATCATGGCCTTTTCTCATGTGACGCATGGTTTGGACTATTTTGGGTTACACTATTTCAATAGTCCACTTTAGACATTCTACTAACTATAACTTCAACTACATGTCAACTAACCCTCTAGAGTATTAGACTGTAAGGTTATGGTATGTGTTAGGGTGTGGGTTAGGAGAACAAGTTGACTTGTAGTTGCCAAGTTACACAGTCAGTAGAATATCTGTTGTGGAACCAACTAAATAAAGTGTTAGCAGATATTAAGCAGACAGCCTACTAATACTCTGAGAGTTGGTTGACATGTAGCTGCAAAGTTACTTATAGTCCACTTTAGACATTCTACTGACTATCTAAATAAAGTGTTACCCTATTTTGAAATCATCTGAAAACATGTTGCCGGTTCAGAAGTGTTTATCATCTTACTCGTGTCTACATTGAGAGCGTTCATTTGCTTGAAAGACACATTTCTTATAAGATGACAGTCTATAAGGTTGCACACTTTCCTAACTGATGATGGTACTGTAGACACTGGGCCACAGTGACTTCAACAAGCATGAAAAGTTCCCGAATCAACATTTTGTATGCATCAATACAAAATGTTTGTTTTGTATTAACATTAGTCTGAAAATGTAGTATTAACCCTATCCCTACCCCAAACCCTAAGCCTATCCATAACTTATCCCCAAAGTCAGACGGACACTATGGTGAACACTGATGTAGAAGCACCTAACCCAGGTTGTAAGCCTAAACTTGACAGTGAAAACTTGTCTCTCAAATCTGATTGGTTGAATAATGATGTTTCAGTATCAACAAAGATGTTGATCCAGGAACATGTTGCACTTGTTGAAGTCACATTCACCATGACACTGAAGATCCATCCATTTAAAGGGCAAGACATGTTTGTGATACTGATTGTGGAAGTTGTAAACAATTTCTACTCAGTTTTACCAATTTTTAATCAATGCATTTAAATGTTGTCATAAGAGGGGAAATTAAGGATCTAATTTGAGTTCTTTAAGGGATCCCAATAATCAATAGTCGTCATTTCACTGTCTTGGTGAACTATAGACCCGATATAGGCTCGTCCAGCTATGAGTAACCCACTTCTAGACAAAACCTTAAATATGGTTACATGTGATTTTTGCCAAAATAACTTGCTAAATGTACAGTTGTGATTGAAATGATTCAATAACTACTGCAAATCATGTTTATTGGCAAAATTCACAGCCTTTTAGCTGTTTGCAATGAACAAAAGAATAAACCAAATTAAACAACAAAAGTGGTTTCCGCAAATTCAACTGAAAAATGCAACTTTTAATGACTTCTGCGTTTTTAATTCAACCCCTGAAGAGAATCACTCGCAACAGCACAAATCTGCAAAACAGGTTTCGTCTCAAGCACACCTGATGCAACTAATCAAGGGCTTCATGAGTTGCACCAGGTGTGCTTGAGCTAGAACACATGATATATCTGAACTGGCTAGGTTTGAGGGTCACATTTGACTGCATGTTAGAAATAAGTCAAGAACGGTCCAAAAAGTTAAGACAAGATATCATAACAAGGAACAGGATACAAAAAGATAGTGAATGCACTAAATGTTCCTAGAGACACAGTTGGCAGCATAGTTTGCAAGTTCAAAGTCATATAACAGTGGTTACACTACCTGGACGGGGCAGAAAAAGGAAGCTATCAATGGCTGCAACCAGATTTCTGAGAAGGCAGGTTCAGAAAAATTCTTGAGTGACCGCAAAAGACTTGCAGCCAGACTTGGTGGCAACAAGCACTGAGGTTTCAGCTTGCACAGTAAGGCTGTCACGACACACACACACGGGTAACAGAAAGATCCAATAGCAGTATCTTTACTAGGGTAATCCGTACTCAAAACCAGTCCAGGCAAGCGTCAAACTCCAAGTAGACAATCCAACCACAAGAGCCAAACAAAAAAACAGCAAACCAGAAGTGACCTAACATATAACAAGGACTTCGTGACAAACAGGGCATATATACACACAGACACTAACCAGGTGATGGGAAACAGCTGTGTGCAATGATCAATGAGTGACAGAACAGGATGATGGGAAATGTAGTTAAGAGTGAATGACACCGTGGTGAAAGAGGGCCTCTGGTGGTTACCCAGGGAAACACAAACCAGACACTGTGACAAAGGCACGTACTAAACACACATGGTTTCCATGCCAGAACTCCAAGACCTACCCCACTACTGACCCAAAAGCACACAAAAGGTTGGCTCCAATTTGCTCAAAATCTTATAAATAAGCAACAGAAGTTTGGGGATTCTGTTATGTGGCACAATGAAAAAAAAGGAACTTTTCAGCCCTATGGATCAGCGGTATGTCTGGAAGAATAATAAATCATGTGCTGTAAAGAACACACTGTCTACAGTTAAGCATGGTGGGGCTCAGTGATGCTCTGGGGCTGCTTTGCATCCTCTGGCACTGGAACCTGCAGAGTGTGGAAGGCAAGATGGATTCACTGAAGTATCAGGAAATATCTAGGAGAAAATTACATGCGTCAGTGAGGAAGCTGAAGATTGGGCGTCATTGGACTTTCCAACAGGACAATAATCCCAGGCATACCTGGAAGATTCTACAGTGGCCATCACAGTCACCTGACACCGCCTTACTGTGCACCTGGCCGTGAGCACTGAGCGAGCAGGTACGAGTAGTGAGTTGTCATCGAAAAGCAGCTAAATTAAGTGGCTGGTGAAAGGCAACAGGTAGGATTTAAAGTGTGACGTCTAGCGCAGACTAGCTAGCGTTTGCTAACACTGGGAATGTAGCAGCCAATTGGGGGTTTAAATTAATTTACGGCTTTAGAATATGCAAAACCGTTTTATATTCAATATTAATTTACTTTTACTTAATTTATTTTCATGTTGTGTCACTGATTAATCTTATGTTGTGTCGTCTTCACAAGTTAAAGATTAGAGGATGCCTCAATCTCAAGGTTTTCAGGATGACATTGTCATTCTACATTATCTTTATATCGCTAAAGTCAAGAGAAAAACACATCTACATAAAACTGGGGTTAGTAAGTGTGCTTAGGAAAAGTCATTACGTACAACACTGATGTATTTAAAGACACACACACACACACACACACACACACACACACACACACTACCAGCATCCACCTACAAACATGTCTGAAGGCAGTGAGAGAGTTGGTACCATCTGTTACTGTTTGAGAGGATATTACAGCAGAATGAGTCAGAGTCAAAGCTCTAGAAGTGTGTAATGGGTGTCATGAGGTCCAGTGCTTTGTACTGAATCTTTATTCTTCCCATTGCACATTACAGAAAACAGCCTTTTGGTTGACTGACTGTACAGTCACTCTGATCCCACATACGGTTCAAGTTCCCACACAGAGAAATGACAGAGCATTATATTGCATGAGCAAGTAAACATAAAGAGTGTTGATATCCCTGACCTTCGCCATCTACTGGAAAGAAGTGTGACCAGTGAGGACTGTGATAGTTGACCCAGTAAATAAGCCTACTTACTGTAATCACTGATGCCACACCCGCAGATGTGGTGATTGGAGCACATTGTCCTTCCCTGGGGTACCTGAGGGAGAGAATCACAGGATTGGTCAATTTACTCATTCCCTGTCCTGTTTTTGGCAGAAAAAGAGCCATTCCCTTACAACTCCATCATTCTCTCTTACCCTTTGTATAATAAGTACATTTACATGCAAGCTATGGCGGCTTTTTGAGTTGCCAAACTACAATTTGTAAGTATAAATGACACAATGCATTGAATCTCACATCATCTATCTCTATCTATTGAAGTTAATATTACCATTCAAAACTATAATTAATTTGAAGAAAACAGTAGATCTGTAATATTGTGAAATAATATTAACATTTTTAATGACTGTCTTCAGCCTTCTTGCAGTCTTCAGTGTTACATGATCCTTCAGAAATCATTCTAATATGATGATTCAAGAAACATTGTTATCAATGTTGAAAACAGCTGTGCTGCTTGATATTTTTGAGGAAACTATGACACTTTTTTCAGGATTCTTTAATGAATAGAAAGTTCAAAAGTACTTTATTTAAATTATTTGTGTCACTTTTTATACTTTTGTCACATTGTAAATGTCTTCACCTTTCATCACTTTTGAGTATTTT
Organism: Meda fulgida; assembly: GCA_030578275.1. Taxonomy (NCBI): domain Eukaryota; kingdom Metazoa; phylum Chordata; class Actinopteri; order Cypriniformes; family Leuciscidae; genus Meda; species Meda fulgida. The sequence continues at coordinate 14,609,050 of CM060638.1, read as the reverse complement.
AATGCATCCTTGCTAAATAAAAAATTATTTCTTTCTACACAAAAAAAAACTTACTAAAGGTGCATGGATCAGCACAATCAGATTATTCAGTTCTGTTAGTCCAACCTTACAAAAAACAGGGCTGCGTTTCTCAAAAGCATCTTCAGATAAGTTGATTGTAGAGACTGTTGGTGCCAATGGTTTATAGACTTACAATGCTTTTCATAAATGCAGCCCAGAATTATACAATTTCAGACTGTTATGATGTGCTTTTGTGTCCTGTCGTGTTTGGTGGTTACCTGTCTTGTCATTTGGTTTTCCCAGGTGTTTCTTGTTGGTTCCGCCCCCTCGTTATCTTGTGAACTCGTTTGTCCCTTATTATTTAAGCCCTGTGTTTCTGACCTGTCTTTGGGAGTTCTTGTCTATGTTACAAGTTAGTGTTGGTTGTTCCTGTCCATGTTCGAGTTCCTGACCCTGTATCGTGTTCTAGTTCCTGACCCTGTATCGTGTTCTAGTTCCTGACCCTGTATCGTGTTCTAGTTCCTGACCCTGTATCGTGTTCTAGTTCCTGACCCTGTATCGTGTTCTAGTTCCTGACCCTGTATCGTGTTCTAGTTCCTGACCCTGTATCGTGTTCTAGTTCCTGACCCTGTATCGTGTTCTAGTTCCTGACCCTGTATCGTGTTCTAGTTCCTGACCCTGTATCGTGTTCTAGTTCCTGACCCTGTATCGTGTTCTAGTTCCTGACCCTGTATCGTGTTCTAGTTCCTGACCCTGTATCGTGTTCTAGTTCCTGACCCTGTATCGTGTTCTAGTTCCTGACCCTGTATCGTGTTCTAGTTCCTGACCCTGTATCGTGTTCTAGTTCGAGTTCCTGACCCTGTATCGTGTTCTAGTTCGAGTTCCTGACCCTGTATCGTGTTCTAGTTCGAGTTCCTGACCCTGTATCGTGTTCTAGTTCGAGTTCCTGACCCTGTATCGTGTTCTAGTTCGAGTTCCTGACCCTGTATCGTGTTCTAGTTCGAGTTCCTGACCCTGTATCGTGTTCTAGTTCGAGTTCCTGACCCTGTATCGTGTATCCTGTTTCCTGAGTTTGATTAAAAGTGTGCTGCATTTGGATCTAGCTTCTCTAGCTTCTTTCCAGCTTCAACCACGCCACTCGTGACAGAAGAACTCCCCGCACCCAGATCCAGCAGCAACCGATCGTCGACCCACGCTTACCCTAAGGATTACTCTGTGTCACGCCTCTGCCACGCCTGTTTGCTGTTTATTGATCTTGCCTGTATTGTAGCCATGTTTTGGAGTGGAGCCTTGCGTGTGGATCCGCACGTCTCTCGTCATGTTCTGCCCGTTACAGAATATCCGGACAAACAAGGATCCAGCGGCTTTACTGAAGAACCTTGGTCAGGAAGGAACCTTGCAAAACGGTTACTGGCCCTAAAGCAGGGTATGAGACCTCTAGAGGTATATATTCAGGAGTACTTGGATTTAGCATATATTTCTGATCTGCCTGATTGCGCTCTCATTGACTTTTTTTTGTGACAGCTTAAATAAACCCCTAAGATCTCAAGTAATCCTTGAGGGTCCTCGTACTTCGCTCAGTCACTTTTTAGATTATGCTCTTCTGTTGATTGGCTCGTCTTTCACTGTGGGGGTCGTGGAGGAATGCACCATTACCTCTGCGCCTATAACAACAGATCAGCCAGAGACCGTCCAGCCAGAGACCGTCCAGCCAGAGACCGTCCAGCCAGAGACCGTCCAGCCAGAGACCGTCCAGCCAGAGACCGTCCAGCCAGAGACCGTCCAGCCAGAGACCGTCCAGCCAGAGACCGTCCAGCCAGAGACCGTCCAGCCAGAGACCGTCCAGCCAGAGACCGTCCAGCCAGAGACCGTCCAGCCAGAGACCGTCCAGCCAGAGACCGTCCAGCCAGAGACCGTCCAGCCAGAGACCGTCCAGCCAGAGACCGTCCAGCCAGAGCTTCACGTCAGCCACGTCCAGCCAGAGCTTCACGTCAGCCACGTCCAGCCAGAGCTTCACGTCAGCCACGTCCAGCCAGAGCTTCACGTCAGCCACGTCCAGCCAGAGCTTCACGTCAGCCACGTCCAGCCAGAGCTTCACGTCAGCCACGTCCAGCCCGAGTCCGCTCCGTCTGTGGCTATGTTATGATGTGCTTTTGTGTCCTGTCGTGTTTGGTGGTTCCCTGTCTTGTCATTTGGTTTTCCCAGGTGTTTCTTGTTGGTTCCGCCCCCTCGTTATCTTGTGAACTCGTTTGTCCCTTATTTAAGCCCTGTGTTTCTGACCTGTCTTTGGGAGTTCTTGTCTGTTACAAGTTAGTGTCGGTTGTTCCTGTCCATGTTCGAGTTCCTGATCCTGTATCGTGTTCGAGTTCCTGACCCTGTATCGTGTTTCCTGAGTTTGATTAAAAGTGTGCTGCATTTGGATCTAGCTTCTTTCCAGCTTCAACCACGCCACTCGTGACACAGACTTTAAAGTGCATGTAAAAATGGCACATAAAAAAAGAGTGGTAGAAATGGCAACAGTGCTAGATGAGTATACCATTCTTAGCATTCTTCATGTGCTGCAGAATTGGGATGGGTTAAATTATGAAACTAGCAAGATGTAGTTGCCTTGACAAGATTTTATTGGCTGAACCAGAGACTTTGCATTTAGTGAATAAATCAATTCAAAATGGCTAAACAAGCAATGTTAGTGAGGACTGTTATTAAGTTGAGAGTAAACAACAAACAAATAAAACCCGTGTTGATTTTCTAAGTATCATGTAGCCTAAAATGCGTGGCCCATAATGTCTTAGAATATGATGTAGTCTTGTTTGATTGGGCACTATAATACATGCCCACTCTTGTTTCTCTCTATCCTTCAATGACATTGGAATGAGATTGGCTTCCATTTAATGTTGTTTGGAGAATTGAATCAGCTGACAATGGAAGTGCCAAAATGTTGCCAGCTGAGGAGAAAAACAGGCCAAAAACACAAAACAGACATGTAACTTCAATAGAACGGATAACATTAAATTGTGCATATGAAAATGTTCATATGAAATAATCCAGGTTTAATAATATTGATTGATGATAATACCTTGCTGGAAAGAGCCCACATTTGCAATTTGAAAAGACGGACACAGAGAAATACAATTATTAATAACAATTGAACAATGTGTGCATGAACATCAACAATCTCAAGACATTAAATTATTGCAGTCAAAATTCAAACATGAATTCAGTTTACTTTTCCTAATTGTGTTTGAGTTTGTTTAAAGTAAGTAATACATTGGTCAACACTGACACATGCATAACTACTGTCACGCTCAGGCTTGATAGGGGTGGAGAAATGAGGTGTACCCGGAGAACCGGAAGTCTATGGCTTGGAGCTGGGCAAAGCCAATGGCAACAAAGACAACTTGGGACTGGACATGACCAACGGTGGCAACAAGACTTGAATGTAGGAGGGAATCAAGGAGTTCACATGAGGAACAAACTTCAGGGGCATGAGGATAAGTGGAACTAAACTCCATGATGTCAAACTCCACCAGCACTCCCTCATAGACCTGGTTAGACTTGCCAGGTTTTGGCTCTGCATTTATATATATATATATATTATATATATATTTACAATATATTTAAAGAGTTTATTACATATAAATTACTAAATGCTTAAATTGAATGAATGTAAATGAACAAAAATTTGCTTTACATTTACAATCCTGTGAAAACAACGGGTGCTGCAGCACCCCTACTTCCCGTGCCCCTTGAGATGACGTGATGACTGGAGATAGCAGCCGCTAGCAAGTCAGGAACCTCAAGCAGGTTAGTGTGATGCATCAGACCATGACTGAGGGAGTGCTTGTGCTCTAGTATTGCTGGTGATGAGGGCTAGATGAGTTAGGTGTGTGGTTAGGTACCAGGGAGGATGATGGGAAATGCAGTCCGTGACAACTACACTTTTTATAACACAGTTGTCAATTTATTTAAGGCAGCTTCTGCGCTAAATGTACAAAATGTCAGATGTTATTTACACTGACTGTAAATAGTGGTAGACACTGTTTGCACCACATAAATAGCAGCACCTTGTTTACTGCACATGCAAAATAGTGATAGATGCAATACTAAAATAAAATAAAAATAGTCATGTGAAATACTTGAACAATGAAGGGCGTAGTCAGAAACTTGCTTTTTATTTTATTGAAACTATATTTTACATTTTTGGGAGCCTACATGTTATTGTAAAGTTTCACCAATTTAAGGAAGTTTAAGTGTAATCACTTAATTGCTTGATAATATAACATTAATACAATTCAAAGTTAAAGGGTTTTGGTTTCGGCCAAGAATTTTTATTTTGGTGTGTCACTAATTCGGTCTGCTTACATTCATCCAAAAGTTTGTGGGAAGAAGGAAATGTAAACAAAGTTACAGTGAATAATTCCCTGAGGCACGGAAATGTGACATTTTGTCGAGGCCAGGTTGATTCTCTCTCTATAATGAAGGGAAAACAGACATTAATGTCAGGAGGGATTTAGAAAATGATAGTCAATGAACACCATCTGCACGTGATCATTTATTCCTAGCTTGAAGGCGCTCTGTGTCTCTTTCAAAGGAGATGCTGAGACACGTTCAGAGGGTTTGACTGCAAGGGTCAGTTTGACACAATAACCTACAGAGAAGCGGTCATGACGTCTGAGGATCTCACTTATCTTCCTTGTTTTCTTTCTATCTTTCTATCTTTCTCTCTCTCTCTCTTTCTCTCTCTCTCTCTCTTTCTCTCTCTAATTTGTTCCAACTGGGAAGTCTGACCATATTAAGAATGTTGTCAGACACAGGACGAGGCAAGCAAGCTTGACAAATCACACATTACATCACACCCTGCCTTCCAGCGCAAATGTGTGCGTATTGAACAATGTGCTGGCAGTAGTTGGTAAACTTAAGTTCATTTTCAATGAACTACAAAGTACTTTATTGAAAGGGGAAAGTAAGGAATTATGTTTGATGTCTGAAAATTGCAGATTTAGGTAATACTTAAAAGTATGGTTCCATTAGTTAACTTCAGTTAAGTATATTAGTTTGCATGAACTAATAATAGAAAATACTTCAAAAGCATTTTGGCTATTCATCTTAGTTAATATTAATTTTAAAAATGTATATGTTATTATAATCAAAAGTTGTATCTGTTAATATTATTTAATGTATCTGAGTTAACATGAACTAACCATGAAAAGTTGTATTTTTATGAACTACCATTTACAAAGATTAGTAACAAATGTATTAATTTGTTAATACATTAAAATGTTAACATTTTCTACTTATGTTGTGATAGTGTGAGTCTTTGTGAGTGTGTTACAGTATCTTCATCACTGGCTTACTTGATTCATGATGACTAAGTAAACTCTGAATCAGAGCCAAAGAATCCCATCAATTATCGCTCAGTACTTCCCTGCCAATTCGTTCTCACTTACTTTTTTATTCAAAAGTTGTGTTTGAATGACGACTTATACCCACAAACCCACTTATAGGCACATGACAGTGCAAAGTCGCACAATTGAATGCTGAGACGCACTTACCCTTTTCCTCTCCACAAACACAGCCATATATGGTAAGCTGTTTTTGTTGAGGTAAGAGAGACAAGGAGAGCGAGAGAGAAACAGAGATCTGCTCTCACAGAGAACTAAACAACCCTCCATCATGAAAATCTCTGTGCATAGATTATTTCAGCCATGCCTTGAACAACCCTAAAATCACGATGCTGTGTAAAGACTGTATAAACATGAAGACCGGTAGCTGTAATTTTTCCCTTTTGGTGGACTGGCCAACTACATGTTACATCACTTGTTTGCACTAAAATAAAGAATGATGATCCCCTGCAGAGTGAGGATTGGTGGGCCTTCAGAGCTGCAGTGAGGAAAGAGGTCTGATGTTTGCTGAACAGATGAGGAATGTGGTTTTGCACACTCACCTACTCAATTGCAGAATCAATGAAACTTACCTCATCTGGACATACTGTGGATGCATGCTTACAGTAAGCACTGATATTCTTGAAATGGCTTGTAAAGGATTGGTGTTTAATCCTGACATCAGCAAGCCTAAGAACCTGGGGAGCCAGAAAATGCATTGTGCTTTTCTAATCAGACAATACATTTTTTGGTATGACAGGCTTTCAAGGCACATTTAATCTCATATAATGATCTAGAATAAACTGTGGTTTGTGAGTAATTAATTAAACCATAATAAAGTAAATTTAAAACAAATCATTCTAAAATTCTAAAATCAAAATAAAACACTTAGGCTTCTAAAAAAGCCAAAATATTGTATTTGTTTGTTTATTATGACCAGTAAACCCAACATCAAACTGAACCACAAACATAGAAATGTGATTTGTAGATTTTTTTTTAAATATTAACTTCAAATCTCAGAGTAAATATTCAAGTAAATATTTTAGGTCAAAGGCCAAACAATTTGGGAATCATTGAAGGAGAAAAAATTAAAGTAAGCTTTACTTATTTATAAAATTAAGTTATTTTTAATAGTTAGTGAATATTTGATTATAACAATGCTTATTTCAGAGTAGAAATTAAATAACACTTATTTAATCAGGCAATATTACACAGATTACAATACAGTTAAATGTATATTTCAAATATAAAAACGAATACCTAAATAGGAACATAGTATAGTTCAAAAATAATATATAAATAGTAAACTATAAGTAAGATGTTAATGATTTAATGAATCACTCATAAATGCAGTCACTTATCACCACCTACTTATGTAAGGTTGTAAGGTGCAGAAAGAGTGGACAATTGGGGTTTAGGTGCCTTGCTCAAGGGCACCTCAGGCGTAGGTATTGAGCATGGAAGAGTTAATTCCTTCCCCCCTCTTTCTCCTGCCACTATTGAGATTTGAACCCATGACCTTCAGGTTAAAAGTCTGACTCTCTAACCATTGGGCCACGAGTGCCCTCGGAATGTCTTAGTCCCACCCAAAAAAGATGATCAAGTATATAATAATTAATCATTTAATAATTAATTATAAGTTTGAATACATTTTGTAATTATTTATGCCCTGCATTAGAAAGGAATTGTGTAGAATTTCACTTCTACATTCAAGTAAACTGCTGGGCCCTGCAAACTAATGTGAGAGCCTCAAGACCCCTATCCATATCCACTGCTTCTTCTCATCAAGCCTATACACATCCAAACCTCAGAGGAATAACAAAAATATCCTTCCTGTGCTGCTTCACTTGTACACACGCTTCCCTAATCAGAAACAGCATCAACACAACATCAACTGCGTAAAAGTACATGGACCAAACTAAAGGCCACAATCTTTGTTAATGCTTGCGCATTTGCACCAGCTATTTGAGAACGTTACGTCCTAAAAAGTGAGAGAAAGGGAGTGAGAAAAAAAAAGAAAAAGAACAAGCCAAAAAAAAAAGAGGGAAAGGTTAGAAAGAGAGTGTGTTTCAGCAACCTTATCCTTATTTGGGAGGAGGAATGTGGAGGAGGTCGAGAACATTGCTGCTATGAATGACGGATCTCTCATTCTCTCGCTGCCTACTCTTTTTTGAGTCGGCTAAATGAGCAACTTCTCAATTAAAAAAAATTCTAAAAAATATAATATATAAAAAATAAAAAATATATTTTTATATTATAGTTGTATATTTTATTTTATTGTCCACAATGATCTGGGAAGATCTGAAATCTGAATTAGTAGGCGGTATATCTGTGCATATCATGATTATAAAACAATTCACATAATCTCATCTAATAACATAACCTCTTATAGAACACACGCATGTACACACACAATACATCACACAGCAATGGAGCTGCATGAAAAAGTGACACCCTTTTTATACCTGCGTCTGGACTGAATAACCAAAGCAGATGTTTGAGGCATATAAATAATGATGTCACCTTTGAGTGGAAGATGGCAGTGCTGGCAGTGTTTGTTTATCTGGTTCACCACATGTGGACCTCAGACTGTCTGCCCCCAACAACAGACTCCGCTCATGTGTGTTTGAGAGGCTACAAGAGTGAGAAACTGCCATTTAGAAATTAGACTGCAAATGAAACTGTCTTGACAAGAATCCAGACAGTTTGTCCTCCAGGACTGTAACTCATCATTTGGATTCCAAAGCAGGAGGATGATGTGTTAAACAATTGACAGATATCAATCTATCCGTGCATCATGGAGGATTATACGCTGTGTCCTCACTAAACAATAAAGCTGCTTTATAAAGGGAACATTGACTGCAAGACAGGGCAGAATAGACATGTCGAATACGTGTCAAATCATTGTGCAATGAGCAGTAACACTTGGCTCTGCTGTCTAAATTTCATAATTTCAATTCCATACACCATGCAAAAACCAGGTTACAATGGAGAGCAATGTTTGTCTTTTTTTAGGTGTTTAGATGGTTTCTTTTCGTTTAAGGTTTTAACCACCCATGACACAATCACTCACCTCTTTACACACCGTGAACATTTGTATACACCTTCTATATATGAATACTTTCCATATATTTTGTAAATTGTCCCTAAAGGATGTTTCTGCTGTATGCACTTTTACGTCCCACTATTTCATCATAAAATATTTTATTTTATTTTTTGTAATTGTTTTACCCTTGTCCCAGACTTTTAGTTTTTATCTATAAGAGTCAATCTGTCTATTAACAACATTCTTTATTAAATTTTACAACTATAATGACCATAATTAGCTTCATACAAATTACAACGGTGGTCATCACCCTAGTTAGGGCCCGAGCGCCGATGGTGTGAGGACCCTCTTGGAATTGCTCGGTTTATAATGGATATATTTTCACTTCAGGTGATGCTATGGTGTGGTATGCCAGCTCATCAAATCAGTGCCATCTTAAAATCTAATTTGTCTAATAAGTCTAGAATAAGTTTTGAAGTTTTGAAATGAAGACGGTTCTTAAGTTTCTTGTCATTTCCATTATGACCAACAAGCATGACACTAAGTATGACACTAGTTTTATCAAAAGTTAGTGTACTTAGTTACCAAGTGGACAACAGTGTCAGGGAAGAGCTAAGATGAAATATTTAAAACTAAATATTAAAAAAAGATGCCTGTGATGCAAAGCTGAATTGTCAGCATCATTACTCCAGTCTTCAGTGTCACATGATTGCTGATTCGCTGCTCAAGAAACATTTATGATTATTATCAAATTTGAAAACAGTTGTGCTGCTAATATTTTTGTGGAAACTGTGATTTATTTGAAACATAAATATTTTGTAACATTAATGAATATACATATTTACTGTCCCTTTTAATTGATTTTATTCATCTTTGATGAATAAAGTATTAATAAAAAAAAATGCTGTTGGGCAAATCAGTTAAAAATGTGAAACATCCAAAAGGGACAAAAAGAGCCCATAATTGAAGAAACCCCCAAATTTATTGTTTTTTTTTTTATTAGTTTTTTTACCATTCACTGTCTTTTGTGTTGTTTATTATAAGCACAGCATGGTGAATTATAGACGTTTTTCCCTGCCATCCCAGTTGAAAAAAAAAACCCCATGAAACTTGAAGACAGGGCCCCTTCATACCTGGTTATGACATGTGCTTTTAACTGACCCAGGATGACATCATGATCTCATGACTATGGTAGTTGACATGTCAGCACAGGTTTGCTCCGAGCAGCCCCCCCGCTCCACACATCAGTAGCCTGGAGACGGGAATGCAGGGAATTCTTCTGTTTTTGTTGATTTCTACAGTATGGCAGATGGAAAACTTATGATGTGTCATGCCGTAGCTGCAGGCTTTTCTGACTTTTGTTATTTATAAACTTGTGGTCATCACCCTAGTAACGGATATATTTTCACTTCCTGTTTAAGGTGATGCTATGGTGTGGTATGCCAGCTCATCAAATTTATCAGTGCCATCTTAAAACCTAATTTGTCTTTCTAATCAAATGGAAAAGTCTAGAATAAGTTTTGAAGAAAAAAAAATATTGCTTTAGTTTTAACTAGTGTCTTCAAATCGATTAATTGCATCTAACATTAAAGTTTGTAAATATGTGTGTGTGTGTGTGTGTGTGTGTGTGTGTGTGTGTGTGTGTGTGTGTGTGTGTGTGTGTGTGTGTGTGTGTGTGTGTGTGTGTGTGTGTGTGTGTGTGTGTGTGTGTGTGTGTGTGTGTGTGTGTGTGTGTGTGTGTGTGTGTGTGTATACATATACTGTGTACACACACACAAACAAACAAACACACATTATATATTGTTGAGATAAAAAAACATGACAAATGGTTATATATTAAAACTTAAGGATTCAACCCTTTTTTTCTGTTTTCAAGACATAGCTTAAAATGGCCTATTTTATCGCAACCCCACTATATTATCAGACTAAAAAAATCCAGAAATGGCTGTCAGTGAATAGGATTTTTGCAATAGCCTCGGTAACTAAACACCTTTTTTTGTGACGCTACATCATACCATGTTCCAAACATCGACCTGCACAATATCAACTAAATGACAGTGTATGTCTTCAAACTTCATTTCTTTGGATTGATATAAAAAAGCCATTCCGCTAAATCAGTCATTGGTGAGATTATCACAGTAGCCATTCAGTCCCTGCAGGAATTACGACTTTTCCACATAGCTAAACAGAACATTATCTAAGAGATCATCAAATTATTAATCATGTCTTCAAATGGACACCAACAATTATATTTGAAGAATCCTGCTGCATGGGGGGGGGGGCTGGGAAAACAGCTGGCATCAGCTAAACCAGCTAAACACCATCAGGGTCAGTTTGGGGGACCAGACCAGTTTAAACCATCTAAGAGCAGTAAACCACATGAGTTAATATTGTTTTACACAGGGGTAATGAATAATGTCTGACCAAGCCCTTTTTCACATAGTTCTCCTTTTCCTCATAGTTTTTAATTCCTCTTTAACTTCATGATCCACTCTCTCTTCTTCTTCATTTTCTTCTTCTTCTCACATTTGGATGCCTTAAAATTACACCACGTGCCCCACGTGACAGCACACACACATACACATTTAATGTACACAAGCAAGGTTGCACAAGAACCTGCACATGCAGACTTCGCAAGACCTGTGCAAGGCCAAGACACAATGGCATGTGAAAACTCATTCTCCTTGTAAGCAAAAGCTGATGCTGTGCATCATATGAGCCCATGCAACTGTTCTACACTTAAGGGTTTGGGTGTGGTATCTGAAGACACACACCTAGTTTGTGGTTCACTGAAAGGAAAGACCCCTTATAAAGAGTGAGTTTACCATCACTAAAGTCTCATATATACTGTATGCAAATGAAGAGAACCACAAGGGAAACCAAAAACACTGCAACCATAGAAGAAAAAAAAACATTGCATTGAATATACACCAATGAGTCATTCAGTTTTTGTCATGCTATATGTAAACCAAATTTGGTTTAAACAATAAATAAAATCATAACAATAGATAACAAACACTGTTACTTTGCACATTTGAATCATGATCCCATTAAATAGCTGTTTACAATCACGATGATAGTCAATTTGTAAGCCAGAGCAGAATTCAACATGGATTCCCTTGAGAATTTCAGAGGGGTTTTTATAATAAAAATTTTCAATTTATGAGTGAAAAACATTTCTGTTGTTAACATTACTTGAAAAGTTTTTTGTGTTTTGTTCCATAAATTACAAACCGTAAAAAATTGAGTTTTGAAACCGTTATGTGCACATTTCTAACATAAGAACTGCAACAGTCGTCTGATTCATCAAGCAAGCTTACAAGAGGAAATGAATGGAAAATTGTTCTTGACATATCAATTTAATCAGTTAAAGGTATTTAAAATAATAGTAATAACAATAATGTCACTATATACTGTATGTCAATTTGTTAAGAGAACATCAATGAATAATTATCCCAAATTTGTTCTTGAAATTGTATTTATTTAGCTAAAGCTATCTATTTTGTATACGTATATGCCATGTCTGATTAGAGAAAAAATATTTTCATATCCCAAGGCTGCTGTGGGAGTTGGCCAGTCTAGACTGACTCTGGAACAGAGTTATGAGATCAAATAAATGAGGCGGCAGATTTGACTGGCCTGACCTGTGCACAGCCCCATCTAAGGTAAGAATGTGTGCTAGCCCCGTTTAGTTGTAGAACACAAAGCAAGACCAGAGGAATATTTCAGATTGTTCACAGAGCTTTGGCCTCAGCTTCAGATAGAGTGGATGTTTCCTTAGATTATAAAGTATTGTTGTTGAAGCCTGAACAAAATCTCTCCCTTGGTAGTGCTTACATGATGGATGCTTTTGTGATCTACATCTGACCTGATGTTCTACATTTCCATCACATGTTAGTGCAGAAGGAGGATTTTTGTGATGTCACGCCATTTTTTTACATTGAATATGAACAAACATTTGTGATTTCATGGGATCCAATGACCACCCGAGCATTTGGTCCTCGTTATCCACAGTTCAGAGATGTGAGGTCATTCCTCTCTCTAAAAAAAAAAAAATTAGGAGTGTGCAGGAGGGATTTTTTTATCATTACCACATCCGAGCTTGAGAAGCACAAAGCAACAGCGCTCCCTCGAGACAATGTGGAGCGAGCAACCATGCAGTTGATCCATTTGAAGGTGTTTGTCGCCCTCTTGTGTTTCCGAGATGCTTTGTGTTTCCGATAGGAACTTATTAACACTTTATCTTCTACACGACACAGCACACGTTCTGTTGTTTCCCAAACGTACCTTTTAAAAATTAGCATACTCTGTGTGCCAGTACCATACCATGTAATGTACTTGCATAACATGGTAGGGTTTAGGGTTTTGAAATTAAATAGGGCTATTCATGTAGGCCTACTGCTGTATTTACATGGAAAACATCGGAAAAAAGTGTAAATGTCATTGCATTTTTGGTACTTGAATTGGTTTCATGTGCTGTCTGTTTTTGATACTCGTTTGGTTAGGAAAATGCCTTTACCTGTCCTGTTAGCATTCACAAGCTTCACACACAGGGCTTAATGATGATAGGGATGCATGTGTAGATTTGTATTTCAGTTGCGTGTGGGTAAATATCCACCTTTATATAGCTCTCTTTTTGTTAAGTTTGTTGTAAAAGTCAAAGTATAGCCTATCCTATATATATATTCTCGAACAGTTTAAATTCTAAACAGTAGACAGAAAGACTTACACAAGAGATGATTGCAGTAATGCTGTCAGAGAAAAATATATATTTATATTAAAATCTATATCAAAACCTTTATAGCTCGTGCACTAATATAACCCGAAAAGCGACGCTCCTACAACCTCATGGACTACAAATACCAGCTAAATGAGGGAGCGCAGAACTACTTCCCAGTTGATGCACAGACGGGGACTAACTATAAGTTGTCTTCTACGCGCTTATATTAATATACATTACTCAGTTAATTTGAAAAAAAAAAACTAGAATATAAACTATGTTAGTTTAAATGTAGTATAGACAGTATGAATGTGTCACTAATATGTAACCGGAAGTAGTTTCTGGCGGTGCATTATGACCCAGCGGAAGATCAGTATTCTTCCTTTCCACCATTAGGTGAGTGCGTGGTAAGGGCGCGCTGCGTTGCTCTCTGTAGATATTTGTAAAAACACATTGTTTATTCACTTATAAATAAAACAATGTATCTTTAAAACTGCTGGTTGTTGTGTATATTACAGATCGCAACCATGGGCCGCCGTCCAGCCCGGTGGTAAGTTGTGATTTTAGTGTTTTAAGAATTGGCCGTGCTGAAAATGGCAGGGCCCGCTAACCATGTGCAGCACACCGGCCTCTTTCAGCGGTGACAGTACACTGACACGGGCTACTTTCTGCTGTTGATACGAAAGTGCTCTAAAAACAAGTTTGTCTTCTATTAAAATGTTTGATATAAATTCTTGGTTAATTGAAACGCATCATCATTAAATGTGCACATTATGTCTGTTGACATTTTGCTATGTGCTGCATTTGAATTTGAATAATTTACAATCTACAAATGTGAAAGGATGTTTTGCATATATTACGTTTTTGTACTTGTATTAACTAGGTATGTGCAATGGTAATCAAGCAGACCTCTTTACGCTGGTTTGAGTTGCTAATTGTCAATTATCTGTTGCAGTTACAGATACTGTAAGAACAAGCCTTACCCCAAGTCCCGCTTCTGTCGAGGTGTTCCTGGTAAGTTATGGAAGACAATATCAGAATTTTAATGCCGTTTTCTGGGCCTGAAAAAGTCTTGCCATGGAAGTTTCTGTAATGAATATACATTTGTCTAGCTGATCAAATTTTAGCTCATAATTCATCTGCTAATAATTGCTTCTGTGATAACGATTAACTCCCAATGCATAATGACTGTTTGGAATTATTCAAATGTTAATTTAAAGTTAACTAGCAAATTAATCTGCTTTTAAAATCCTTATAGTGTAAATAACGTTACATAAAAATATTTTAGAAAATAAGTTTGCTAGTCCAAGATTGTAGGAACCCTGAATTTAGGACAATAACTATTGATAAATTCGGCCATTAAATATGAACGATCATAGTTAGAGATCTGTTCTAATTCAGCATGTTCTTCTCAAACTCAGATCCTAAGATCAGGATCTTCGACTTGGGCAGGAAAAAGGCTAAGGTGGATGAGTTCCCCATGTGCGGTCACATGGTATCTGATGAGTATGAGCAACTGTCCAGTGAAGGTGAGGCGTCTTCTACAATACTGTTGTTAATATCTTATAATATTTGCCCATTACATAGAGCACTTTTTGATACATGGTCTTAATTTTTTTAAATTGCAATTTGTTGTCTAGCTCTTGAGGCTGCCCGTATCTGCGCCAATAAGTACATGGTGAAGACCTGCGGTAAAGATGGTTTCCACATCCGTGTGCGTCTGCACCCTTTCCATGTTATCCGCATCAACAAAATGTTGTCCTGTGCCGGAGCTGATAGGTGAGTGTGTGTGTGTGGACTCTTACCTGCAGCTTATTAAGCCGACTAGACAGGTTGTCTGTACTTGTGTGGTGTGCAAAGGCTGCAGACAGTAATTCTGTGGATGTGTATGAGCCTAGCTGTGCAGTGCCGGGCCCTTTTAAGGGACCACAGAGACATAATATTGCTTATTTTTGTTAAAATTTCTGTTTGGCCATTTTTGTGTAAATTAAACTTAATGTCTGTCTTCTCTTCAGGCTCCAGACTGGTATGCGTGGTGCTTTCGGTAAGCCCCAGGGCACAGTGGCCCGTGTGTGCATTGGCCAGGTGATCATGTCCGTGCGCACAAAGGCCTCAAACAAGGAACATGTGATCGAGGCTCTGAGGAGAGCCAAGTTCAAGTTCCCTGGCCGTCAGAAGGTACTTAAAATGTTGAAAAATGTGTTGGTCAGTGGTTCTCAAATTTTTCCCCACTCCCAAAACCTTTTTAAAAAAATCTGACGCTCCCCTAAGAAAACTCACCCCATCCCTGAATACTAGATAATTTCAGTCTAAAATCATAGAAATTAAATTGAAAATCTGCAGTTAAACAGTTGCAATAGTTTCACGTCCTAATGCCACGAACGTAAGAGAGTAATGGATTAGAACATAACTTATGTAAATTGAAAAATGTAAATATTTCTGTAATGCTTTGTATGAACAATATACCATTGAGGAGTGTTCTTGACGGCGCCGCGTGAGTCTTGTATGCAGGAGCTGAATTGTGCGTTCACAATAACACCTTGTGATGCCGTCCTCTTGAGTGTTTTTCTGTGGTGAGGAACTTCTATGTCAGGCTTGTTCAATTGGTGTGAAGTCAATGGTCTGAAGATGAAAAATGCAGTGGAGTTGGTGCTGCTTTATACAGAAAGAATACCAACCGCTGTTTACGCACTTGAACATCTGGACTGACTCTTACTCTTACCTGCAGCTTATTAAGCCGACTAGACAGGTTGTCTGTACTTGTGTGGTGTGCAAAGGCTGCAGACAGTAATTCTGTGGATGTGTATGAGCCTAGCTGTGCAGTGCTGGGCCCTTTTAAGGGACCACAGAGACATAATATTGCTTATTTATGATAGAATTTCCTTTTTTCCTTTTTTTGTGAATTCATCCTTATGGTCATCCCCTCTCCAGGCTATTTGCGTGCTTGAATGGCATTGCAAATGCGTTTTTTTTTTTTTTTTTTTTCTCTCTCCTCTCTACTGATCTCCTGCAACCACCCCCTTTGAGAACCACTGGTCTAGGGGTTAATTGTGTAAAAGTGGTCTGCTGACTGTGTATTCTCCTTCCTCTTAGATTCACATCTCCAAGAAGTATGGCTTCACAAAGTTCAACGCCACCGACTTTGATGACATGCTGGCGGAGAAGCGTCTGATCCCAGATGGTTGTGGGGTGAAATACATCCCCAGCCATGGACCCCTGAGTCGCTGGAAGGCCCTGCATGCCAACTAAGCACCACACACTTCATTACATCTGTGTGAACCAAGGCTCTATTGACCCCAAATAAAAAGTCCATTCTTTGATTTACAAAGTTATTTTGTTTTTTTTCCGGCTTGCATTTGAACTTGTTAGTAGTTTAGTACATTTAGTGTAATTGTGTGGAACCTATGTACAGGGAATAACAAACATTTGTGGAAATACAGATGCAGTTGGTTTTATTCAAAAGCCATTTCTCCAGGATTAACATTACAATCAATATTTAAAGTTGTAGATTCTCTTGATGGCATTTTTTTGGCATTTGGCTGTCTAGCTTTGTGTCATTGTTTTAAGGCAAAAGGTGTACGTTTTATCGGACCATAACTTTCAGGAAGCTGATTTCTGGGTTTGTCACATCATAAATGTACTTGTTATAATAATTACAGTAATTTATACATAATTATGAACTAATACTAAACCAAGATGTAACAAGTACATGTAGCTAATATTACTCACCTTAAAATTGTGTAATCTAAGAAAATACAAGATATTTTAGACTACCTTAAAAATGAAACAAGTGAACTGAACTCATTCAGATAGCTGCATGTTTGTCAGACTTTTACAAAAATAAAATTCTCTAAAAATAAAAATATTTAACTTGCATGAATAAATGAGAAATCTATACTGTCAAAAACAAAAGACAACGAATATATAACCTGAGCCAGTCCAACATGATTATCAATTTCTAAAAGCTGTAAAAAAAATATTCAGTCAAGTCTACAGCAACACATTTTGTAGATGCAGTTGTTGCTCTGTATGAGCTCAAGTACATAGTGGCTGTGTAACAGCAAAGTAAAGTCTTGAGATGAATAATCCACTCGTGGATGATTTGTGTTCATATGATCATCAGCAGTAGCAGTAAGACAAACGCTGAAGGCAAAAGACATGATGCTCTGTTGCTTGTGAAAACCCCTGATTTCTGAGTCTTGAGGACCACCTCGACGGGGTAGTGATCACTTACTTCTAAAGCCTATAACAGACAATCCGAAGTTCAGTGACATGAAATTGCACAAAATAACGGTAAATGCTGAATTTGGCTTACCTGAGCCTCTGTAAGATGTAATTCCTTGGGAAAATTGAAAGGCTGTGCTGAAAATGGTTCAATTGTTCTGAGAAATTGCTCTCCATGCACAACAATTCTGTGGATTGTAGCCATAAATGTGAATCATTATGCCATGTCTACAAATAATTTTTCTATTTTCATTTTTCTATTTATTTCGAACATGTAAAAGAAACAATGAAAATAAATGACAAAAACCTTATAAAAAACAAATACTCATCAAAACAAAAAGCAAAAAACAATGTTGAAAAAAGAAAACTAAATTAACTTATACATGTCCAAAAAGGAGTAGGAAGAAGCATGAGTTTAGCATCATAAGCATCTTTATTATATTATGCTAACATGAACATTTTGCTAGCATACCTGTCGTATGCACACTCAGTCGACTGTTTCACCGTAGTGTCCACGTTATCCTGAATCAGCCAGATGAAAGACGGGTCAGATAAGAGCCTGATGTTCTTACGGTTCTTTTTAGCC
This sequence comes from Meda fulgida, assembly GCA_030578275.1. Taxonomy (NCBI): domain Eukaryota; kingdom Metazoa; phylum Chordata; class Actinopteri; order Cypriniformes; family Leuciscidae; genus Meda; species Meda fulgida. Next base: position 14,591,093 of record CM060638.1, on the reverse strand, counting down.
ACATAACCACAAGCTGCATTGAAGTCTCCAAGGAACATCACATTCTGGCAAGATGACAAAAAAGCAAGATTTAAGACTTGATCTCAAGAAATGATGCTCTATATAATATAAGAAATCCATCATCACACCTCAATTTTCCATCGCGCTCTGACATCCAAAAAGACATCGTAAAGTTCATCAATCTCTTTGGTGGCATTTGAAGGAGTAGTGTGCTGCGGGATCAAGACAAAGTCCTTGGCCACTGTTAATATAGAGACATTATCAGATCATAATCAAAATCATCGAACTTCAGCTTACAATTCAGTGAGCAAGTTTTCCTTTTTTTAATTTAACCTGTTTTAGGGGCTTGAAAATGTACCACAAAAGGTTCTCTGGAGAAAGCATCAACATCCCCTTTCTGCATGTCTGGATACTGATACTGGTTTATCAGCTTTGCTGTGCTTTTCCTGTATGAGGGGGGGAAGAAATGAGAAAGCTTATCTTGTAAGGCCTGAAAAAAATCAACAGTTGTGGTGATCAAGAATATATTTGCATTAATGAAAGTAATGCAGCAAGACATACCTTACCTCTCATAAATAAATATTATCTAGGGATGCACCAATAATAATAAATCAATAATTGTTTTCGTTTTATGGTTGATAACTGATAAACATATTATTTATTAAATAATTAATTATTATTATATTCAAAATCTAAGCTATTTTGTCTAATTAACTTACAAATAAAACACCAAGTGCTAAAACCAATCATTTTAAATGCTACAAGTGAATTTATGCATCACAATATAATGTACACAATAAAAAATATAGTGTATATTCATTTTGTGATTTGCTAAAGACGGTATCATTGAATTATTAATGTTTAAAATAACTTTAACTGAAAATTTACTTTAACTTTTAACTGTGTTAGATGACAGCAAATCTAATTTAAATGCAAAAATATGAGGAATGAGCATACTGATAATCAGTGTTGGGATGACATTTCAAGTAAAGCAAGTTATGTAATCAGATTATTTTTTCAAGTAACTAATAAAGTAACGCATTACTTTTAAATTTATAACAAAATATTTTTTTCAAATAAGTAACACAAGTTCCTTTGTTTTCCCATGTATTGACTGTCACCTCTCCTGTCCCCGTGTCGAGAGAAATATGGAGTAAGTGCAGAGGCGCTGTGTGCGCTGTATAAACATTATGGATATTGTAGTTTTAGGCTAAATGTGAGCAGACTGTGATGAAACTCAGCTCACTTGCACAAAATCAGATTCAGTATTCCACAAAAATAAATAAAAACGGTGAAATGCAAAACTGCAACAATTAAATGTTCAATTACACAAATATACTTTATATATTTAATCTAACTTTATTAACCAATGTCTTTGTTGCTGAGCTTCTGTGATCCAAATCAACCATACCAATAAGCAAAAATTACTTTGAATAAACATCACGTGTTTTTTTATTTATTTTTTTGTTGCTGAAGAGTGTAAAAAAAATGTTTTGTGCATCCTATTCTTCTGCAAACCAGAATGGCAGCACAGCTGAAAGGTTTGTTTGCCTCTACTGTACAGGCATGAATTTGGGTTAGGGCTAAAAAATAAACAAGCAAGCCCAGCCCAGATGAGAAAAAGTAACGCAAAGGTAACACATTACTTTCCATAAAAAGTAACACAGATAGTTACTTTTTCTGGGAGTAACGCATATTGTAATACATTACTTTTAAAATAACTTTCCCCAACACTGCTGATAAATCAACACGTCACATTTTCCAAATAGCATCTGCATCCTTAGCCTTTACATATTCCTTAAGTACAGAACACATACCTGTAAACAAAAACGTATTGCTCCTGATACGCTTGTGTTCTCCCGAGACGTTCACTTGCCACATAGTCATAATCATTGCTATTAAGCCTGGAAACAAAATATAATGTAACAGCATTTATGCACTATAGATTTGCTTATCTCTTAAATCTGATTTGTTACCCTTCATATTGCATATTGTCTACCTGTTGACTGCATCAAGCAGGCGTGGGATGGCTTTATTTTTCTGATCTCTGACCTCCTGGAGTAAACATATGTCACAACGAGTTACAATCTGCAGGAAAAAACAAAACAGTACACATTTAGACATGTTTTATATATTTAAAAAAATAAGTAAAAAGCATTGTAGTATTCATCTTCTTACCCGTGATATAGAAATCATGATTTTGGCATTGGCTGATTTTGAATCACCAAAACTCTTAACATTAAAGGCACAAATTCTGAAGCCATAGCAGGTCAGCGAGCCAGAGAGGATGAAGAAGGTGAAGAGGAACAGTCTGTCGGTCATCCTGCATGTAAAGAGTGAGAGAAAGACCTTTGTAGATATAGATAACACAATTCAACGGGAAAGAACCACCTTCAGATATTATATTAACAGGAATGGATGAGTTTTTTGCAGGCAGACACTGCAGAAGTGTAGAAACAAATAAAAATAATTTAGAAGCAGGACAAAGGAGAATAAAAGACCTTAATTAATATTTAATTATCACATGCTATAGTTAAATAAACTCATTTGAATGTACTCTTACAGACTTACAGTTATTGAAAAAAGTGATCCTGAAACTGATGAGTAATACTTCATATGATTGAGGTTTGTGCTATGGAAAGTTCTCATTTTTAGAAATTTTTAGATGTTTTGAGGATCTTTTTTGGTCAAATATTAACTAATTTCCCCATTCCTATCTAAATTGGTCACTGGTCTAAACTATAACAAGTAACAACATATAAAGACAATTACAATTCATCAGGTTTGATGAATTTAGAGACACAAAATCACTTGGATTGTCCAATGAAAGACTGATTAACAAACCTAATCATGTTCTGATCAAAGTTTTGACTGCTTTTCAGGATGAGACCTGTGACAGTTAACACCTAATGATAGACTGTGTCATTGATGAGGATGTCTGCTTTAAGGTTAGCCACCTTTTGTTAAGTAAATAGCCTGTGCTGTTGTTAGAAGTAATCCAGACTGCAAATAACAGGTTGAAACATGATCTGTGAGTTTCTAGAGGTTTATAACAGCTTACAACAGTTTTTTTTCCCTCCAAAGAACTTTCCTATATTTGTCTATAGCTACAACATGGTTAGCAACCACCGGCTCACAAACTGTGGCAGAGCCGCTTATTAATATACTAAAAAGCAGACTTCCTTACCTCATTTGAAATGTGCTGGGTTTCGCTTCAACAATGCAGGCCTCTCTTTTCTTTCCCTTTCACAGCTGAAGACTTTTCCACTAGTGTTATTATACTCAGGAAGACTGAGGACACACCCTCTGCTCTGCTATTTGTGGACAAAGGGAGGGGCTTTTCTTGCTAATGTACAAGAAGTGTGGGACTTTACACACTCTGCAATTGAGATAAATACAATACATACGCATGCAAAACTAACAGAATTATGTGGTGTATAATCTTTTTACTCTCTCCTCGTCTTTCAGGTCTTTCCAGTTCAGGGCACTGCTTTTACTCAACAGTCCAATATGATAACATCACAGTTGCTTAAGTATAGTTGCAAAAGTGCCTGCATCAACCCAGACAACAAAACAAAACTGTTTCAAATCAATGAGTGTAAAGGTCTGATTGATTACAGAAAATAAATAAATAAAATAAATATTCCTTATGAAATATGTTGTTACTTGTGTAGTTAACTATTGAGTAAGATTAATATACAAAAAGAAATGAAGAGCTGGACCACACATATTCTACACACCCCAAATTCCTCAGAAAACTGCTGATATGCATTTTGTTCACACAGTTCCACTGTCATATTTTGGATAATTTGATTACGCTTTCAGTTACGCTTTCAGTTAGCAATAAATGTGCCACCAGCTCCATATAGCGCACATTTTAATACATTCTGCAGATTTTCTCTCAAAATTAGCACACAAAAATATTTATATATGTGTGTGTGTGTGTTGGGGAATTTCATTTGTCTCATACATGTCTCGTACATGGGTCTGAATATAAAATGCTGTAATGCTAGAGAAAACCAGGTCTGAATCTGTGATGTCTATACTAGAGAAAACTAGGCCTGAATACATGGGTAGATGTTTAAAAGGCGCATGCGCTGAGGTCTTGCCACCAATAAGAAAAAGGCATTGATGCGGTTGCACTTTCTGTCGAAATGATGGATGATGACCTTTGATCTAGTCCCGCCCCTTACGGTTAAACTTTCTGTCAAAATGATGGTGACGGTTAGTTTAATCGTTTGAAGTTAGTTTGATAAGAAAAAGGGGAGTGTGACAGATAGTTTGAGATGTATTGGCTTTGATGGTGACAGTTAGTTTAATCGTTTTAAGTTAGTTTGATCAAAACAAAGGGGAGTATGACAGTTAGTTTAATCGTTTGATCGTTTTAAGTTAGTTTGGCGACAGACCAAGGAGGGGTAATCTCACTTTATTGAACTGCTCAATAAAGTTACTTTCTTCTGACACCTGAAACCTCGACTCTGCACGATTTCTTGAGACCTGAATTCGATATTGAGAACCTGACCAGAAAACTCTGAAGTTTGCCACTACAATATATATATATATATATATATATATATATATATATATATATATATATATATATATATTAGGCCTACTGTTTCTGAGCAGAATCATTTACTCACCCTTATGTTGTTCCAAACCGGTATGAGTTTCTGTCTTCTGTTGAACACAAAGGAAGATATTTTTAAGGATGTTTGCAACCAGACAGTTGACTTTTTTTTCCTACTATGGAAGTCAATGGCTACCATCAACTATTTGATTGCCAACATTCTTTAAAATATGTTATTTTGTGTCTAGCAAAAGAAATAAACTCATACAGAATTGGAACAACATGAGGGTGAGTAAATGATAGAATTGAATTTTTTGGGCGAACTAACCCTTTAAAACCACAAGCAAACTAGTTGAGAAAGCTCACTGCACACGTGACAGCTGATCTGTCAAGCGATGGCGCTAGAGAAGCGCGCTAATTCTGCCCTATGACGTAACTGTGTCGGAAGTTCTGTTGTAGTTTTACTCTCAGTAGCCTAATATTTGTCCGTCCTCCAAACAATTAATGTAGCTAATATTCTAGTTTAAACTGAATATCTGTTTTAGTCCGTCGGTATTTATAATTACAAATACATAAGTTAGTGGGCTTTTTTAGTGTTTTGTGTTGTTGAAAACTTACAGGTGAGTTATTTACACTTTTGTTCACATAAATAACTGAATTGGTAGAGTTCCACGTAATGTACCTTTATTTGTTCCCACAGCCACTGTAGTTTGCGGCACGTATCTTTTTCGTGAGGAACATATGCTCGTTGAAAATAGGATGAAAACAGAGGTGTCAGTCGCTGCTACTTTCATCAGTGGTTTACTGAGCAGAAGCAGCAGCAGTGTTTCTCTCACTGGAGATCAGCTGAAGCTCTTCACTCTCACACTCGCTGATGCGCTGATAGGTGGATCAACTGACCTGCATGCTTTTCTCACACGCCTCCGAGTATTTTTTTTAATTAATAAAATAAAATGTAGGCTAAACAGATGGCATCAGTAATAATCTTTTAAATAACCTAGTGTCATTTTTATGACAAATAATAATAAAATGCTTTAAATGTATTTTAAAGTTTCAGTATGCAAGCTATTGTATGTAGTTTCACCTGATATGTCTCTCTTCTAGACCACTATCGGCAGCATTGGTTTCCTCATGCTCCCTGCAGAGGCTCTGGCTACAGATGTTTACGGATCAACCGTAAAATGGACCCTCTCATAGGAAAAGCAGCCTCTGCTGTTGGACTTGCACAAGAGCAGCTTTTCTCATCACTTCCATTAGAGCTGACCCTGTGGGTGGACCCTTCCGAGGTGTCCTATCGGATCGGTGAGGATGGATCCACTTGTGTTCTCTACAAGTCCTCACCGCTACAGCCTAAAAGTGCCTCCTCCGCAGATTCATCGGCCCACAGGAAGGAGAAACTGAAAACCAGACAATCGAATTGATCAAAAGTGTTGAACATAATGGAAGGGTATCTGTTTTGAGAGATTTTGAAACCCTCTGTCTACGTAAATTCTGCACTTGTTTAAAATATTAAAAGAGTAACTGAATTTGAAGCATAAACGTTGCTTCCTACATATGTCCACAAGCACAATTTTGGATTATGGGCAATGTAAAATTAACGGAAAAGCATAATTTGTGTAAAAAATAAATGGAGAAGATAAAAGAAGGCAAAAGGCCCGTGGGGCACAATTGTGACATGGCAAATACATATGACATATTTTATTAGTAACATTTCACTATATTTAACCTCATTATTAAATTATGTAAAACAAATTTTAGTAAAATCTAATAAAAATGACAAAAGCACATGACAAAATGACTTAAAATTAAACTAAAATGAAAACAGAAAATTAATACTACAATAATAGATAAGTCATACTAAAATAACACATGCATGATGATAAACTGGTGTTTAGGAAATTATACTTTTAAAATAGTAAGATCATGTGGTGATTTTGTTGCTATTTAGTCTTTTAGGAGCAAAGAAAACTTTAAAAGGGCCTTTCACCCCAAATAAGACTTTTTTAAGATACTTAAAGCAAAATCAAAGAACAAACTTATGTGACATAATTTCAAACAAAATCAGGCCAAAACTAACATTCATATAGCATTTATTTCTCATATTTATATTTACATAGAAAGGGGGGGGGGGTAATAATAATAATAATTTGTTACATTTATAGCACTTTCTGGGTACTCAAAGCGCTTTTCTTGGAAGGGTGGAATCTCCTCAACCACCACCAATGTGCAGCTTCCACCTGGATGATGCGACGGCAGCCATATCGGCAACCACACACCAGCTTATTGGTGGAGATGAGACAGAGTTATAAAGCCAATGAGTATAGGGATGATTAGGAGGCCATGATGGACAGAGGCCACTGGCCACTCTTTCAAAAGACATCCTGGGATTTTTTGAGACCACAGAGAGTCAGGACCTCGGTGTAACGTCTCATCCGAAGGATGATCATAAGCTCCCTCATAAAGGGTTTTCCATGTATCTTCACTGTTGGGCCCTGTGCAATTGTTACTTATCCAATATATTTTACCTGACAGAAGCCCAAACGTTAAGCGCCTCATTCACTCTCACAACTGTTGAGATGTTCACACTCTCTCTAATATGCATCAGTTGGTAGAGCTGCAGGCAAACCATGCAGAATAATATCCAGACTTTGCCACAAAGATGCTTTTTTGCCTTCAATAATAATTTTGCTGATCTTTTTGTTTATCTGTTTGTTGAACTGTCTAGTCTGTCTAGGTTTCATCCTACGTCCCATCAGGTTAAGTAATGGCACCCAGAGGGAGGTCGAGGAAGTGCGTTTTTAAAGTCTTGGAATGCATTTGTTTGAACACCTGGTTAATTCTTCTCCCAAGTTATCACATGCCTCTGATGAAAACAGGCAGTACTCCATAAGTGTTCAAAACCCAGAGGATCACTGTTAAAGCCATCAGATCTGTCTCACTTCACGTATATCATTCAGCATATCAACCGAATGATGTTTGAAATCTATTTCACAGCACTTTGTCATGCATTTCCAGTATAGAGATGATGTTATTTCTCTCGGCCAAATCAGGAATTCTTTTTGGCTTAATCAAAAACGGGAACAGAAGGTTTTCTCTGTCTTCTGTCAATCCATCTCCTGATACCTACCAAACAATTTCTAACAATAAAGCTTTTGAATGTCACATAGAGATGGACAACACTCTCGTTTCATAATCTTAACTCACATGACAAGTTTTAAATGTTCACCATATTCAAAAATGCTGTCCAAGATTCCTGAACTAATAGTAATTTCCTGTTGAACTCCATCCTTTATTTCCCTTGCCAGAACTGTTCTTTCTCCCCTATATTTTCCGGATCCCAGTGTTCCCTGAAAATGTCTCATTATATCACTAAAGGGAGGAACAGGCATTGTTAGTTATTGTAAGATCATGCGCATTCACAAGAAGACAGCAAAAATATATCAATTTCAAAGTGTTTTTAACCACTTTACTCCCTTTAAGCACAATTTCAAAACACACGCATATGGACAGGAAATGGATTATAGCAATCAATAAAACATCTTCACTACAGTTTATTTTGGCAGGAATGGGGGCGCGTGATCCATTAAATAACATTATACAGCACAGAGTGGGTTAAGGCCAGTTTCATGAATTGTTTTTTAATGGTTCACAGGCAGTGACTGCTTAAAGGTCTCATTTTACTCAGAGGCTGTGACACACTGCGCTGCTCTCCACACAGGACAAGAACTGTTTCTCCTCACAACATGATGGATCTGAGGATTTTACTCTTTTTCGTGACCGTGCCATGGATATTTTGTGATACGGCAAGAACCAATAAAGTGGTACCTAGACACAAAGGGATATTGAAAATAGTAGATGATGAAGAATCAATCTCAGAGAGTAGAGTTGTCATGGAAGCCAAGAAACCAAAGGTATGACGATTTAATGCTGATAATGCATGTGTATACAGAAATTTGTAAACATATTCATTTTAGCCATCAAAAACATATGTTAAGCAAAATTCTATTTTAACATCTCAATTCATTGATAGCTAAAATGAATATATATATATATATATATATATATATATATATATATATATATATATATATATATATATATATATATTGAATGTATGAATATATATGTATGAATGTATGTATGCCAGATATCATAAATCTGTTCTAAGAAAGGTACGCAATGGAAAACCTGTTAAATCCATAATGGGATTATGTCCAATGGAAAGCAGCACAATTGGCACTCATGAGCTCAGGGAAAGGCAAAATAGCATGCGAACTGGTTGAACGTGTTGATATTGAGAGAAAACAAGATAATGCCATTTTCTTGTAATCTGCTTTACTCTAGAAAAAGGTAATTCTTAGCACAGACTATGATAGTCCAGCTGATAAAGATGACGAAAGTCCAGGAGCAGACGATAAAGATGACAAGGGTATTAATTCTTCAATTTAATTTTGCATTCATTTGATCAAAAATAATATTTGAGCCTATTTATTTAAATTTTCATTTTATTTTGCAGAACTTCCTACTTGCCTGATGTGTGTGTGTCTAATTGGATCGGTGTATTGTGAGGAGATTTCTCCAGACATGACAACAGTTCCACCACTGCCAAAGGAAACGGCTTACTTCTATGCGCGCTTCAACAAAATTACCAAAATTACCAACAAAGACTTTGCTGATATTGGTAAGAAGGAATGCTAGAAAAGCTTTTGGGTGTTTCCACCAAAAACACACTGTGTAATGATTGGAGCTGGATCAATGTAATCAGAGCAACTGAGTGAAATTTTCCTTGAGACTATTTTAAAAGCCTCAAACAGACATACAGACCTGAGAAAGGTCCCTTAGAGTCACTGGTATAGAAGGGGAGACACATCTAGAAGGTTTTGTGCATTTAAAGAGATAGTTCACCAAAAAATGAAATTCTGTCATCATTTACTCACCCTCATGTCATTCTAAAAACCCATGTGAATTTCTTTTATTGGACATTTGGACCTCATTGACTTAAAATGCTAGGTTCACAAGTTCACACATATAATCAGAATATGCGTATCTGGCGCGCTGTCCGAGGAGAGGGCTCTGAGCTTGAAATTCGGACTGAACCCAGAGTACTCCAGCTGGGATAGGAATAATCGAGAGGGAGGAGTTGGGGTGGTGGAAGGATGCTGGAAAACTGTCATGGGACAGAGGTAAGAAGGCTCTATAAGCCTCCTCTCACGCTGATTAGTTAGATTATCTGAACGTGCTCCTCCCGAACTTTGTTAATAAAACATCATTTCTTTTTTAGCAACTATTTTCCATTAAGAACTTTTAACATCCATGGAACCTTTTCATTGCATAAAAGGTTATTTTTAGTGGAAAATGATTCTCCAGATTATTAAAATGTTCTCCACACTAAGAAAAAGTCTTTTTAGAACTGTTCACTTAAAGGGTCTTTGGAGAACCAAAAATGGCATTGTTCCAAAAAGCCCTTTTTGGAACCTTTATTTGTATGAGTCCATGGACAAAAAAACAATATTCTTTTATGTTCCAGAGAAGTCAAACCGGTTTGGAACGGCATGAGGGTGAGTAAATAATAAAGATGTTCATGTTCAGTTGTACTCCCATTGTAATGTCCAATTGTGTGAATAACCATCCCAGCTAACAAAATTATGTTCTGATATAAGAACTATTTCCTAAAATTCCCATTAAAGTAGCCCATAAAAACATTATTAAAGAAGATTCCCTCAATGTTCTCAACTTAATGTTTTAACAACTTTTTTCTTGGTCATGCGTCTGTTCAGGGAACATTTCATTTTATCATTCTTCAAACATAATGGGAACGTCACCTCTGAATGTTTGCTAAACGTTTTGAAACAAGTAGGCTAGTAACATTTTAAAAAAGTTAGATGAACATCTTACTAAACGTTTCGGAAAAAAGCTCCATGGACTATATAAATAACGTTTGTGCTGTAAAGAGCATTAACCAGAACTTTGAACGAACGTTCTATTAACGTTATTGGAAGGATTGTTCATAACTTTGAGATAACCTTGACAAAACGTTAGCTAAAGTTCAGAGAACGTTCCCTGTTAGCTGGGATGATACGTCCATATATTGTGTTGTTTTCATAGCCACACTGAGAAGAATTGACCTGTCTGGCAACCTCATCTCTGAGATAGAAGATGGCGCCTTTTCTAAACTCGATCAGCTGGAGGAACTAACGCTCGCTGAGAACAAGCTGGTCAAACTCCCAATGCTGCCGGCTAAACTTGTGTCTCTCAATGTCAATCACAATCTACTTAAAACAAAGGGAGTGAAAGCAAACATTTTCAAGGTAAAAAATGAATAGAATAAATATTCTGAAATCGTATCAATAGCCTACATTGTTTGTCGTATTCATCAAAACTGGGGTCCATCTTTTGCATTAGAAACTCAGCAAGCTGGCATACCTGTACTTTGGAGACAACGGGCTGGAGGCCGTCCCACCGCTGCCGGAAAGTCTGCGTGTGGTTCATCTACATGTACGGTCATCGTTAAAGTCTAAATTTACTGTAGTATTTAAGTGTGTCAATACAATATGCATACTTTTAAAATCGTTTTCAGAACAACAACATAACGTCACTGACGGATGACACGTTCTGCAAAGGAAACAACACGCACTACATCAGGTACAACATGCAGGAGGTTCGGCTCGATGGGAACCCGATAACTCTGGCCCAACATCCCAACAGCTTCATCTGTCTGAGAGCTCTGCCGTTTGGACACTACAAGTAATGCTCTTAGAAGAAGAAAATGTTCCTTAAGCTATCGTCCAGCTGGCAAATGCAGTTATGATGATAAACAGCACATTCACAAAGATTTAACAGCATAATAAAAAATATTGACTTTTAAGTGCAATCACGCATTTAGACGCGTATTTAGATCATTTGTAAGACGCATGGGCTCCAACTATTTTCTTGACTTTTATTCAGTGTAATCATTTTGTTATAATTGCAATAGTTTTTGCAAGTAAACGTTGCAAAATAAGACTGAGGTAAAACGTGAGGCAAGAATATGTCTTGGAAAATGATGTTCAGAGGGACTTTAACTGATATCCATTGCTGGTAAATAAATTCATTTTGGACCAACAGACTTTGATGGACTTTTATCTTCGTAAACTTACTTACAAATGGCACATAGGCCTATAGGCTACACTAAAACGGACCATAATTAAAAAAAATCTGTAAGCTACAGTAATGAGAACTTTGATAATCATGGCTTAGCTTCTCATTATATTGACAACATTTTTCATGACTAATTATAATATAATACTTTTCTCATAACTGACTTAACATCACATAATAATGAGAAAGTCATTACAAGAAAGTTTGTCAGCAAGTCATTATTATAAGTTCTCTTTATTATGAGATGTCATTATTTCGTTCAATATTTGAATAACCTTAACAAACGTTTTTGTTAAAGTTTTTCCTTATTATGAGATAAGCAAAATATATAAAGTTTCTAATTATTACGATATACCAAGTGATAATTATTCATTTTTTATTATACGCAAGATTTTTTATTATAATACACTAAAATATTCTATTTTTTCCTGTATTTATGACATTAACTCATAATTATGACTTTTTAATTATTTTGAGAGACTAAGCCATGAATACAATTACAAAGTTTCTCATTGTTATGCTAAGTCATTAATATGAGAGCTTTTCTCAATACAATAAGATTCACCCCCGGTTTCACAGAAAAGTCTTAAGCCTAGTGCGAAACTAAAATACATGTTTGAGCTGTTTCAACTGAAAGCGATCTTAAAATATGTCAGTGTCATTGTTTTGTCTCAGGTTGCACACCAAATGTCCTAATTAAACTAAGGCCTAATCCTGTCAAGCCCTGTCTGTGAAACCGAGCCACTAAGTCAGTTACGAGATTCATTTCTCTTTATTATGACTTACAAAATCATAGTTTTTCTCATTTGTAGTTGAAACAGGCTTTCAAAGTGTATTGGTTAGAATCACAGGACAGATAACTTTTATTGCACAAATAACCATCTTTATCTTGGTCAATACAAAAATTGGAAACACAGAGTCTTTTGCAACTCATCTGTCCATATAATTGTGCAGTACCTGTCACAGCTGCTTTATAGTTGATATATTATAGTATCCCCATTTTTGATTGATATCAAAAGTGTGGAAGTGTGCAAAAGTGTCAAAGCGTTTTTGATTTCAGTCTCTTCATCATGATGATCATGTATTTCCAGTGTGTTGTCATGATCTCATTTGGCTTCAGACTCTGTGAGCACAATCAAGCCCTCATCAATCTTGTTTTGGTATTCCCTCTCCGATTGTTTTCTTCTGTAGACATCATCTGTGGAGGCAGAAAATTAATGTAACCACTTATCTATAACAATAACCAATAGTATACAGAATAAATAGTAATAAATATAGGGTATTTATTAGTCATCTGTGAGCCTTTAACACTGTTGTGCCCTACGTAATTAAGGTCAATGATAGACATTGAGGCCTGGTTTTAAAGATCAGGTTTTAGATTAAGTCAGGATTAGGTCTTAGTTTAATTAAGTAGATTTTTTAAACATGCCTTAGAAAAAAAACATTACTGTAACGTTACATATCGAGACAAAACAATGGCACTTACATATTTTAAGATGTCAGTGCCAGTCGCTTTCAGTTAAAACAGCTCAATAGTGGATTTTAGTCAGGCAATAGGCTAGGCCTTGTCTCTGAACCCGGGGCTGAAAGTTTTTGTTTTAAAGATTTCAGTAAATCATCATTCACGTTTTATTAGCACAAGAAGTAGGCTACGCAAAAATTGCCAGGCCGCCCTGCGCAATGAGGACGCAGAATGATGCACAGAAACGCTTCAAAGAGAGGGGCGTGTATGTATAACGTTACATAAGATTTGACTTAACATACTTACAAAACGTTTCTCGTCCTATTCTCACGTTAATCATTATCCACTCCATGACACCCCCCATACAGAAGAAGAAGGGCAAAAATCTGTACGTTCCAAATCGTCCTTTTCCGGGAACAAGACTTATTATATATTTTAGGCTCCGATTTTTTCTAAACATCCTTTTCTTTCAAAACACAATTACCAGATATATACTTCTAAAGCACAGCGCAATAATATGAACAAATAAAATGGAGTTTTAAACGCTAGAATACATCTGATCAGATGCCCTTTAAAGACTGATCTTTTTCTTGGCGCGTGTACCCGCTGCGCAGTGCGCTGACAGAACAGGGAAACATGGCGGCGTAAACGTCATGGATAATAGTGTGTTCTAATAGGTCCGCTGGCAGGACTCTACCAAATCTAATATAAGAGAGGGAACCGTCTACGTCCCTTTCATTCAGTCTTTTGAATTGGGTGTTGTCACTCACTGGCATAAGGTTAAAGTGTTTAAGTATATATAAATATGTACCTATATTATAGCAATTTAACTTTGAAAAGAGCCTCTCTATGATTTATATTTTCAATCACTCTCAGTAGGAGAGACTAAAATGAGACAATTAGCTCATGTTGATGCTTTTTTCCCCCTTGAAATGGAACAAATCAGTGAAATGTATTTCCATATACAGCATGTGGACATTTAATATTTAAAGAATGTGTTAAAAATACATGCACACTAACATGTTGATGTTGCACATAGTGCACAATGTTTGACAGATTTCTCATCTGATGGAATGAATGAATACCTGAAACATTTTCTGGTGTTTTTTTTTTTTACATGGTAAATGTATTCAGATTATTGAAAGTTGCTTGAGTATCATCTGAATATGTTTTTATATTATATCATATATCATTTTGATGCTTTCATTTTGAACATTTGATTCCTTTTTTTTTTTTTTTTGCTTGGCCTCAACTGACAATGGAATACCTACATATTAAAACATCACATTGGAAACAGCAGCAACCACTTGAACCACTTGAACAGCAGCAACCATTTGAAACGGCACCACATTCATAAATGGGTCAGTCTTCTACTTTATATGCTGGCCGGCAGAAAGTCCAGTGATGCTCCACTGTGTTCTCATTGGCCCGCTCACTCATGTGGTGCACCCGTGTGTTCCGAATCGTGAATCCCTGTTTGGTGATGTAGTCCATGAGGTGGACCCTTAGAGACACCTCTTGATGGTGGTCACATGGTCCAAAGGTGAAAGACACCTGACAGTCTCTGGTGTCCATCATGTGTTTGTTCCACTTGGTAAAGCTGTTGGATATTCCCTCAAGCAGCGAGTGGACCTTCGTGGTTATGGTTAGTTGCGTGATAATAACCGCTACTGGGTTTGAGTACTTAGACAGCTTGCGGGTGCTGGACAACTCCACCACCTGCTCAAAAGTGTCCAGTGGGTACAGAGGTTTTGGGTCATTGAGGCATTGGATTAAAGGCTCGATCTGATAGAAGTCAGCTTCTTTACGCAGAAGGTCCGTCTCCATGAAGTCAACAGGAAGAGTGAGCTCGGATGTGCGCAGGAAGTTTAATATGTAGCGGAATAGCGTCCCATCCCGATCGATGAAGTAGTTTCCTTGAGCGTCCCGCGTGGTGGGAAAGTCGCCGCGGAACATGGCGCCCAGCATGGAATCTGGGTAACGCTGAAGAGTGGAGATAGAAGTCGTGTAGAGTTGACCTCCAACATTTAAGGTGACTGGGTGAGTCAACTAAAAGAGATGGACAATAGCGAGAAATCTTTAATGCAACTCATCACACAATCAAAAAGTTGTTTCATTAGGGACTATAATGTGACTAATCTATTAATAGCAATTTTTAAAAAAGAAGTTGCTTAAAGATGCTAATAACAGGTAGCCTAGTTATGCATCAAAAATGTTACCAAAACCAAAATTAAAGATGGTTGAAAATAAAGTTTGGGTAATTGAAACCGGTATGCTGTTCAGGGTGTTGTGTTTTCAGTTTGATATATTAAATCAGTGTCAGTCATAAAGTTCTTTCGTAGTGAGGGCCGCTCTATATTTCAGCCAAATAAATTCTATTCTAGCGTCACTTTTGGTCATGGTGAAGTGCATCCACACTGCTGACATGTTTAACTGTTGTAGTTTATCCACGTTGGGTGCACAAAATAGACACTGATGCGGTCAAAATGCCTCACTGGAGAAGTACCAATTAAATGCCAATACTTTGGTCAGCGATTTTGGTCCTCCAAAACTAAAAAAAATTATTGTTTGCTGTTTCAGCTGAATATTTTTGGTTGCTGAAATTGTGGTGCATCACTAATAACAGGATCTGAAAAAAATTAGGAAATGGTGCTTTCAATTTCTGCATTGAAATCTGAATCATATTGGACAGAACTTACAGTGTGTTGAACTGGAAATAGAAAAGGATGGTTCGTTAAACATATAGGCTTGACAAATACTGTTAAAAGCTTAAAGGTCATAATTCGAAGGCAACATAGACCTAGCAGTAAGACAGACAGATAGCTCATCTATCTATGGAAACTTTGAATTATTTGAATGTCAGTTATGGAAAAACCTTCAATCTGATTACTTAGAAAATAAAGTAAATTTAGAACAGGCTGCAGGTCTGAACCAAGTTTGTGGATGTAGATTGAAAGTATATGTCTAATTATTATTATTGGATGTAATTACAATTAGTCATTTTCAATGACAATCTGTGACTTTGGGAATTTTTTTATCATCTAGTACTGTAAAAAAAACTGTAAAGGCCTGTTCACACCAAGGATAAATAAATACCATAACTACGAATTTTGATTAATCGCTCTAATTCTATGAGAATAGTGAAGTCCACATAAAGCAGGAACCATACCATTTGAATCACTTTCAGAACTATTTCTTTCCAGCTGATGAATGAAAAAAACACTGATAGCCAATCAGAATGCACCAGACATAAAGAGCTTGAGCATTTAACATTAAAAGATTGTTATAATGTATTCTATTTTCTAGTTAGAAAAAAAATACACCTTTTTTCAGTAATATGAATGTCTGAATTTCAATTCATTTAAATTCTACTTCAAATTGCAATGCTGCATGAAACACAACTCTGGCTAATAACCAGTACACTTTAATTCTTCTATAATAACAATAACTTCAGTTAAATATTTCTCCACATACTTACCCTATGCCCCCAGTCCCCATTATCCATTTGATAAGGATAGGTAAACCGCTCTGACCCAAAGAAGTTAGGATATTATGCTTGATTTCACCTGCAAAAAAAGAGAAACGTATGAGCCATATATTAAGGCACATAAATGGATAGGGTCTTTGAATATTTTCTGAGACGCGCACATAAACACAAGATGCATCACTGTATGATGAAGAAGCTCAGTGAATTAGATGCTCAATAGCATGCTAGCTGTTTTGATAATAAGACAAGTAACGTTAACGGTGTTCTGCAACGTAATTACTTACCGTTTAGAAGAGTTAGGAACGTCCAGCGATTGTACCAGATGTACCTAACATTAAAAAAAACATTAACTTGTTTTAATAAAATGAAACGTTTTTACAAGGAACATTTGCTAGCCAGCTACCATAATATACAGCTAGCTCTCTGCTAACTACTAATTTAACGGTGACAAAAATGAATAAAATAAATGTTTTTCCTGGCAGTGTTACTGTGTGGGATGACCCCATCCTTACCCGTCTCCAGCTCTGAGGGGTTTAATCGTCGGTTTTGTTTGCGGCTGTACAGGACACTGAGAGTTAGCTGCTCAAAGACGAGAGAATACAGCAGTTTTCCGCACTGTCACGTGACATGCACTAGCGTAAGTTACATTACAGCAGATTTAATGTCATTCTAGATTGCCTTTTAAGGCTGGGGATAAAATGTTGCTTTGCACAAATATCACATAATTACAGAATATCACCAACAAGAACTTTTTTATAACCTTGATACACACATTTTATTTTTAAGCCTTTACAACCATAAGACTCAGATCTAAGACCCTAAATGCAAGTATGAGGGTAGCTATTCCTTTAAGAGCATTGAGAGTACAAAATCAGTCCCATTAGGGTTACCAACTGTCCCGTATTAGCCGGGACGTCCCGCATATTGGGCCTAATTTATTTGTCCCGTATTGACTGCCACGTTCAGCTGATCTAACCATAGACAGTAAAAGAAAGGGATCTAATGATACAACAGCAACACGACACTTGAGAATGATCAAGACAACGGTCATCCATCCAATCACAGCCCACACTCACGCGCATCAGACCATACGAATAGCCTAACACACTCTAAATTGAGAATTAATTATTCTTTTGGGACAAATCTTTGTTTGATTTGCGAAGAGAATCCTCTGCTCTCTGGTCGCTCCCGACTCCCGCTAACGGCAAACTCCTTTAACTGTCCGGCCGGGTTTTGATTTCGGCAAATTAGTTTTAACGAATTCAAACAACGTGATTATTGTTCATGAGTCCAACATCCAGCCACGCATGAAAACATGAAATCCTGAGGGGATAATATGCTGATGTGATTTGCTGCTCAAGAAACATTTCTGATTAGGCCTATTAGTAATGTTTTTTTTATGTAATGTTTTATTTGATGAATAGAAGGTTCAAAGGAGATTTAGCTGGAATAAAAAAGCTTTTGTAACATTATAAATGTCTTTACTGTCACCTTTGTTTATTTTAATGCGTCCTTGCTGAATAAAAGTATTAGCTACTTTCTTTAAAATATAGTAGGCCTATATAATGTTACAAAAGCTTTCTATTTCAGAAATGCTATTATTTTGAACTAGTTTGTGACTAATGTGACTTTTTTTGTGTGACCTTAAAATTATTTGTAGAATTAAATTGTACATATTCAATTCAGTTTATTTGCCAGACTCATATAAAAAAAAAAACACGCAAGACTGGACAAGTAAAAACAAAGCAAATAAAAAAAAAATTAAAAAAAAATACAATAATTAAAATACATAGACATTTCAGCCAATATGTTAATTCAGCCTACATACATAGGTTAAGCAAAACAAATGTGTTTATGTCTGAGAACCTTTTAAACACATTCGAACCTGAAATGACATTGGCCTACTGTGTGATACAGTACAAATATTTTGAGTGTCCCCTATTTTCCTGTAAAGAACCACGATTGTCCCGTGTTTTTCTTTTCTGAAGTTGGCAACCCTAGTTCCATGACATATACGTACAATGGTATTACAATCTGATCCCATAACTATACCATCAATATACTGCAGCACTTTTTACAACAGGGTCTCTCCCTCTCTTTTAATTCATGTGCCCTCATAATATTTAATCAACATAACGCTCCCTCCCTCTTGCAGTGACATCTCTTATCTGATGACGTTTTTAGCGCGAGGGCAAAATCAAGTCCCACCCTCATTTTTTTCTTGTACTAGAAGCCGTTGACATACACACATAGCCTACATACATCAAAACAGGGAAGAAATTGCAGCTTCCATTTCATGCCGACTTTAATATTAGTTAATGCATTAACATGAACAATGTGCAATATCTTTTTATACATAATTTGTAAATCTTTAAAAAAAAAAATGAATACAGTTGTTCATGTTTCTCACATAGTGCATTAACTAATGCCAACAAATAAAATAAAAGTATTAGTAAATGTTGAAATTGACACTAAGATCAATAAATGCACTTATAGTTAGTTCATGTTAACTAATGTTAGCAAATAAAATCTTTTTTGTAAAGTGTCAACCATATACTTTTTATAAGCGTGATCTCTTTCTTTAATCAAACAAACTGAAAAAACACTGTAATTATTATTATGAATATTATTTCTCCCTAAGTTTGTTATATACTTCGGGGCCAGTGGGGAGCTGCATTTAAGTATTAATCAAAACACAACTGATAGCAGAGCCATCTCAGGATTTCTTCTTCGTGCTGGCGCTCTCTGTGCTCTGCTGAGAGATTATGAAATCTAAAATGAGTTTGGCTGTTTGTCGCGGTCGCTCCATGACCACAGAATGACCGCAGTTCTCCAGCAGATCAATACGGCAGTGTGGAAGAGTCTCGGCAAGCACCGCTGCGCCAGACACATCCACTACCTGAAAATAAATAGAATATTATCAAAACTCCATCAGTCTCTCAATGATACTAAAATAACACTGAGTATGTCCTGAACTCTGTACAATGTGCATGAGTGTGTTTTATATAGTTCCTGTATGCATGCTTACACATACCTGGTCCTGTTTGCCCCAGATGACTTGTAAAGGGGTAGTTATTTGCTGCATATGCTCATGCAAAGCATATTTTGAATTTTCACTCATAATTTCCATGAAAACTGTGGTAGTTTATAGAGAAGATACTTTAGGCAAAACAAGGCTTTCTATAGCATGTTGCTCTTTAAAGTAAATACATATAGTAGGCCTATGTTCATACTGACCCTCGTGATAAAAGTCATTGTGTGGGATCCGTACATCCACCAGGCCTTGAAGAATCTATAAACGAAGGTAAACGCAGTGTGAAGGTGTGTTCTGAATCTAGAGTAACTCTACATGGCGTGTGTGTGACTAACCTGTTGAGGCACTCTGAAGCGCACGTGAGAACAGAGCTTCAGCATCTCCTCCATCTCCTCCGGGGTGGATGGGATAAGAGGAATATTCAGTGTGTACTGGCTGTGCTCCACATCATGCATCTGACTGTCAAACTTGCTCTCGCTTTGGTTCTTCAGACCTTCAGAGAAAAATGTGAGCATGTAGGAGTGATAATAGGGAGTCATTTTTATGTCTGTATGAACTTATCCATGCATTCTGTGTCAAAGACGAAATATATTGACTAACCAACTGGGCAGATGAGGGTCAAACTGTAGAGATCTGAGGGATGGCAGGCTGCATACACTCCCGCCACAGTGCCACCCATTGAAGTCCCCACCATGTGGAACGGCTTTCTGTTTAGGCGAATGGCCTCTACAAACTGAGTAGAGTAAACGAGGGGAATATTCATAAATGCTGCCAACACAAATATGTACACCTATTCATAGAAAAAGATACCTATCCGGCCAATACCTGCCGTATTCTTTTGACCTGGCCCTGGACTGAATAGTCATCCGTGCTGGTACGTGTTGTACCCTCATGCCCTGGCATGTCGACACACAGCAGGTGCAGATGTTTGGGAAGGTACTGTTTAGAATGAAGACACAAACTGCTTATCGCCGCTATAATGCAAAATATACCGTATAGCATTCTCATTTTCTTCCTCACACCCCGGCCATGTAAATATACTATACCTTGACCATGGGGAGCCATGTGTCCTTATGAGCAGAGAAATCGTGCAGCATGAGTATAGAGGGCCTGAGGCCTGGTTTCCCCCTGTGCGAGTAACAGAAGCGATAACCTCCACAGTCTGCATAACGTACCTGCAGACCCAGAGTTCTCCTCCAGTACCTCCACAAACACAAAACGTTCATGGGTCACAATATATGTGCATTCACATTTAATATGCATCACTGCAGTCCTGTGCTGTAATAAACTATTGTTAAATGTTAGCTGAAGTTACATAATTAAGTTAACTAATGTTAACAAATAAAACTTTTTGTGGTGTTGCCATATAAAATGAAAAACAAAATTTATATATATATATATATAAAAAATGTATAGCTATAAAAAAATAGTTTTAAAATATGCTCTCATAAATTATACATTTACATATACATACAGTGGAGTCCAAAAGACTGATATAACAGTGAAAATGCTTATTTTTGCATTATTTTCTAAGTTAATAAAAAATTATATTATTAATATACAGCATGTGTTATACATTGAGTAAAATGTCACAAATTTGGTTAACAAATATTTGACTAGGGACCTAAAAATCTGAAATATTTCTAATTCCACATTATATCTTTATTTTCAGTTTTTCCAAAACATTTTTGAGCGTGGGCTTTAATATTTAAATATCATAATGAAGGTAAATGCATGTATATATTATTTATAAGTGGCATTTACCAGTAATAGACTTTGATGAGCGATGATGGCCACAGCATAAAGGAGGCCATGAAAAGGAGGAGAGGGATAACAAGAGTCCCTGCAGCAATGGCAAACATATTCATCATATCCTGATCCATGGCAGCTCTGGTTTTATCTAGTCAACACCCTGCAGAATAATACAGCACACAATTACAAGCAGAAAACCTACCAAACATTAAAAACATCATTATAAGGCAGGATATACAGGTCAGATTCAAAGAGGGTGAGAGATAGGGGAGGGTCTGGCAGCATCTGTTCGTGTCTAATCAATACATGTAACCTAGATATCTCACCATACGCTTCAAATATTTACAAGACCATCATTTTATCCCTTCGGTTTAGTGTCGCTGCCTACAATACATCCATTTCTTTCCTTAATGTTTTTTTACATTCACAGACATATTTTACTATGAGCTTGCCATTATTAGGACAACTAAACCTTTGAATTGAGGTTAAAACGTATAAATCGTTAAAATAACAACAATTGCCATATGACTCAACAAATAGATCTGGAACAATGAGAGCAATGAACTTACTTCATAAGCTTAGTCCTACACTGACGTCATTCAGTGAAGTCAGTCGTGATCAAGCAGTTTCAAATGACAGATCCTAAAGGTCACACTGTGGCTGGTCAGTGCGCTGCCTGCGCTTCGAATACAATAAAAGTCAGCGGTCTGCTAACCTCAATAAACACTGAGATGGCATCCAGAGCAAACTGTCTGTGGTGATCCCATGATCTCAAGAAATCAATGAGGTCAGATGGAAAATGCAATATTTCTCTTACTCAAAATAAATAAAGGGAATAAATAAATTAGATGACGATGCATTTAATAATGGACTAGTACAAATGTCATTTCATGTAAAGAATTTTCCATATAAATTCCATTTAACATTTAAAGCTATTTAGTTGCATTTATGCTCATATCACATTTATAGACTGCTTACACATTTCTAAAAGATTTCACAAGACGAAATCCTCCAGATGTCTAAAGGCATCACTGCATGCGAGCAAACCTTCGTTCAAATGTGAGATTTTAACCAGACATTCAATTTAGTTTTACATCAACTATACAGTAGTGAAAAAAAATAAAGAAATCTGAGGAGAATGATAATATATTTAACAAAATAATACTTATTTATAATAAATGCCTAAAATATATAATAAATATGTATTTATATGATTATAATTATGTATTAATATAATTATATAAATAATTAAAACATTTAAAAATATATTTAAATGTGTACACTATACCGTGCAAAGGTTTGGATTCAGTACGATTCTTTAAAGAAATTAATACATTTATTGAGAAAGGTCATTAATTTGACTTTTACATTGTCACAAAAAAAAAAAGCATTTCAAATAAAGACTGTTCTATTGGACTTTCTATTTATCCAAGAATCTTTTTTTTCTGATTAAGTAGCACAACCATTTTCAACAATGATGACAACAAGAAATGTTTCATGAGCATCAAATCAGCATATCAGAATGATTTCTGAAGGATCATGTGACACTGAAGACTGGATTAATGATGATGAAAATTCAGCTTTTCCATCAAAGGGTTAAATTATATTTCAAAATATCTAAAAATACAAAACAGTAATTTTACATTGTAATAATACTACAATAAAATTAAACACAATTACTGCTTTTTCTGTATTTTTTTTATCAAATGTATGCATCCTTTGAGAGCATAATAGACTTTTCAAAAACAAAAATCCTACCAATCCAAAACTTGAAAATGGTAGTGTACGTACACACATACACAGATTAATGGATTTCATAGAATACTAATATGAAACGGAGATCCTGGAATATGCTCATCTCCCCATTTCACTGCTAATATGTATTTCCCCCTTTCCTTTACGGCATAGTTGATCCTATACTGATGTCCGCCCATGTGAATGATCGACACCCGCTCGCAGGGGACAGTGGGGCCATGCATGCCGACAAAGAGAAGGTTTCGTCCTACAACACAAATGCAATTACAATCTGTTCAGAGAGAGACATTTCTTTTTCATTGCTTAAGTGAAACGAGTTACTTAATATACTAGCTAATGTCAAGCTGCACTCACCAGCTTTACTGCAGTCCACATAAAAAGTGTTTTTGCGTCCTAGAATGCCCTTACTCAGGCCTGGACCATGGCAGATGACTTCACTAGCGTTAGACAGGAAAACTGTCTCAGCACAGCTGTCAGATGATATGTTTATCTCCATCTCTGACAGAGAGGGTTCCTCGTAACTGTTACACATCTGATTATGATCTAATGGCAAAATAGAAAGTACTGTCAGACTCTAAACCCTCAAATATCTCCCATGCAAAATGGAAATTGTCTTAAAAACTTGCTACTTCATACCATAGCCTCTTTGTCCTTGCGTGAGACTCTTATCTGTGGCGGCACTGACAGACACAAGGAAAGGGCTTTCGGAAATATGCTCTTCATTAAACATGACGGAAACCTCATAGTCTCCTGCAGGAAAACACATTCTGTAAATATGTCTATGAATAGACCCTTCTCTTCCTCAGAAATTCATTAACCAATATGCTGATGGATTATTTTTTCTGCTGTCATTATGACTATGCAGTAAATGTTTATGTACCTAAAGGCCCATTCACACCAAGAACGATAACTATAAAGATAACTATATTAGCGGCTGTCCATACAAACAGAAATCTGCCGCTGGAAAAAGGGGATTGGAATGTGATTCCAATTATATCATTCCTCTGTGTCCTTATTGTTATAGTTGTGGAGTGGACGTTCTTATTGTTCCTAATGTTGGTAAGGAAACAGTTGACGTTAGCCATTGATTTTTATAGTATGAAAAAAATATGGATGTCAATGGCTACTGTCAACTGATTCTGTCTGATTTTCAACATTCTTCAAAATATCTTCTTTTGTTTTCAACAGAAGAAATAAATTCATACAGGTTTGGAACAACTTGATGGTGAGTAAATTATGACAATTTTCTTTTTTGGGTGAGCTAACCCTTTAATATGTTATCATAATAGTTATCGTCCTGGATTTGAACAGGCCTTAAGACTTAATATACTGAATAAAATACTATGCTTACTTTGTAAAGATGTAAATATTAGACGCTTTTTGTCATAGTATCACAAATGTATTTCTTTTTAAATCATTTTAAATCATTCCAGATCCCTAATAACATCATTCTCCAGAAAGTCACATAATTTCAGGGGAAAATAATAATAATAATAATAATAATAATACTTAAAACAGTAGTAGTAGCATTGGACTTGATGAATTCTGTTATATTTTGTGGTATTAGATGCATCTCACAGTAAAACACTTGATTCTCATTCTCAATAAAACGACAAATCGATATGATGATATCAAAACTTCAAAGATGGTCAAAAAAGTATCACAACTGACAAGTTGACATTCTCATATGCAGGCATCCTGTTCATTTTTCATTGTGTAAATCAAGATATATATATAATTAAAGTTTATGTACCTGAGCTTGACTGGATATTTCTGACATATTTTCTATGTCCAGACAATGTCCATAAAATGTTTTGAAACATTACATACAGTATACTGCATAACAGCAATTACCCACCAGGCACTTGTGCTGTGTAGGACACATTGTAATAATCATCCAGCTGATCATCAAAGTGGAGCTTAATCTTTCCAGGACCCTCTCCTGAGACAGACAGAGTTCCTGCGCCAGCCTCACGGGACCAAATATTAAAGTCAGCTGCAAAATTAAATCAACACATACTTTTGATATGACTCACAATTGAATTAACCAGCTTTGACAGTACAAAACAAAACACCTCGTGCTAACAAAAAAAACGAAAGAGGGAAATATTAGTGGGATACCTGGAACAGTTGCCAGAGCTGTCTGAAGGCCTTGTCCCCACACCTGGATCTTTTCACATCCTCCTTGTCCAAGTGGGCCGACAGTGTACTGGAGTGGGCAGCCAGGGATTGTCTGGCCTTGGTTCTTAATGGTCACATTATAAACTCCCATCTCTTTCGCTAGAAAGCTCACTGCATAGGTGTCACTGCCAGTAGCAACAATAACAGCCTCCCCTAGAGTTCCTGATGGTTCATGCACGTGTGCTGACAGAGTCTCGGTATCAGTACCTGTGAAGAAAGGGAATGCGTTTGTTTACATCATTGGAAAATTTCTTGAGGAGTGAGATATAGTACCTGGATTATTGTGATGTGCTATTCATCTAACCTGGGATTTTAAAGGCTAAGCTGCATTCACTACCAATGCTGGCAATAGGAGTCGCTTTCTGGTTGTACGTGATGTTCTCTCTCATAAGTACACGGTCTGTTACCACAGCTGTAAAAGGACTCCCTGGTGAAGAGACATTTAATATTTATTATACTGAAGTGTAAGTAAAAACATTTACTGCAGTCCAGATTTGTCTCTTATGGAAAATATATGACCCATCATGAAAAGGAGAATCAGGCAATGATGAACACAGATTGTTGAGCGGCTGTCTTATATCAGACAAGATTGGGCAAATATTCCACTAGCAAAACTCCAACAATTAGTATCCTCAACTACCAAATTATTAAAAAGTGTAATTAAAAAGAAAGGTGATGTGACACAGTGGTAAACACGTCTCTGTCCCAACTTTTTTGGGGGGGTGTTGCAGCCATCAAAATCAAAATTTGTTCATATTTACAAAATACAATTATGTTGGTCAGTGAAAACATTGGAAAACTTTTTTTTGTACTTTTGTCAATAAAAAAAGGTTAAATAGAATGAACAAATCACAGATTCTTGCATTTTACAAAATGTCCCAACTTTTTCTGATTTGGGGTTGTATAAATTATATATATATAAAAAAATATTATAAATAATATTGTTATTATTATTATTAAGAGACAGCTCTACAAACCTGGAATGTGCTCATCTGAAAATTTAATGGAGATTTTGTAGGCCCCAGCCTTGATTGGGTGGTACGATATATTGCAGGTTCCTTGCTCCATCTCTTCAGTGTGAACATCTACTTTACTGGGACCTTCAATTACAACCGTTAGCCTACCATATCCTGCAGGTTGCATAAAGTTCAGGAATATATATATTTTTTAAACTTCTTTAAGATTACATATAAAGTTTGCACCATCATAGCATACAATCCAAATCTCAACATAAGCCATAAATCAATTGATTTGGATTATATAGTCTCATACCTGCATCCCAAGTGTCCACCACAAATTCAGACATGCAGAAGGTGTGCCCTGTAAGCAAGCCTGGCCCAAAGGCCTTCACCTTGCTGGAATCTCCTATCTCTGCTTGACTGATGTAAAGAGAGATAGGGCTGTTGCTCACATGCTCACAGTCTTTCATGATGCTGACCAGATGCTCACCAGCCTCTCTGGGGATGAATGATACACCTGCATAACAAAGTGCACCTCTGATGAAGTTTGACAGTGGCACTAAGGGGTCACCATGATTTTGCCAAGACATAGAAATGTCTGGATTAACAAAATATGTTGATCCAGAAAGATGCGTCTAAAAATTAAGTCCTAACCATAACCCTATCTCTACCACTAAAGCTAACCCTACCCATAACTTAATCATAGGGAAATGATAGGTGAATAACACTGACAACAAGACACTGACAACAAAACACAAACACTGTTTGTAAGCCTGAACTTGACCCTCAAATCTGATTGGTTGATTTGGAATGTTGATCCAGGAACATGTTGCACTGGGGGAAGGATGTGGGCATGCTTGATGCATTTGATGTGGTCAAATGCTAAAACTTCTGTTTAGGCTCATTAAAGGGTTAGTTCACCCAAAAATGAAATTTCGGTCATTAATTACTCACCCTCATGCAGTGGCGGATTGAAATTTGAACCACTGTAGTCACATAGACTATTTTAACGATGTATTTGCTACCTTTCTGGGCCTTGAAAGTTGCAATGACGTTGGATTGCAGTGAGGATGGATTTCATAAAAAAATCCTAATCTGTATTCCGAAGATGAACAAAGGTTTTACGGGTTTGGAACATGAGGGTGAGTAATTAACAACAGAAATTTCATTTTTGGGTGAACTAACCCTTTAATGCTTGTCATTTTATTTTTACCAACAGAAGCAGTGTGTACATGAATAGATGGCTCACCAAGATGGCTGTCAGGTTGTATTTTCAGTAAGCAGGGTACATCATTGCCTGTGGGTGACATGATGCTGGCAGAGAGCTGGCTAATGTCTTCTTCAGTGATGTTAATGGTGAAGTCAACAGCACTGCCCACTTTTACCTGTGACATTCTCACATTTCCATCTGTATTGGGTTTATAAAACCATGCATGCATTAATGTAAGATTTGAGCACAATACCGTTAAGAATAGTGGTTTGAGGTTTGATGGGGTTGCCATACCAGTAATTTTAGCCTTGAAAGGGCTGCCTCGGATAGGCATTTCATTGTGTTGAACTTGGATCTCATAATCTCCAGGCTCAGTTGGGAGGTAGCTCACAGTACAAGTGCCATCTTCATTGTCCAAGCAGCGCACATCTGCCTCAGAAGGACCCTCGATTGTGATGTCCAGTTCACCTGAACAAATAACAAATTACTGTAGGGTCCATAGAGTGTAACAGTTGGGTTTCTAAGTGAAAACTCGATTCATTTTCTCAATAAGGCAATTGATTTTTAATGACAACTTTTAAATCTTAAAAGACAGACCTACTGGGAGCTATGAGGCTGAAGCTGTCAGTCTGCATTATTTTAACTTGATTTTAAAATAATCATGTTTAACAGCTGAATTTGTGGTGAAAAAATATATTACCCATGATGCTATAAAGAAAATATCACAGTCGGAGACGTGGAGAGTAAATCGTTCCAAAAGAGCTCTGCAGAGAGCGCCAAATCCCATGAAGCACCGTAATTGGCGTAATAGAGTCGGTCTCGCTATATATATATATATATATATATATATATATATATATATATATATATATATATATATAAATATGTTTTTATACATATTATCAACTATATTAAATAAACAGTTTTATATTTCTCCATTTTTTATTTGATTGTGATTTGCAATGCTTAATAGGATTGTAGTTCTTTCCCTCATTAAAACCTAGTCTTGTACCTTTGTATTTTTGTCTGATTTTTAGATACTTTTTTTGCTTCAAATAAAAGTTTGTCATGTTGTGATTCACCTCGTAGGTTGGCTTGGTTCCTGGCTCAAAATGGTTTAATGAAGACTTAAAAAAAATAAAAAATAATTCACAGGCACTTATACAAAGTGAAATTTCATTATGATTTGCAAGGAGCAATGTATTTTTTGAATAAAAAGACAACCCGTTTCAGTACACTTTTCACTTTACTTGAACGTCATGGTTCTTGGCTCTTTTGACACCAAATGAAGTCACCTTATTTTGGATGCACAAACAATATACAGTCCCCCCGCGCGAATCAAAAGTTTGTAGCCCCTCACAGAAGAAATCGGGGGATGGGGTGGTGGTTGCTGGGGGGGGCTGCACTCTGTAGAAATCACGATCATGTTACATGTCCCCCTGTTAGTGTACAAAAATGTGCAGAGTCTGTTATTATGGAATCAGAAAACAAATGCTCACTCGAGGCTGAATCCTCCTGACAGATGGTGAACGTTGCCGTCTCATTTGCAATTCCATACATAAGGCCACATCCATAGGCCATCGTGCTGCGATTAGCACGACTATTGGCAAAATACTGCAGTGGAAGTACTGCAGGAAAGAGAAAGAATCATATTTAATCCATTGAGTTGCAATGTCAACAGTAAAACATTTCTATATTTGGTTTGTTGAAGATCAAAAAGAAGAGGGACAAGTGAAAGTTTCTCATTCCCAGAGGATGTGTGCAGTCTAACCTGGTAGATCATTTCCGGTCGATTTAATAAGTAGTTGGTGAAGACCCTCTTCTGAAGGATCAAACTTTATAATGATGGTATCGTCTTTGTTATCAATCACGTCAGGCTGTGCTGTCTTTCTAGACGGTGTGATCACCTCACCTGTGAATGCCACTAAAATAATGATGAGAGGATACGATCATTAAATTGAGCAAGTGAATTCAGAGTAACGGCTCACCTGTAATTTCACCTTCACTTATGTCTGATGGCAGGACTAGATCACAGGATATAGACCCTGCTTGATTAACGGCACCAAGAGGAATTACATTTCTGCCCTCAAGCTGATGAGCAATAATGAAGATGTTGAAGACATTCAAGGTATGACATGTCTCAAGGACTCGAGTCGAGACATTATTAAATGGATTGAAATTAACCTTGAAGAAACATCACACATTCATACCTTGTTTTGAAAACCTGTGTGACCCCTTGAAGCGTGCAAGGAGGATGACTGGTAACTATAATTCCTGCCACAATTAATCCAGGGATAAATAGAGTACAAATTAGTGAATAATGAATTGGATACTCAGAGAGACTGATTAATGCATATGGTTTAGATTGAGACTGGAATGTAATTGCTATTTCACCTTTGAAAATCCTCCTCACTGGGATTTCTGGCTGCTGAGGAGTGAGAGTCTTCAGCGGAGGGTGTGTGTGTTGCTGCATAGGCCCTGTTCTCATTATTTAACACTTCAACCAGATCTCTAGTGCCTAAGGAATCAATACCACAACAAACAAGGTTTCTTTGAAATCCTGCTCAATATTTGATGACTTCCAAACAGATAGATACAGATCTATAATCAGGTTTCAGGGCCTCACCATCAGCTTTCAACATGTCAGTTTCTGGGGCCTCTTCAGTGTTGCAGCAAGCTGTGAAAGTTTGAGGGATTTGAGCACAGACATCTTCCTTTAATTGTCTACTACAAACCTCAGTTATATTTATTCCATGCTCATCTTCACTAGCAGAGTGAGGCAGGACATGAAACCTCAATGGACTGAAAAACAAATAGTATGAATAAAATCATGAATATATGAATTACTTATACTGTCACAAGTGTTATACTTCAAAAAAAAAATACATTATCATTAATAATAATAATTTTGTATCATTAATAATAGTTTTGCATTATTATCATTAAGAATAATTTATTACAATGTACTACATTTAAATTTAGTAAATGAAAAAAAAGAAATATTATTGTCATCAATAAAAATATACATTATTATTATCATTAAAATGTTACCACAATAATAGTATTTACAAAAAGCTATTATTATTCATTTTTACTACACACAAAACATTTTTTAAAATGTATTTATATATATATTATATATTTATATATAACCATTATAAATACTACTATTATTTTATTTTTAATATAAAAAAGAAAAAAAAACTATTCTTACTTGCAATATGAATCATCATCAGCATATCTGACCATTAAAGAATGAAGACCTTTTATGGTGGGAGAATATTTCACAGAGTAAGTCCCATCTGGGTTTTCTTTGACCACAGTCTGTTCAGTCTTTCCTGTAGACATGAAGCTTTGTCAATTACACAGGACACAGCCATAGCAATCTGAAACGCGTCTCAAAAGAAGCTGGTCCTCACCAATGGGGGTGATCATCAGTG
This sequence comes from Meda fulgida, assembly GCA_030578275.1. Classification (NCBI taxonomy): domain Eukaryota; kingdom Metazoa; phylum Chordata; class Actinopteri; order Cypriniformes; family Leuciscidae; genus Meda; species Meda fulgida. The sequence goes on along the minus strand of CM060638.1, from coordinate 14,560,106 downwards.
CACACTCAGGGGGCTTCCCAGATTTACTACAGTTGATTTTGAATGACTGAGGAATTTGAGCACAAATCTTTGGTCCTGTATTTTGAACAGTCAAGTCTGTCTGGAACTCAGAGAGGCTATGAAACAAATAAAGCACCAAATGTTTATGTTTCTCTATAGAAAGAATTAAATGTATTTATTTATTGTACGTGACAGTACGGCCTAAAATAGACTCCTCAAATATACTTTCATACCTTATAAATGTCTCTTCACTGGTGTATTTGTTCATCACAGAATTTTTCAAACTTGGTGCGCAAGCCATCTTACAAGTTCTGTCTCTGTTGCCCATCACATCTGTGGAGAGTTTGATTGAGCCTCCATGTAAAAACCCCATGTGACTGTCTGATTACCCCAGTAAACAACCAGCCATGCAAATATCAAAATGGCAATATATCAAAAACATGGTTCTGACCATTAGCTTTCACCATGGTGACAGTCTCAGGTGCAACACTGTAGCAGTTGGCAGATGTTTGAGGAGTCATAGCATTGACTCTTCCCTCCTGACTCGAAGGTTCCTCTTTATTTAAGACATCTTCATCCCTTCTACCAGAGTGAAACCTGTGGAGACTGAAAGAGCACGATATAAGAACCTGAGGACATGCATGTATTGAGTGGCTTCACACTAACATCTTATTTATCTGCTGCTTCACCTTCTGAAGGAATCATCATTGGTATATTTGACCATAATTGAGTGAGATCCTTCAACAGAAGGGGAGTACGCCACCAAGTACGTTCCATCTCCATTGTCTTTTGCACTTAATAGCATTATTTTGCCTGCAAAGTGAAACAGTTAGTCAAATTCTATTGTTTAAAATGATAAACAAAACATCCTCTCCATTACATTCTCACCATCAGGTGTAACAACAGCTACAGTCTCTGGCGGCTCTCCAGTGCTACTGCCATCAATTGTGAAGGTCTGAGGAGTGTTTACACATACTTGTGAGTCCGAATCCAATCCAAAAACTGGAGTCTCATTCCTCAAGCCTTGGCCTCCATGATACTTATATTTAGAATCAGGCATAGGCAGCACTCTAAACTCGAAAGGACTGTAAATTAACAAGATGCATCAAATTACATGTTAGTTGAAGGTGGATCTGCTGAGTCCCATCTCTATGTGACATGACCTATGCATTTAATTAAAATTTCATACCTAGAAATGCAATGCTCATACCTGCCAAAAGAATCATCTTTAGTATATTTGACCATCAAAGAATGAAGTCCTTCCATTGAAGGGGTGTAGTTCAAGGTGTATGTCCAATCGCCATTATCTCTGACCTCAAATACCTCAGTCAAGCCTATTTAATGATGAATTAGATGTAACTGTAAGATGTGTAAATGAAATATGACATTAGTAGTTGTGATCTAATATAATATTTAGCGTAATACCATCTGGTGTCATTATTGCAACAAACTGTGGAACTTTTTTTGTGGAGGTGGAGTCGACAGTAAATGTTTGAGGATGCCAGGCACACATTCCTGATGTCAGACCTAGACATTCTACATTAACCTGAGCTGTATCATCTATCGGCAACACTTGAAAATTGAATTGTCTGTAAAAACACACACACACACACACACACACACACACACCTATATTTAAATAATAATATAAACAACATTTTCAACAGTAAACAATTTAATTTAAAAAAAACAAAAAAAAACAAAGATGCTACTTGTGTAAACCAAGACATTTGACTTGGAATTAACTTATTTATATGAAATTTTCAACATTTGCTAAACAAATAAATATAACTTATTTCTCACCTATTAAAAGTCTCCTCACTAGTGAATTTCAATGTTAATAAATGACAGCCATCCATGGTGGGCAAATAGACAACGCTAGAAGTGCCATCTCCCCTTTTTTTCAGCTCCAGGAGCTCCATGGAACCTACAGTGCAAACATTCACAGCATCTCAGAGACAGAGATTTATCCAATGATTTCAAATATTACCATTTTAATTTTACTTTGTGCTCACCATCAGGTCTCACCACAGCAACAGTCTCAGGTGCTTCTCCACTGCTATTGCAGCCAATCGTAAACATTTGGGAAGTTCTACCACAGATTCTACCTTTAAAACCTGGAACAATAACCTCTGCCATATTCACAGCATGAGCTGAGGGAAGCTCTCTATCACTGTCACAATTAGGCAGAGCTTGGAACTGGATGGGACTATGATAAAAAAAAAAGAAGTAAAGAAAAGTTACAATCCGCTTTTCGAAGGTACTCTGCTTTCAAGGCATTCAGATAATTTGCTTTAAAAGATTGTCTAACCTGCTGCTTTTATAATGACTCTGAGGATCTAAGAGAGACTCTCCGTCTTCCATTGATGGAGTTGGACTCATTGTGTAAATCCCATCTCCATTGTATTTGATCTCTGTCATTTCAGTACCTACGCCCATTAAAATAATGTGCAGACATGTCTTGGACATTAAAAAAAAAAAAGCAAAAAATAAAATTGACCTACCATGAGAAACAGTATTTGTAGATAAACAAAGCCCTGACTGCAGACAGACTCCAGAATCTGCAGAAACATCTTCAACTGATGCAATAAATGGACTTCCTGTTGAATACAGACGGCAGTCGTGTAAAACATCATCATTGTTCATATAAATAAATAAATAAATAAATAAATAATAACAAATAACATTTCAGAGCTATGTCAGCAGCACAGCTACTTTCATTGTGACAACAAAGTGAATAACTTTTTATTTGTGTATATATATATATATATATATACTTAGTCATACAATTATTTAAAAACTATATAAAAGAAATTTAATATTAATACAAGACAAAAATTCTAAAATACACTTGTACAAATACACTTTGTAAATAGTGTCAGTTAAACCCATCTATGAATAAAAAAGTACTTATTTATGATCTAACGCCATATGGGAAAATGAATAGTATTTCAATATAAAATATGATTATTATCATTTTATCATTGCATTATTTTACATTATTATCATCATCATCATCTTATCATTTCAATACATTGTTTTTAATAATATTTCAATACATTGTTTTTAATTTTAATAATAATTATATAAAATCTGGTACAATTTAATGTACAATAAAAATTCTAAAATTATTCCAGGAAAAATCTTTTTAAAAATGTCCATTAATATATTTTCTGAATAAACAAAGTTGTCTAATATCATTTAAAATGGGCATTCTATTAAAATATGTTTACACTCAAGAAATTCTTACACAAATCACAAACCGGTTTCTCTTCCCCTTTCAATAAACATGAATGAGTGAGTCTTAAGTGACTGAAAAAAAATCATCTTATACTAGGATTTATTTTATATCATTGAGGTAAATAAAATAAAGGGGAAATAACAATTGTTCCTCATAATTTAAAGCTTACCTGGAATGCTTTTCTCTCCAGAGGTAATGGTGATCATATATTCACCAGGAACTGAAGGAGTATATTCCACATCATACATGCCTTCACCGTTGTCTTCGCATGTCACCTGACACTCAGATGCACCCTCCACTGTTATGCCTAGATCATCAACTGAAGATCTGCTGAGAAAGAGAACCATTATGGATCAAATGTGGTTGTCAATTTTTTTTTTCTCTGAATGCGTACCTAAAATTAACTACTACCTTACCTGGCGTTTACACTAAACCTATTAGGATGTCCAGTGAGGCCCTTTCGGAGACCCACACCATTTGCAACAACTTGACATGTGTCAGTTTCCCTTTCACCAACCCAAATGCCTCCTGAAAAGGCAGAATGGATGAGAAGACAAACTCATAACAAACAAACACAATCCAAATACAAACTATTCGTCATGTCACAAGCATTAGGATTCTTCTTTTACCTTGCCTGCTCACTTTTACATGGCTTTTGTAGGCTTTTGTTGAAACCACAATAACTTTAGCAGGGAAGTTGGGCACCACCTTTCCTCCATATTTCAGAAGCAGCGTATATACGCCTCCAGTTAAAGGCACATAAACTGCCGTGTAGGTGCCATCTTCATTCTCCTTCACTTGCGTTTGGACAATGACTCCTGAGTCAGAGACAGCCTGCACAGATAGATCTCCAGATCCTGCCATTGCAGTGTCTATATTTACAATACAAGGTTCTCCGACTTTCCCCTGTAGCAGACCAGGACCTGTTACCAAAACTTTAGATGGGTCAACAGGTTTCTGTATATCAGCCTGGAATGGAGAGCCAGTTATGTGAGAGTTGTCAAAAAGGACATTTATTGTGTACATTCCATGCTCTGTGGGGAGGTAAAACACTGTACAAGTGCCATCTTCATTGTCTAGACATTTTAGTGTAACTTCACAGGGTCCTTCCACTCTTATGGCAAGTCGTCCACTGCCAGCGCTGCTTGTGTCGATGATAAACTCTGCCTGTTCTCCAAGAACACCTTCTTTTAGGCCTGGACCACAAGCCCTTACCTGAAGAAACAACATCTGACTGTACTGTTCTTTCAGGTCAATTCACAGAATTTGTACTCAATACCTTTGTGGCGTCGCCTGGGTTGTTTGACGGGCTGATTATGTTCATAACAAGTTCTCCATGACCACCAGGCCATATATTGTCTGGAAAGTCTTCGTCAAGGTCCATCTCTTCATCTTCACACAATCAAATAACATAAAATCAAAAATGTCTACGACATGAATAACACTATTTTCAGAATTAAAGTTGCAATGATCATTTTTAATAATATTAATTTTAACTGGAATAGTTCAAAACAAAAAATATATCATTATTTACTCACCCTCATGTCATTCCAAACATAAAAACCACATTCATTTCCGATGTTTTCCACATGTGATCATGGATTTCACATGGTAACTGTTCCAAAATCAGAATTCTCCCATGTGCAAAAAACGTGTTTCACATGTATACCGAAATGTAAGTAATCTCTTAAATCAAATTTAGCACTTATGATGCAGTTAGGTTCTAGTGGTCAATGGAGGGATAGAAAGCGCTAAAATTTCATCAAAAGATCTTAAAAAGAAGATAAATGAAAGTCTTACGGGTTTGGAACAACATGAAAGAGTGAGTAATAAATGTAAGAATTTTCATTTTTGGGTGAACCTTTATAAGTTATTTTAACTACATATTCACAAATAATTTTAAAAATATCTATTTATCTGTCAATTTGAACTGTCTTTTACATTATTTATTGATTCCTTCATTTTTTATTTATTTAAAATAATAATGATTTAACTGTCACACCTAGTCATTCATACACTGAGATGTATGAAAAAGTACTGTGTGAAGATTCCACTGAAAAAATACCACCATACAGTCTGGAATAAGATGACAATGAGTAAATGATTTTTGGAAGAACGGTTCCTTTAAACTTACCAGAGTAATACACTTCTGATCCACCTGGTTTTAACCAGACTGGGCTACATGGTGTAATCTTAATCCTGAGAGGTGTCACCTGAAACAGTAATGACACAGCGTCACATTTCATTTAAAATCTTACAGCATCACAATCATAGGCGTCCAAAGCACTGAAGATTGTATTTTAATGCTCAAAGGCTCATTTCTTAATGTATGTTTTTTCACATGTGATTTCAGTAAACATAGTTTCATTCCCTCTTGACAGAGGGAATGCCAGTACAAATAGACTAATAAACATCCTATTACATTCCTGTGAGCTCTGGCTGCTGCGCTAAGCAGCTGTACGTCATCACCAGACAGGTTTAAAGCCATTGTGAGATGAAATGGAATTTCAATAAGGCAACAGATGCTGGAACATGAATGCAACATGATGGAAAACAAATTGGAAAAATAAGTTCTCTACCTTCATCAAACCATGTCAAATCTAATGCTCATTCTAATGCATTTCAGTTGTTGTGCATGTTCACATATTGCATTATCCCTACACATTGAATTCTGAAGATCATATTTACTGCTGTCTATTAAGATCAATATATGCACTCACATTGAAAGGACTGCCAGGAACCATGACTCCACCCCAAGACACAGCAACGGTGTGTTTGGAGAGAGATGAAGGGATGTAGGAGCAGACAAAGACACCAGACTGTTCAGAGGCAACACTAACATCTAAACATTCTCCATCTGCTCTCTGTGAAGAAGTCAAACCAATTAAAAGTGCTTTTCATTTGAATAAAAATACATAAATATTTCATTGTATTATTAGTACCTGAGCATAAACTTTAAGTTCTCCTTCACCAGCTTGCCTGGTATCTACAGTGAACTGGGTTTGGAGGTTCACTACACACCCAGTTTGGGAAACACCTGATCCTTCTACTTTCACCTGAAAGCCAACATGCATACCTAATGAAAATATGTCCTTCATATAAAATGGTCATCTTCATCTCTCTGAAAAGAGAAAGGGCTCTCACACTGAACACGTCAGCATAAATGGATAAATACGAGACAATTTACCTTTTCAGGGTGGAAGTCTTTTCTTTTATGTCCGATGGAAGCCATGAAGGGACTGTCCTGGATTTCTTCATCATCACACATTACGTGTACAGCATACTCACCGGCCTCAGTCGGCCAGAACCTCACAAGGAAGGAGCCATCATTTTGGTCATCACATGTGATCTTTGCCTGAGATGGACCTTCAATGGCAAAACCTTGGAAAGATAATTGGTGAAAAGTGATTTAATTCTAAAATATAATAATAAGACTTATAATAATAATAATAAATGAATAATATAATATGTATGTAGTAGAATAATATGTATAAGGTGTATAGTACAGTTACATTTCATAGCTATACCATGTTTTTGTAATATAATATCTGTGAAAAGGGATAATTATAACATAAAATAAAGAATAATAACAATATAAGTAATGTAATGTATTTTAATTGCTTAGCTATACCATTTTTTTTTAATATGCAATACATGTTCTACATTTACATCCACTCACCCAGCATGCCAGAGTCCACACCAACCGATTCCACCAAGAAATCTGCTGACAAGCCCACAGTCCCTCCCTCTAGTCCTGGTCCCCATGCTCGAATCTTCTGTGGACCAGCTTCTGAACCAACATGGACTTTAAATGGGCTGTAATAGAGAAACATTAACATTTTACTTCAATAATATGCTTTTCTATGTTGAACGTGTGTGAATGAGAGCTAACCTCTTGGCAATGTGCTGACCAACCCAGGTGATGTCCACTGTGTGATCTCCTTTAGCAGTGGGTGTATATTCAAAGGTATATACACCTTCAAGTTCATCCTTCTGTCTGACAGACACTGCTTTGCCACCTGACAGAAAGGGGGGACATTTCATTTAGACCACAAAGGGGTTACATAATTGTGTATCTTTATATAGATTGTGGGGAGTTTATGGACTCACTGGGGTCTTTAATAAGGACCTCCAGATTACCAGGCCCAGCTTTGCAGGTGTCTACTTTAAATTCGGCCAGCTGACCTACTCTCATGCCTTTGGACTGCAATCCCTGTCCTGTGGCATGACAGGCTTTGGGTTTTGGCACTACAAATAATAATAATAATAATAATAATTGAAAATACATTTTTTTAAAAGGTGATACATGAGAGGGTGATATAAAAAGGTTGTACACTTTATAAAAATAACTGGATTTGGGTAGCTGACACATAACATGTCAATGGACATGTTTTGTTTTTTAAATCAGCATTCAAGGTATTGACTGTAGTTTTGAGGACGCAGGTGTTGCTTATATTGAGACCAACAACAGTACTAATGAATGTGTGATATTGCTTTTTTACAACAGTTCAATAAAGTTAATATTGAGTAACTTACATTTTAGACACAATATTCTTTTGCTCCACCAATGAACAAAGAGTCGCAACAAAGCCAAATCAGAATTTAGAATGGTAACTGGGATAGAATGGTAATATTCTGCAGAATTGGTGCAAACTGCTGTCCGACAACCAAAAAACATTCAAATTTCCTTCTATTCTTTATCGAATCCTACAATAATATTTAAAATATATAAATTCTCAATTTTTCAATTTTTTTTTTGTTTTTAAAAATATCTTTTTGATTTATTTTAAAAAGTAAAGTAAAAAAACATATATTCTATATTTTATTTTTAAATCATGAAACTTTATGTAGAAAAAAAAAAGTGTCCTGCATTTTCATGTCACTACCAAAACCAGTGTGCGTTTTGGTCCATTGGCTGAGACTGATTTTAACCACACCCCTCAATTTTTAATCAGGAAATATTTGTGTGCCTTTCTCTCATAGCCTCTCTTTCATTATAGATAGGTACCATCATTTTGAGGGAAATGTGTTCAAAAGTCTAAAAATCTGTGTGTAACTTTAAGGGACGTCACTACTAAACACCTTTTTTCTGCAATTAAGCAAACTTTTTTGGGTGTAATTCCATAAAATGTAGTTTTTATGTGTGTACAACTGTTCAGAACTGTGCTAGGTAACAATGTGCTGACTATCATCTTTGAACTAGGCTCAAAAGTATCTTAAATTGTCACTACCGAAACTATAGTCACTCATGTCATGTGGTGAAGTTTCGGATGTGACATGTTTTTTTTTTGTGTGTTATTCGATAAAATGTAGTGTTTGTGTGTGTACAACTGTTCAGAACTGTGCTAGGTAACCATGTGCTGGTTATCATCTTTAACCTAGGTCATGATGACCGAACAGTCATAAACGAAACATGCCATCATTAGAACACAATGATTTATTTGGGGAAAATAAACAAAATATTTTTACAGTTATGCAAATCATTAGTATGCGAGTTAAAATTCTGTAATGTGATGTGGTCGCTACCAAACATTACTGTCACTACAGAAAATGTGCCGTCACTCACGACCGAAACATGCATGTTTTATCTAAAATAAAGTAAACTGAATTATCAACTAAGATGTTATTATAGTGTTTGGTTCAATGTATATTCAAACTAATGAATCATTAACTTTGAAATCAGTATGATTAACTTAATGCCTTTTACAAAGAAAGATTGGGTTCAAAATACAACCAATTTTATAAATTACACTTGAAATATTGTTTAAATTGTAATTGTTATTGATTTACCTGTGAAAAACTTTTTTTTTTAAATAGCAAAAAATATATTTACAAGGTAGATGTAAACAAAATATTACTAGGTCAATATAAACCTTATTAAATTATTTATTATTGTGTTTCGTTTGTTTGTAGTGACAAATTTGGGGAGAAGAAAAATATTCCAAAACTTTCTGAAAATACAATATGATAATTAACTACACAATTACTAGAAATGTGTACTTTGGATATTATAAAATTTGCATACATACAAAATTTGTGGAAAGAGACGCCTTTTTTTCCAAGACGTTTCCAACTCTGACTTTGAACCAATTCTGTAGAATGGCCCACCTATAACAATAACTATATTAACATCCACACACCAATGGACAATAACATTCGGTTGCACTGCACTTGTTTGAGCTCTTTAAAGTTGGGTGGATTATTATTGGCTGTTCATCAACTGATGAACAATTCATCCAACAATATTGTTTCCCTGTGTTGTTATTGTTATGGCTGTAGTGTGGACTTCCAAATTCTCATAGAATTAAAACAATAATTATTAAAATGTAGTTTATATAATCATTTTTGTGAATGGGGCTTTAAAAATTATGCATTTGAACTAAAGTAGTCACGTTCGTTCTTGAATGAATAAGTGTTTTCGAACAAATCCTTTAAAATAGTGATTTAAAGATTCACTTATAACGACAGAAAATTGTCACCTACTGGCATATCACTGCAACCTACAGAAAGTCTTCTAGTCAACAAAATGTTTGAATAAAAAAGTTCTCATCAAATTCTCATCATGATCATCTTTTATCTCGTCTTCGTTATAATGAGGACATCAAAAAAACTAAACAGCAGGGGTTTTATAAAGGGCCAAACCTTTCTTTGGCTTGAGTGGGGCTCCAGGTTTCAGTCTGGCTTTGGGGAAAAGTGAGAGGTATGTCATCACTGACTGCTCATCCACGGCTGGATCAAGAATCTCCTCTGGGGCTATAAGCTTAATACATTAAAAAAATAATAATAATAATTTGAAAAAATCCCTGAGGAGGTTATCAAAATGCATGTACACCGAGTAGTCTATTCTGGTTGAACTCACCTGTGGAACTCCAAGCCAGTCATCAGCTTGCTGCATGGCTTCTTTAGTGTTACTCACCCGATGCACTACATCCCAGCTCTCCCAGTCAGGACACAAGCCTTTGGAAGCACAAACAATCATTTGTTAAGATGAAAACCTCTTCCCAAAAAAAAAAAATCCCTTTCAACACATGGGGATTTTAAAGAAGACTATTTAAGAAACTTGTTTATACCTGGTGCCAGTCCATCCACTAATGCACCAAGAGCCTTGCCATCCTGCCAGTCCAGGCTGAAGTTAGAGATTGGCAGTTCAGGGACTTTGTTTTGGATCCATCCCAGAAGCCTTATCTCTGGAGTCAGTTTGGAGACAGAATCGTTTGCCTCATCCTCCCAGGCCAGGGTGGAGATGGAGTAATGCTGAATCAAGGTCCAAACTAGACCCAGGATCAGCTTCAAATTCCCATCCACTATGGCCTTACTGTCTGTATGGAGACAGTGAAGGTGGGTGTCTATTTGTTCCTTCAAGATGGAGACCTTCTCTTGGTAACAAGTTGTCATATAAAAAAAAAACTTCAATAATTTTTGTAACTTAGCCATTACATTCAAATAAGAGAGTTCAACTGGGAACATTGTTCCAGTCCAGCTCTCCAATTTGACACTAAAACTCTTTGACCCAAGGCCTTCCCTCCCAAATTAGGCAAGGGGCCACAGGAATTCATAGGAAAAACATGTTTTAGTGTCAGTGTGGGAGCAGTAATTCACATGTATCATAACATCCTTCTGAAGAAATGCTTATGCTTCTCAGACAACAGGCAAATTAACATCTTGACTTTGCAGCTGACCTTCTTGTCAAATGAAACTGTTATATAGATACAATAAAGAGTTTAGTTTGAGTTTTAATTGAAAATATTTTTCATTTTCATGCTTAATTTATTCTTTAATTTAGCTTTAGTTTGAGTCATTTTAGTACATCACCGTAAGACTTATTTTATTTTAGTTAGTTGCCAAATCAACAATTCTATTTTAAGTTCATCTAATATTTATTTTATTTCAGATTTATTTAAATTACTGAAAACAATCTTAACAGTTTTAATCAACCATAACAACCCTTAATCACATCATAAATGATGAAGGAAATTTAAAAATGTTGAATGTTTTAAGCAATACTTTACTGTAACCAAATAAAAAATTTTTGTTATGGTAAAAATTAAACCGATATGGTTTAATAGCCTCGGCTTCTGCCAGCCAGAAACATTGTTAATAGCATAAAGACAATTATATTTAATATTTAGTGTAATTAGTATAATTAGAGGTGAATTATGGTTTGTTCATTCTAATTCCATGATTTTAATTTAAGGGGAGTATAAGGTGATAGTTTCACCTTAGCTATGTTTATTTCATTTTTTCATATTTCATGTTTATTTTACTTATATATATATATATGTGTGTGTCCTTCTCAAAAAATTAGCATATTGTGATACAGTTCATTATTTTCCATAATGTAATGATAAAAATTAAACTTTCATATGTTTTAGATTCATTGCACACCAACTGAAATATTTCACGTGTTTTATTTTTTTAATACTGATGATTTTGGTATACAGCTCATGAAAACCCAAAATTCCTATCTCAAAAAATTAGCATATCATGAAAAGGTTCTCTAAACGAGCTATTAACCTAATCATCTGAATCAACTAATTAACTCTAAAAACCTGCAAAAGATTCCTGAGGCTTTTAAAAACTCCCAGCCTGTTTCATTACTCAAAACCGCAATCATGGGTAAGACTGCCGACCTGACTGCTGTCCAGAAGGCCATCATTGACACCCTCAAGCAAGAGGGTAAGACACAAATAGGCTGTTCCCAGAGTGCTGTATCAAGGCACCTCAGTGGGAAGTCTATGGGAAGGAAAAAGTGTGGCAAAAAACGCTGCACAACGAGAAGAGGTGACCGGACCCTGAGGAAGATTGTGGAGAAGGACCGATTCCAGACCTTGGGGGACCTGCGGAAGCAGTGGACTGAGTCTGGAGTAGAAACATCCAGAGCCACCGTGCACAGGCGTGTGCAGGAAATGGGCTACAGGTGCCGCATTCCCCAGGTCAAGCCACTTTTGAACCAGAAACAGCGGCAGAAGCGCCTGACCTGGGCTACAGAGAAGCAGCACTGGACTGTTGCTCAGTGGTCCAAAGTACTTTTTCGGATGAAAGCAAATTTTGCATGTCATTCGGAAATCAAGGTGCCAGAGTCTGGAGGAAGACTGGGGAGAAGGAAATGCCAAAATGCCTGAAGTCCAATGTCAAGTACCCACAGTCAGTGATGGTCTGGGGTGCCATGTCAGCTGCTGGTGTTGGTCCATTGTTTTATCAAGGGCAGGGTCAATGCAGCTAGCTATCAGGAGATTTTGGAGCACTTCATGCTTCCACCTGCTGAAAAGCTTTATGGAGACGAAGATTTCATTTTTCAGCACGACCTGGCACCCGCTCACATTGCCAAAACCACTGGTACATGGTTTACTGACCATGGTATTACTCTGCTCAATTGGCCTGCCAAATCTCCTGACCTGAACCCCATAGAGAATCTGTGGGATATTGTGAAGAGAAAGTTGAGAGACGCAAGACCCAACACTCTGGATGAGCTTAAGGCCGCTATCGAAGCATCCTGGGCCTCCATAAGACCTCAGCAGTGCCACAGGCTGATTGCCTCCATCACACGCCGCATTGAAGCAGTCATTTCTGCAAAAGGATTCCCGACCAAGTATTGAGTGCATAACTGAACATAATTATTTGAAGGTTGACTTTTTTGTATTAAAAACACTTATTTTATTGGTCGGATGAAATATGCTAATTTTTTGAGATAGGAATTTGGGGTTTTCATGAGCTGTATGCCAAAATCATCAGTATTAAAACAATAAAACACCTGAAATATTTCAGTCTGTGTGCAATGAATCTAAAATATATGAAAGTTTAATTTTTATCATTGAATTATGGAAAATAATCAACTTTATCACAATATGCTAATTTTTTTAGAAGGACCTGTATATATATATATATATACACACACACACACAGTAGACCAAATTAAATAGAATGGCACACTGCCAATATTGTTTCTGCTTATATAAAACAAACATGACCATAAGTCTTTCATAACATTCCAAGTCATCTTTATTCTTATGTAATTGGTCTTGAACTGTAAATATTTCCTAATTGACACACCCCACATTAAAACAGCAGTTTGCTTTATTACGAACTTTATCTTAACAATATTCAAAAACAAGATCTTTAAAATGTTGTTCAAGTGCCTTGAAAATATCTCAAGAAAACTAATACTGTAGATCTTTGCAAACCCCTTCGTTCGAAAGAGTTCAGGCAGGTTGTAACTTACCTATAGACACCAACTTAACCTTTTCATGATCCAAAAACTCCAGAGCCACCGAAACGTTGTCTAGCTTGAGCTGTCTGAAGGTGGGTCTCGTGTGATACTTTCTAAACATCCTCTTATGGCTCAGGACCTCCAGCAGCGAGATAAGGACAAGGCCATCGCTCAGATCAAACTTAAGATCGCTGATCTGCAGCTCTGCAGACCTCAGGTGTTCATTGCACCAGCGTGTGAAGGTGTTCTTCTGTATCTTTGTCCACGGGGCATCATCTGCCAGGTTGATTGCAGCTGCAGTAACACTATCTTTAAAGTCACCCATCGCTCCCTCTGATCAGTGTGGAGTCAGAAAGCTTTTATACCAAACTAAGAAGCATGATGCTGTCTTGTAGCTTTGCTGGTGGTGGGAGAGCCTTACAACCCCTCATTCTGGCCCATAATTATTATCATACAGCGCCTCTGAGAGCTGTTTTTACTCTGACATTAACTGTGTCATCATGCCGCAGCCCTGCATCATGCAAAGGAATAATAAAAACAGAATCTAGTTACATCAGTGCTTGAAGAATGCATTTACTTGGAAGACGGAGTTCAGAAACAGGATCCTCAGGCCTGGGGAATTCAGCTAATTCCCACCTGCAGCCAGATGAAGATCTGACATCACTGTTGCTGATAACCTTATCGCTGGTGACGTTACACTTCATTTACTCAAGAATAAACTGAGAGTATTATTGCCAGAGCTCTTTTGATCGGGGCACGTCCTCATATTTCCCATGCGGTATTGAGGAGGGATGACTCATTGGGGCGGACTGCATTACACCATGGAAGCGTGTGCCTTTGGCTGCAGGTTTATGATAAAAAATTGGTTATAAGGCCATCATTTAGTGGGGATGTGTTTATGTGCCCAGGGTGTTTTTGTGTGTGTGTGTGTTCAAAATCTTAACACTTTACAATAGGTTTCTTAGGTATCCATTTCACAATTTGATTCAATTCTGATTAAAAAGCCCTTAATTTGATTAATTTCAGTTATGCATGTCCACATTGTTTACATACTCTTACACAAAGTAATATAAGACTAGAATTGTGCTAGAATTTTTGATTCACTAAAAAGAACTGCCACATAAGACACATTTGTTTGTGAATTAGACTACAATGGTCAAATTGTATATAGTCAAATGAAATTTAACTATAAAAAGTATATAAAGCTTTATATGTATAAATACAAAAATGTATTTTTAACAAACGTATTAATCTAGGTGAATACGGTATATGCTGTAATAACAGTTTATTACTAATTAATGGTACCTAATACGTTAACTAATGTTAACAAATTGACCCTATTGTAAAACGTTATCGAAATGAAATTCATCTGATATGCATAATGGATTTACAACAACAACAAAAAACAGGGACTTAACATGGCTGAACTACACTTTTGCTTATTTATTGGAATTGCATGTTTGTTAGATCAGGTAGCTTTTCCTTAAATCTCTGTACAAGTAATAATAAACATAAATCATAAACACTATATTATAAGTCTCTTTAGGACAAAATAGCTCTCTAATGTCCTAAGTGAACAGTGATTATTTTCATCATCCTCAATAATAATAATAATACGTCAAATCCTTATCACAAAGTACAGTGCATAGACTAATTACTAATGGCTTTGTATAAGGTGCAAGGAGACATACATATTACATGGCAGATTTAGGCCTTTAAGCCACAGAATGTATTAAAACTTAAATGGAATGGATGCATCATGTCTCGAATGTGTTATTGCATTGGGATTTGCAATTCTCAATCACTTCTCATGGAAGGTATAAACGTTTGTTTGTTTATTTGATGCTACTGTATGTTATTTAAGGCAATTCACTAAGTTTTTGTTTGACAAAGCAACAGTGTTCAATAAAATACCTGTTATTAGCCAGATACTTCAAATGCTATGCATACACAACATCAAATTGAAAATATATATTTATGGTGCAACTGAGGGAATTTTGTGATGATATTATTCTAAGGCCGTCGGTATACGAGTAGAAAGTTGCATTTAAACACTTTATACTCAAACTAACACCACACAGACTAAAAGGACACAAATGTTAACACTTTTGAGAAAGATTGACTAGGTATGCATGTCACGGTGTGTGCGCTTGTTACTGGTTCATCATGTTGTTCATTTTGAGGTCTTTGAAAGCAAATACCCCGTCACAGCAATGGTTACAGCGGCAACAGGCATCCACCTGATCCATTTTCCCTGCAAAAACAAACACAACAAGATTTGACATCATCTGTAGCACCTCATCAACAATCAGAACATGTTTACAATCAAGGATGAACATGAGCCGAGAAGGGGACACAAAAGCCACAAGGACGGCGCACAGACAAGGACAGCAGAAGACATACGGTGCAGGACAAATAGAGCCGGGATGCCTCAGAGCTACGCTGGAAAATTACACCCTACAAAATGGAGATCGTCGGAGACACTTGTTAGTGTGCATCTTATAATAAAAAGCGGACCTGTAGTAGGGAAACAGAAGCATTTTGCAAACGACCGGACAGCATTTTGTAGCTTAAGCAGAGAACTGTTTAGTGGTCATGCATAGCCCTGAGGATGATGGATGCTTAAGCAGAGGAAGGAGACGGGACAGGAGCACTGTGTACCTTTCTACCACAATGGGCCCAAGCACCAATACAGCAAAGCCAGGACAAGGCCGATGGCTACGGCTAGGATGGGCTGCAATAAAGACAGCTAAAGGAGGGAAGGGAGGGATATTACTGAATGACTGTCTTATGTTTATGTGCGCTATTATTGGACTGGTAAATTTTACTATCATCAAGAAAAGGAAATCAAAAAGGTGAAGCGTGTAATTGTTAAAACACTTAAGACAACGCCATTGTTTGTTTAAATGCAATGCAGTAAGTGTGGGGCAGTACCCTGCCTGTCAATGGCGTGGGTTGATGAAGCAAGCCTTTGCCATCTCTCAGTGGTTTATCAGCTTGGAAATTTGGAATTATTTGAAATTTTTATATATATTTTTTAATATTAATTTATAGAAATAAATTAATGATTTAATAATTAAAACACTAAAGAATTTTTTTCTTAAGTGACTGCAAAAATAAAATAAAATATTTGATTCATACATGAAACTGTCACAAAAATATTAAGACACATCCTTCCTCATTTTTGTTTTGGTGGCATGTTCGAGAAATATTCAGCATGTATTTTATGTTGTCACATGGAATTTTGGGGGGAAAAAAACGTATGCATTTGCACTGAAGTGAAATCTGCATATTTCTTTTTATTTACTCTTTTTATAGTGAGTGTCAGTTTTGGACCCTGAGTCGAAACCTTAGTGGAAACAGTCTGCAACTACGTTTGGTGTTGTTAATGGTCACAGAAATTACACACTTCATCTTTAGGCTATACAAAATATTGAAACAAATGTGGAAGTTTATTGTCAAACAAACGGTGCTATGTTTTTCATCTCTGATTTCAAAGACAAACAACGCTCTTTCCTCTTGAACTGTCCCTATTGTCAGTGCCCCTATTGTTGAACATAAGCGTTACATGGACTGAAAACTCACATGACTGTCTTTGTCCTGCAGAAGCCTCAGGCGCTCTTGGCTCTGCTGCAGCTCCAGACTGATGGAGCCTTTCTCCTCCTCTACATTCTCATACTTCTCCCTGAGGCCTGACAGCTCTGACTGGATCTCCTCATACTGAGAGAGAAAAAGAGAAAGAGTAGAGACCTTTCATAAGGGGCAATGAGCCTAGTCAACACACACACACACACACACACACACACACACACACACACACACACACACACACACACACACACACACACACACACACACACACACACACACACACACACACACACACACACACACACACACACACACACACACACACACACACACACACACACTGTATCCAGGGGCCAGGTCTTTTTTTAGGTGCAGAGCTCTTTTGTGACATGCCTGCTAATGAGTCTCAGGCAGTTCTACTTTCATTCTCAACTATGGTGGGAATAACCTCTTTCTGCAGTTCTTTGATCCTGCTATTGCCTTGCTCCAGCTGGCTAGTGTCTCTCTGGTGTTCCTCCTGCAGGACGCTCAGCCGTTTCTCCATGTCCGCCTGCATCTTCTCCAGGGTCTTGACCGTGTTGCTCAGGCTTGTGGTCTGTTTCTTGGAGCTGAGGCAGAATGCAGGTTCAGATTGCAGATAGATTACATCATTACATCACAAGTCTGCAAAAGGATCTTTTTCCAATTTAAAAATGAAATGTAAGGCTGGGTATTAAAAAGGTATAACAATTCGATTCAATTTCGAGTCAGAAGCATTACATTTCAGTTGATTCTGATTTGATTTAATTCAATATTGATTCATTTGGATATACATCAGGTACAGTATGTCCATTTATCTTAAAAGGAAAGTAAAACTCAATTAAAGCTGCAAAACTATACAATACACTGTCAATTGGTACATTTCTTAAATATTAAATTTTAAAATTAACAGTCCAAATTCAATTGCCATTTATTTTTAGATATAATATCAACACTCAAACAGTAACAGAGTTGTATAACAAACAATGAAATTGCACACAAGGCAGTTTTATACCAACTTCTTAATGATTTAAGTATGTTTCCAGTCTAACTCTTTGTTGAAAAACATTTAGTCCATTGGTCAAAACCACAATTATTGTTAAAAAATTTTTTAAAGCTGAGACTTTGTTTCATATCAAAAGTAATAAAGCACAAAGCTACAAGGTGCACTACAAATAATTTTTGGTGTATTTTTTCCATGCATCATCAGAAAAAAGCATAGACTAAAAGAATGATCTTGGGATTTAAGAATCGATATTGGTTAATCAAAATGAAGATCGATTAAAACCCAGAAACTGATATTGTCCAAGTGAAGTGTGCCATTTTTTCATGTTTAAATGCTGGTATTTAACTATAAGTAAGCTTATAACGATAGTTCGACCAAAAATGAAAATTCTGGCATTCTTTACTCACTCTCATGTTGTTCCAAACATGTTGTTGCAAGCATTGAAACCATACGATCCCACCCTCCCTGCAAATCATCCAAAGCCACGCCTCCAAAACATGAGGGCGCACAGACCAGAAGCAAGACAATTTTATTGGATTACATCATGTGTCATTCACCGGCAAGAAAACTTTACAGTACAGGGAGTAACAGTACTACAATAACAAACGTAAACAACTGTTTGCCTGCCATTCTCGCTCTGTATGCACAGCATACGTGAAACGCGCTGATGACGTATGATGTCTGCATGAACAGGCTGTGTGCGCAGTGGTGCGCAAACACATGTGACTTGATAGGGAACACATGCTATCCTTTCATTCGGACCGAATGCAATGATTGAACGAACATTTTATGGTCCTACGCCTTCCACAGGCTATATATTTATTAAAATACATTTAGACAGCTTAACAGTGATTGCTATCAGGATATGAAGAGACTTTCAACCAGCATAACAAAAAAAATGCACCTTAAATGACATCAAACTTGCAACACAGTAAATTTCAGTCTGTTACTCACACAAAAGACATGTCACGCAATGACACGAGGGTGAGTAAATAATGAATTTCTTTGGCTGAACTACACCTTTAATTTACCTGAGAACTTTAAACATTGTGGCTAAATAAAAATGGTGTCTTAGGCATCTTGACACAGCAACACTGACTCACCCAATAGCGTGAGTTTGGGGGGGGGGTAATTTGCAATTACATTTGGTCATTTGGTACTTCTAGTGGCACGGCAATGGCACACTTCACGTTTAAATTAGCTGTAGCTGACACCGGCTTAATACTGACCTGTCCAGCTCTTTCTCCAGCTGCTGTTGTTTCTTCATTAGCTGTTCTTTCTCTGAGCGCAGGGTGTTGCTCTCACTCTGCAGGCTGATCTTCTCTTTCTGCTGTTTATCAGCCAGCTGCTCTCTCTCTGACCTCAGAGACACACACTCCCTCCTCAGGCTCTCACAGTCCTTATGCAGCCGCTCCAGCTCGCTCGCTGCATCACACACACATACACACAATTAAAAACATACCCAAAAACATGCACACAAACTCACAGATATTGCGACACACACACAAACTGACTCACAATGCTACTTTGTTACATAACGGTGGAAGCGATGTGAGAAATGTGAGTCATCTTCTGAATATCTGTCAGATTACTGCAAACACTGCCGTGACTGTTGTTTGATGGACCTAGGGGTTAATTTGTAACCTCCACAAACACATTATTTTCCTCATTCAATAGGTTTCTGGGAAAGGAGGACAAAATCCTCTGATAGATAATAAATGTACAAAAGACATAAAAATGCCTTAATTTAATTGGGGCAAAATACAGTAATTTAGCCTGGCGAGGCTAAAGTTATGTGATATTTATTTGATTTGATTATTATTATTATTATAAAATTATTATAAAAATATTATTATTTTTCCTCAGAAATGTATAATTGAATTTATTTTAAGGAAATAACCTTTTAAAATGAACACTTTAACCAATGCATAATAATGTTTACATTATTTTTATTACTATTATAACAATATCAGAAATATTCACATTTGTTAATGCTAATTTGATAAGTCATACTTACTATTTTTTAAGATGTATGGATTTTTTTTATATAAAATGTACAGTTATTTATTTATTTATTATTATTTTTAAAAACAACATAAAAAAAGGTAAAATAAATAAATAAATAATGAATTTGCATTTTGGTTTAGAAAAACACATGGATGAGATGATGTTCTCACATAATTTCATGATTTTTAGCAATTAAATGAAGCCAGTTTAAAATGTAGGCTTCCCATCTGTGAGGGGAGAGGTGTGTGGGGTTGTGGGTACCTTGCTGTTTGGCAGATCTGTCTCTCTGCTGGTTCTGCTGTTGGTGACTGGCCTGTACACTGTCAAGCTCACGCTCGTACTTGTTTGCTTCCAACTGCCATTTCTCCAGCTCAGAAGTTAGCGTCGCTAAGTTCCCCTTCAGCGAGCTGACCTCATGCTCTCGCTCGGCTGCCGTTTTCTCCATAGTGCGGCGCAACACCAGCACTTCCTCCTGAGCTGCGTGCACTTCCTGTCTCATGCTGAAGACCGCACTGTCCTTCTGATCCTTGAGATTCTCCATGTCATCCTGCAGCTTCTGGAGCTGAGCTGAATAAACATGTAGGCCATTTGCTATAATACATGGTTGAGTAATAAAAACTTAAGAAATACGCACCCTCCTTCACTTACTTTGCAAGACCTTTATCTGTTTTGCTGACTCCTCTGCCTGCTGCTTATTGGCTTTTTTCTCCTCCTCCAATTGACCTGTAATACACAGCACAAGCCATCAGGGGGACCTATTGAGCATGACTGCCATTACAAATATCGAATGTTCACAGGCTTACTCAAATATCCAAATAATTATAATAATAATCATCACGTGTAATTTCATATTTATTATTATTTAATCATGCATTTTACATAAATAAAAAAATATATGTAGTGAGGCAAAGTTCAGTGCTGTTTTAGGATCAGATTGGTCTCTCATTTCCTAATGTATAAGACATTAAAGAGTAATCTGTGTGAGGTTACCTTGGAGTTCGACACACTTGTGTTTGCCCGAGTTGGCCTGTTCATTGGCCTCCCGCAGTTCCTGGTTCAGCTGCTGAATGACCTTCTCAGACTCACTGGCCTCCACAGTGCTCCTGCTCAGCTCATCTGGATAAATAATTACATTATCTACTGGGAACTATTAAATGCATAATTAGACACTATTATGGTGCTCTGCAGTCAGAGAGTCACTATTTCATCAACAGTTAATGTGTGATCTGTGTCTTTTTCTCTGTATCAGCATCAATGAGTTGCATTTAGACTTCGCCGGATTGTTCTGCCCTCTGACGAAGTGCAAACCCTGTCTCCAAAGGTTAATTAAATCAGAATTAATCGCATGGTAATTTCCCTGGAGGTCAGAAAATGGGTCTATTCCATGAATTAATAACTTGACTCAGAATAGATCCATCCTAAAAACATAATGTCATAAGTTGGGTTTAAATGGGGACCTGCAAAAACGATGGCTGAGGTTTCAATAAAGCTGCCATTTGAATAAAAGTTTGAAAGGTTCTAATGTTATACAATGCCATTTCATTATGAATCAGAATTTTTTTTAAACTTCTCTCCATTCATGAAGATTTTTAACCTTTAAATAAAGATCCGTTGCTCTGCAAATGTTACGTTTACTGGCTGCAATTTAGTTTGCCTAAACTTAGAAAAAAACCTGCTCCTCTTGCTGAAAACCAGGCCATCTTATCAAATGCTCCAGAAAGATATGACCTCATCTTACAAAATCAAGGGTGTATACCATAAATGGGCATATCAAGGCCATATCATTGCAATCAGAGACACATAATTCCAGAAAATTGTACTTCACATGCCTTGCTTGGATGACTAAATGTACTGAAATCCTGTGCAGGCAGCTAGAGCAGAGAGGACGAAGGCATTAACGTTTCATGAGGTTCTGCGGTGGGTAATGTTTATGGATGCCATTCTGCATCAAAAACTCGATCTCTATGCAGACCAGGGCACATTGAAATGCTTTGGCCTAATTTTTTTGTGAGTGTGTGGAAAAGAAGACAGTCAGACGGACAACATATCTTCTGAAAAAACTAGTATGAGCAGAAAGCATTAGCAGAGGCTGGAAACTGTCCCATCGCAACTAATGATAACAAAACATAATAAAATGATTTTTGTTAAATTGCTTGTTCAGAACAAAAGGTTTTATTCATTACGCTTGAACTGCTGATGAGCAGCTCTGAGGTATTTAGTTACAGACATAAAATGCATAGTTAACAGAAATTTCACAAACTAAACATGAATTTTATGTCTGTCATTTTTCCATGTTAAACTTAATAAAAATGCATTATTTTCTTTAATGAATGCAATATTTTTTTACAAAAATATATCAAATAATTAAATAAACCAATTACTCAGAAGTAACTCAATAAAACTGTATACCCAGTGAGTCAAACAACCGTTATTTTAGACACAGTACCATGACCTACTCGAAGTATAATAACAAAAACAAGGTTTAATATACTATAAATGAATGCTTATAGGGACAGTACAGCACAATATTTTGGTTCTGAATTCTTCAGCAAATAACTATAAAAACTCAATAGCAATAAAATGTTTTTACCTTTGATCAAAGACACTTTATTAATAGGATCTTTCAGCTTCTGCTCATCCATTGTTTTCCTCACTGTGACAGAGCACGAGAGCAATTACGTCAACGCCACTTCAAAATATGAACTTTAGACATTTTTTTAGATATCAAAGTTAAGATATTTGGTTGAATAGAAAAGAAATGTTGATATGAATTTCCAGGTGATGTCAATTATGACTCTGCTAGTTAATGAGGCGGAGAACTACAATTATCACAGTTAAAAAAAAAAAAATAAGGCAACAGAACTGTAAGAAAATAAACAAGCCTTAATCTTTTCCCGTTTTAGCTTACACTCAAAACATAACGTCATGCCAGTTATATAATACAGCTTAGCATCATTGTATCAATTAGAAAGACTACTCATCACCTTTACTTCAGACTGAGGACTGAGGAAAACAGATGCCATTACCTGTCGACTCGTGATGTCACGTTCTGTCGGTGCCGAAACAGAGCTGCAATATTCAGGCTTCTTTAACTATCGATTCGCTCTGGTGATGAGAACTGGACGAATCCATTCTGAAGGGCGGGGGACACCGACGCATCTAAATATCTTCACTGGGGGTTTCTATGACAAAACAAGGCAGTAACGGTAGATTGGAGATGATGCAGATTAGCTATAAGATAGCTGCTGAAGTATATTGAACTCTTTTGGGTCGTTTGCTTTGTGGAAATTATTTATATGCCCCTTCTTGTGACCCCCTCCCCCCGCAGGTGATGGTCTGGAGGTCTCGCTCGCATGGGCATACACGTCCTGAGGCATCTAAAGAGAGGCAGCTGCATGGTAGAATACACTCAGGCCCATTGTTTCACTCGTCAGGGCGTCTCTTATGTAAAAACTGTTGACAATAGTGATCATTCGTGCTTGCATCAGTGCCAACCAAAGCACTGTGATTTCAGTAACCTATAGTATCAGTTGCAACTTGCATGTCAAAATGTCAATAACTTTGACTGCCAAACCGATCTCCGGTGTCTCTTCGATAGAAAACATGCAAAATACACCATTACCTCTAAAATAAACGCTTGCATTTCTTGCCAGTAATGGTTTGTGGTCTCCTGTTTGTTTATTTATTTGTTTGTTTATCCAGATGTAAACACAAGGCTGATTTTGTGTGCTGGATCCTCAAATTTTTAATTTCCAAGTCTCAAAATCTGTGATATCTACCGCTAAAATACTTGAACATGGACATCCTATTCTTTTAAATTGCCTGTGGGATATTTCAAACTTTTAGAATGGAAATCTCACATAGCATATTTGAACATATCATCATTACAGATTGCTGTTTACTTTATTATAGGCCTGCCGCCTATATAAAAAAACATATGTGCAACCTTGTTGTGCAGTTTCAAAATTGACCTAAACAGGACATTAGATGTAGATAATTAAAACTATGGATACTGTTACATTAAACATAAGCATTTCCAGTGCCATCTCTTTAAATATCTCTATGAAATCATTATGTTTTCTTTTCTTTTCTTTTTCAATTTGACCAACCGCAAGGCTACTGATGTGGAATTAAGAGTTTGCCATGCTCAGAGTTTGTATGGATCTTTCCTTTGTTGTCATGGTGATAGAGCAAACCTGTCTCATTCATAGTTCGTGCCCAAGTAAGTTCTGACCGCACAAGATAGACTGAGAAAAATCACACACCATCACCAGCAGAAAATATTACAGTCACCTTGTCCAGTGCCATCATGATAACCTTGAATCCTTGAAAGGGATGAGTCATGGTCGTAAATCTCTGTGATGTAAGATCTTCAGATTTTAATGACAACAAAAAGAAGCTGCGTTTTGTTGGGGAATTTTATTTGTCTCACATGTCTCGTACATGGGGCTGAATATAAAATGCTGTAATGCTAGAGAAAACCAGGTCTGAATCTGTGATGTCTATACTAGAGAAAACTAGGCCTGAATACATGGGTAGATGTTTAAAAGGCGCATGCGCTGAGGTCTTGCCACCAATAAGAAAAAGGCATTGATGCGGTTGCACTTTCTGTCGAAAT
Organism: Meda fulgida; assembly: GCA_030578275.1. Classification (NCBI taxonomy): domain Eukaryota; kingdom Metazoa; phylum Chordata; class Actinopteri; order Cypriniformes; family Leuciscidae; genus Meda; species Meda fulgida. Next base: position 14,535,418 of record CM060638.1, on the reverse strand, counting down.
GATGGATGATGACCTTTGATCTAGTCCCGCCCCTTACGGTTAAACTTTCTGTCAAAATGATGGTGACTGTTAGTTTAATCGTTTGAAGTTAGTTTGATAAGAAAAAGGGGAGTGTGACAGATTGTTTGAGATGTATTGGCTTTGATGGTGACAGTTAGTTTAATCGTTTTAAGTTAGTTTGGCGACAGACCAAGGAGGAGTAAGTAGAAAAAGATAACTGTACAAACGCTAATTGGACACCAAACGATAAGAAAAAAGGTATAAGACTAGAGCACTGGGCCTTGTAGAATCAGATGCCTGGCCAGCATCTCACTTTGTTGAACTGCTCAATAAAGTTATTTTCTTCTGAGACCTGAAAACCTCGACTCTGCACGATTTCTTGAGACCTGAATTCGAGATTGAGAACCTGACCAGAAAAACTCTGAAGTTTGCCACAACAGTTTGTCCAAGATTTGGATCTAAAAATGGGTATGGGTGCCTGAATATAATTCAGTGTTTTGTAGGCTAGATTAAGAAGATTAAGACTATTTCTCTGTCTCTTCCTTTCTCTTTTATCCTCTCTAATATTCATATTCACTATTATATCTTAAAAAAATTACATTTAACGTATATAAATAAATTTTTTAATTAATTGTTTTGCACGTCAGAACTGACCTTCAACACTGAAATGTGGTTGTAATGATGTAATTTGTTGTTTCAACTATGAAAAAAACATTGAAACAACATTTAATGCTAGATGGGTTTAACAAGATCAAACCGACAATGTCTTCAACAGCATACAAAAGAATTGACTGCCTTTTAAATTATTATTATGATCAGTGGGCTATTATTATTTTATTATATTTTGATCATAAGAGCTCTTAAAAAATAAAAAATTATGTGATAAAATATAATTATTATAACTATGGAAGGACACTATTGTAGAAATGCATACTGTACATTAACCTGCACAGCTACTGCCAAAAAAAGTGAATATGTGGCCATGAAACATTAATTTGAGAATTAGGGTACTTTATAATTCTACCTTTATATTATCTTAAAACTTCTGCTAACAAAAACAGTCCATTTAAATGTAAAAAATAATCGGCCTAGCAACAAGACGACCACTGCAACTACAGTATATTACAGTAATATTAATAGGCTACTGAAGTCTTCTGAGGTCATGATGATGCAAGTTGTGTTTGTGTGTGACTTTCTATGACTATGTTGATACAAGAAACATGAAATAGCGCCAGTTTGGGACACTCTAAAAGGCTTAATGTTAAAAAAAACGCTTAACTCGGCTTAATAGGCTACTAAAACAGTGGCATTAACAGACCAAACTCCTCATTAATAAAGCATACTATGTGAAAAGCAGATGAGCCCAGAATATGAATGCAACACGTTTAATTCCACGTTAAGCGTTTTTCTCCTATAGAAAACCATTATAAAGAAAACGCTTAATGTGGCTTAATGTGCTAAGATAGTGATATTAATAGACTAAATTCAGAAAACAGCTTATTAATAAAACATACTATGTACAGAAAAGCAGATGACCCCAGAATATGAATGCAACGCGTTACACGTTAACGTTTTCCTCTCATTGAAACAGTTAGCCTATAAAGACCAAGACCTAGTGCTTAATAGGCTACTAGGACAGTGATATGAAAAGAGCAAATTCTGTACACACCTTATTAATAAACAATTTAATCACATACGTTTTCCTCCCATATATAAAACGATAAGCGTTTTCTTTATAATGATTTTTTAATATGGGAGGGAAACATGGGTTATTAAACGCGTTGCGTTCATATTTTGGGTTCATCTGCTTCTCTGTACATAGTATCCTTTGTTAGTGTGGTGTTTGCTGAGTTTGGTCAGTTAATATCACTGTATTTAAGCCACGTTAAGCTTTTTTCACGTGTTGCGTTTTTAGAATGCCCCGCCAGTTTCAGTTACCCGGATCCAGAGTCCCGTGCCCGTGTAATGAAAGTAAATAATTAAGGAGATAATAACATGACTAAACCAGCATGCTATTGTTTTTATATGCAGCACAAAGCCAGACTAATGCCAGCTGTGTGAGGCTGTTAGACCCTGCAGGAAAACACACTCGGTGCTGTGAGAGTCAGTGACGCAGAAAGTAGATGTGTGAGTAAAGTTTGTTTGGAAGGCAGACAGGTAAACTGTCCCGGGAAGAAGGCAGCGCCGCAGGCTCCTGCTGAGAAGTGTGAGATAAAAGCAGATGGCAGAAAGGGCAGGAAAATGGAACATGAGGGGGTTGCTGCCTTTTCACCGCAAAAATCCGGGGCCATAGCAGACGGTCAGCATGACGTGTGTTAGAAATTTCCCTATAACAGCAGTTTGCATGGCCACGACCACTGCTTTACCACAGTACACGGTGATGGAGAGCTTCACAACAAACGCATGCAACGTTTTTCTACTATTAAGATGTGAAGGTATGACGCACTTTTTTTATTTTGATCTGTTTATTGTTCAGAATGAATTGACTGATGTTCAGAAAACTTCTTGTTCACTTCAGTGTGTATGACCATCATTCAAATGAACACCTCCAGAATCAGACGTGCCATGGTAGAGGTTTATCTCTAGTCATTGTCATGCTGCAGGTTATTGTGATAATGATGAGTTACTGATGTTTAATTGTAGAATAATTGTAGATATAGCGGTATACTGATTATGATACTGAGGGTATTAAACACTTACATGAATAATTGTACAGCATTCTTTCAGCATTACCTCACTATAGTTATACTGTGTGTACTATCAATTCTTAAGGGGTGCTAAATTCCTAAAGTCCTAATATATTCCACCTGAAAAGGGACGGCATATAGATCTAGCAATTATGAGATCATATAAAAATGTTCTGTGCAATATATCAGTTTCCGAAGCTTAAAAAAGGTATTTTTCTTGCTATACATTTTAAGCACTTAAAATTGATAGATTTGAAGGTGCTTAATACTGGAAGTTTGTTCATTATTGAAACAGCAATTGAATCTAGATCTATATGAATATCTAGCTGATCATTTAAAGCCAAAGAGTATATTTATGGAGTTCCTGAATCTATGTTGTATAGTCCTGGAATACATAAATAGTATTAAGCACTGTACATTTATCGTTTGTTTTGTATGCTCCGTTCACATTATAACTGTCAGTTACCCATCAAGGCTGACAAACAGTTTTGCACCACTTTGGCAGTCATATCACAGTTCTTGTAATTGGCAGATCAGTCTGCGGACTCCATTACAGATGAATGAGATGGTGATTTTTGTACTGTAAAAAAACAAAAAACATTAAGCCACAGTCATTTCTGTTTCACAGTCTTTTCTCCTCTGCCTTTTCAATTCATATATTTCTAACCACAGTACTTGTATCCAGTCAGTGAAGTGCTTTGAAAAGCCCACCAGAATGGTGGTCTATTAAAAGGCAATCTCACTTTTTTTTTGTCCCTATTTCATAGGCTTCCAAGTCCTGGTCCTGGAAAGCCGTGATATGTCCAGGTTTTGGCTCCAGCCTGGGTTTTAACACCTGATGAATCAGGTAATCTCATCCTCTGACTGTAAGAAGTTAGGTTAAGACAGTGATAAGGGGAGGATTTAGTGCCAGGCAGGAGGGAAGACCAAGAGGACAATGCAGCCATCCAGAATCAGAACTAGCAATCCTTTCCACGCTGGTCTTTTGCTGGTTTTACAGCATCGCCATCACTCCTCACACGCTGTTCTTGTCTGGGAGCTCAGCCTCGGGGGTGCGGGGGAAGTAGACAGTGGTCTTGTGCTCTTCGTAACGGTCAATGTGCTTGAGGTGGACGACCATGTGCAGGGCGTAAGCCAACACAAGTAGCAGAATCAGAGATGTGATTAGGCCCATCAAGATGGCTGGAGTGAAGAAAGTCGCACAGTCACTTGCTGAAGCAAACTTGTTGGACTGGACATTAAAGGCCTGGATCTGAAAAAGAAAAAGTTATAAAATGTTTTCTGTCTGAGAAAGTTATAAAAAATCTATTAACCTATACATGAACTAGATCTGGGTCTGTTGTCTGATAGAAATGTCTTAACCCCTTATTTACACTGCACACGTCTGGCTCTGGCGAGGTTTCGTTCTGTCCTCCACGCGGTGCCAACTCACACCAGGAGCATATCAGAAGAGAAGTGACTGGATGCGCGAGACCACAAGATTTGCATGTCCGACGTTGTTTTTCTTGATATTTCATAATTGATCTTGATTTTGGGGTTCTACAATGGTTAAGTTGGCTAAATGGTTATGTTTTGTCCGGTTTAATTGTGTTTATTGTTGTGTTTATTGCTGTGTCCTACTTTGTTGTGTTGTAGCCTACAGACAAAGTTAATGCACTTAAAAGTCCAGTTATGAAGGACAAGGATAAAATATTGGTGTTTTAGTATTTTAAAATACATCCTCAATTATCTTGTATCTTTATTTCACACACAGTGCCTTTGAGCAGGAGACACTTGGACTCGGCGTCTGTCAAAAATAGACTAGGCGCCTATCTTTAGCGAAGCAGCGAGGACAGCCACTTCTGGGACGCTTCTGAAACGTGCTGCGACGCGGCTGGAATAAACCAGAGACTGTAAAAAAACCACAAGCATTGACTAGAGTGCCCTCGATGAGCTCCGGTGGCCGTGTCCGAGCCGCAATGCGCCGCAGACTTGTGCAGTGTAAATAAGGGGTTAAGAAATACAAAAATCTATTTTTAAATAGTTAATATGCTGAATATTTTTTGTCATGTTTATCGTAAAACAAATGGACAACTTTGAATTTTATAACACATCTTACTGTTTTTTTTTCTGCACTTTTTTGTCATTAAGTAATTTTTCAGATTCTGTGTCAAATTAAACAGCTTTGCTATGTGAACAGCCCCTTATGCAGTCTTAAAAATAAAGGTTCCAAAATGGGTTTTTCGCAGTGATTCCATTTATGATTCCCAAAGAACCGTTCAGTGAACAGTTCTTAAAAGAACCATTTTTCTTAGTTAAGAACATTTTAAAAATCTAAAAACATTTTGTAGAATAGAAAGGTTCCATGGATGTTAAAGGTTCTTCACGGAACCATACATGTCTATATGCCAATAAAGAACCTTTATTAACCTTTTGTTAAGCATTTTCTATAAATGAACTAATTTCCAAATACTATCAGGAAAAAGAGACTCTCAGAAATACGTAATTTCAGTAAACTTAAAAACACTCAAGCACTTTTCAAGGCAGCTACCTGAAAATCTGTGAAAGTGATGTGCCAGTTTGCCGAGCTGTCAGTGTGGGAGCTGGGCACCAGTAGGGTGTCATATTTCTGTAAGCTGCTGACATGCTGGCAGTGGTAAGAATAGGTGGCGGGGGCATAGACCTCCGTGGCATTGAACGTGGCCTCATGAGTCCAGTTGTAGTGGATGTGAACACTGTCCAGAGTGAACCAGTTCTGGCTTACTGATTCGTAGAATGTGTTGGACATCTGAAGCCTTCAGAAAACAGACAAGAGGAAGTAATCAACAACTGAATGTAATTATCAGCCCGTGAGGTTTTGTGTAAGCTTCTAAAGGATGCGTCAAGATGAGTGAAGTAGAAGTAAAAGAGTGTTTACCTGATGACAAGTCCTCTGATGTCTTCCAAATCGCCCAAATGCAACGATAGCCTATAAAAATGCAAGATTGTCATCAAATTGTCATATACAGATATATACATATATATATATATATATATATATATATGTCCAAAAGTTTGTCAAGAGTCCATAAGATTTTTGTATAATTATATGATTTTTAAATGTATAATTCGTTCACCTATAGGCAGCATTTATTTGTAAAATATTACAATTTAAAACAACTTTTACATTTTTATATATTTTAAAATGTAATTTCAACATTGAATAGTATACTACTTAATATTTTTGTGGGAACTGGGATGCATTTATTTCTGGATTCTTTGATAATTAGTTTAAAAGAAACAGCATGTGTTTGAATTTGTTATAAAATTATAAATGTCTTTACTGTCACTTTTGATCAAGTTAATGCATCCTTGCTGATTAAAACTATTAATTTTAAAAAAATCTTGCTGACCCCCAATTTTCATCGGTACATGTATGCATACATTTAGTGGCTCCAGAGCCTCACACAAAATGTATTAAATTATCTGTATATTCAGTATCCACAAACATGAAACATGAATTTAGTGGTATGTATGATGTCAGTTCACCTCACTACAAAGTGTTAAAATACTTTTTAAATTTTAAAGAATATAGCTATTATTTTATTATCTTTCTTTTAAATAAATGCCACTTGGTTTGATTTTTTTTTGTTTTATAACATGATTGTATTTTAATATACAATGTAAAAAGTCTAAAAACACATTTTGGGGCCATTGTATATACTACAAAATGCTACTAAATCTGTGGCAGGAAGAGTTTTCAAGAATACTTACGTAGCCTTCTCCTTTGTACAAACAGAGCCTTTGGTCTCTACTTGTGCATTGGGTCCAAACACCCTCTCTGTGAGGTCCAGGAAAGTGTTGTTCCTATATCGAATAGCCAGTCTCTTAGCTTTGAAGAGGATGCATATCTTGCCATTGTAAGCTACAGTCAGTGGGGAATAGGGTCCCGAGCTGGTAGACTGTAGTAACTTCCGTTTGGTTCTGGGCTGGGCATGCAGATGCCACCCGTAAGGCTGATTGAAAATGATAAGACAAACTAAGAGATGATGTATGGAACATATGCATTATTGATGGGCTTCTCTGATCTCAAATGTTTTCTTATAAAATGAAACGCTCAGGCTTAAGAAGGCAGATAAGATATTTCCTGGATATTTCCTAATATGTTAGTTCTAAATCCATCACTGTGTTATTGGTCTTGTAGGATGCTGGGTGAATTAAGGCAGAGATGTTGCTTATGGAAGCCAAGGTCACATTGACTATCAGGGAAAATGCAATACCTGCAGTATTCTTCTGAGTGGGTTTTCAGCTGCAGGCGAATAGCTCTCCTCGTGTGAGGCACTTGGACTCTCAACATGTTCTCCAGCTGCATCACAAAATGTTGAAATAGGACAATGGGGGAGATAGCATGGTGAGTTCTTTCAGTTCATAGAATCACTATATTTTTAAGCACATGAAGTGAATATGTAAGTTTTCATTTCTGCGGTATGAAGTATACATTTAAAAAGAGATCTAAGAGATCAAACTTATAGAACATTACAATCTGCACAATATGCAATAGAACCACACTAGTATATTGTTTATTTCAATCCGAGATAATATCCCATTTGCATTAGCTTCTAATAAACATTTAAATAAAAGCTAATGCTTAATCTGTCATAATACTACAGCTAGTTCCAGTTCTCGAATTTGATTTGCGGTGGGGATTATTCAGTGACTATTTCTACGGGTTAAATCATTACACCAGTTTTATTTAGATATGGTTTTCGTTAGTAAGTCATTGAATTGTTCACTCAACCAATTCGTTCAAAACACTCTTTCATTCAGTAATGAAACTCCAATGCTGTATGTTATTCGGAGACATACAGTAACTGCTGTGGCTTCGTGTGGAAGTATTTTCGCTAGTGGAGCAAATATAGTTAACTTAAAATCCCCCTGTGGTGAAAATCAAGATTTTAATGTTGTTTATATGTCTATGTGGTGTTTTTATTATGCTTTAAGACAAACCATGTGCAAATTCATAAGTCAACACCATTGCTGAGTATTTTCTCTTTAAAACCGCAGTGATCTAAAGACCGTCTCAAAAACAAGGTTTGGAATCGCTGGTGTTTCTGACGTCACAAACTACCTTGTAACCAATCACGTCAACGTGTGCTCACCAACGAGTGGCTCTCTGAGCTGATGTGAGTGGGTGGAAGCGGGGCTAATTTACATATTCATAGAACCGACTATACTAAACGAGGCAAGGGTGTAGAGTTACATTCAAGCTATTTTAAGGCATGAAGAGTTTTTTTTTTTTAAATATGTCATTTTGGTTATCATGATGATCAAGATGAGTTTTAAGGGATACAATTATTGACTACAGGCCAGGGGACTTTAAAATATTGTCTAAAAATGAAATTACGCTATATTAACTTCTTGTTTATTAAAATGTATAAAACTGTTTCATTTGACCTGGCAGCTTACACAATGCTCAAGAATGCAATGTAAATAAATAGATAAACAAGTTTGACTTTACACTGCTATGCACAAAGTAAAAAAAAAATGACAAAAAACTCACACTCAACAGAAAATGAGATTACTATATTTAAAAGATGCTGAAGGCAAACCCAAAAAACATAACTGCCATGAGAGTAATAGATACTGACCTGTTCTAATTCTCACAGCTTGATATGGTGGGACCTCCGAGCTGTGAGGGGAAAAACAAAGCAAAACAAAAAATGGGTTGATCTCTTTGTGTCAGGCTGTGGCCTACTTATCAACCTCTAAGACAGATTTCCCATAGATCCACTCAGCGTGATGCACCAGTCATGCATGACCACAAGTCTGACATCTTCAGGCCAGATTAGTGTCTCAGGAGATGACAAGACATTTAGTCGAATGTCATGATTCTCACGTGCTTAGCACCTTGAGTCCATCAACAAAGTGGGGGCTAAAAATTACTTAAGGCACCTTGCATGTACATTCACACATGTATATTTATCTTTTGTCACCTAATCCCTCACGCTGGAACTTGCTGGATTATCCTAAGATGAACCATTTATACATCTAATCACAGAGATAATGAGCTTGGCGGACGATCTCATAAAACCTTATTAAGAATCTGCTGCCCTATCTAGGAAAAAGTTTCCTGCTGTGTGAACGTGTTGACATCCAGAGCTGGATCTAGATTCAGGCCTGTTCACCTGCAGCAAAGTCAGCAGGGTGTGTGATAGTGAACGAGAGCATCAGATGACCCTGGCTCACTCTCTTTAGGTCCATCTCTTACGTACTACACTGGAATTTAGTGCTTAGAGCTTTGTGATCATGAAAGAAATTAAAGAATACAGCAAAACATAAACAGATTACTGCATGGATCATTAAAATGTATTCAGTTCTTAAGCGTGATATGAGCAATGAATCAACAGTGATGTGGCACATTGACATATAATCCAATCAAAAGCAGGTGCGAAAACCAAAAAAAATGACATGTGAAGAGCTCTAGTATACAGTTGTACAGTTTTTTTCTTCTGGGTAGTTTTACTAAAAAATAAGAACAATTTTAGCACAGCAAATATGGTCTACACGACCCTGCTGAGGAGTGTGTGTGCACGAGGAGTGACTCTCGCCTTTGTTCTAATGCCAGTTTACCGAGGTCAGCAGCTGAGGACTGCGCTGCTGTCATTGGTTATGGCTGGACACAGTAGCCTAAGTGCTGAATTGAGCATTTATGTAATGAAAAGCAGCGTTCACACTATGTCTTCACCTCACTGGCGCTTTCAGAGCTCAATATCATCTTTTGCATATATAGATTATCGGTTTAGCATACAGATTAGCACAGTACACTTCCACACACTAGCACAGTACTCTACAAACACAACAACACTTTAAAATAGATTTGTCTGTTTAATGTTAATAAGATTATAGCCTTTGGTCTAATTCCACTTGCTGCCATTCTTGACGGTCTGTTTTTGGTCTGCACTGCACTGACCCTGAGTAACTTGAGGAGGGTTGTAAACCACTCAACACTTTTTACTCCTAAAACACATTTCTGGACTAACAAGATCCCCAATGTTTTAACAGCCTGCAATACTGCTCTTATCCCTATAAATCCTAAGCTTTAGATTCTATCTAGGGAGGGATGGGCAAGTTGGTAGGTTGTTTAGCTGCAGTTGAAAGAAAGAAAGAAAGAAAGAAAGAAAGAAAGAAAGAAAGAAAGAAAGAAAGAAAGAAAGAAAGAAAGAAAGAAAGAAAGAAAGAAAGAGAAAGAAAGAAAACATTCAATCTCGATCATATAATATATTAATATATAGGCCCTAGTATTTTTATATTCGCATATAAAGGCATCAATAATTCTAGGAGGTAACGTATATCATATAAACAAAAGAATAACCACTTCTTTAAATGTAATTTTGGCTCTTTGATCAAATTAAAAATAACAAATACCTCAATTTAGATCTTATTCATATTAAACAGTTACAATACTAAAAAAAAAAGAAAAGAAAAAAGAAATATATCATGTGACAAATCAGGCATCATCCAGGCAAAAAGATAAACTAAATGTTTAAGTTTGCTGATGTTTATATACAGTAGACACTTAAATCTCAAGCTCATTTAAAATATACAAAAAGTAGTTATTAGATTATACACACAAAAAACAGCTCTTAGAGATTTTTGTGAAACTTTTTTTCTTAAATTTGAACATTTAAATTTAGATTTAAACTAATTCTATCCTGTGTGGTGAGCAATAGATTACTCATAACTAGTATTCTATTTTTGCCCACACTCAAATACAATAATATCAGATAAGTCAATCATTTGTAAATAAATAAATGTAACTAAATTAACACATTTATGCTATTCCATCTTTGTTATGAGTAAAGGAATTCAGCAACTGTACAATAACAATAAACTGACTCAGTATATTCAAAGATGCTCATATAGCCACAGCCATCTGAATCTCACTTCATTCTTTTGTTTCTTGGAGTAGCATCTGTAAACTGACTCCTACAGACACTGGATAGGGTCTGCCTGCTGTCCCATTGTCATAGCCATGTTTGAATGTCTTGTACTTACAGAGAAGAAAAACTGCAGCAAAACCACAACACACTCTGAATCTAGAGCCCAGGTACGTCAAATTAATTTATGAGTTCCACGAATGCTCTTTCAGCATTTTCCTAATAAAGCGCATTTTCTTGGTGTCTCTTGCCCACTGTAAAAGACTAAGACAGTGCATCAGCTGCACAGCATCACTGCCCCATTCCCCCTCCCCACGCTAGAGCTGAAAGCGCAGCTCTTACCTCCTGTCCAGGATCGCAGGCACTTGATCGAAGGGCAAAGACAGAGAGATAAACACACACAGTAACAGGGAAAAAAACAGGAAAAGCTTGTGTTTAGCCATTGAGACAATCTGACGAGACTGCCAGAGATGAGGTCTGCTTCATAATCTGCTCTGAACGCACATCCCTAAACCTGGGCTCTCTGACGGGCGGCCCTAGCAGCCAATCAGCGGGCAGGGGGGAGATAATCGTGCGTCATTCGCCTCACAGCCTTCATTCTTGCAGCCTTTCTCTCACCCCACACCCTCTCTCTCTCTCTCTCTCTCACACACACACACACACACACTGTTCTGCCCCTCCCCTATCATTTTTCTCTCTTCTGCACCCTCTGTCTCATACAAACATACAGTAGCTGCCGGCCAACCTCAAGCAAAGGGGTTTACATGTTTCAACGCTAGTCCTGAGCCTAGTTTCATAAGCACTTGATATCTGGCATGCCTAAAAATTAGTTGAGAGCATGAAATTGTTTAAAAGCAGAATTAAATGTCATGACAACTGACCTAGATTTACACTGAATGCTTTGATAACCAAAATTAATCAAACAGTAGAAACCTCTATAACTTATCAACCTCCATTGTGGATAGCATAATGACCTTAAAGGGATAATACACACCCTTTTTTTAACTCCCTCTTATGTCGTTTCGAACCTGCATTACTTTTTTTTCTGTGGAACACAAAAGAAGATATTCTGAAACGTTTTAAATGTTTTGTCCATAAAACAACATTGGACCCCATTGACTTTCATGGTATGACATGCTTTAAAAAAGCAAGAGATTAAATACTGAACTAGAGAAAAAGTTTACTGTTGATGGTCTTCATCTTGTTATCTAGATTTGTATTGTGTAAATGAATGCCAGCAGAGTGGTTTTAGTGAGCCAAGTGGGTCATTTGCCCATTGTCTCGAATGTGCTTACGGTGTGATTGATAAGCAGAGTGACAACTGTCAGTCATCTTCATTGGGTAAGACAGACCTATTTTAATGTCGCCTTCACTGGCCTTAGTGAAATGCAGCATAGACCGATGTTAACAATGTTTTGTGCTTTTTTTACTCATAATGGTAGAAGTAAAATCATGAAACGTGCAAATAGCTTCCTTTGTCACTCAGACTGCAGAAAATGCAGAACATGTTTCTTTTTTTTTCAGATCTAAGGATAAACCACAAACAGGGTCGTAATAGGGGCCGTATGAAACAAATTTCAGGCCAGATTTAGTTTGCAGTTTAAGACGCCTAATGTTATTGCAAACTGATCTGAAACCACCCAGGCTGTCTTGTCCTCAGACACCCTTTATTATAGTTTTGCTTACATGAGGAATCATTTTCAGGGCAATGACGTTTACTGGACCACAGTGGCTAAATGAATCTCACCCAGACTGTTCACACCCAGACAGACTAACTCTCTGAAGGTAATAAAACTACAGGGCATCTACCAGTACCATATTTATCACACCATGCCCCTATAATGATGTTGGGCAAATGTTGCCATCTTGTGGTGTGTATTTCATGAGTGATGAATGTATACTTCGTTCTGCACCAAACTTCATCCTCACTAATTCTTGACATCCACATTAGAACATGCAAAGGAGTATGCTTTTTTTTGTTGCTAAGGTATCACAAAAATACATGAATGAAGAACAAATGCAAATGTACAGATTTAACCCTATAAAGACTACCGTATCATAGTTGCTTCTAAACTATCAACATGATCAAAACTGCTGAAAAACCTTTCACAATCTACTACATGCTTTCTTCCCTCAGATTTATAGTTCATACTTTTTTAGCAAGTAAAAGGCCTTTTAGTATAATTGTAAAAACGTTAAAATGTATCACATAGGATACATCAAGCTTTTGCGGAACGCATTGCATTATCTGTATTACAAGCTATCAGAATGGCATCTTAATTTTTACCAATATAAATAATTAAGGTGTTTTTGTCCTCATCAAATATGATACAAAACATAAAACATATTCAAACTATTTTTAGGATTTAAAAAATATTTTGTAGATAACATTTTTTTTTTAAAATCAAAAGATTTCATTTGTCAAGCTTTACAGAGTTAATATATAGTACATAACTAGGAACGAAAGGCACAAATGATATCAAATATACGATTAAAAAAAACATCTCAACATAGTACATTAGATCCTTTAACAAAATAAATTTAGAAGGCAAAACCTAAATTGTTACTCACCCTCATGTTGTCCCAATCCTGTATAACTTTATTTCTTCTGTAAACACAAAAGGAGAAGTTATGTTTGGGACTGACAGTCTGACAGCCTAATTCACCATTTGTAGTAGGCTAAGTTACTTTCACTGGATCTTTTGTCCATACAATGAAAGTGTATGGCTTACGTACGTGTATCCAAAACTGATATACCTTTGCAACACACAGGAGAAAGGCATAATCATGAGTAAATCAGAATAGTTTATTATCATTACTTATTCATTTGTTTATTTAGTTTTGGATGATCTATCCCTTAAAGATATATATCTCACTGAAATTCCTCAAATGCGCTCCTTGTGTTCGCTGATAGCAAAGCAACGCACTTCCGATTGTGCATCCATGGTAACCTATATGTTGACGGAAATTCCACAAGTGCAACAAACTTGTATCAGTTTGGAGCAAGGAGCTCAAAAATACCGTTAGAGGAGAACGAATGACGTCCAAACTACGATAAACGGCAAAATGCGCGTTCACTTCAAAACTGATTTTTATAATTAATTTAGGTATGAACACATAACTGGTTTGGAATTTGTTTCCCTAATAGATCTAGCAATACGAACGAACACATTAATATATGTTTAAACGGGACAAACCCTCTTTCAGTCGCTGAAATGCCGACCTCATCAGCGGCATTTAGCTCTCGGGCGGAGGGTGTTTTGAGGAGGTACAATGCTCTGCCTCCTATCCCAAGCCCACCGGTTCAGGAGGGAGAGTCAGGCCTTCCAGAGAGCAGGATGGCCGTGAGGAGGAAACTCCTGCGATACAGAAGGAGCCAGGAACAGCGACAACAGCTCCAAAAAATGATGTAAGAGCTTTCTTTGTGGTGTATTTTATTGTTTTATTCTTTGTTAATAGGTTGTTCACAATTAACCTGTGCGTTTTCATTTAATATAAAAATGTTGGTGGAACTGAACATAATAGCCTTACACTACCGTTCAAAAGTTTTTTATTTTTATTATAAATAAGTAATTTCATTCAGCAAGAATGCATAAGTGACTGTAAAGAGATTTATAACGTTAGAAAATATTTATGTAATGAAATTCTTTTTCTTTCTTTTTTTCTATCATCAAAGAATCCTGAAGAAAAAAAGTCAGCATATTTTAAATTGTAATAATTTTCACATTAGTACTGTTTCTAAAACATTTATAAAATCTTACAGACCCCAAACTTTTGAAGTGTAGTCAGTGTATATTGCTTAAAGTGTTTCACTTTTATAATCACATTTTAGTTTTTTGTTGCAGTTCACTTAAGCAAATTTGTAAAGTTTTAATGTAGGCCTATACATTCAAGTAAGTGATCACTTAATTCATGTATAGTCATAACAATAGCATGTGTAATAATTATTCAAAAATAAAAATGTGTCAACTACCTGAATATTTGTCATTGGGTGTTTTATTGTATAATAGAGTCATATTGTAATGTGATATCTGTAATTGTGTTAGAGTTGAAAAGGCAATGCAAGCTTACATGCAGGCCAAGGAAGCAGGACAGGCATCTCCTTCATCTCCTGTTCCAGAGCTTCCCTCAACAGTATGAACCTTTTACTTTCTCATACATCTCACACACTTTAAGTAGTCTCACATAGATGCATTGTATTTGTTAATAATATAATTACATTTTGTTTTCTAGATGATCAACGAAGAGAGGAAGCGATATGTATTCTATTACATTTTACCTCATAATTAACCTCTTTTATTACATGGTGGATCTTTTCATTTAATTGTGTTTTATACTTTTCCCTCCCCATTGTCCTTGTAGATGAACTACTTGTTCCTGAAAGAGTGTGTTGAGCAAAGTCCTGTCGCGCCATTTCAACAACAGTGGCTGGATGCCATGTTGGCCCGTGTGTCCCATCAGCTCCGTCAGGGACCCGGCAGAGAAGAGTTGCTTAAAGACATATGCAAGGAGGTCGGTGAGACCTATCTCAGAGTCATGATCAAGCACAGAGGTGAGTCAAATATCTGCTCTAAAATATAATCACATTAAAACATCATATTATCGATGGCAGTGTTGTCTTGATAATGTCAAAGTAATCATTCAAAATCGCATTGGTCCTGCTCCTTTTCATAAGAATGTTAAATGATTATTCTTCTCTTGTGATTTAACAAGGACATTTTCCTGAAAACTAACTTCACAAATGACTATAGATTTACAGAAAATAATATACATTCTAGATCTGTTTTTGTGTGTTTTAAAGTTTTTATGTAGAAACTGGGTATACTGGGTTTTTATTAGTTTGTTATTAATGTTTTTTTTTGCTAGTAAGCACTATACTGAAAGATCCACAGTCAACTGACACGATTTCTCAAGAAAGCAACAGATCTGCTGAGTAAGTGTGCACATTTTTACAAAGAAAAATGTACATGTTCTAGCAACATTTAACATAATTATCTTAATATGGCCAGTTTATAAAGTGTCTAATGAATTGTGATCTTGTTTTTGCTTTACCAGGATTCTAGATTTCTCCTGTCCATGGCATGACAGCTTTGTGCAGAGTCGAAAAGTGATACAGAAGAATCTACACATATTGCATCCAGCCATGCAGAGTGTCCTTGATATTTGCTACAGCACATTCTCCCACCTGCTCCTTATTGATCTCTCAGACTGCAGGTACTGCTTGATGATGATGTTTGGGATCTGGGATCACTCTTTTTCTGATTACATGCTGTGAATTTGTTGCTTGGGTCAATTGTAAATAACATTTACAAGATGATGAAAAGGAGAATATTTTGCACAAATATGCAATCTTTTATATTCATGTTTCAAACATTATTAAAAAGCTTTTACGCCATTTTCAAAAATATGCAGTTTTGCAACCATAATAAAGGGTTATACCACACTACCTATATTAAAACTATATTAAAGTAGTTATCCATATGAATTGAAATTTGAATTAGTAAATGCATTTCTTAAAACCTGTTTTAAAGGTCCACAGGGCTTGTAGACTGTGAGAGTCTGAAGAACAAAGTGGCTGTGGAGTGTGAGAGAGTCGAGGACAGACTCATGAAAGCCTGGTACCCCAAAGTCATTCACCTGCTCACCAGCAAAGGCACTCTGCAGAAAGTCAAACCCAAAAAGCTTGACTCCTTTTACAAGTGTGCCTCAACCCTTATATCCAATCAGGTGAGCTGCTGAGTATTGTTTTTCATGTAGTTTCATATCTGCTAGCAGTAACTATGAGATTTATTTCCCAACTGTTGGTTTTTGTGTGCCTAAGGGTAATTGAATTATTTGTTTTGTTTACCCTTTGTTTTTCTTTTAGCTAAAGGCTCTAGTTGAGAGGAGTGTGGTGGCATTTGTCAACTTGTTTGATCCCCTCAACATCAGCAAACTCCCCCTATTCAAGATGGACTTAATATTTGATGACGAGAAGATGGATTTTTATCCTAATTTTCATGATCTAGAGAAGGCTGTGCTTGAAATGGCAAACCTGATCAAGAATACTATGCAGGTTGTGAAATATATTGTTGTGCAGTTGCTTTACACACAATTATTCTGACTATGTATATAATAATATCGGATCGATCTATGTGCACATGTTCAATATTAAGCCCTACCTGTCCCACAGAAAGTGCAGACAATCCAGTCATGGCTAGCAGAGGGCAACGTTTCTGTAATGGATGCTAAGCTCTCAGATCATGTTCAGATGTGGGCAGAGACCACTCTTAGAAATGCTGTAAGGATAAACTTGGATGGTCCTGCCAAACACTTCCAAAGTTATGGTGAGTAACCAAAACACAAAACAACACCTAACACTAAGCCCACTTAGATGTTTTATGACTACTTTTGCTGAATTTAATTTAATGTTATTTTTTTTATCATCATTTAGTTGACAGCTATGACTGGTTAGTCAATGGGACGGCACAGTCTCAAGTGGAGAAATTAATTGAAGAAGAGCATTCTTTTGATGAGTACACTAAGGTCTGCTCAAATTAATTTCAATACATTATGTGCAGTACTGTTTAAAAGTTTAGGGTCGGTAAGATTTTGTTTTTTTGTTTTGTTTTTTAAAAGAAGTCTCCTTTGCTGCATTTATTTGTTAATTCAGTTAATTTTGCATTTATCATAAATTCAGTAAAAATAGTAAATATCATATCATTGTGGCGAGGGGGGCGTGGTTCCGCGAAGTCTGTAGCGGGAGAGAAGTCAGCGAGCCGCGCGGTGAGTAAGTGGGTCAAGTGCAGATAACGAACACCTGTGTCTGATTGCAGTAATTGGCGTGGAGACTGCATTTAAGCTGCCGGCGGTGAGAGAGAAGCTGAGAGAGACCTGGGACTCGCACTACAATTGTGGACGTACGAAGCTGTAACCCGAGACTGAGCGGTTGATTTTATTGCCGGTTACCTGCTTGCCGTGAGAGTGACACGGCGGCCGCGCACGAGCGCACCCTTTCCTTTTCCTCTTGAGTTGAAGTGTAAAATAAAAGTGCGAGTCCCAAATTTCGCCGACCCTGTCTTCTTCTTCCTCCAACTACACTGAACACACTACACTGGTGCCGAAACCCGGGAAGAAGAAGACTGCCGCCGCCATGCAGACCCCGCCGGGAACGCCATTTGCGGAGCTCATTCAAACGCTCGCGGGTCTTCACCGGGAGCAACACCACGCCCTGCTGGCCGTAAAAGAGGAGCAGGATCAACGGTTCCAGATGCTCCTCCAAGGCCAGCAAGAAGACCGCGAGCTGTTCCGGAGCTGGCTCGACCGGGAGGTTCGGGCCGTCCCCGCTCCAGCTACGGCCTCGGCCCCGCCCCTGCCTCTCAGCAAGATGGGACCCCAGGACGATCCGGAGGCGTTCCTGGACCTCTTTGAGAGGTCGGCCGAGGCCCGGGGATGGCCCCAAGCGGACTGGCCCATGCGACTCATCCCACTCTTGTCGGGCGAGTCCCAGATCGCCGCCAACCAGCTGCCAGTCCAGAACCTCCTGGTCTACGAAGATCTGAGGCGCGCCATTCTCCAGCGGGTCGGCCGCTCCCCCGAACAACATCGCCAGCGATTCCGGTCCTTGAGCCTGGGGGAGTCTGGCCGACCCTTCGTGCTGGCGCAACAGCTCCGGGACTCCTGCCGCAGATGGCTGATGGCCGACGGAGGCGACGTCGAGGATGTCATCAGCAAGGTGGTACTGGAGCAGTTCGTCACTAAGTTACCGAAGAAAACTGCACAGTGGGTCCAGTGCCACCGTCCGACGTCGCTGGACCAGGCCATCCACCTGGCGGAAGACCACATGGTGGCGTGCTCAGGGGTCGGCGAACCCCTACCATCGGCTTCTCTCTCTCCATCTCTCTCTCTCTCTCTCACTACCCCTTCTCTCCCCAAACCTGTGCCCCTTCCCAGGTCTCGCGGGGGGCTGGTGCCCCGGCCGGCGCCGAGATGGAGGACAGGGACACCGACGGAGCCCGTCCCTGCGTCCCGGGCCCCACCCAGGGGGCCCGCTACAACCGGCTACCCCGTCCCGAGTCCGGCAGCCTTGCACTCTCCACGCCAATTACTTGACCCGCTTCCCGCCACTGGAGCGGCGGGGGGGCCTGGGCCGGCTTGTTGGCGCTGCGGGGACCCGGGTCACTTTGTAGATCGGTGTCCGGTTATGGAGGTGGGGACGCTGATCCGAGTCCCCGACGCGCCGCAGGCTGCCCCCGATCAAACTGGCCTGTACCAGATACCAGTGAGTATCAAGGGGGGTACTTATCAGGCTTTGGTGGATTCAGGTTGTAACCAAACCTCTATACATCAAAGTCTGATACAACCGGGGGCATTGGATAACAGCCGCATGGTTAAGGTGCGGTGTGTGCACGGGGGTGGTGGTGAGATACCCGTTAATGCCGGTCGTAATTCAATTTAGGGGGCAAAAGCATAGTGTGGAGGTGGCTGTTAACCCGCACCTCCGGCATCCGCTCATTCTGGGAACGAATTGGCCGGCCTTTAATGAATTATTGGGGGTATTATCAGCGGGTGCCTCTTGGAAAAAGCAAAATAGGCGAAAGACAGCGGTTGTTCAGGTGGGGGATGCTGAGCCAGGACCACTGGGTCCTGCTACAGGGGAACAGAGGGCTCTGGCGAGAACGGTTCTCTCCGAGCGTGATGATTTTCCCCTGGAGCAGTCCCAGGATGAGACGCTAAAAAATGCCTTTAATCAGGTCCGCTCCATCGACGGCCAGCTCCTCCACCCAGACCAACCGCTCTCTTATCCCTATTTTGCTGTTTTGAAAGATAGGTTGTATCGGGTGACCCAAGACACCCAGACAAAAGAAGATACAACTCAGTTGTTGGTTCCTAAAAGCCGCCGGGAAATGCTTTTTCAGGCGGCTCACTCTAACCCAATGGCCGGGCATTTAGGGCAGGCGGCGACACTAAACCGTCTCATGGCCCGGTTCTTCTGGCCGGGCATTCACGAGAACGTGCGCAGGTGGTGCGCGTCTTGTCGTGAATGTCAGTTGGTGAATCCACCGGCCAATCCAAAAGCACCATTGTGCCCCCTTCCGTTAATGCAGGTCCCCTTCGAGAGAATTGGTATGGACCTCATCGGGCCATTAGAGCGGTCGGCACGAGGGCATCGCTTTGCGTTGGTTATGGTAGACTACGCAACGCGATACCCAGAAGCAGTTCCGCTGCGCAACATTTCGGCTAAGAGTGTTGCGAGCGCACTCTTCTCGCTAATCTCCCGAGTGGGAATCCCCAAGGAGATTCTCA
Organism: Meda fulgida; assembly: GCA_030578275.1. Taxonomy (NCBI): domain Eukaryota; kingdom Metazoa; phylum Chordata; class Actinopteri; order Cypriniformes; family Leuciscidae; genus Meda; species Meda fulgida. The sequence goes on along the minus strand of CM060638.1, from coordinate 14,515,551 downwards.
CTGATCAGGGCACGGCGTTCATGTCACGAACGATTCGCGAACTCTACGAATTGTTGGGCATTAAATCGATTCGCACTAGCGTCTACCACCCACAGACAGATGGCTTAGTGGAAAGATTTAATCGCACGTTGAAGGCCATGATTCGTAAGTTCGTTCACGAGGACGCCAAAAATTGGGATAAATGGCTAGAACCCCTCTTGTTCGCTGTACGCGAGGTCCCACAAGCCTCCACGGGGTTTTCCCCCTTCGAGCTCCTCTATGGACGGCAACCCCGCGGGGTGCTTGACGTTCTTAGAGAGACTTGGGAGGACGGACCGACCGCTGCTAAGAACGAAATTCAGTATGTCCTGGACCTGAGAACAAAACTCCACACTTTGGGGCGGCTATCAATGGAGAATTTGTTACAGGCCCAGGGCAGACAGAGTCAGCTTTACAACAGGGGAACTAGACTCCGCCAATTTGCACCGGGAGATAAGGTACTTGTATTACTCCCTACTTCCAGCTCTAAATTACTCGCAAAGTGGCAAGGGCCCTTTGAGGTCACACGGCGAGTTAATGATCTTAACTATGAGGTAGCCCGTACAGACAGAGGTGGAGCACATCAAATCTATCACCTCAACCTCCTCAAAAAGTGGGTTGAGGCAGAGTCAGTGATGCTGGCGACGGTGGTGAGTGGAGAGGAGGATCTCGGGCCTGAGGCGAGCACAAAATCGCAATCTCTCGCGCTGGCTCTTGGTGGAGATCACCTCTCGCCCTCCCAGCTCACTGACGTGAAAAATATTCAAGCCGAGTTTGTGGATGTGTTTTCTCCTCTGCCTGGTCGGACGAACCTCATTCAGCACCACGTTGAGACGGAACCTGGGGTAGTGGTACGTTGCCGCCCGTATCGTTTGCCTGAACACAAAAAAAAGGTAGTTCAGACGGAATTAGAATCTATGTTGGAGTTGGGGGTAATAGAAGAGTCGAGCAGTGACTGGGCGAGCCCGATAGTCTTAGTGCCTAAAACGGACGGCTCGATCCGCTTCTGTGTCGACTATAGAAAGGTGAACGCGGTGTCCAAATTTGATGCCTATCCAATGCCCAGGGTTGACGAATTGCTTGATCGGCTGGGCACGGCTCGTTTTTATTCGACATTGGACTTAACAAAGGGTTATTGGCAGATCCCCTTGTCTCCAATGTCCAAAGAAAAAACAGCTTTCACGACGCCGTTTGGGTTACACCAATTTGTTACCCTTCCTTTCGGGTTGTTCGGGGCTCCAGCGACCTTCCAGCGTCTGATGGACAAGATTCTCCGGCCGCATGCTGCATATGCCGCTGCCTACTTGGATGATATTATCATCTATAGTACCGATTGGCAGCGTCATATGCAGCATTTGCGGGCTGTCCTGAAGACGCTGAGAAGGGCGGGCCTCACGGCCAACCCGAAGAAGTGTGCAATTGGGCGCGTGGAAGTAAGGTATCTGGGTTTCCACTTGGGTCACGGACAGGTGCGTCCCCAAATTGATAAGACGGCAGCAGTTGCGACCTGCCCGAGACCTAAGACCAAGAAGGAGGTTAGACAGTTCCTGGGGCTAGCGGGATATTACAGGAGGTTTGTGCCTAATTATTCGGACCTCGCTTGCCCGCTGACTGATCTAACTAAAAAGGAAGCGCCAGATACGGTCCAGTGGACGGAGCACTGCCAGCAGGCCTTTACCCAGATAAAGGCTGCTCTGTGTGGCGGCCCGCTTTTGCATGCTCCTGACTTCTCTCTTCCTTTTATCCTACAGACGGATGCATCGGACAGGGGGCTGGGCGCGGTCCTGTCCCAGGAGGTGGAGGGTGTAGAGCGGCCGGTGCTGTACATCAGTCGTAAGCTCTCTAAGAGAGAGACGATGTACAGCACCATTGAAAAAGAGTGCTTGGCCATCAGGTGGGCTGTTCTCACCCTCCGCTACTACCTCCTGGGGCGGGAGTTCACCCTCTGTTCGGACCACGCTCCCCTGCAGTGGCTCCACCGCATGAAAGATACCAACGCGCGGATCACCCGTTGGTATCTAGCTTTACAGCCTTTTAAGTTCCAGGTGATCCACAGGCCGGGTGCACAGATGGTTGTGGCTGACTTCCTCTCCAGGAGGGGGGGGGGGGGAGGCTGCAGGCCGGACGGCTCCCCGGCCTGAGACGGGCGGTGGGGGTATGTGGCGAGGGGGGCGTGGTTCCGCGAAGTCTGTAGCGGGAGAGAAGTCAGCGAGCCGCGCGGTGAGTAAGTGGGTCAAGTGCAGATAACGAACACCTGTGTCTGATTGCAGTAATTGGCGTGGAGACTGCATTTAAGCTGCCGGCGGTGAGAGAGAAGCTGAGAGAGACCTGGGACTCGCACTACAATTGTGGACGTACGAAGCTGTAACCCGAGACTGAGCGGTTGATTTTATTGCCGGTTACCTGCTTGCCGTGAGAGTGACACGGCGGCCGCGCACGAGCGCACCCTTTCCTTTTCCTCTTGAGTTGAAGTGTAAAATAAAAGTGCGAGTCCCAAATTTCGCCGACCCTGTCTTCTTCTTCCTCCAACTACACTGAACACACTACAATCATTATTAAAATAACTGTTTTCTATTGGAATATATATATATATATTTAAAAAAATGTATTCCAGTGATGGAAACCAGACATTCCTCCAGTCTACAGTGTCACATGATCCTTCAGAAATCATTCTAAAATGCTGATTTTGTCGTGAACTGCTCCGAGACTTGGAGGTGAAGATCCAAATGCAGCTTTATATAGAAGAGTCGTACAGGCAGGGTCAAGAATGAGCAAACTGGACAATGGAGAAGAGACAGAGAACAAAACCAGATAGCAGGCAATGGTCGAGGCAGGCGGCGAGAAGCAAGGTCCAGTAACAATCCAGGTCAGGGTAAACAGAGAACGATCAGAAAACGGGGTACACAGTCCAAGGTCAAAAAGGCAATAAACAAAACACGGGAAAACGCTCAGAATTGCAGACAACAGTACAACAAGACTTCACAATAAGTGAATGTGACAACCAGGTATTTATGGTGTGAACTAAACAAGATGATGAGAAACAGGTGAATGAGATGAGTGCTGATGAGTCCGGGCAGTGAGTTATGGGAAATGTAGTTAGTGAGTGGAACATGATTGTCTTATCTGGAGTGCCCTCTGGTGGCTCTCAAGGGCACTCCAGCTGGTGACCGTTACATAGCCCCCCCCTTTAAGGAGCGGATTCCAGACGCTCAAAAAACTGTCCAGGTGGGAGGTGGAGCGGAGGCAGATCTGGGGGCGGGATGGGGGGCCAGGTCCGTGGAGCAGAAGAGGAACAGGAGACCAGGGTGGAGCAGGCGACCAGGGCGGATCAGGCTGTGCAGGTGACCCTTCAGGCGGCCAGGGAGGAGACGACAGTCCAACTGGCGGCCATGGCGAAGACGACACCTCGGGCGGCCATGGCAGAACAGAGAGTCCTTCGGGCGGCCAGGGCGGTGAAGACCCCTCGGGCGGCCAGGGCGGTGAAGACCCCTCGGGCGGCCAGGGCGGTGAAGACCCCTCGGGCGGCCAGGGCGGTGAAGACCCCTCGGGCGGCCAGGGCGGTGAAGACCCCTCGGGCGGCCAGGGCGGTGAAGACCCCTCGGGCGGCCAGGGCGGTGAATACCCCTCGGGCGGCCAGGGCGGTGAAGACCCCTCGGGCGGCCAGGGCGGTGAAGACCCCTCGGGCGGCCAGGGCGGTGAAGACCCCTCGGGCGGCCAGGGCCGGTGAAGACCCCTCGGGCGGCCAGGGCGGTGAAGACCCCTCGGGCGGCCAGGGCGGTGAAGACCCCTCGGGCGGCCAGGGCGGAGAAGACCCCTCGGGCGGCCAGGGCGGAGAAGACCCCTCGGGCGGCCAGGGCGGAGAAGACCCCTCGGGCGGCCAGGGCGGAGAAGACCCCTCGGGCGGCCCTGGCAGAGGCTCTGGAACAGATGCTGGCACGGGCTCCGGCTCAGGAACAGCAGACACCGGCTCTGGAACAGCAGACACTGGCTCAGGAAAAGCAGGCACTGGCTCCAGTCCTGGAACGGGCTCTGGCTCCGGAACAGGCATTAGCTCAGGAACAGACACCGGCTCAGGAACAGACACCAAAACTGTAACAGCCACAAGAACAGACACAAACACAGAAACAAACACTGGTTCAGGAACAGGCGCCGGCTCAGGTACAGCAGACACTGGCTCCGACTCTGGAACAGGCAATGGCTCTGGAACAGGCACTGGTTCTGGTTCCAGCTCTGGAACAGGCACTGGCTCTGGAACAGAAACAGACTCTGTGACGACGGCCATCTGGTCCGTAGACACTGGCTCGGAGGCGGCCATCTTGTCCGTAGACACTGGCTCGGAGGCGGCCATCTTGTCCGAAGACACTGGCTCGGAGGAAGTGATGTGAACAGTCACTGGATCAGCAGAAGTGATGTGAACAGACTCTGGATCGGCCATCTTGTCCGTAGACACTGGCTCGGAGGAAGTGATGTGAACAGTCACTGGATCAGCAGAAGTGATGTGAACAGACTCTGGTTCGGCCATCTTGTCCGTAGACACTGGCTCGGAGGAAGTGATGTGAACAGTCACTGGATCAGCAGAAGTGATGTGAACAGACTCTGGATCGGCCATCTTGTCCGTAGACACTGGCTCGGAGGAAGTGATGTGAACAGTCACTGGATCAGCAGAGGTGATGTGAACAGACTCTGGTTCGGCCATCTTGTCCGTAGACACTGGCTCGGAGGCGGCCATCTTGTCCGAATACACTGGCTCGGAGGCGGCCATCTTGTCCGTAGACACTGGCTCGGAGGAAGTGATGTGAACAGTCTCTGGATCAGCAGAAGTGATGTGAACAGACTCTGGATCGGCCATCTTGTCCGTAGACACTGGCTCGGAGGAAGTGATGTGAACAGTCACTGGATCAGCAGAAGTGATGTGAACAGACTCTGGTTCGTCCATCTTGTCCGTAGACACTGGCTCGGAGGAAGTGACGTGAGGCGTCTCTGGCTCGGCAGAGGTGACGCGAGGCGTCTCTGGCTCGGCAGAGGTGACGCGAGGCGTCTCTGGCTCGGCAGAGGTGACGCGAGGCGTCTCTGGCTCGGCAGAGGTGACGCGAGGCGTCTCTGGCTCGGCAGAGGTGACGCGAGGCGTCTCTGGCTCGGCAGATGTGACGCGAGGCGTCTCTGGCTCGGCAGATGTGACGCGAGGCGTCTCTGGCTCGGCAGATGTGACGCGAGGCGTCTCTGGCTCGGCAGAGGTGACGCGAGGCGTCTCTGGCTCGGCAGAGGTGACGCGAGGCGTCTCTGGCTCGGCAGAGGTGACGCGAGGCGTCTCTGGCTCGGCAGAGGTGACGCGAGGCGTCTCTGGCTCGGCAGAGGTGACGCGAGGCGTCTCTGGCTCGGCAGAGGTGACGCGAGGCGTCTCTGGCTCGGCAGAGGTGACGCGAGGCGTCTCTGGCTCGGCAGAGGTGACGCGAGGCGTCTCTGGCTCGGCAGATGTGACGCGAGGCGTCTCTGGCTCGGCAGATGTGACGCGAGGCGTCTCTGGCTCGGCAGATGTGACGCGAGGCGTCTCTGGCTCGGCAGATGTGACGCGAGGCGTCTCTGGCTCGGCAGATGTGACGCGAGGCGTCTCTGGCTCGGCAGATGTGACGCGAGGCGTCTCTGGCTCGGCAGATGTGACGCGAGGCGTCTCTGGCTCGGCAGAAGTGACGTGAACAGTCTCTGGATCGGCCGGAGGCTCAGGAAGGGCCTCCGGGCATTGCAGAATGCAGGAAGTCCTCTTCCTCCTCCTCCGTCTCCGAGAGGGTGCTGGACTGGACGGGACCAGCGGTGAGGGCTCTGGGCTGGACGGCGCCAGAGGTGAGGGCTCTGGGCTGGACGGGACCAGCGGTGAGGGCTCTGGGCTGGACGGGACCAGCGGGGAAGAGGACCTTGGCTCTGGCTGAGGGGATACTGTGGGTTCACAGAGTTCCTCATCTACCACACCCACCGTATACACAGAACCGCTTAACAGAAGGGCCAGTTCAATATAGCTCTCTAATGTCCCGTTAGGCTCATGCAAGGGCATAAATGAACTGAGCGGTTCTGATAGCCCTCCTCGGAAGAAGATCATCAGGCATTCCTCGCTCATAGAGGTGAAAGGTGCCAGCTTGACAAAATCTTCTACGTACTCCTCAATTGAATGACTCCCCTGACGGAGACACAGGATTTGGACTGCTGTGTCCATGGCTGATATCGCTGCTGGATCTGGGTGTGGCGAAGTCTTCTGTCGTGAACTGCTCCGAGACTTGGAGGTGAAGATCCAAATGCAGCTTTATATAGAAGAGTCGTACAGGCAGGGTCAAGAATGAGCAAACTGGACAATGGAGAAGAGACAGAGAACAAAACCAGATAGCAGGCAATGGTCGAGGCAGGCGGCGAGAAGCAAGGTCCAGTAACAATCCAGGTCAGGGTAAACAGAGAACGATCAGAAAACGGGGTACACAGTCCAAGGTCAAAAAGGCAATAAACAAAACACGGGAAAACGCTCAGAATTGCAGACAACAGTACAACAAGACTTCGCAATAAGTGAATGTGACAACCAGGTATTTATGGTGTGAACTAAACAAGATGATGAGAAACAGGTGAATGAGATGAGTGCTGATGAGTCCGGGCAGTGAGTTATGGGAAATGTAGTTAGTGAGTGAAACATGATTGTCTTATCTGGAGTGCCCTCTGGTGGCTCTCAAGGGCACTCCAGCTGGTGACCGTTACAGATTTGCTGGTCAAGAAACATTATAATAAAAATTATTATTATTATTATTAATGTTGAAAACAGTTTGGCTGCTTATTATTTTTGTGGAAACTGGGATGAATTTTTTTTAAATATAATTATTATTTTTAGCAATGTAATATATACTAAGTAGAAGTTAAAATCTTACTGACAACAAACTTTTGAATGGTAATGTATTTTTAATTATATACTAAGGTGTTTGCTTTTATTGTTTTGTGTTTAATCCTTTTACACTCAATGTCTGTGTATTCTTAAATCTTAAATGGCTGCATGTCAGCAAGTGGAATGCTTTCGGGCACTGTCGCAAGAGGTATCTGGTCTTCCTTCTTTGATCCATTTTGACATGGTGCGACTGGACTGTGAGGAGCTCAAACAAGGTCTTGCAAAGAAAGCGAAAACCCTTTCCGAAATCATTGTGGGAAAGCTCGTCAGCTCACACCATCAATCCAGTCTTCAGTAAGATCAGTGTTTTGCCAATGTGTTTGCAATAGTTCGCCTCAAATCGAACATGTCATTTATTGAACAAAATGAACATAATTTATTCACCTTTATGTCTTCCAAAACCTGTGAAAGTTTTAGGTGAAATATGTGGTATATACTGTATATTTGAAATTTAGTGAAGACTTGTGTTTTTTTCAGGATTTGTAAAGAGTTTGAGGCCATTCAGGACAGGGCTTTGAAAGTCCCTGAAACAACAGAGGACATGATAGAAATGATTACTTACATTAATCAGGTGAAAACCAAGGAAATAGAGGAGCTCAACAATAGGATAATGGTGGGTACCTCAGAACTATTTACTTTGACATGTTATTAGTCTGGATAACAATTAAAATAGTTACTTTTTAAAATACTTTCCCCCCCAGGAAACACAGCACAGGATGAATTATTTGATGAATGTACATATTTTTGAACCAGAGCACCTTGAACTGAATGCCACAGTAGTGCTCTGGCCACAAGACATTTACCCCATCTTTGATCAAAGTGATGAGGTGAATAATTATCCAGGGATGGATTTAAATGGATATTAAATATATAAACTTTAAATTCTCTATTAGAAGGACTTACACAATTGTTTTTGTAGGTGATGGAAAAAGGCAAGCAAAAGAGTCAGCAGGAACTTGTGGGTCGAAGAGAGAAGCTGCTGCTAGAACTAGAGAAAGTAGGCCGCAGGATGGAGGAATTTGCAGAGTGCTCTGAACTCGATATGATTCAACAGGTATATTGCAAACTGAAATGACCAGTTTATTTGTCCAGTTAAAGAAATAGTTCACCCAAAATTAAAATTTTGTCAGTCACCTCATTTTGATCCCATATTCCGTGAAACGCAAGTGGATATCTGTCAGGCAGAACCTCCATGCTTCTGCTTTCCATATTTTACAATGCTTTGTCGTTTTCTTTTTTGGAGCTTGTCATGGTACATCACCATCAATGGTATTGTTTGGAAAACAGAAGCTTGGATACTGTGTTTAAGATCTCTTGTTGTGTTTCATAAAAGTAAAGTAAATACATAGTTGGTATGACATGAAGGTGAGAAAATGACTACAAAACCTTTTTGGCTAAACCCTTTATTTCATCTAACCTGTTATTGGACTTCTGAAAGATAGTATTGCGATACTTCCTCTCCTTTCCAGTATGCTTCTGATGTGAGAACAGTGCAGAAAAGGATACAGGACATTGAGGAATCAATTGTCTTTATCAACAAAGAAGAAGCCCTTTACAAGTGGGACCAAACCTCATACCCAGAGGTGGAGGTGATCAAGGAAACTATTGAGCCCTATCAGAAGCTCTTCAACTTGGTTCTGAAATGGCAACGCACAAGAAAGAAGTTTGTGGATTCATGTTCCTCTGATTTATAATTATAAATTGCATCACTTTAATGCCACTATTTTCAGACAGTTTATTTTCCTCTCCAAGAACTTGATTTATTTTATAAAGGATGCTATCTTGTCTTGTCGTCTGAGTGTAGATGGATGGACGGGTCTTTCTTGGATTTGAATGGTGAGAGTATAGAGCTGGAGGTTGAGGAGTACATCAGAGAAATATACAAGATGCTGAAGTTCTTCCTGCAGAAACAAAAGAAGGCTGAGCAAGAAAAGGAGAAAAAAGCAGGACAAAAGAAGAAGCCCAAAGAGGAAGAAGACAAAAAGGAGAGTGCCACTATTCACATCTGCTCAAGTGTTGTAGAGCAAGTCAAAGAGTTCAAGGTAATGTTTTCCACCCTACAGATTAAAGGATTGGTTCATCCAAAAATGAACAATAATTTACTCACTCTCATGGAATTGCTTGTAGGAAGATAAATTACAGAATTTTTATGTTTTATATTCTTAGGAGTACATTCCAATGGTGTCCATCCTGTGTAACCCCGGCATCAGACCTCGGCACTGGGAGCAAATGTCAGAAATTGCGGGCCATGACTTGACCCCTGATTCTGGCAGCAGTCTGCGCAAAATCCTCAAACAGAACCTCACCCCGTACCTGGAACTTTTTGAAAGCATCAGTGCAGGAGCCAGCAAAGTAATAACACTGTGAATCCACCCCAGATGATTTGGTGCAGTTATATGCCGTATAAACAAAACATCACATATTTTTTAAAAATGTTCACTTTCAGGAATTCGCTCTGGAGAAGGCCATGCATAATATGGTGGAGGTTTGGGAGACAGTGTCATTTCAATATCATCCATACAGGGACAGTGGCGTGTCCATTCTCTCCTCTGTGGATGAGATTCAAACCATGCTAGATGACCAGATAGTGAAAACCCAAACCATGAGAGGCTCTCCTTTCATCAAGCCTTTCGAGACAGAAATCAAGGTGAGATAGTTGAAGGATGGGTATTTCAAGTCATTTTGTAGTCACATAAAAATTAGTAATTTTGTATTTTGTTTTATTTACAATCACAAATGTGAATACCAATAACAGTTTCTTAATAATAAACAGAGCAATTCCAAGAGTGTCCTCACACCATCGGTGCTCGGGCCCTAACAAGCCTGCTTCAAAAACCTATGCATTTCTTTTAGAAATAAATATGTATTGATCAAAATAAAAATAAATAAAAAAGAATAAAGGAATTTATCTGATAAAAACTTTTCCACTCACCTGGAGCTTAATGCACATATAAACCTTTTGTGTCTATATAAAGAATGCTGGATTTTTATTGATTCATTCACATGTTCACATGCTCACATGTGCATAAGAAATATTTAGACAGATATTCAAGTAAAGAACATATTATCAGCTCATTTCTTGTCTGTTAGTTTTCTTTATCGTGGTTAAGGGATACTGAGTTAATTTAGAAAGACTAATTTAGATTTTTGCTGATTCAAACCAGATCTGGGAGGAGCGTTTGATCCGTATCCAAGACACTATTGATGAGTGGCTGAAGGTACAGCATCAGTGGTTATACCTGGAGCCCATCTTCAGCTCAGAGGATATAATGAAGCAGATGCCTGAAGAGGGCCGTCTCTTCCAGATTGTAAACAAACACTGGAAGGAGGTCATGACACACTGTGTGAAGGACCCAAAGGTGATGAAACTGACAAAATATGAATAATAAAAACATTGGAGGTTTGGAAATAGTTTTGCTCACATGCTAGCAGTATAAAACTCATTCATCGATTTTATTTTATGCTTGAAAGAAATTAATACCAATAATACCCCCATTTGCACAGATTTTACCTGCAACCTCTCTTCCTGGCTTGTTTGAAAATCTTCAAGAGTCCTACAACCTCCTTGAGAACATTATGAAGGGTCTGAATGCATACCTTGAAAAGAAAAGATTGTTTTTTCCACGGTAATATATATTTAAAAAAAATCAGGTTTCATGCTCACCACTCAGGTAAAGTTTGTATGTTTTTTAAATGTCAAAATAAGCCATTCATAAGAACATTTTGCAGAAAAATGTCAGTACTTTTTGTTTGATCATTCTGACAAGTCCAGGGACAGCAACACTATCTTAACCAATTATGTGAGTTTGGGGTAGTGCTATTGTTTTTTTTAGACCAATGGTAGACAGGAGTTTCGTTCGAGAAACATGTTTGGAAATAGTCATTATATTTGCAGTTCCATTTAGTGATACTACACAATTGCAGTGTTTTTAGTATTTATTAATATTTACAATTAGCTTTAATTTTTATAATTTCAGTTTTCATTTAAATTTTAGTTTGTTTTATTGCTTTTATCATTTTTATTAGTTTTTGGTTTTGTAAATATTTGTATTTTGCTTTAATTTATTTTACTTCAATTTTATTGACTTCTATTTAATTTATTTATTTATTTGTTTTCAATATTATTTTAGTTTTAGTATTGAACTTTCTTTTATTTATTTATAAAGGCAACATTTCTAATTTTCAGTTATGTTTTTCAGCTAATATTTATGTTTTATTTGAGGTTTATTTTAGTTAAGGAAAACAATTTAAATAGTTTTAGTTTTAGGTAACAATATTAAAACTGCCCACTTCACCTTTAAGTTAGTGCACCTCATCATGCTATCAAACTGCCTTGGCATATAACCTCTGTATGTATTAATAATCCTTTTCACACTCTGTAGATTCTTTTTCCTGTCAAATGATGAGATGCTGGAGATTCTCTCAGAAACCAAAGATCCCATGCGAGTGCAGCCTCATTTAAAGAAATGCTTTGAAGGCATTGCCAAACTGGACTTCCTGCCCAACCTGGACATCCAGGCCATGTACAGCAGTGAGGGGGAGCGTGTGGAGCTCATCGAGAGGATCTCTACCTCTGAAGCACGAGGAGCTGTGGAAAAGTGGCTGCTGCAGGTGGAAGACATCATGCTGAGAAGCATCAGGGATGTGATCAATCACTCCAGGCTGGTAAAACTTTTAAATGTTTCTCTATTTGCACTTTTTGTTTAAAATTCTTTAATCGTTTTTCATTTACATTTTATGCACCATGTTACTGTGATGAATGTGTTCAGGCTTATCCAGACACTAAAAGGAGTCAGTGGGTACGTGAGTGGCCTGGACAGGTGGTCCTCTGTACTTCTCAGATGTATTGGACACTGGAAGTACACGAGGCCATCAGGAGTGGAGCTAATGTAAGGAAACCACTCTGAATTTCAGTGGGCCATTGAATTTTCTGTTTATTTAGCTATTTGTCTAAGATGTTGATGATTTCATAGGGTCTGAAGAACTACTATGAGCACCTGCAGAATCAGCTGAATGATATTGTGGAGCTGGTGAGGGGGAAGCTGCCCAAGCAGACACGCACCACTCTTGGAGCACTAGTGACCATAGATGTGCACGCAAGGGATGTTGTCATGGAGATGATAGAGAAAGGTTCTCTTGTTTAGATTTATCTGCATGGTAGCTGATATTATGTAGTTTATAAAGTAATAATTCTGTAATCTTGTATTAAAGTTATCTTTAATATATGACATACTTATTTGAATTTGTGGTTAATATATTGTACTGTGGGTTTCTTTCAATATCCATTTCAGGAGTTTCAAGTGAGACAGATTTTCAGTGGCTTGCCCAGCTACGTTACTATTGGGCTAACGAGAATGTCCGTGTTCGCATTATAAACTGTGATGTCAAGTATGCTTATGAATACCTTGGAAACTCTCCTCGCCTGGTCATCACACCATTAACAGACAGATGCTACCGAACTTTGGTATATTTAATGGCTAATTTATTTTATGCTATTTATTATGCTATGAGAATACAGAAAAAAATCAGCTATGACAATTTATTAACTCCTAAACAATAATCCAATTAACACTAATCATGCTAGCTACATTTTTTTTTTTTTTTTAGATTATTTTATAATTATTTTCTTTTCTGATATCTGGCTTATTGTTTTCTTGCAAAGATTGGAGCATTTTTCTTGAATTTGGGTGGAGCTCCTGAGGGACCTGCAGGCACAGGCAAAACTGAAACCACCAAAGATTTGGCCAAAGCCCTTGCTGTTCAATGTGTGGTGTTTAACTGCTCAGATGGCCTTGACTACCTAGCCATGGGGAAGGTGACAGTTTTTATATTTCAGACATAAAGCTTGTGTTCTGTAATACATCAAAGACTTGTCCATGACCAACTTATCTGGTTATTCCTCAGACACATAAAACACTCAGAAATCTCTTACACTCTAATTTTATTAGGCTATGTTCATCAGTTTATCTATAATTTACTCAATGGGCTCTGTGAATAACATGAAAACTTACTGACTATTCTTTCCTAGTTCTTCAAGGGATTGGCGTCTACTGGTGCCTGGGCTTGCTTTGACGAATTTAACCGCATTGAGTTGGAGGTGCTGTCGGTGGTGGCTCAGCAGATCCTGTGTATTCAGAGGGCCATCGAAATGAAACTTGAACATTTTGACTTCGAGGGCACAGTGTTACGCCTCAACCCCAACTGTTTTGTCGCCATCACTATGAACCCTGGATACGCTGGCCGATCTGAACTTCCTGATAATCTCAAGGTGTTTTTTTTTAGTATGTGTAACTTGTTTCATTAACATCAGGCAGTGCAATGTGGCTTTAACTATACTGTTCTGTTTTCATGTTACTCAGGTCTTGTTTAGAACAGTGGCAATGATGGTGCCCAACTATGCACTGATCGCTGAGATCTCCTTATACTCGTATGGCTTCCTCAATGCTAAGCCTCTCTCAGTGAAGATTGTGATGACCTACAGGCTGTGCTCTGAGCAGCTATCTTCTCAGTTTCACTATGACTATGGCATGAGAGCTGTTAAAGCAGTGCTGGTGGCTGCTGGCAACCTCAAACTCAAATTTCCAGATGAAAACGAGGATATGCTTGTAAGTAAATTAAATGGAAGAATAATTAGCATAGTATCTTATAGACCAATTTCCAGCCGACGTCACAGTTACGTCACGGCGCTAGCTGGAGGCAGAACAAATGGAAAACTGGAGGCGGCAAATACAAACCAGCACAGATTCGACTACAAAATAAGGATCTTAAATTATTCTTATTATTATTAAATGTCATCTTGTTGTGTTGTTAGGTGCAAGAATCAATGAAAAATGAATATGCTTTATCTGCATTTTTTTTTTAATTTCTAGAAAATATTCATTAAATATTGTTACTGTGAACGGAAAGAGAGTCACACTGTAACTGTAACATTAAATATTGTTACAGTGAACGGAAAGAGAGAAAATATTCATTATACTCATTAAAATTGCACATAATGTCACTTTACATTGTCGTCTTCTTGGCGCTGGCTAGCCAGAACCGCGGATCGTACCACACAAGTCTTGTACATGACCATTCAGCACATAGTTATAGGCATCTAAAGAATTATACGCCCTCCGTTTCTCTATCAGGTAGGTGTAGAAGTCAGGCCACTCAACCGGAGGTAGCGTTAACGTTCATCGTGCTAGATCCTCAATGAGTGTACGGGTTGGCCAATCTGGTTCCGTCCGTTAAAATGAACTTTTGCAAATAACAATCGCGGTCCTGGACAGTGAGTGACCTTGCACATTAACATAAAATCGGATTTTCTCCAGTCATTGTTAAAAACAAGCTAACAAAACTTGCAGACTTTACGTTAGTGAAGCGGCCAAAGGGATTGTTTTGCCACCACCTAAGCTCCGCCCACATAAAAACGTCACCATGTTTACTAACTGAAAATTGGTCTATACCCTAAGTTGGCTGAAATCTGATATGTTATCCTCATTCTGTTGATAGCTTCTCCGGTCCATCAAGGATGTCAATGAGCCTAAGTTTCTTTCCCATGATATCCCTCTTTTCAATGGAATCACTAGTGACCTGTTCCCAGGAATTTCTCTGCCTGTGGCAGATTATAAGGTATGTTTTTGCCTCTTTGTTTAGTTTGTTTAGCTTCTCATTTAGATTGCTTGTGAGAAATAAGAGATTTCAATTACATATTTGTTCATGTGCACTAGCTGTTCCTGGAATGTGCTCAAAAGTGCTGCAAAAAGCACAATGTGCAACCTGTCAAGGCTTTCCTGGACAAAATGATTCAAACGTATGAGATGATGATAGTTCGTCATGGGTAAGTGGGTAAGTGGATTTTTATCTGATGGTAAGGTTGGACAAAATAATAAAATATTCTCTTGACTTAAAATATTCCATAGATTCATGCTTGTCGGAGAACCATTTGCTGGAAAAACCAAAGTACTTCATGTTCTTGCTGATACTTTGACCCTGATGAATGAGTGGGGCTATAATGATGAAGAAAAAGTATTGTACCAAACTGTCAATCCTAAATCTATTACGATGGGTCAACTGTTTGGTCAGTTTGATCCTGTGTCCCATGAGGTGAGAGTTTGAATTCTACATCAGACAGATTATAAAAATAACTGTTTGTTTATTTGTGCATTTTTTCACCTGTTCGTTTTGGTTTTATTAGTGGACTGATGGGATTGTGGCAAACACCTTTCGAGAATTTGCCTCCAGTGAGACCCCAGACAGGAAATGGGTGGTGTTTGATGGCCCCATAGATACGCTATGGATTGAAAGCATGAACACTGTGCTGGATGACAACAAAAAGGCAATTATATTATATCTATACTGAAAAAATATAGATATGCCTTCAAATCAATGTTGTTGGCGCATTTGCTATTAGACAGGAGGCTGGTGGCTGTTGTCACTGAAATTTTGTTTCTTTTTAGCTATGCCTCATGAGTGGGGAGATTATTCAGATGTCCAATCAAATGAGTCTGATATTTGAGGCCATGGATTTGTCGCAAGCCTCTGTAAGTCAGCCTGTCTCAATATTCACTATGAAACCTCAGCACTGTCCAGATATATAGGATATTCAAAGCCACTTTAGTATCATTATCCATGATCTATACCATGCTAACAAATTCTGATTTCTGAAATAGCCAGCCACAGTGAGTCGCTGTGGAATGATCTACATGGAGCCGTCTCAGCTAGGATGGTCTCCTCTGGTGCTATCATGGATGAGAAAACTTCCTGAACCACTTCAGGCACAAGACAATTCCACACTACTGCAGCAGCTTTTTGAGTGGTTACTTCCTCCTGCACTTGTTTTGTTACGCAAACAATGCCGGGTAATTGCTTCACGTTATGAATTGCATTAGCATAACCATGTTATATTATTTTGATCTTAGATGTTGTCAACAAATCAGTAGGAGCTCATTGAATTACATTAAGTTTCATATTCCAGGAGGTCATTCCCACTAGCAACAGTAATACTGTTGTGTCTCTCACACGACTCTTTGAGATGTTGCTGACTGGACCTTTAAATAAGGACCCAGAGAACAAAAACATACGCACATGGATCATGGTAATTATTCATTTAAAAGGCACAATATACAACTTTTCAGAACACAGTTGAATGTGAACTTGAATTTTGACCTATGCAGGCTGCTTTTGCCTTTGCCCTGGTGTGGTCTGTCGGTGGTTGCTGTGATATAGACAGTCGCAGTCGATTTAATCAGTTTCTGAGAGAAATTATCACAGGAAATGCAGAAGACTACCCCATACCTGCTACTGTGTCAAGATGGGAATGTCCCTTTGACGAGAAAGGTCTTGTCTATGACTACAGTTATGAGGTTGGTAAATAAGAGTTTAGTAGTATGAGAATTTGAGACATATTACTCCATATAATGACTCTCTTTCCGTTCAAATTAAGTTCAAAGGAAAAGGACGTTGGGTACACTGGAATGAGTCGATCAAAAATGTACCATTAGGGGACAAGAATACCAAAGTACAGGATATTATTGTCCCCACAATTGACACTGTACGATACACTTATCTGATGGATCTCTGCATACAATTTGGGATGTAAGTATTGTTTTTTATTGTATTTACAAACATTAGACCATTGCTCCTCAACCACTTTGACTTTTAAAGACCACCCCTTGTCCAACACAATACCCCATATAGGATAAGATATTTCTGCTATATTTATAACAAAGCTGCTTGGTTATGGTTTCTGCTTGTGTTAACAGAAACATTTTAATTTAGATTAGAGTTACACTGTTTTAACATATTACTTATAATTTATTAATTTAAAGTATTTTAACTCATTCTGTGGCTCCCTTGGAAGTTTACAGAGGTGCTTAGTGGGCCCTGGCCCCCTGTTTTAGAACCTCTGCATTAGATATAATCTCTTTTTTTAGCTTTGATAGTTGAGCCATAGATTTTTTTTTTATTCCCTTTATCCAAACTCATCTTATTTTTCCATTGAACTTAGGCCTCTTTTGCTCGTCGGCTCCACTGGCACTGGAAAATCTGTTTATGTGAAAGAAAAATTAATGAACAATCTCGACAAAGACCTTTTCCTTCCCTTCTTCATCAACTTCTCAGCTCGCACCAGTGCCAGTCAGACCCAGGTAAGCACTTTACAATTACCATGATGTCAATATATTAGAATGAACCCACTGAATCTATCAGTAGTAACTCTCTTTCTATCCTCTAGAACATTATTATGTCCAGACTAGACAAAAGGCGAAAGGGAGTGTATGGACCTCCCATGGGAAAGAAATGCATAATTTTTGTGGATGACATGAATATGCCAGCAAATGAGGTGTTTGGTGCACAACCTCCAATTGAGCTGCTTCGTCAATATTTTGACCATGGGAACTGGTAAACTAAACTAGACTATACACTACTGCACTATAAATATACAGTACACTATAAATCAGTATTGTCTGTCCTAGTCTTTTGATTCTTTGATTTTCTTTGCTGTTATAATCAAGTCCTTATTCTGTAGGTATGATCTCAAGGACACCTCAAAAATCACACTTATGGACATACAACTGATCTCTGCGATGGGCCCTCCTGGTGGTGGGAGGAATGCAGTGACTCCTCGTTTCCTTCGCCATTTTAACATCTGCAGCATCAATTCATTCAGCGATGAGACCATGGTGCGCATTTTCTCTAATGTTGTGACCTTTTACCTGCGGACCAATGATTTCCCACCTGACTGCTTCACGATTGGCAATCAGATAGTCACTGCAACACTTGAGGTGAGTCATGGGATAAAAAGGCAATTAAAGGGATAGTTCACACAAATATTAAAAATCTATCATTAATTACTCACCCTCATGTTGTTCCAAACCCGTAAGAGCTTTGTTCATCTTTTTGATGAATTCGGAGAGCTCTCTGACCCCCCCATAGTTAACAATTTAATTACCACTTTACCACTACCAGTTCTACGTCAGAACAGCTCACCATTCTGACGTAGAACTTGGAACCACCGCACTGTATTTTCAACATAAACTGCGCAGGAGACTGACACAGACGAGAAGAAATTGTTGGATACAGTTGTTATTTTTGTTATTTTTTTCCGTGCTTCATAAAATTAAGGTTTAACCACTGTAGTCACATGGACTACAGTGCACCTTTCTGGGCCTTGAAGGAGTAATTAAATGCTTAATAAAATAATTAATTTCTTAAAGTAAAAGCTTACTGATCCTAAAGTTTTGAATGGTATATATTTCCATTTTTTGTTTCTTTTATTCTATATTGTCTAATTCTGTGTTCTGTGTGAAATAGGTTTATAAAAAGGCCATAGAAAATCTCCTTCCCACTCCAGCTAAGTCTCATTACACTTTCAACCTAAGAGATTTCTCAAGAGTGGTGCAGGGCTGCCTGCTACTGAAGAAGGATTCACTTGCGGACAAGCGAACAATGATCCGGCTTTTTGTACACGAAGTGTACCGCGTCTTCTATGACCGCCTTGTGGACGACCAGGACCGAGCCTGGCTCTTCACACTCATAAGCAATATTGTGAAGCAGCATTTCAAGGAGAACTTTGAAACAGTTTTTGAACATCTTAAGGATGGTAACAAACTTGTACGTTAAAAAAAGGCTTCCTCCAAGGCTTCCTCATTCAGTAAATGATTCACTTGAATATTACGTAACCATAACTATAATTGTGTATATATTATCTTAATATCTTATGTAATTGATGTATGTGATGAATATCAAGGAACTTCTGACCCTGTGAAACCAAAGATGATTTGTTTTTTTGTATGTTTTTTCCCTCAGCTTTGTGATGAGAATATGCAGAACATGCTATTTGGCGATTATATGACCCCTGATGTAGATGAAAGTGAGAGGCTTTATGCAGAGGTTCCCTCCATTGAGCGTTTTGGTGAGGTGGTAGAAGCCTGTCTGGAGGAGTACAATCAAACCCACAAGAACCGCATGAACTTGGTCATATTCCGGTAACTTTTCAAAAGCGCATGATGTAACGTACTGTGATTCACTCAAAAGTCTGACAGTGTTGATTGATTGTCTCCCTTGTTCTGTGTAGTTACGTTCTGGAACACCTGTCCAGGATCAGCCGTGTGTTAAAACAGCCTGGTGGAAATGCTCTGTTGGTTGGAGTTGGAGGCAGCGGCCGTCAGTCCATCACCAGGCTTGCCACTTTTATGGCTGATATGACTTTGTTCCAGCCTGAGATCTCCAAAAGCTATGGCATGAATGAATGGAGAGATGATCTAAAGGTATTTTTTACATTATTTACTTACCATCTTGTCATTCCAAACCTCTATGCTGTTATTGTTTCCATGGAACACAAAAGTTTTTTAATGAATCTTAATGTAGCTATTTCCATACAACAACAATTTGTTGTGACCAGGGGATGTCAAGCTACAAAAAAAGCACAAAAACACCATTTAAGCACCATAAAAGTAATAAATACTAATCGTATGCAATATCCAAGTGTATATTACAATATTTATGTAGCTTAGCTTGACAGCACTCGGTTACTTTGAACTGTTGTATGGAAAAGAGCTATGTGAAGATTATATTAGAAGGCAAATGTGCCCCCTAATGGATTTTGTATTGTCTAGCGCCTGATGAAGAATGCTGGAGTAAAGGGCCAGAAAATGGTTTTCCTGCTCACTGATGCTCAGATAAAGGATGAAGCCTTTTTAGAAGATGTGGACAGCATTTTAAACACAGGAGAGGTACCAAATATTTTTGCTGTGGATGAGAAGCAAGAAATCATGGAGGTAAGATACTGACAACAAAATAAATGCAACTGTAAAACTCTTTATTCATGTGTGTGTTGTATTGTATTGTAAGAAAATTATACATACATACATATATAATTTTTCTGTGGGTTCTTTTCTGTGTCCCCCACAGGGTGTACGGCCCATTGCTCAGGCTGGGAATAAAAATTTGGATTTCAGCCCTCTGGCTCTGTTTGCTTATTTTGTGACTCGCTGCAGAGAGAACCTACACATAGTAGTGGCCTTCAGCCCAATAGGAGAAGCCTTCCGAAACCGCCTCAGACAGTTCCCTTCCCTCATTAACTGCTGCACCGTAGATTGGTTTCAGGTAAGGTTGGCAAGGCCAGGGAAGAGATGGTTAAGCATTTTAGTAATTATGGTCATTTTGAATATAAACCTCTGAAAGTGAATTTAAAGTTCAGGTTCTGATCTCCCCAGCCATGGCCTGAAGAGGCTTTGGAGCGAGTGGCTAATAAGTTTTTGGAGACATTGGAGCTGAGTGATCTTGAGCGTCAGGAAGTCGTGCCAATCTGCAAGACCTTCCATACTTCTGCTATTGATCTGTCTCACAGGTATGATGCTTAAGCTAATTTTAAAAAAAATCACTGAAGATGGGTTAACAATTTCTTTAACTTGTGACTTGTAGAACACAAGCACTTTGCAATGTTGAACAGTAAAGTTATGACACATATTTTTTCAGGCAAGATTGAGTAAAATTGTGTAATGTATTTGCAGGTTTTTGTCAGAACTGGGTCGCCATAACTATGTGACTCCTACTTCCTACTTGGAGCTCATAGCTGCCTTCAGAATTCTTCTCACTCAAAAACGAGACACAGTTATGAGTGCTAAAAACAGATATACAAATGGACTGGACAAATTAGCTTTTGCAGAGTCTCAGGTAATGTGTTGGAAATAATGTACAGAAGAAAGTAGCAGGTAATCGTATCTTTTCAATCCATACAATGGTGTATATAATACTGAAATGGAAAACCTCATAGCCTTTTTAAATATGGTCAATAAGGCTGGGAAGTGATTTTAATGCATCTATGCTGGTTTAGGTGGGTGAAATGAAGAAGGAGCTGGTGGACTTGCAGCCTAAACTTGAGCAGGCTAAGATTGACAACACCAAAATAATGAAAGTAAGAAACAGTAACGTCTATCATACAGTACCTGTGTTTAAAGCAAATTATCATTTGTTCATTTTGTACTGCCACATGTGTCATTTACAGTATTTCTGTTTTTATTGTAGTTTTTCAGGTATTTTTACTTTATTTTGATAAAAGTTTGCCTATATATGTTAGGGTACCATACATGTTTTTCTTTTGCAGGTGATAGAGGTTGAGTCAGTGGAGGTTGAGGCGAAGAGCAAACTTGTCCGTGTGGATGAAGAAACGGCTACTATAAAAGCGAATGAAGCCCAGGCTTTGAAGAATGAGTGTGAGAGTGACTTGGCTGAGGCCATCCCTGCACTGGAGGCTGCACTGTCTGCCCTGGACACACTCAAGGTCAACTATTTATTTTATATATTCCTTTTCACATACTATATAGTAGAGAAGTAGGCATATTCAGACACCTGGAGAATAACTGTGCTGTGTGAAGGAAGTTATAAAAGTTTAAATACACGCAAGGAAGATAATACCTGTCACAAGTTAAGTATGCAAATGAATGTAATAATGAATACCAATCACAATTTAGTATGCACTGATGTCCGTTACATTTTGAAGAACGTTGTGTCAGTGGGTGATTGTAATCCTATTCTGATGTATTTCATTTTTCCATTGTACCTTTTTTAATTTTACGCTAGTTTGTATGTGTAAGCCGTCCATGCTGAATGCAGAATTTCAGAAATGTCATACTTTGGGTTTGGGGTTTAGATGAAACCCTTCTCAGAATGTTTAAAACATATCAATAAGGACCTGTTATAATTTATGTATGATTAAAAGTTGGAAATTGTGGTTTATAAAATGATAGATTATTATGTAAGATGCAGTCTTATTTGTGATTTCAGCCCGCTGATGTGAGCATTGTAAAAGCAATGAAGAACCCTCCATCAGGAGTGAAGCTGGTGATGTCAGCGGTGTGTGTAATGAAGGACATCAAACCAGAGAAGATCAGTGATCCTGCAGGAACCGGACAGAAGGTCAAAAACAAGTCTAGTCAGGTCACATGTCAAGAGCTGTCTTTGTTTTTGTTTAGCAACAGCATGTTATCTGTTCTAATAGATTCTTGACTATTGGGGTCCAAGCAAGAAGTTGCTTGGGGACATGAATTTCCTCAAAGACCTGAAGGAATATGACAAAGACAACATCCCTGTAAGTTTTTTGTAGTGTGGGGTTGTGAATGTTGTTTTGTAACACTGTGGCTGATGTATTTTATTGATGTTGTTTTGTGATAGGCTCAAGTGATGCATAAAATCCGTAGTGAGTATATGACCAACCCTGACTTTGACCCCGCCAAAGTTGCCAAGGCCTCATCTGCTGCTGAGGGGCTTTGCAGATGGATCACTGCGATGGAGGTTTATGACAGAATGGCAAAGGTAGGCAGACCCTATCTACAGTATATCTCACGCAGAGCAGTTTCCTTCTCTACAAAAATTATTAGATAAATAGCTACATCACATATTTTCTACAATATCTTCTTACATCATATATTATGTTTTATTTCTTAAATTTTTTATTCTAGCTTACTCTCAGTATTATTTTATATTAATTTATAAATAGTAATGTATATATTTATACACACACAAACATTACTTAAAAGGTTAATTCACCTAAAAATGAAAATTCTGTCTTTAATTACTCACCGTATGTCGTTCCAAACCCGTCAGACTTTCGTTCATCTTCAGAAAACAAATGAAGATATTTTTGATGAAATCTGAGAGCTTTGATGCTACAAAAATCTCTTAAAGAGATCGTAAAACTAATCATTTTGAATAGAGCGGTTTTGTCCATATTTTCTGAATAGACTCGATCACTTTATTTGATGAACAGATTGAATTCAGTTTTTTATTCACATATAAACATTGATCAGAGAACATAAACACAAGCTCAACCAAGCCTGCTTGACACGTCAGAACCAACCTCTTGCTGGAGCTCAGTTGAGCTGTGTAACATGAGAATGAACCTCATTGGTTCTTGCATGTCAAGCGGACATGCTTGAGCTTCTGCTTATCACAACTGATGTGTGAGTTGATGAATGTTTATGTGTGAATAAAAGTCTAAATTCAACCTGTTCATCATATAAAGTGATTGTGTCTCTTCAGAAAATGTTGGACCATAGACCTTATTCACAGCAGCGCCATCTTTGATTTTTAATGGGAATGAAAGCGAGGCTGTGAGGGACAGAGATGCATCTCTTCAATGGGCTGTACTGTTATTTAATGTGTTTTTGGATTGTTCTGCTCATGAAACACTGTAAAAATATCTTTCCTAGAAATTTCAGTTGACAAAAAACTCCCGACAATATAAGCTGTGGAAAATTGTAAGTAATCTAAGAGTTTTATATAGCTTTTTACAGTGGATTCCACTGGAAACACGGCAAGCCTATCCCTCACAGCCTCACTTTCATACCTGTCATTTTTGAAGCGTCAAAGTGTCTATGAAGGGACAGAAAACTCTCAGAAAACTTTTGATTTCATCAAAATGATCTTCATTGGTGTTCCAAAGAGACAAATGTTTTTTTTTAAGTAACTTTTTGGGTGAACTATATTATTATATTTAGCAAAACATTGTATATTCAATTGTTTTTTTTATATGCATATTCGTATGCATACTCTTTTTCTTACCACTCTTATTTTATACCACTTATAATCATATAATAATCATAATTATTTTCTCTTTCAGGTGGTGGCACCTAAGAAAGCTAACCTAATTGTAGCTCAGGAATCCCTGGCCACCACCATGGCCCTGCTGAACCAGAAGAGGGCGGAGCTAAAGGAAGTGGAGGATCGTCTGGCCTCCCTACAGAAGACTTTGGAGGAAAAGACTGAAGAGAAAGCTCAGCTGGAGTTCCAGGTTGACCTCTGCGCTCGCAAACTGGAGAGAGCCGAGAAGCTTATTGGAGGTTTAGGAGGAGAAAAGTCAAGGTTTCAATCAACTAAGACCAATCTTATTAATCCATGCAGCCAGTTAATGCCTATGTTCAGGCCAACTGAACTATGTGTTCCTGTATTTCTACACAGGTGGTTGAAAGCAGCCAATGATCTTCAGTGCACATATGATAACTTGACAGGTGATGTGCTGATATCTGCTGGTGTTATTGCTTACCTGGGAGCTTTCACTGCCAGCTTCCGCAATGACTCTACGAAAATGTGGGCCAAGCTCTGCAAGGTACCGCATTTCTCCTCTCTGTAAAAACTAGTCTTGTTTGCAAATTAATATTCAGTGTCATTTATTCAATGTATTCAATTCCTGTTCTACTCAGTCAAAGAAGATCCCATCCTCTGATGACTTCTCTCTAAGTAAGACGCTTGGAGATCCAATCAAGATCAGGGCCTGGAATATCGCTGGCCTGCCCACTGACAGCTTCTCCATTGACAATGGTGTTATAGTGAGCAACTCCAGAAGATGGTATGACTCAACAAAGCCAAAAGCTTTCAAAATTTGGGTTTGCAATGATGACAAATCTTTTCATCAGTTATCAGAACCAAAATGTCATGTTTTACAACCCTGTTTTCTCATTGCCAGGCCGTTAATGATAGATCCGCAGGGCCAGTCCAACAAATGGGTGAAAAACTCAGAAAAGGAGCATAACCTGAACGTGATTAAGCTAACCGATGCCGACTACATGAGAACACTCGAGAACTGCATCCAGTTTGGTACTCCACTGCTGCTGGAGAACGTAGGAGAGGAGCTTGACCCCTCCTTAGAGCCACTGCTTCTCAAACAAGTTTTCAAACAAGGTATTTTACATAAACTTAAAACAAAAATCTATTTGAGAGAGTTGTGTTTTTGATTACTTGATTAGTTTGACTCTCAAACAGGGGTTGGAAATCAAAGTGTGTTCCTGCTTTGTTTTTGTAGGGGGTGTGGACTGTATCAGATTGGGCGAAAGTGTGATTGAGTACTCGGCTGACTTCCGCTTTTACATCACTACAAAGCTGAGGAACCCTCATTACCTGCCTGAACTAGCTACCAAAGTGTGCCTGCTGAACTTCATGATTACACCAGAGGGCCTTGAAGACCAGCTGCTTGGCATTGTGGTAGCAAAAGAGAGGTGATTAATACAAATGAAAAAAAATTCCATAGACACACATATGAAAATATGCAACTGTTAATAAGGATCAAAAGCCAGCCAGTATTTAATGAATCCAATAGCCAGAATGTAATGAATCATTATACTAAAAATAATATTACATTTCTTAATGCTGAGTGTAGTTTCTGATTTTCTGATTTTGATTTCCTGAGAAATATGATTCAGAATTAATTTCACTTTATGATATTTCACTTCTGTTTTCCCTCAGACCTGAATTAGAGGAGGAAAGAAATGCCCTCATCCTTCAATCAGCAGCCAATAAGAAGCAGCTTAAGGAGATTGAGGACCAAATCCTGGAGACTCTGCAGTCCTCAGAAGGGAACATCCTGGAAGACGAGAGTGCCATCCAGGTCTTGGATGCTGCCAAGATCATGTCTAATGAGATTACTAAGAAACAGCAGGTGTAGTGCATCAAAGACCTGGTTTAGAAGAAATCTCTTTACTAATGCCATGATAGTTTCTAGTTTAACCTCTGTGAACTTTCAGATCGCAGAGAAAACTGAGATTGAAATAGCTGAATCGAGGGAGGGCTACAGAGCCATCGCTAAGCACTCCTCCATCCTCTTCTTCAGTATCGCAGACCTGGCCAACATCGATCCCATGTATCAATACTCTCTCAACTGGTTTGTCAACCTCTATGTCAACTCCATACATGACAGGTGGGGAATAACTGCACACAAGTTTACAAATTTAGCACTTTTCTTTGCATTTATACTTATTGTTCATATGTATTCTATAGCAACAAATCAAAGAATCTAGAGAAGAGACTCCGATACCTGACTGACCATTTCACCTATAACCTGTACTGCAATGTGTGCCGTTCTCTCTTTGAGAAGGACAAACTCCTCTTCTCGTTCCTGCTCTGTTCTAACTTACTGTTGTAAGTTCAAACAAATCAAGCTTTGATACAGTCCTGAATACATTGTCATGTTACTGTCAGATCTCATGGTAACATGATGAAATTTATGTCCCAAAAAAATATGATTGAATCTGTGCAATTCTAAGGGCTAAGAAGGAGATTGAGTACTCTGAATTCATGTTCCTGCTTACTGGGGGTGTTGGGCTTCAGAACAACGTCTCCAACCCTGATCCAAACTGGCTACCTGACAAGAGCTGGGATGAGATCTGCCGGGCCAGTGATCTTCCTGCCCTTCAGGGTCTCAAGTATGAAGTCTCTGCCATGCCATCTGAAATGACTGATATGTTACATTTGCATGTTATGTATATCAAGTTTTGTGCAGCTGATTATATGACATTTCTTTGCTTGAATATAGGGAGAGCTTCAATAAGAGTCCTGAGAGTTTCCTGCCCATTTATGACAATAAGGAGCCTTACAACACAGCTTTGCCCAATCCTTGGTGTGATAAACTCAATGAACTTCAAAAAATGATAATTTACCGATGCCTCAGGCCTGATAAAGTAAGTTGTCACTGAGTTTAAAATTGACATGTTTTTATCATAGTCCATTAAAAAGTAATAAAGGTTTAGTATCACATCACTCGCAGGAACATTTTTTCAGTTATTTTAATTTGACTTTAACCTTTCTTCAAAGATTGAGCCGGCAATCAGCAAATTTGTGACTGACAAACTGGGAAAGAGATTTGTTGAACCACCTCCGTTTGACCTCAGTAAGAGCTACAGTGACTCCAACTGCACCATTCCACTGGTGTTCATTCTCTCTCCTGGAGCAGATCCTATGGCTAGTAAGTTTTTAATTATTCCAGTTTAAATCGGACAGTACATTTCTCTCATTTAGTACACTTAGGGAAAACACTTCTAGGCTGGAATACATTACACAACTTTTCCAACCGCAAGTTCGTGGCCCCCCTCGGTAGAAATCACGGTGGGGGATCAACTGTCATAGCAAGAGACATTGAAAAACAGCAAGACATGACCAAAGTAAATAGTAAAGACGGAATGCAGGATGTCCGTGAACTTCTCCTTATTCTTCTTTCTTCAATTTACAGAATTATTATTTCTCAGATCGAAAATACATCTTTGTGTTAATAGCAGAGATTATTTGATTACATCTACAAGTAAAATCATAATTAGTTATTTTAAAGTCACTTGGGTTTGGCAACCCCTGGTAGGGGTGTATAATATCAATTTCTTTAAGGTGTTAAACCTGTCAAAAACTACATTGAAACACTGTTTTGCCTTTTCCTTAGGTCTGCTGAAATTTGCCAATGATAAGAACATGGGTGGTTCCCAATTTAAATCCATCTCTCTGGGACAAGGCCAGGGTCCCATAGCAGTGACAATGATCCGCTCGGCCATGAAGGAGGGCACCTGGGTGTGCTTGCAGAACTGCCACCTGGCCGTGTCCTGGATGACCACTTTGGAGAAGATCTGTGAGGACCTCTCCCCGGACTCATGCCATCCAAACTTCCGTCTTTGGCTCACCAGCTACCCATCACCCATGGTACACATACTGTACACTCCTGAGTAGACAATTGTTTTCTTTGCTCTGAACTATAATTATTGTCTAATCAGTTCTTTACGTTGCTGTATGTCGAAGGATATATTTGATGAGATGTTTGCGCTGTCAGTTTCCAGTGACCATACTGCAGAATGGCGTGAAGATGACCAATGAGCCTCCGACTGGCTTAAGGCTAAATCTGTTGCAGTCGTATATTTCTGACCCCATCTCAGACCCTGAGTTTTTTGCAGCCTGTCCTAACAAAGAGCCAGTGAGTACAGTAACTGTTTGCGGTCTTATGTGGACTCTCCCTCATGTTTCGGATATTCAGTAAGAGTATTGTATTACTGACTGCTGTTGTGTAGGTCTGGGAGAAGCTCTTGTACGGGGTTTGCTTCTTCCATGCTCTTGTCCAGGAGAGGAAAAAGTTTGGGCCATTGGGATGGAACATTCCTTATGGATTTAACGAGTCCGATCTGCGCATTAGTATCAGACAGCTGCAGGTAAAGCACTTGAATTCTCACCACAGTGTCATTTCCACCACATTATTTACTGGGTTTAATCGCACTCTGGTGGAAATTAATTTTTTTAAATGAATAAACTCCTTTATCTTTCTAAGTCTAATTTCATAGCAAGCATTTTATTCATCCTAAATACATTTAATTAATATGTCTCATATTACATTTCTAACACTCAAGACACCAAGGGTACTAACTTTTGAAAAACTTAATTAGGGTCACAGTTGTTTGGTATTGTGGAAATTATATTATTATTACAATTATATTTAATTTATGTACCGTTCAAAGAAGTTTGTTATCCTCACACAAGGCTGCATTTATTTGATCAATTATCATTACTATTTTAAATAATTTGATTTAAATTAATTTTAATTTTATTTAATCTTGAATAAAATTATTTAAAATATGAAATGTATTCCTTTGATGGCAAAGCTGAATTTTCAGCATCATTACTCCAGTCTTCAGTGTGACACGGTCCTTCAGAAATCATTCTAATATGATGATTTGATGCACAATAAACATTTATTATGTTTTGATGTTTCTATCAACGTTGAAAATGATTGTGCTGCTTAATATTTTTGTGGAAACCATGATACAGAATAACAGCATTTGAAATAGCATTAAATGACTTTACTGTCACTATTCACTCAATATATATTGTAATGGTTTATGCTTATTTCGCTTGTGGTTCATATTATCAGAGTTCAAAAATGAAAAATAATATTTTGTAACAAAATAAAAGGTTACACTTTATTTTAATGGTCTCCGTTAGACATTCTTTTGACTATAAGTAATGTTGCACCTACAAGTCAACTAACTTTCATTAGAGTGTTAGTAGACTGTTAGGGCCATCGTTAGGTTTAATAGAAGTTAGGGTTAATAAAAGTTGACATGTACTTGTAAAGTTACTTAAAGTCAGTAGAATGTTTGTTGGGGGAGCATAGAAATAAAGTATTAGCAGATATTAAGCAGACAGTCTACTAATACTCTTCTAATACTCTAATGAGAGTTAGTTGACATGTAGGTTCAACGTACTTATAGTCAACAGAATGACTTATTGTCCACTTTATATATATAGCACAATTAAAACAACACAAGTTGACCAATGTGCTTTACAAAGTCACACAGAACAAAAAAAAGAGAGAAAAGAGCATCACATTGGCAACACATATAATAAAATTGTCACTGATTAAAAGCTATTGAAAACAGATGTGTTTTGAGTTGTCCTTTAAAATCCTCTACAGTAGCGGTGTCTGTAATATGTTCAGAGACAGTAGTGTCTCTATCTATTTACCAATATAATATTGAAATCTACACAAAAGTAATTCGAAAAGTTTCAAATGAATCCATGAAAAAGGTTTAATGTGACCTTAATATAACAAACTATAACAGTTAAAATCTGTTAAACAAATATTTGAAAGAATTGTGTTTTTTATATTTACTTTCTGTGCCTCAGCTCTTTGTGAATGAGTACCAGGAGGTTCCCTTTGAGGCCATCACGTATCTGACTGGAGAGTGTAACTACGGAGGTCGTGTAACAGATGACTGGGACCGTCGCCTCCTCATGACGATCCTCGCTGACTTCTACAACAAAGACATTATTGACCACCCGCGCTACTCCTTCTCCCCCAGTGGCAATTATCATGCACCTCCAAAGTCCATATATGAAGACTATGTGGAGTTTATCAAGGTACGATAGCTGCTGACTTCAAACTTAATTCAAACTCTCATTAAACAATGATAATATAATGCACTGCATATGCTCCACAGAACCTGCCTTTTAACCAGCATCCCGAGGTGTTTGGCATGCATGAGAATGTGGACATCTCCAAAGACCTTCAACAGACAAAACTACTGTTTGATTCCCTCCTCCTGACCCAGGGCGGTGGCTCAAAGGGAGGGGGCGGCTCTGGCGGGGACACCACTCTACTGGACATTGCTAATGACATCCTGTCTAAAGTAACTCATCATTCTTAAGACTAGAAATTGTTATTGGGATAAAAAGTTATTTGCATATGTGCCAGTGATTTATTGACGTTCTGATTTCGGTCATGCAGCTTCCGGGTAATTTTGACATTGAGTCTGCCCTTGCCAAATTCCCTGTGTGTTATGAAGAGAGCATGAATACGGTGCTTGTGCAGGAGATGCAGCGGTATAACAAGTGAGTCCGCAGAGCTCATTTTAGAGCAAAAACATCTATAGAAACAATTCTACATACGTGAAGACGTTTATTCTATAATTTCTGTGTACTTTCTTCTCTCAGTTTGAGCAGTACTATACGTGTAAGTCTTCAGAACCTGATAAAGGCCATTAAGGGGCTGGTGGTGATGGATGCAGAGCTAGAGGCTATAGCTGGTGGTCTGCTGGTGGGGAAAGTGCCAGAAAAGTGGGCCAAATGCTCCTATCCCAGTCTCAAGCCATTGGGCAGCTATGTCAACGACTTCCTAGCCAGACTCAAATTTCTGCAGGTCAGTGATCACGAACAGAAAACTCCTCACCGAGGCCAAAGGTATCAAACAACTAGTGAAAATCACACTGTAAAAGTAGAAAGATGGTTTTAAGTGTAAGTTACCTGTAAATGGTTTAATGTCACATTCTTCCTAATTTACTGTAAAATTATGTAAAATTTTGTATTTTTTGCTAGTATTTATTGTAATACAATTTACAGTTAAAAAACAGTAAAACTACTTTCCGGAAGTCCTTGCATTACACATCACATATGATTAGATTTTTTTTTTTATAAATATTTTGAACTTTGATTCATCACGTGGCTTTCTATTGTGCCACCTATATTATTGTGGTGGTTATCGATACATTTTAGGATTATAAGGCAGATTTTGGGAGTAGGTAAATTAACATTAAATTACATAATGAAATAAACGGTTTTAAGTTGTAAAATTTGGAAATATTTTTTAAATGTAATACACTTTTTTCAGTGCATGTTATAATTAACAATTTGAGTGAAAATTTTAATTTGATATCAGCAGCAATCAGTGTCGCAAATTTGCTAGCATTTGATTAGTAACAGAAATAGCGCATGATTTTTCTTTGAATATAAATAACCCTTAAACTGTCTGTTCAGATTTTCAATGTGATCTCATTTTTTTTAGACTCCAATGAAAGATTGCAAATAATGAATCTGTTCTCACTAAAATTGGTATTGTAGAAAAAAGTTTTGATACTCGCAATTCCAAAGTTTGTGGTCAGTTTTACAATCAATTTATCAAAAATAATAGTATTGTTAAAAGATATCTATTTCAAAATAAAAAAAAATCACGAGAAAAATATTAAGCAGCACAACAGTTTTCAAAATTGATAATAATATGATAATATATGTTTCTTGAGCAACAAATCAGCATATTAGAATGATTTCTGAAGGATCACTGAAGACTGGAGTAATGATGCTGAAAATTCAGCTTTGTCCTCACAGGAATAAATTACATTTAAAAATAGAAAATAGTTTTTAAATCGTAATAATATTTCACAATATTACTATTGTGTTGTATTTATTGTATTTTTGATAAAATCAAGTATATTGAATTAAAAATAAATATTAATATTTCTCTGTCATATTGTTTTCCAGGACTGGTATGACACCCAGAAGCCCCATGTATTCTGGTTGTCTGGGTTTTTCTTCACTCAGGCTTTCCTAACAGGAGCCTTGCAGAACTACGCCAGGAAGTACTCCATCCCCATTGACCTGCTTGGCTTTAATTATAAGGTATCCTCTACTGCAACTGTCTTTAGGCTGAGAGTACTTTCATCAGAAAGAATATTTGAGAGCTACATTTTGTTCTTTATTGCTTCAGGTTCTGCCATTCGACACGTCAGACTCTTCTCCTGAAGATGGAGTCTACATTCATGGCCTTTTCCTGGATGGAGCTCGGTGGGATACAAAAAGGCAAGAGAAACTTACATGGCAGGAAGATGCTGGAAATATTTTGCTATATTTTCATGAAATGTGTTCTTCCTTGCAGTGGAGTGTTGGCCGAACAGCATCCAAAAGTTTTATTTGATGCAGTCCCTATCATTTGGATCAAACCAAGTAAGATAATAAATGTTATGTGATGATTATTTAATATATATATATATATATTTCATGCTTTTGTAGTTACTTTGCTCAGCAACCTCTCTAAACCTGTGTTTAGCGGACAAGAGGGGCATGGAACACCCCAGCAGCATCTATGTGTGTCCCCTCTACAAGACCAGTGAGCGTAAAGGTACTCTGTCCACCACTGGCCATTCAACAAACTTCGTCATCAGCATGATGCTCGCAACCAGCAAGCGTCCTCAGCACTGGATCAAGAGAGGCGTAGCTTTGCTGTGTCAACTAGATGACTGACACCGAACCAGCACTTTATTTACTGTTCCCACACTCAGCTTTTATGATTCTCCACTGTGTCCATTAAAAATATTATTTCAGCAATTGATTTTAAATATTTTTAACAAACACCATCATAATTTGATACGATTGTCCTCTTTGTCTGTCATTGTGTTTTTCTTGTACATCTAAAATATCTACTTTGATCTTTTATTCCTGGGAGATCCAGACTGGTAAAAAATATTTTTCAGTATAGAATTTGAATACACACTAAAAACATTATGGACGCCTTGCATTAAAAGAGAAACTTGTTCTGCTGCTCAAATCTACTCTATTTCAAATAAATGCAACTTTCGCAAGGACATTTTAATATTGCTAATTAGGATATATTATATTATGCATAATTTTTTTTTTAAATTATAAACTTATATTGCTTATATTGTAGAAACAATTCAGTAGGGAAATACACTTTGAAAAAATGTCTTCATGATACAGTCTATATTATAATGTTTAATATAGTAAAAAAAAATTCAACACAGAGAGATTTTTATATATTTCAGTGTTATTAGTTCTTAGCAATTGTTGTAGCTTAGTGCTTAAAATGGCATATTTTTTGCTTGTCTACAAACTGGCCTACATTACTGTACATTAAATATTAGAATGGAATGGAATAGGGTGGGTCAAATTGGGAATATATTCTTGCTTTTAAGTACAAAGGAATACTCTTCCATTTGTTTTCTGTTGTGATTTAATAATTCATACATCAGTGTTAATGTGCGTTCTGGTGGGATTGCTTTATTTAATCAATGCACAGCTTCCTGTTTCTCTGAGAGTATGCGTTTTGTACTGTCCACTGTGAATTTCAAGCCATGTGGTGAAGGATCGATTCAAATAGACAGCTGAATACAAGAAAAAGCGTGGCCCATTGCATATGCTCCTAAGAACACCAATGAGGAGAACATGAACTCTCAGATCAGCTGTCTGGTAGGGTAGAATTGCAAGACCGGCTGTCACACAGTGAGTAAAAGCCAGGTGTTGGTTGGTTGGTCCAGGCCCCATGAGCAAGTATTTTTAACCATGCAGGGATATAAATAGTGTAAAGCAACCAAAAACACAGTACAGATACAACTGCCACGACTGTTTTCAACATTTCCTGTTGTCTCAAGGTAGAATGAACATTTGCCTTTGAATTGTAAACAGATTATTCCTCCTGGAAAAGCTCGATAGAAATAGATTGCATGGGATGTGTTGCATGTTTACAAACCATTCTCAAAGTAATTAGACAGTCATTTCAAGAATGAAGTTACCAAAGCAGCTAATTATGATGTTAGGCTCTTATTATTCCTTTTATATTCATTCTAAATATGAATTTTACAGTTTAATGCAACAACCATCGAGTTTCGAGTGCTGGTTTCACCCTTTTCTAATCCAAGCCAGCTCAAGAGCAGATATTTTCAGCTTTGGCTATTGTAAACCAATGCTCGCACGCATGTAAAAAAAAAAAAAAAAAAAAAACCTACTTAAAACATTGAATTCAAGAGTCAAACTAACAGAATACTAGTCATACTTTATATAATATACAATGTTTTTTTCTATATAGACCAGTGCGTTTATTGTGGTGCCAAATTTGAAATGGTGAAAAAGATACTGATCGACTATTTTTTTCACATTGTAAAGACAGAAAAAGCCATTTTCTGTTAAGTCCTGTGGTTTTGGTTGCCAAATTCGAATTTATTACTGAAAGATGGAGGAGGTGTATGATGCTGGGGAGGATGACTGGGATGAGGATGAAGATGAGGCCACTCAGTACATGATTGAACAGAGTCTATTGGAGTACAGCAAACATACGGATTCAGCTACCAGGTACAGGTAAATCCCACCATTTTGAATGCCCTAATAGTGTGTGTCTTATGATCGAACATTTTGTTTTGATGTCCCTCAGCAGTGATCCGTTAGACCTCATTGACCATGAGGAAATTTTCACTGCTATACAAGCTGGTAAGAGCTAAATCCACAAATGTTGATGAGCATTTTCAGAGTTCCTCTGTAAAAGTTTTGGAGACTTCATGCAGTTCGTTCCATGTGTGATGTCAGGTAATGAGGATGCTTTGAAGGTCCTGGTGCAGCATAAGGAGGCTCTGTCGAATGCAGACAGCAGGGGCTGGATCCCTTTGCATGAGGCAGCGGTGCAACACAAGAGGAGCATTCTGGAGATCACTTATGCAGGTCTATGAGAAATATCTACCTCACTAAACTACCCCAAAAACATGTTCAATTATTTCTTAATGAGAATTCCTCATTCAGCATCTCCTCAGGGGTCAGGGCAGTGCCGTACTCTACTAGGGGAGACTCCGTTGTTTCTCGCTGTTGTCCACGGTCTCCGAGAGAATGCCACATTCCTGCTGCAGAACGGTTGTGACCCTGACTGCAAAAACGATGATGGTGACTCTGCATTGATTGCAGGTGTGGAACACAGTGCTATTTTTAGCATACTTTATCTATCTACTTAGCACACATTTAAGAGCCACAAGACACTCTTTTTTTTAGACAAAGATTTAAGTCACATTATTGTTTTAATTCATCATGTTATACTGATAAATGACATACAGTAGTGTGACATGCAGTTCAGTGTATTCCTTTAGCACTAAGTAAGGTTTAGCACCCAAGACGAGGCTAGGGATGCACAATATATAAGCCATACCATACCATACCGGATAACAGTCGATATTAGAGATTTTTTATTATTTTTATTAATTTGAATGAATTAAATTGTGCATACACATTTCCTATATCTTTACATTTAGATGGCCTTTGCTGTCATCTAATACTCACTTAAAGTGAATATTTAAAAAACACAAATAACACTGTTAAATGTAATATTTATCAAATCTCTCTCTCTCTAAATAAATAAATTTTAATTTAATCAAAATTAGTGCAATTATTTAAATTCAAATTATTATTTAATTTTAAAAGTGTGATCAATAGACCTGAAAAAGTCATGTACATTAATACAATTTTGAAACACAGTAGGCATTTCTAGAATGAATGTTATGCCATGCTCTAAAATATTTAATCGAGTAAAACATTTTTTTTATATCCTTTGAATATTGTTGTGGCCAATTGGCGTCCTTGGAATGGTTGATAACAACTAATGATTTAGATTTTAAAATCATGATTGATTTAAATTTGTAGTGTTTTATTTTAAATGTATTTAGACAAAATAGTGTGTAATATAACAGTTACGAAAGCCTGAGTGAAGACTGTAGTTAATAAAACTTTTTTTTTTTTTTAGTATACAACATGAAAACTGTTATCGGTATGAGCCTGAATTTTAACATCATTGCATAAGAGACGATAGACTATATTTGACACAAGTCTAATAAATACATGAACTGACTTTTGTCCAGCCGTAAAGAATGACCAGTATGACCTGGCTCTGCTGCTGATACGCTACAATGCCACAGTGGACCAAAAAGGAAGTCTTCAAAGAAGCGCTCTGCATGAGGCATCCTTGCTTGGCTTGGATAACTTTGTATACCTGCTCCTACAATCTGGCGCTGACCCAAATGCCATTGATGTCTGTGAACGCACTTCTTTAGGACTTGCGGCTCAAGCTGGACATTTTAACGTCGTGGAGGTTCTACTTCAGAAAGGTGATTTTGAAATGTGCCTGTGACTAGAAGTTCAGTAGCCTATCTGCCTATCTGAAAAATATAATATTAAATAGTTTAGATAGATCGACATAATGCTTAACAGTCATTCTATCTATCTATCTATCTATCTATCTATCTATCTATCTGTCTGTCTGTCTGTCTGTCTGTCTGTCTGTCTGTCTGTGTCTGTCTGTCTGTCCGTCTATCTATTTATCTGTAGGTCTATCATTGATCACTTTTTTAATAATATTTAATAACCCACTCATGTTCAGGGGCCAGTGTGTGGTCCAAGCCTCATCTTCCAAGTTCAGACTCAGTTTTATTCGATGCTGCGGCTTCAGGAAACCCTGATATCATCTCACTGCTGCTGGAGTATGGAGCCGATCCCAACGTGCCCACCGACACAGGCCATCTCCCCATCCACCGTGTAGCCTACCACGGGCATCTACTGTGAGTAACTCACTGCTGATGGAGTGCTTACCCTTGATCCAACCAGAAGTTACAGAAAAAACTGTTTGTGTATTTCATAGAGCACTGGAGCAGCTGATCCCTGTGACTAATAAAGAGGTGATCAAAGAGAGCGGTATGAGCCCGTTACACTCCGCCGCTGCGGGCGGTCACCCTCAGTGCCTGGATCTACTCCTGAGCTCTGGGTTTGACCCTAACTTCATGTTACACCCCAGAGTGCGCAGGAACTATGAGGACGAGCGCAGGTCAGCGCTGTTCTTCACTGTAACGAATAGTGACGTCCAGTCAGCGAGGCTGCTTCTGGAGGCCGGAGCCATGCCCAATCAAGACCCAGTCAACTGCCTGCAGGTAGCCATGAGACTGGGCAACTACGAGCTCATCAACACTCTGCTACGCTACGGTGCCAACGTAAACTACTACTCCCGTGTCAACACCACCCACTTCCCTTCCGCCCTTCAGTACGCTCTAAAGGATGAGGTGATGCTGCGCATGCTGCTCAATAACGGTTATGACGTGCAGCGCTGCTTTGACTGTCCGTATGGACAGGCCTCTCATGTCCCCGTGGATTATGAGGGCTGGAGCGCCTCTGTCATCAAAGACGTGGTGGTAAGACCAGTTGCGGCTCATTTTTAAGCTGTGTCTGTATCATGGAAAATGATTTGATGTTGTTGAAGGAATAATTATATGATCTATGATCATTTACTCACCTTCATGTCATTCTAAACATGTACTGTACACTACCGTTTAAAGGGTTGTGGTCAGTAAATATTTTTATTTTATTTTAAAGAAAGTAATACTTTTATTTGGCAAGGATGCATTCAATTTAATAAAAGTTTCAGTAAAAAGACATTTATAATTCGTATCTATTGCATCAAAGAATCCTGAAAAAAAAAAGAATCACAGTTTCCATAAAACATAATCCATTCCATTAACTGTTTAAGCAGCTCAACTGTTTTCAACATTGATAATAATAATAAATGTTACTTGAGCATCAAATCAGCATATTAGAATAATTTCTGAAGGATCATGTGACACTGAAGACTGGAGTAATGATGCCGAAAATTCAGCTAAACCATCATAGGAATAAATTACATTTAAATATATTACAATAGAAAATTGTAATTGTGGTAATGCTGTATTTCACAATATTACTGTTATTAATATTTTTTAATCAAATAAATGTAGTCTTGGTGACTTTTTTCAAAAACATCTTACCAACCTCAAATTTTTAGAGTATGACTTTCAGTTTTCTGCTAAACACAAAAGAAGATATTATGAAGAATGTTTGGGCACAAACAAAATTATACCCCACTGACTATCAACAAAAACAAAAACAAACAAACAAAACAGAAAACACACAGGAAGAAAGTCATACATATGTGTAAAAACATGAGGGTGAATAAATTATGACAGAAGTTTCATTTTTGGGTAAGTCTAAACTTGTTTTTGTGCAGTTCTGTGAGGTGATCACAGTGTACTGGCTCAAGCACATCTCAGCTCAAGTAGTGAGAATCATGTTGGATTATGTTGATCACGTGACACTCTGCTCCAAACTGAAGACTGTTCTGGTTGAGCAAAAACAGTGGCCGGAAATATGTAAGATTCAAGGTGAGTCTCCTGGACATCTTGAGATTGAGATCCAGAAAACCTTTAACATGAAATTCTCAGCAGGGCCGGTTGCATAAACTGCAAAGACTATAGTCTTACAAGTTTATCATAATTTATTTTTTCTAAAACTGTTCATAACCTTTTAAGTCTTCATAACTTTTAAAGTTACATATTTGTCTAATTTGATACCAAAAAGTAAAACTGATTACCTCTAAGCAACCGTTATTAAGACACAGTCTTAATATAATGGCTATGTTTATGCAACTGCCCCCTGGCTAGAGATTTCAAATGTGCTGTGTTATACTTGTCGTAAGTCATAACGTAGATTGAAATGCAGCATATTCCAAAATATATTTATGTATGTTTTCTGCTTTCATCAGAAAACGCTCGAAGCCTGAAGCATCTCTGCAGACTGAAAATTCGGGATTCTTTGGGTCGCTTGCGTCTGAGGGCTCCAGTTTTTATCAGTTTCCTGCCTCTGCCTGCCAGTCTCAAAGACTATATTCGCTTCAAAGAGTATGATGTTTACAGTAGAGGAAGTATGACAGAATAAGAGTAAAACTAGATGGATAAATCTGTACATGAGAAGCTGCTGATGGATATGCGGGTTTTTTTCACTTTATTGAAAATTTTGTGAAATCATTTTGTGAAATATTCGTTTGTGTTTTAAAAAAAGAAAAAATCCAGATACAGTGGAGTCACATTGAAAATCTGTGATTTAAAATTTAATTTAAATTTGGAAAGACAGAAGTTTATGATTCTGGCTAATTTTAAAACTGTTTCACTTTATTTTGTTGGTCCCTTTAACGCATTCTGTTAAGTTAAATGTTAAATGTCTGAGTATAAGTAGACTGGTAGGGTTAGAATAAGTTGACATGTAGTCGCAAAGTTACTTATAGTCAGTAGAATCTCTGTTGGGGGAGCATCACAAAAATGTTAGCTGATATTAAAGGGATAGTTCACCCAAAAATGAAAATCCTGTCATAATTACTCACCCTCAAGTTGTTACAAACCGGTATGAGTTTCTTTCTTCTGTTGAACACAAAAGAAGATATTTTAAAGAATGTTGGTGACTAAACAGTCGGCAGACGGCACCCATTGACTTCCATAATCAATGGGTGCCGTCAACGGTTACCAGCATTCTTTAAAATATCTTCTTTTGTCTTCAACAGAAGAAAGAAACTCATACCGGTTTGTAACAACTTGAGGGTGAGTAAATGATGACAACATTTTGGGTGAAGTAACCCTTTAAGCAGACACATTTTTGCAATGTTGTATAGTCATCAGAATGTTCAAAAGGTAGGCTAGCATCAAAATTAAAGTGTTACCCTTAAAACACATGTATCATTTTGCAATATGTCTAGGCGAATAATCAAATAAGCCCATTTGTGAAATTGATCATGTGATCTTTGTTGAGCAGTCAGAAGTTCTTCCACTGAGATGCATCAAATCATGCATTAGGTTTCTCACAAACGTGTGGAGTTCATGAAGCTGGGTTGCTGCTGTCATTAAAAGTCAAAGGAGAACAAACTAAATATTACGAATTTTTAAAGTTAACGTTTCTCTCAAATTATGTTAGGCCTAATGATATTGTAATGAAAGGATTTGTAGGCCTCAGAAGTATCAGAAAAATGCTTAATAGAGGCATTTTCATAAGCTATGTGCATTATGTGATTCGTATACTGTATGTTAGAATTATGTAATAAATGTCTCGAACTCGATATGTCATGTGATTATATTGCATGAAATATAATGATTTGGGGTTGGAGGAAGTGCACAAACATACGCAGTGACTTTCCCCAAAGAGTTTATTGTCGTCAAACAGTTCGACGATTCGTTCTTGTGGCTCCTCTTGTAAACGTTCTAGACATCTGTCTGTAAAGCTGCTCATGCGCATAGCGGTCGTGACGTCTAGACGCTGCGCAGTTCTCAGTAGCGCCACCGGGGGGCGTCAGGCTACGTGAATGTAAACAGAGTGACGCCAGAGTTTTGCAGTGGTGGGGAAGGTATACGTCACAGGCATAATGGCGGAGGCTGGTTGAGAAGGAGAATTACTCCGAGAAGCGGCATTGAAACCAACTTCATCGCCAGCCGACTAAGTGACTGCAGGTCCGAAAATGGCTTGCAATTTCAGCCAGGAGAGAAAAATCGACAAGGAGAGCAGCAAGACCGGCGGCCTAACATTGGAGGATGGCGACAGCAAGAAACAATTGTTGTCAGCCTCTAGCACGGCCACATCCAAGCAAAATGGCGATCAAGCTGAATGTGAAGACGAGCAAATGTCTGAACAAGATGCATCTGAGCGGCGGAGGGCAGGGCTGTTGGACCTGAAAAATTGCGGCGTTGCGCCCTCGACACTACTGAGGTCGACCGAGGAGCTGCCAAGAAGGAATTTTCAGATCCCGAGAAAAATCAAGGAGCGGAAAGGTTGTGTGTACCATTACTACCACTACTACTGCCATTCCCGAAATGGACTGTTTCTGTTTCTCAGCTTTCAAGTTCGCTAAAAGCGCGCTCTTTGGTGCTTCGGGTCAAATGAATAGACCTGTATTGATATTTAAACGTGGGATCTATATAACTAAACACGTGATTAGCCTGAAAGGTTTGCACTAGTCACTAAATGGATGTTTAGCGAGTGCATTGCTCAGAGCTGCAGGTAAGTCGGCGCTCTAATGCAACTAACGGAGCACGTGAGGATTCGAGTCGTTCGATGCAAAAAAAGCACATTTTTGTCTCGCTGCTTTAAACCTCATGGAGGCCGGTGTCATTGCTTTGCTAGTTGGATCCACACTCCTCCCACACCGTACAATATTGCTTCACCACATGACACACTTCTTCCCCTCCTCATCAATGGCACCAGTGTGATTCGGTTGACCACTGCATTTCCCCCTTCAGTCTTTACGCACGACGTTTTAACACCTGTCAGTCTTGACCAACCAGCCTTATTTGGACACCTCATTCATTCCCGTACTATTTGTTTATAGAGCTAAAGAAATAAATATATAAGATCTTGCCAACAGAAAAACACTGCCTGAATCAAAGCGAAACTGGTGCTTGTAGTAACAGTTGTACAGTAATTAAGTTATGTATGAAAACTCACTTTGTCACCTTTGTTTAGCAAGTTTCTGTCTGTAGGCGTTTTATCTTATTAAAAATAGCAGAACAGGCACTAAACTATTGTTCTAAAGAGGACTAGATATTTCAAATAATTTTTTAACCCCGCTTTATGTCGCCTCGTTAATGTTTTGAAAGATTAGTGAATCGACCAGGAAGATTCGTTTGGCCATTATGAGGTCGATTAACGCAACTAACCAAACATTCGATAGTTTTGCTTATTGATTATGAAAATGTTATTTCATTTGTTTTTAGCGATTTTTTAGTAAATATGACAATCTATTATTTCATTATTTTGCGTGTCTTATTTGGCAACGTTATTTTGTGTATCAAGATAATTTAAGCGTCGGCTATTAAAAACCCAATTTCACTAGTTTTGATCTGTCTTATTGCATGCATCACATTGTACAGAGTGCCTGTCAGGTTATGTGCAACTCTTTACTATGCATTCCAGTTGGGGAAAAAACAAAACAATCTAAATTATACAGCTTCTATAAATTTACTTGATCATTTCTTTTATTGAATGCATTGATGTTGCTCTGATGTAATGAGCTGTCTTTAATGTGTGCTGTCCTCCAGGTCTCCTTCAGCATTTGTCTCCAGATTCCAGAGAGTTTGAAGAAGTTGTGAAGCTTCTGTCCTCGTTCTACCTGGACGCCACATCCCGTGGGACTTTCACCTACACCAAAGCTTCTCTCATTCACAACGAACTCTTGGAGAA
Organism: Meda fulgida; assembly: GCA_030578275.1. Lineage (NCBI taxonomy): Eukaryota > Metazoa > Chordata > Actinopteri > Cypriniformes > Leuciscidae > Meda > Meda fulgida. The sequence goes on along the minus strand of CM060638.1, from coordinate 14,473,784 downwards.
AGAGGTGAGAGAACTGCTTGCAATTATAAAAGTCTAGATTATTGAAATACCCATCAGGCAACTTGGGGCAGTTTTCAGTTACTCAAATACTGATATGGAATAATTTGTAATTTTTGTCTTCACAGTTCATCGAGAAGAAAAGGGAACTGAAGCAGAATGGCAGGACAGAGCCAGAACTCGCAGAATCCTATGCTTTTCTGCTACCTGAAAGGAATAAGGTGAGGTTGTGTTAGTTTTGCTTTAATTGTAATATTAACACTTGGAATTTTTGTAGTCTGAGCTTGACCTCAGAATTTTGTACTACTACATATCCTCCTTGGGTGCAGTATGAACAAAACTCAATGTTATTCTTGTTCTGTGTTCTCTTGTTCTGTGTTAATTTACTGAATTGTAGAGTGTTTATAATGCATTTACAACATAACTGCTACAATCATTACAATATTGGCAGTACTTTGAATAAAAAATGTCAGTGTAACCACTTGTTACAGTGTAAAAGTATTTATAAGAAAACAGCCATTTGAAAGGGCTTTAAATGGCATAATTTAGTGGTAGTCTTGGTCAAAAGTGTGACTAACCAAAGAAATCTGATTTTCTTTACAAGGCTCACTGGATTTGCGAAAAGGGTCTTTCTGTGGGACATTCGCGGGTCAACAATCTGGGAAGCCCTCTCAAAGGTGAGCATTGTGCTTCCAGTGAGTCTGTTTATATCTGTTTAGCTCTAATCCTTTGCTTGGGAGGGGAGTCCTGGGATGATTTTGTATTACTGTGGTCACTTGATCTTTGGTTTGGAGTAGTTGAATTGGTCACATCTATTTTATATATTGGTCACCCCTATTACCTCTGTCTATTTTCAGAGCGTGTTTGAGGTTTTGGAAGTGATATTATGTTATTTTTTTTTATTTGAGGTAAATTTCTGATACATGATCTTTGTATGGTTGAATAGTGAAGCAGCTGCTGTGTGTTTAGAGACATTAACAATCCCAGTTTTGTAAATCTTGTAAATGCAACTAGGATAGCTTTAACTGGTGAAATAAATAGTTTCTGCAAATATTTAATCTTCGCAAACATAGTATGCTCTATGCAGAGACTCTGCATTCCTAATGGATTGCTAACAAATTTCTTGGGATTACCCCAGGGCTTTTTGTGGGTCATAGGAATGTCGCCCCAAGTAACTCTTCTATCCTTTTTCTATTTTTAGGGGTTTACCTCTCAAAATACTCAGATTTGTTACAAATGAATCCATTTGAAGTGGGTGCTGCTGGAGACATAATAATATTTAAAGTGATGAAGGTAAGTCTCTGACCAAGCATCAATAGTGACTAAAAGTTGACTGTCTTTCAAAAATAAAAAGTACATAAACTTCACTGCGGTTTTAAAAACAATAGTGACTTTTTGTCTTTTTTCACAGGGTAAAGTGAAGACCATATTTGAGAACATGCCCAAGAATAATCTTGAGCCGGCCCTAAAATATGACAGCCATGTGTACAAAAATGCCAGCAAAGTAACCTCATTATTGTCGTATAGGGCCTTTGAGCACACTCAGGTGAGTGAGTTTTTTCAATATGACCTTTTGCTTCGTAATGTGTTCAGATGTGACCTGTTATGTATCTGATTTCCTTCTGTGTTTTATTCCAGCAATACTTATATGAATTTGCTTTTGAGGAGCTAAGATCCAGGCCGAGACATGTGTTGCCATATGCAGTTTTGTCTTTTCAATACAAAGGCAAAGAGTCGGCCACGGCCACACACAGGTATGAACGGGATAACTGGTGATCTGTGTAGGAAGTGTACTACACTCTGTTTTGGTTTTATTATTTTATTTATAACAATTTATTTTCTCTTTTAGTAGATTAAACAGCATGTTACATGAAGGGCAAAGAGGTATGATTTGCATTTCTCTTTATAGCAGCCTAATAAAATGTTTAGATGGGCATATTATCTAACTTACTGTTTATTATTCCTAATTTGATGCTTAAGTTCGACGAAGATATACAGTTTGGAGTGGCTCGCTGGTGAATAAAGGAGAGGAGGTCTATCAAGTGTACATCCGGTCTTCAAGACTCGCTCACCTTCCTCTTAAATTGTGAGTCTCCTTTCTTTCAACCAATGCAATGTAAAAAATGTTTTGTGCATTGATTTTAATTTTTTTTTTTTTTTTTTTTCAGGCCAGACAAGCTTGACATCAATATGGCTATGCATATTGATCAAGTGAAGAGAAAGATCCCGCCCGTTCTGCTATCGTGGGAGGCGTACAGTGGATCACGAGAGGGTAGGATGAGTACCAGTGATGCTTTTCAGCCCATACATGGCAACACATTTGATATGTCAGTATTGACATGTGATAATGTCTTGTGGTATTTTGCAGTGTTGAAGTGTGGGATGTACTGCAGTCTGTATGAGGTCACAGGGAAGAGTAAACAGGAAAACAGTCTCTCGGGACTGTTGCACCGGCTTGAGAGAGAAAGAATGGTGAGCTCATTCACATGCCACTTTACACTTTGATTGAATTAATCTCTGTATAGCGTTACCCCCCACCCTCTCCCCTCTACACTTTTTCTTCATTCTGTTGATAGAATCTGTGTCAGTGATGTGATGTGCAGAAGTAAAATTGGTGATGTTTTATTATAGTCATGCTATATATAAACTCTTTACTCTAGGTTTTGGTGAAGCCATTGATAGACAAAGGATTTCTCTTCCTCCTTTCGTCCTCTCAGTTGTTTGCTACCACTGGTAGGTTTATGCATAGTCTTTAACCATGTTTATTGCATTGGCTCTGTGATTTTTGGCATGGAATAATGGAGTCTGTGTGTTTGTTTCTTTTTTCTTTAAAGAGCGACGAGGAAGAAATGACAAGGTTTTGCAGGCACTTTTTGTTTTTCAAGAGCAAAGAATCCTCTCAAAATTGAGTAAGTGTCTCTCTTTTTTTGGTAGTTTCTTGAAGTTTGTTTGTTTTTGCATTTTAAGTGTCTATGTATCACCATGCAGTCCTTCTAATGGCGTTTGCTTTTTTTATTGTGAAGTTTTGAAGAACTCTGGAGTTGATGAGGATCCTCCACTAGAGCCTAAAGACCCAATCAGCCACCAACTCGATAATTTTGTTCCCGCCCTGCATCATGGTCTCTACAAGCTGCGTGCCAATCCACCCAAAGAGCTTGCGGTGGGACTGAAACTTCAGGTGCTGGACTACCTCAACCAAAAGGAGCAAGGTGCTATCCGGCCCTTTCACATTGTAGAGTACCGGCACAGTCTGGATGACCGGACAAGCCAACACCTGGCGCCTCGTCCTAAGAATATTGATTTGGCGCTGAACTCTTACATATATGGTCCGGGACAGTTCCAGCTGCCTGTCGAGGCCCTGCAGCAGGGTCTGATGGAAAGCAAACAGGAGGCAGCATCTCAGGCAGCATCTCCTCCAGCAGGTGCAGAAGAGTACAGTCCTGTCTCAGACTGGGGAGGGTCAGATAGACAGGCTTCAAGCAGCAGTACAGTTGGGGTTTCTCAGTCTAACGGTGGCGCTCAGAGGACACAGAGTGAGTATGACAAAGAAAAGATGGAGAAATTGCTAAAGTTGATTCAGTTACATAAGCGGACTTTGAGCAAGGAGGAGGGCAGCGGGCCGGAAAGAGAGGAGGACTGGGACCCCGCTGGCCTGAAGAGGAGGTTGGAGAGGGAAGGTCCTGGAAGTGTGAGCAAGTACCTTAGGACAGGTCTACTGAATGGAGAGCCAGGGAGAGGTGAGTCTGTGCTGAAAAAATGTAGAGGTAGAGCATGGAGGTTGGATACTATTGTAGGGGAATAACAGTAAGACAACATAAAGAGGCCAATATGCTCAATAAAGACCAGGAGTCAAAGTCCAATCAGTTGACAGAGACTTTACTGAATACAAATTTCTCCACACTTCTAAAGGCCGTACAAAAGGAGTAAGAGGATCCAGCCTCAAACTAATTTAGGATACAGAATACAGATGCACTAGTACTTATATCAGAACCTGTAGGAATGAAGTACACTGATTAACTATGTTAACAGTACAGATAATTCTAGCTGCAATTAAAACATAGCATTCTGTTCTTTATGCAAATTAGGTCATTATCTTTGACACACTTTATCCAATATATGTAAGAAATTGTGGTGAGGGTCACATCAATTCCTGATTGACTCTTCTCAGTTAGGGCCACTGTTGTACTCTCCTGGAGACTATTTCTTTGGCAAGGTCAAATGCTTCTAAAAATACTAAACAACCCCTGCAAGCAAAATTAGATAAAACATTGGCAATATATTTTCCCTTCAAGGCTGAGTTTTTGTCAGGACCTCACGGGAACAGAAAATGAAAGCTGATTTCGAATTCATTATATAATACACAAAGAGGGATGGTAAACCCACCCCCTTCACTACACAGGGTTCCCAGAGTTTTGGAAAACCTGAAAGTATCAAAGTTTAAAAATTTTAAAGGCTGTGGAAGTTTCTTAATTCTCTCTTCTTGACTATCTCTTAGTTAGTGCTGTTATTTAAGTAAAGGTGGTATTCAAAGGGGTCATGTGAACTGATTGTCACGTCTAATAGAAGTGCAGTGTGCCTAATGAGAGACTAGGTGCTCTATCTACTTGCATGAACGATCTCCAGAGACGCAGAGAGAGAAGACGTCAGATTGAGGCTGACGCATCAGCCCGACTCTGAGAGTAACTGTACGTGCTGAAGGACCTTAAACTGTGAAATTATTAACAGTTATAGTTCACAATGCAAGAATGTGCCTGCAACTAATTTAGTTATTTAATGACAGCTACTTCATGAAGTCTCTGTTTTTCTGTATGTATGCATTTCTTTCGTGTTTTTGTTTCCAATTACACAATCACTAAAAGGTGGATCCCATGAATCCCGTCAAAACATGCCTGGATTTTATCATCTAAAAAAAAGAGAGACATTTTGTTTTGGAGAAATTATTTCACGCTCAATAGTAGGGCTGGGACGGTTACCACAATACCGCGGTCACGTGACCCCTACCGCGGGTCTGAGCTCGTCACTGTCATCACCGCAAAAAAAAAAAGTGCCTGCACATGTGCACGTTTTGTCTAATTACATGGATTCATTGATTCTAATGACTTGGATTGAGTCTAAAGACATATGTCTAACATGGATTCAAGGTTTTCTAAACAAAACTCATCATCAAAAGATGGAGCAAATCCGACCTTTCGCGAGTTGGGGAGCGGAATGTTTGATGACACATACCGGTAATAACATTCCATTCGTATTGATTATTAGGCCTGTATGCGAGAGTACCTGTGTAATGTGTCTTGTAGCCTATAATTTGAATTCTATTTTGCTAAAGCATTAAAATACAGGCGCATGACTCGCTTTCCGCTGGTTGAAAACCCCAAAAGCAGGACCTCAGCTTTAATTGCACGTGCTTATTTAACACGATTCTCTCACGTGGTTGAGCTGCGCAGCCGACAATAGCAGGTAGGTAGATAAATAATCGTTTGTTAAATAAGAGGCGATCTGAAATGTGTTCTTTTTAAAATCAAGTTACCAAAGTGCTCGTTGCCGCGGATACAGTGTTCTGTTGTGACTCGCTCATAGTCTTCACTCGGACGCGCGCTTCAATCCGTTGCGGAGAGACTCTCTATTCGTTACGGTGAACTCACAAAGCATAATGCACCAAAAATGTATTTATTCAAGTAAAAAATTCTCGCCACTAACAACATATATTAGATCTTATATTAGAAGCACCCTGTGTGCGCTTGTGTACACGAGGGATGTATTGCGCGGGAGAGCGGGATGGTGCTAATAGCAGTTTACCGCAATACTGCGGGAATTTCTTGCTTTTCAACCGCGGTAAGAAAAATCCATACCGCCCCAGTCCTACTCAATAGTGTGACTGCAGTTCCTTAGAGACATGAGCTACTTGTTGACAGCTGGTTTCTCTTTCTCTTAGTGGTGATGGACAGTATGGGGCTGTGTGACACGGACCTGCGGGAGCGCGTTACTCAGAGTGCCACCCTCCGAGACACGCATGCCTTGCTCAAACTCTTCCTCAGCACGCTCAACAGGATGGCCCAGAACTCTAACACTGCCAGCAGCCAGCCTGCAATTCTCCCTAAAGATATAGAGGGATACGAGCCCACCGACTCAGCCACCCACTGTGATCTTGACCTGCGTGACAGGCATGCTGATGAGGAGCAGGTTAACTTGGATTGCTTGGAGGTGTGTACTGTTCCTCATAATATCTAATGCCACACTCAATTGTTGTTTTAGTTAACCTTTAGTATATGTGTGTAGGAGCAAATGGTCTGCAGCAGGAGCAGTGTGGATGTGTACAGTCCCTCTTCCAGTCTGGAGCAGCAGCTCTCCCGTCCAGCAGAAGCTTCACATCAGAGCCACAATCCCTGGGGCATATCCACCGCAGGTTCGTCCTCACCTGCATACTTGCAACAGACTTGTTCATAACATACACCACTGTTCAAAAGTTTGGGGTTGGTTAGAATTTTTGAAAAACATTTTTGAAAACTCTTTTATGTTCATCAAAAGGTATTTCTATGATGGCAAAGCTGAATATTCAGGAGCTATTGCTCCAGTCTTCAGTTTCACATGATCGGTCTGAAATAATTTTGATATGCTGATTTGGTGCTTCAAGTCATTATAGTCACTTTAATGAGTTTACATTCATATAACAATTATTGATTTAAATATGCCTTCTTTTAGAGTCAAACCCTGTATACCCCCTCAAAAACTTGTACAGTGTAAAAATATTTTAAATAATAATGAATTGACAAAACTAATAAACATATTCTGTTTTTAGCTTTAGAGGGTGTTTGTGAACCTTTGGTTAGTGGAGGGGAGAAGCAGGGACAATCTACGGGCAAAGTAGTAGACACTATCCTCGACAGTGAGTTCCAGAACCTCTGCACAGGGATTCAGAAAATGATGGAGGACCAACATATATCCTACACCCCCCAAACTCCTTTGCCACGACTTGAGGATCAGGCCAAACGGGCAAGCTCATTCTCACCTTTTGTCTCCAAATATGTCTCCTCCCTGCCTGTGCAGGGCTACGTTAACAGTCTCTGTGAAAAGATGGACCGTATGATCCGTTCTCCCAGCGGGTCTTTAGAACCTGTGGCTGTTACGTCACCACCTGCCGTTGCCCTAGTGCCCGCCCTCTTGCCACCTGCTCCGCCCCCTTCTGTCATGCCAGCTCCTGCCCAACCCACGCTGCCCTCACCTGCTGCTCATCCTCGCACTAAAACATCATCTCCAGTGCCTAAGTCTCAGGCTTTGTCGAGCAAGTCACAAGCTACCCTTAAACCTTCTTCAGCCAAGCATCGCCTTGGCACTGTCAGAGAGGTCCACCTGTTTTCAGGAGAAAAATCAGTTGACCCCAAGGGTTCAGATGCTGTGGAAAGTCCTATGTGTTCCCCATCAGCTGGAAGTGCCAGGCATCCTTCAGTCCCAGAGATGCCCTCTGAGCCTACTCTTGCAGGAACCTCAAGCACTGTGGGGGGCAGTGTTATTGGACAAATCAAGCCTGATGTGTTGTGCACACTGATGGAGATCATGCAGAAGAATGCAGTAAAGTTTTACATTCAGAGAGGAGATGAGGAGAGTGAACTCTGCACTGAGATCAAGGTCTGAAAGTATTTAAATGTCAGAATATACAGTGTGGTCTGATACTTTTGACCAACCTTTCTTTCACCTCTCTTGTTTGGTTTTTACAGGAGTATTTAAGAAGTCTTGGAAACATTGATTGCAACCCTCAGAATTACCTAGAAATTAAAAGTCAGCAAAAGTTTATGATCATTATTCAGAATGAGGATATTGCAGCTCATGTACATAAGGTAACTAATAACTTGCCATTGTAAACTGCTGTTTCTTAGAGTATTATTATTATTATTATTATTAGTTGCATAAAACATCCATTTTGAGACACTGTTCCCTCTATACCCCATTTAGATACCAGCTTTGGTGTCTCTGAAGAAATTGCCTACAGTTTACTTTGCTGGAGTGGACAGTCTGGATGATGTGAAGAATCGCACTTACAATGAGCTCTTCGTGTCTGGAGGTCTTATTGTGTCGGATGAGCTCATACTCAACCCAGACAATATAACACTAGGTAAGAGCTGAATGGCTTAGTGGCTTACAAAATCTTCAGGCACCTTCATGTTGAAACAGTCTGTTCAAAAGTTTACTGTGTGTGCTTTTAAATTCTTAGCTTTAAGTGTGAATACAAAAATGTGTATCATTTAATTTAAAGGCAGCATTTTCTAAATGCATCTTAATTATCTTATTGTGAATTATTTATTCACATATTTCTTTTTTTTTTTTTTAAATATGATGTAACAATTTTTATTAAAAACATCATTACTCAATCTTCCGGTGAAAACAACAGACTTCTCTGGTGACATACTTCTCCAATCATTAGTCTGCATCATTTGGAAGAAAGGTTTCGTTTTAAGCTTGCATTCAGAACTGTCTCCAAATCAACAACCGATGAATTTTGATAATCCATTTCTCTCGGATGTATATAGCAATATGGAAGAAAAGGTCTGTTTCTACTTTCATTACATCAAGACTTTAAGAACTGACATTTATATTTACAGAGAAGCTACAGGCATTTCTGAAGTTCCTGGAGGAACAGGGTTCACCCTGGAAGTGGAAGGTGCACTGTAAGACTCAGAAGAAGCTTAAAGAGCTCAGCAGGTTAGAGACAGAATGATTAGTCTAATTCAACCAATCCTGACAAACTCCTAGTCTCCAATATCTCACATATCTTTCCTTTCACAGGTTAAACACTGAGGCCCTGAATCTTTTGAACCTGCTGACGACATACCAGAAGAAACACCTGGTGGAGTTTCTGCCTTATCATGAGTGCGATACTCCTTCTAGGCAGGCCCCTGATTTGGACTGTTTGGTAAAGCTGCAGGCTCAACACACACAGCTTCGACACCTCATCTTCCTCACAGGTACGCGCAACAGGTCTAGTTGAAGGCTGGTATTTATGAATTGGGGTATGTGGAGTCATCTGTGATGTTTCTTAATCAACCGGTGCTGTGTTTATATACAGAAAGGCATGATGACACGTTCTCACAGTTCTCCGGTAGTGGAGTGATTATTGCGGGTATGAATGACATCATGAACAACTTCCAGAGTTTGATCAGTGTCCCAGAAGAAGTAGCATTGGCTGCCCTACCTGATCCAGGTAAAGACTGCAGAGTTCTTTACTACTTCTGACAAAATTCACAAAGAAATTATAGATGTTGACATTATCTTCTCTTTGACTGCTCAGTGGAGCCTGATGCAGTTCGAGATGAGGAGGACATGTCTATAGACTCTGAAGATGACATGCTGGTTATCAATGAGACTTCCATTCAGACTGAAAATGACCTGTTGGAACCTCAGGCACCTCAGCCCCCTCCGCCTCAGACTGATGGATTTCGTCCTCCCCTCCCTGACCAACCCTCTTTGGACCCCATTATCGATCCACTTGTGCATCCAAACCCTACCACCTACCCTACCCAGGGCTCTTACTTGACTGATTATGCAGCTCTGAAGTTTGCCATCGCTCAATATAAAGCTGCCAGTCAGGATGGCACACCTAGGGCTGAAGTAGAGGACACCCTGGCCAATTTTGGTGTGAATCCCCACCAGAGTTACCTGTGTCCCAATTCTGCACAGTGGAGCCCTTACTCTGGTTCTCCCGCATACCATATGTCCTCGGCATATTCATCTCCTGTCAGTGTGGCCTCCAGGGGATCAGAATACAGTCAAACTACTGCTCCTCCTGGGACTCAACCTCCTACAAACTCCTGCAACTTACCCATTGCCCAACCACTCACCCTTCCCCTTTCCGTCCCGCAGCCGCCGGTTAGCTCGGTGGAGGTGCCTCCTACTCCAGAGTCAGCCTCCTCTCTTCAGCCACCTGGTCCCGTTCCTGACTGTATGGGAGTGCCTGGGGCAGCAACTGCTAACCAGCAAGGACTTGCTGGCTCTCAAACTGCTAAGATGTGTGTAGAGACTTCTTCCTCATCCTCCGCTTCTTCCTCGTCCTCTCTTCACACCACTTTTCCCTCCTACCCAGATGCTACGCTTTTCCCAGCCCTCACTCCAATTCCCCCTGTTCCACCGCTTTACAGCTGGGTTCCTACACCGGGAGACCAGCAGGGATACGCTGCTGTACAGAGTGGGGCAGGATTCAGCACTCTTCCTTCTGCCCAAACTGAGGCTGCTAGGCCTGCAGATGGATCGTGGGTGGGAGACACTGAGAGCGGAACCTCTCGTGGACAAGAGGAAGATAATGTCCCTGCTTCAGAAACCTCTAAAGTGGGCCAGCAGGAGGGCAGTAGAGATAAAGAAAGTGCGCTGGGTAGTTCGACCTCATGCAGCCAAGGCAGCAAAATTCCAGTGAACTCTTCCTCTGAGAGTCAGGGAAGCAGTCAAGCCCCTCCTACCAGGGGTGGCACTACAAGCAGAGGACTCTTACCCATCCCCGGAGCTGCACTGGGAGTCTTGTGCCGAGGCGGACACAACAATAGCATGTACAATCCCAGAGGAGGAACCGCTGATATGATGCGTGGTGGCTTCAGGGGTCGAGGAGTACCACCGCATCCCATGAGATCTAGACCTGGCCGGGGTCACATCAGAGGGGACCCGTCCTGTAACTGGGGTTATCCCCCTGGGAGGGGAGGGGGTGGTCGGTCAGACTACTATTCGGACTACACCTACAACTAAATGCCATAGGGATGCCATGCTCCCTCATAGACTACTGGCATTAGGAATGTACATATTTACCATTAAGAGCACATCAAAATATCATCATCTGAATTAAAAAATTAAAAAATGAATCTGGTTTTGTATAAATGAGATTGGTGACTCAGACGGTGGCCAGATTTTCACTGTTTTCAGTAATGCCCTTCCTAAACAAGATGTTTGAGAAACCTTGTTCATACCACTATATTTATATTGCCAAGAAATGTAATTGCCTTTCAATGTTTCATTTTTGTCAATACTTTTTGTTCGGATTTTCAAAAAAAAACTGTTTGTGAACAAGGAGCAAAATGCAGACAATATTTTTTTAAAAGAGAGAAAGTGAGTCGTTCATTTTAGCTGTTTTTTTTTTTGTTTTTTTTTACATTCTTGGTTGTACAAATGTTCTATTAAAACAAGGTTGTATCAAACATTGTGATATTGTGTTCAGTATTAACTCTTGGGAATGGTTGTACTCTTTGTACATGTAAATAGTTATTTATGATGTTATGTAAAAATGGTTACGAATTTTCCAATGAGGTTAATCAATGCCAAAGTTGTTCTTATATGTGCATTGGTAACATTCGACCTAATGGTTTTATAGCCGGCCAGCAGAGGGCATCATTTCCTAATTGATTCTGCTGGTCTGATGCTGATGCAATTTTCTAAAGGGTTTGTTTCATGTTAAAAACAATGAATCCGTGTGTTTAAATATATAATGAAGATTATGCATCTTTATTTCAAAACTGACTCTGAATTTGCCCTTTGTACATGACAAACATGAATATGGTTAGCTGAAGTTCTGTAGAAAATACCTCAGGGCACTTCACAAATGTTAGTATTTAGATAAACTGCTATTTCTATATTTCAACCCAAGTAAATGTCAGATGTGGCTGGGATGTCTAATGATCTGTTGTTTGGTTACATTTATCCCCTGGAGTTCAGTATAGTTTAGAAAGAAAAATAAGACCAAATCATGCCAGCAGCAGAATGAAAAAAAAAAAAAGAAAGCTTAAAGGATTAAGAGAAGGCTGAAAAAAATGTTGGAGTACTTTGGTTTGCCCCAAAGAGTAATCTGCTAAAATCTGACTCCCGGTCATCTCATCTCTCATTTAATATAGTCATCTGGTAAAACAACTCTATTTTTATAGTTACAATCTGTTTTTCTGTTGTTCCTCTGTTTTGCACAGACAGGGAGACTTGATTTTAACCACATCAAATGAGATAATTTTGATGACAAGATCAGATCCATTTGGTCAGTCTGATAAATGTTTAGGCATTATAGGATGTACATGTTATGGACTTAAAGAGAATGAGATCTAATGAGAAATGATTGAATACAATCACATAGGCCTATTTTTTATTTATTTAAACCAATCTGGTTGCATTGCATTTGGCAGGGCTTTGTGAACTGCACAACAGTTGACAAACAACCAGGGGACATGTGTCGTCGTATTACGTATGTGAAAGTGGATTGCCGCAGATAAATCTGATCACATCTGGAAATGAACTGCATGGATTAACTCTGTACCTTGGTACTCTTTCATTTTCATATTTTGCTTTTAGTTTGCATACTGTGCATGGTGTGGGAGGGAAAATTCTGGCAGGGGTGTTAATCCTCTCCCATAGCACATCTCTGTAATGAAAAAGCAATTTGCTTAATGCAAAGTGCAGAAATGAATAATATCACACATAAACAGACATCCCTACATTGCCTTCGCTGCTGCTTCTTCATTTATCTTGTTATTTGCTTTTCACAACTGCTAGGTGCGAGCTAGTAGAACATTTATTTTCGTATAAGGCATGGTTCCGCACCAAAATTCACAATTTTCTTGACATAAAGGATTAGATGTATCTAGTAATGACACAACTGAAGAGATTAAACCTTAGTCTTAAATAGATCTAGAAGGTCTTCTGTTAAGGATTTAGATTACTGAAATGTCCTCTCTTTAAATCGCTGTCTGCTTATAGTAAAATATCTACAACACCTAGATGTTTTTGACCACCTTCAAAGGGACTTTATCTTTCAGAAAAACTATAGATGAAGAATAGTTCACTCTATCTTCCCATCTGAAAGATGTGTACCTGCCTAAATCAGAGGAAGCTCTGATTGTTTTTTTTATATGCGCAAATAACTGCAATGCTGACAACCAGTGTCTTTTGTTTTTCACAGTCACTTTTGAGCTTTTTGGAGCAAATTCAATACATTTGCTCTTAGGGTCTCTAAAATATACATTTCGCCGCTTTGGATTTTCAGCACATCGCTAGCAGCAGCACAATCCCATGCACTCATTACTTCATACTTCGAGACAGGAGACACCCTCTAAATCTGAGGATCAAAATAATTTATTAAGGAATAATAATTAATTGGTGGAACTTGTACCTATAATTCAAACAGGTTTAAGCAATCCTTTAGGATATTGAAGTCAAAAATATGCTACTCTGAGTAATTTCTTTCGCTGATAATAGTAATGTTTTCTGTGTTCCATTCAGTTGCAGGCTGTTCAACAACAAATGCAGCTTTCAGATGGCCGTTTTTCCCTGCCATGAGTGGCTCAAGGAACATTACGTGCCTGTCGGACTGAGACTTGCCCTTGAGTCGATCAGTTGAAGGATCTGCAAAGATAGAGGCCAGAGTGCTGCGGTCTTCCCCAAAGGTTGAGATGGCTGGAGAGGGGGTAGGAGGTTTGCAGCAACTACAGCGACATGGGGTTAGATACAGATACATCAATATCAGGACAAGGGTCACAACACACCCAAAAAGAGTGGTGTAGCCGGTGTTGAACGGCTCCTCTGAGGAGCGCTGGGCTACGACAGTTAGGTTCACTTCTCGTGATTCATTTATCATCCTCGTATTATCCACAGTAGTGCACTGGTAGACCCCCGAATCTATGGACTGGGCAGCAAGAATATCCAAGCTACCGTCTTGATTGAGACGTAGAGTCCCGTTCTGGATCAGCTGAGAGATGTTCTCTTGATGAGGAATGATCCAGCTGTAGGACAGGTCTTCCCCGTTTTGTGTTCCAGTGCAGTCCAGTCTCACTTGTTCACCCTCATAAACAACTTTATCAGCCTTTGGGGATATCAGGGATATCATCTTCCCAATTGTACAGTTCTCAAAGAAGTGTGCAGAGCGCAGAAAATTAATTGAGATTTGAGGTTCACCGTACTTCAGACACTTGTAGTCATCCTTGTAGTCTTTCACGCTTGCGTATCCCTTCTGCTCCCAGTGCCAAAACATGCGGTACACAGAGCAATCACACTCCAGACTGTTGTTATGCAAAAACAGGCCTTTTTGCACCGCAACAGGCAACAGCACAATGTCATCCATGGGCAAACGAAACAGACGGTTTGAGGAGAGGTCCAGCGTAACCAGGTTGGGGTGGCTATGCTTGCGAACTGAGAAGAACGGGAAGTCTGTGATCTGGTTGAGGCTAAAATAAACCTTTCTGAGACTACCGAGCCCCATTAGTGTGTTGCTCTCCACGCGGGAAAGACGGTTGTTGTACAGCAACAACACCTCCAAGGCCGGTAGGTTCTGAAAGTGATACTTCCCCACCGCCTGCAATTTGTTGGAAGATAGGTCCAGGTATCGTAGATCGCTGACGTTATGGAAAGCTCCTGGGCTGAGCAAGGAGATGCGGTTATGGGACATATGCAAAGTGTGCAGCCTTGGGATCCCGTAGAAGCTGTCGGCTGCCAGCCATGTTAGTCTGTTATGACTGAGGTCCAAGACAGAAGTCGTGAATGGAAGCAGGTTGGGAAATCTATCCAGACCTAAAGAGCCACAGTTCAGTATGTCAGAGGTGCACAGGCAGCCCTGAGGACAACTAGCTCCACAGATCCGAAACAAGAGCAAGATCAAAACCATATAATATGTAGAGATCATTCTTTTGGTTGTACGTTAAAAGGATTACATCAGGAACAGTGCTGGCACAGTTGGAGAAACACTTAACACAGGAAGCTCTCTGCTCTTAAATCCTAGAAAGGTCATTTTACATTTGTCATGTCACAAGAGCAGATCATCAGAGCATAAGAGCAGATGGACAGTATCTGGGGCAAAGAATGCACTTAGAATAAAACAGTCTGTAAATATGATTTATAATTAAAATTTGTTTTACATTGGTTAACGTATTCTGTTAGCACAACATACACAGGAAAGCCTACCAGAAAAGTCACTTAGAACCTTCTTAGTTCTGGTTCCTCTGTTCTTACTTTGATGTATCAATCCATAATTAGAAGTTCTTCAAACCGATTATCCTGATCTGAAAATATCCAGGAAGTCCAAAGTGTTTTCCAGCTAGTTTTATATTTCCCTACAATGAAACTCGCACCTTTCCTATGCAGTTCTCCTGAGGCTGAGCACCCTTGTTGTTTGCAGAGTGTTCTTTCATTGAGTGATGAGTCCACAGAGTGCAGCACTAATCTCTTCCCGTCCTTCCCTCTGCTTCCTATTCAGAGCACCGCCTCATGTCTCTCCCTCTCATGCTGTGATTATTCCCGATATGGCTCTCTCTTTCTATCTTTCTTTCTACTCTATCACTCTGTCTCTTTCTCTCTCCAATTGTTTAGTTCCTTTAATCCCCTCTGGATTTGTCTTTTTCCGTTTCAAATTTTTTTCCCCCATACAGACTATCTCTTAACAGGATTTCAGATGCTGTGTTTGTAACGTCTTACATTTCATGAAAATCATCAAAACATTTGGACTTGGATGAGAGAGAATTTGTTTGTATACCATGAGGTACCAGTTAGCTTTGACTCCCCCTCATCTCCGCTGCCAGGCAGTGTTTGGCAGCTGTTGTCGGTTGTCTTGGTCATGGTGGTCCTGAGAGAGCTGACTGCTGTCACACTGAATTGGTCTTGGTTTGTTTGTGCTTCTCCAGAGGCCTTTGGCACAGTGTGTCTCCCACAGTTATCATCTTGTACATCTGAATGGTAGTATTGATATTTTATCTAAATGATTTGAATATCTAACTGTTCTGGTTTCATTTGATTAGCTGAACATCTATCTATCTATCTTTCTATCTATCTATCGGATCACTTTGATTGAGGTAAACCTTGTTACCTCTTTTGTAAATAATTACATAATGACATTCACCTTCAATTCATATGTCCATGCTTTTTAATAGATGGGTGCAAAATGAGGCCCATGCAAGCATAATGTTTTGGAATATAATGGATCTTGGAGTCAAGGCAAGTTAATCAGTCGCAGCATGTGACAAATCTAAAGCTGTGAAATGGAATTAGGATGTTTGTTTTTATAGAGTGCCATTCTGTTAGGGTGGCATCTCTTCAGAAACACTGATGTATGGCATAGATAGCTGGCAGAAGTCACATTGACAGAAGCACAGAGTAGCTACTCCCACCCACAAGACCAAACACTGATAAGTCTTACAATATTCCAGAAAATGACTGGAAACAGCTTTGCACAGTATACTACTCTACACTCACATGATTTGGGCACACGAGATGCTGAATGTGGGGGAAAATTAACTGAACAGGGAGAAGCTGCTTCAGTTGCAGCCTTATACATTGTCTTTGATGATAAACCATTTAAAGCCCCCCTGTATTGTATCCCTTAAAAGTCATCTTTGATCACCAAAATGACATATTTAAAAGTTTTTTCCTGTGAAATAAGTCTTCGTGTCTTAAAATAGCTTGAATGTAACTACACCCTTGCTTCATTCAGTATATGCAGATCCATGAACATGCTAATTAACCCCGCCTCCACTCACGCCAGTTCAGAGATCCACTCAGTCAACTTACTGAGGTAAATTTGACTCTGCATATTGGTATCGCTCTTTACAAGGTCAGACACATAACCGTAATTAATATGATTGGCCTTTTGCTTGACAATGTTATCAAACAGCTTATAATGTATTACTAATGTTACACAAACCATGTTCCTGTTCACATCTCTGAGTCAGTCAGCTGCCTTCTAAAATTCAGTAGGCCTAGCCAATCCTTACAAACGCTTTGAACAACTAAGAACGTCAGTGGAGAAAGGCATGTAGTTCATCATTTCATATACATCATACACCTACTATATTGCTAAATCTACCCGATTTTTCATATTAACAGAAAAATATACAGGGATAATTTGTCTTCTCTTGAGACTCCACTGCTTCAGAGCGATCATGGTTAAAGGTATAGCGGAGGATTTTCTTTTTCCGGGTGGGTAGCCTATACTATTGGTGTGTCAATCATTCTGGTGATATGTTTACGTAAGGCCATCGTACGTGCTCGTCCCTAGTTTTCGCTTTCTGCGCATGCGCACTTTCAGGTGTATTATGTGTGATGAGTTATGGTTTCAGCCATTCCTTTGAAAATGGCTGAGGGTCGAAAGAGAAAAAATGTATACGAAGTGTATGATAAGAAGAGAAAGGCCGCAGAATATAGAAACAAGACCAGAGTGATTTTGGGTGAATATTTCACATGCTGGCGTGCGCTAAAAGCACAGGTTGGGCTTCCCACTTATGCCGCAGTCACGAAGATTGTACTAGACAGGTAAAGTTTGTCTTGCTATTTGGAGAAATCCATTTAAAATCACTGCTAGTAAAAGTTAATGTAAGCTATGATTAGCGATGCTAATAGGCGTTCCCTCTGGGGAGCAAATAGTGTTTACCATGTGCATTTTTTTAAAAAATGGAGAGGGCGGGTCTTCTCTAAAATTCGGAAAGATCCTCCGCTATACCTTTAATGATATGCAAAAGCCCGCCTGCATGTTGACGTGATTGGTTACAAATCTGCAATTGCAGTTATTCTCGATTATTAATTTTACGTGGATTGTGCCTCGGCACGCACAGCGCAGATGAATCCAATGTTCTGAGGAGAATGTGCAGCTGTAGGCTAAGTCACCGCGCCGGTGTGGAGACTGTCATTCGGAATCACAGATTCTACTTGTTGGAAGTATGACCAACATAAGATTTTCACCGGAAAATGTAATCTGAACAGAGTAAGTAACATCCACTTTTGATCTGACCAACTAAGGTCTTTCTAAGGTCAACTATTTCCAACTATATCAACTATAGCCACTCCAAAGTCTTTTGCTTTTTACAACGGGTGAATCTCCAGTTGTCACTGGTCATTTGAACCTTTCTGGATCCGCCATAAAATTGATAAGTTTAATTATATCAAGTGCTGTGAGAAAAGGCTATACATCTCTCCACCTCCAACATCCTTACACGCAATATAGCCTACCATAGACATAATAAATACATAGACATCCTATTGGCTGCTGGAGCGTACGTCAACGGCGCCGCCATATCAAGGAGGGCAGCTTGCCCATACCTCTCATTATGGGAATTGAGAAAAATGCCCGTTTCGTGCGCTGCTTGGGGCTGTACAAGTCGCCACACAATTGAACACAGGTCTCAGGGAATTACCTTTCACAAACAAGACTGAACATTTTTTTCTGGTTGTATTTGGTAATTATATAACTAGTAATAGTAACGTACACCACGTGCAAACCACTGAAATCGGCTGATAAATGTAAACGTTATTATTGTTTTAATCCAGGAAAACCGCAGCTCACCCGTTTACTTGCATTTGTTCACAGCGCAGTCTTTCCCTCCGCAAAATGGCGGACACGTTGAAGTATCGCAGCAACGCTCCAAAGCGGCCAATAGGGCGTCTATATATTTATTATGTCTATGTAGCCTACTAGCCGAAACACCTTCTTTATGTGAACAGATGTGACGTAATGACGCAGACATGCTCGAATTTCCCGCAGAAATCCACCAGTACCACTGGCATTAAAAACATTATTACAAGCTTACCGTTTTGAATCGAGCTAAGGCAAGTAGATAGTTTTGAACACTGGTTATGTACTTGCTCAAAAAAAATATTTTGGATCATTTTTAACCCAAAAAGGTAAAGGACTGCAGCTTTAAGAAACAACCCGCATTTTTGAGACTTTAGATGACTGCGGTTCTAAAGAGAAAATACTCAGCAATGATATTGACTAATGAATTTGCATAATGGTTTGTCTTAAAGCATATTAAAAACACCACATCGACAAACAACATTAAAAACTTGATTTTCACCATAGGGGGACTTTAGTAAACTCTTAGCCTATTATTCACTGACCTTTCGAATCGAAGTCGCTAACACAGTTTTGGGTGAAAATATTTCTAAAATTAAATCTCAATCACATAAACCCGCAATTCCCACCATTTGGAAAGTCTCATGCTCGAACATTCCAGCAGGACGTCAGGATGAGAGCAAAGAGTCGACAGGTTTGGTCTGTTTGTTTTATATTTTGGAAAGTAGCCTACTGTCGAGGTCTTTTTGTACCCTGTACCCAAACGTTTTACAATGGTGTTTTTCAAAACTATGTTGTCCGATAGTCATTAAATGTAATAATTTATAGTTTTATTATTTAATGTATTATAATTTCATAGATATTGCATCATCAAACATTTTATTCTTACAAACAAACAGTAGGTGGAAGCACTTGCATAAGTGACAAATTGCATGATTTTAGTCCAGTGAATTTATGCTGAATGGGACACTTTAAATATAAAAATTGTTGGCTAAACAGTGGTTGAATTTTACTTTTTCCATTTTTAGTTTTTGTTTTGTAATTGTTCAGATAAAGCTACTGAATATCTAGTTATGTCCCTGCTCACATGATTAATAGCCTATGCTATTACACAATGTTATATACAGATTTTTTTAGGCAGTGTTGGTTTTTACGGTTTTTGCTTCTGATATCATGCCCCATTTAGTGTGACAAAATGCCTTTTTTTGTTTTCCCACCTCAGTTTATTTTTTCTTTGTGTTTGAGATGTTTGTGTTGGCCTGTTCGAGGAGTTCATTTCCTCCTGCTGACCTCCTGTCTTCAGCAGTGAACTCACACAGAGACTCTGCAGAAGTGATCGATTGGAGACAACGGGCAGTAATTCCTCCTCTGGAGAATGTGCAAATGAGATCAATTGATCGAGTTCACCATGGAGGCAGTGAGGAGAATCATAATTAGTTACACTGAATAGTGTGCTGTCTGTATGTTTGTTCATGTGGATCTCTGTCTTTGTTAGTGTCCAAGACTGCAGGTCTATTCATCACATTCAATAGTTTGTAACAATAAGACTTGTTATTGCTTGAGCAAACAATTGAGGGCAACAGAGATTATTCACTCTATTCATCTGGAATGTCTGTTATGTCATGTATGGACCAACAACCTTATAGCAACCTGTAGATTTTTTCTATATTTGTTGCTTGGTTTTACCAATGCACGCTTCAATTTTAACTCATTACCCCAATATGTGTTTTGCTGATTAATTGTCTTTTTGGTAATCAGACATTTTTCAGTTACAGGCTAAATGAGGTGCTGTCGCATAATTAGCCCACATTTCCACATTTAAAGTGTAGTACAACGTGCTTTTAGGCCACAGCACAGAGTATTATCTTGCCTAATGACTTGAAAATAATGAGAACAATATTTTTGCTCCATTTCCAAGGATCCAGACCCATGAATGATTAATCTGCTATGCCCTTAATTATGGCATGCTTCATTTTGGTTTCTATTGGGTATATACAGCTGGCTATTTGTAAGAAATTTTCTGAATATACTGTAATGTACACTGTAAAAACTTGAAAAGTAAGTAATCTGGTTGCCTTAAAATTGAATTCATTGAAATTAAAATGTTGAGTTAAAACAATGGAGATTGGTTTAATCAACTAAAACTCAAAATATTTTATCCGAGCCACATAAATTATCTAAGTTGATTTGACAAAAGAAAAAAGGTTGTGATAACAAATCATGAATTTTTTTTTACAGTGTGCACACACACACGCGCGCCCCTTTTTTGTTGTTGATGGGCCGTAATGGTGGCATTTTTTCTTTAAGGTATGTGGCTAAACAGAAACTTTTTCCAGAGAGATATTCACTGGAATTAAAGGTGTGAGTCACAGTGTTGCTGATACACGACAATGTTACTGAATACCAAAAGGGGGCAGTAGTGTTACTAAAACAGCTTGCACCGATGCACTTCATTAGTAAGGCTGTGTCACTCACTGCACCCCCATAACCCATGTCATTTGTTATAATATTCAGAGGATGCGAGGCACAGGAGGGTTCGAGGGAGGAAAGCAACAGGATCACTAATTCTTCATTTCGAAAGTCTACATCACGCATTTCAGTGAAAGCACGTGTTTCTTTATTTTCTTATGTATGACGAGAACAAAGATTTTAACTGACATTGTGACGATTAGGGAAATGCACTGAATCAACAAATCAGATATCAATGATTATTATTTTAGTAACAAGCAATTTTCTGTCATTGCAAATAATAACACAGAAAAGCGACCAATACCTTGTCTTGCGCAGTCTACCAATTGAACCCTCGAAGACTTTGAAATTAAATTAAAAGGCTGTAAGATACATCTAGGCTACATGTTGATCACAAACTGTTCCCTTTAGGTCTCTGTCAAGTGTCAAAGTAACTAGGGGACGCATACATCCAGGATGCAGACAGCGCGTGTGAGCATTCAGGGGAGGGCGAAGTAGCTGATGCTGAGCCAATGGAGATACTCGTGCGAGACGCATCTGTCCGAAACCCAAACTAACCGCTGGCACAACGCTACTGTCTCCGGTAGCTGTGATGCGCGGTGAGATGAAAATCTGATTGAAGTTTGAAGAAGCTCACTCTTATTCACTGACTTCTGGAGATTCGCACGGGCAGGACAAAACGAAAAGGTAGGCTAATACACGCACGAGATCGGTTATTGTTGAAAGTTTTGTCGTGTTATTTTGCATAGCCTGTCCTACTCGAGGAACTGTTTGTGCCTGTTTTTGAGATCCACCTATAGCATAATCTGTATTTCGATACGATTATAAATTAAATGATAATTTCAATAAAATATTTTACCGTCGTATAAAAAGCGTATCAAATAGATAGCAGCAGTCGTGTGTTAGGAACGCAGCTTTTAAAAATTTGGTTGCAACAAAACCTTTGATTTAATCTTGATTTCAGGATGTTTTGGTTGATGTAGAATCTAGGCTACTGAATTTTATATACAGGTATATTTGTTGAGTTCATGACTGGGTAAGGCGGTCTGTGCAGTGTGTCTTCAGTGTATTTTCAAGGGTTTTGGAGATGCTGTTCCGCATTAGGTCAGCACTGCACAGTCCCAACTGATATTATGCTGAACTGCTATAACTCTCAAGGATTTGATTAGAAAAAAGCCATTTCTATTATGGATAATGTTGTTTAGTGAGAAGCATCTAACTTTTATTATTCGCTTGATTAAACAAATTCAATATCAACAAGAGCTTTTATTGTCACTGTACACAGTAGCCTACAGCAATAATCTCGTTTAATTTAATCATCTGTTGCATGTCTGTTCTCTTTCATCTAAATCAGCATTTTAAATTTGTGATTAATGTTTTTACAAAGCCATTTAAACTACAGTCCGTAGCTTCTCCTCTTTGTCGCCACCTCTGTTCGAAATCTGCAATTGCAGTTATTCGCAGAATTATCAACTTTACGTGGGTTGTGCCGCGGCACAGAGCGGATGAATCCAATGTTTTGAGGAGAATGGCCCTCATTTATCGTACACCAAATTTCCAGCGTACACCTGGCGTACACCCAAAACCACGGTGACTTTGAGATTTATCAATATGGACGTTGGCGTACGGCACGCTCAAATCCTACGCCAGCTCAGGAGGTGGTGTACATGTACGCACGTTTAGAGTTAGTGCGGAAATGCGCAGTAAAACAATTCCTAACACCACAAAACGCACTGACAAACTAAAAGATGTGATTATGACCCACTGTAAAAAAACAACACAGTAATTATAAACTTCAGTGTTTATTTTTGTGCAACATGGACTTCAATGTTTAATTTGTGTGACTTTACCAAAGCATTTGATTTGTAGGCATATGTGTTCCTTCAGTTGCGAGCCGGTGCGCTTTAACTGACGTTGCAGGGTTAGGTCCGGCAGGTGCGCACGGACTGGGTTCAGTAGCTAAAGGCTTTCAATGACCAAAAAATAATTCAGACTGACAAAATAGTAAAAATGACATTCTTCTTGTAAATAACAATAAGCGTCATTAATAATAAAAATCATAATAATAAGAGTATTACAAATTGTCATGCAATTATTAATGTGAATGAATGGTACTCCACATCACTTCATCATCACTATTGTTCACCCCAATACAAGTGACGTGATACGAAATTAAATGCTAATTGTTTCAAAACACGAGCTGTAAAAAAAATGCATTGTGATAGGTCATTTCGGCTCCACGTCGGAGAAGTTTCTCTTCTTTGCCGTCTTCCGTGTGTCCATGGCGTAAAATGAGGGTGTGGGGGAAGCGGAGACTTGAATATATAGGGGCGTGTTATTCTAATGACGATCGTTTTCAGGCAGCCGCAGCATTTATCAAGGGCAGGTATTGCGTACACCTGGATTTCAAAGGTACGCACAGCTTCATAAATCAGGCGGTGAGAGGAGTGTAAGCATAATCTTACGCCAACATATACGCCCGTTTCTACGCAAGAATGATAAATGAGGGCCAATGTGCTGTCAGTCACTGCGCTGGTGTGGATACTGTCATTCAGAATCACAGATTCTACTTTTTGAAAGTATGACCAACACAAGAATTTTCACTGGAAAATGTCATCTGAATAAGTAAGTAACTTCCACTTTTGTTCTGACCAACTAAGGGGGAAAAGTATTGCAGTAAATCGCGCTGATTAAATCTAACGATCGCATCATAAGGTCAAACCATGCAAATTATACTTTGTTCTCAAATTGTTAATGTTAACAACATCAGCATTGCGTGTCTACATTTGTGTATTAGGGCTAACTGTAGTTCAGTACTCCGTAACTGTATGAATTAAGCGAACAAGTGCGCTAAGTTACATAATTGAACCATTGAAATGTCTGACCTGTCCAGCAGAAAAAAGCCGTCTCTGCGTTCGTTTTGAACCACTTCAAAACACGGAGTTCACGCCACCTTTCAAAAGCGCTTATGATCCTGGGCCGGTTGCAGTCTCTTTTTTTCTGTAGCCACTCCGAAGTCTTTTGCATTTTACAATGGGTCAATCTCCAGTTGTCACTGATGATTGTCGTTTGAACCTTTCTGGATCCGCCATCAAATGGAAAAGTTCAATTTTATCAAGTGCTGTGAGAAAAGGCTATAAATCTCCACCTCCAACATCCTCACACGCAATATAGCCTACTAGCCGAAACACCTTCTTTATGTGTACAGATGTGACGTAATGACGCAAATACATACTCGAATTTCCCGCGGAAATCCACCAGTACCACTGGAATTAAAAAAAACATTATTACAAGCTTACCGTTTTGAATCGAGCTAAGGCAAGCAGATAGTTTTGAACACTGGCTTGCTCAGTTCAGTGTTTGTACTTGCTCAGAAAATTATTTTGGATAATTTGTAACCCAAAAAAGTTACGGACTGCAGCTTTAACAAGCTAAGAGTAATGAAATCCGCAGTTGTGCTCTTCATAATTTTATGCTCAAGGTTTGTGTAACCTGTCTTCCGATGTCATTTCCACTGCCTTCACCTGAACAAAGTTTTATTTAGGTTAACATTTGTTTATTTAGCCGAGCAGACGCAAATAAAGAGATAGTTGAAAAAATCTGTAATTTACTTACCTATATATCCAAACCTGTTTGTTCTGTGAGGAACATGTGATATTTTGAGATATTTTTGTCCATACACTGAAGTCAATGGTATCCAAAATTGCCTGGTTAGCAACATTCTTCAAAATGAGGTTCTTTTGAATTCCACAGGAGAGAGAAAGTCATACAGGTTTGAAACGACATGAGCGTGAGTAAATGATAACAGATTTGTGACTTATCAATGAGAAAAATAGCCTACAACAGGAGTCAACATTAGAATAGAAGAAATTAGTAATATCAAAAGTCATAGATTTAATGAAGGTTTAGGGTCTGGAGAAATGTAATTTGCTTTAAAGTCAACATGAATTGGTGTTCGCACCCCACTTTATTTTTGTAATGTAGGCTATTTCTGAGTGAAACAGAATTTTGAATCAGACAAAAATAGGGCTGTGCTTGATTTCATCCATTGGAATTTAATTGTGCAATGGGTTTTTCATATCAGAATGGATGCAAAAACAGTGGCTAAAAAGCTTTTTGGATATTGGTTAATACAATGAACGGGCTACCTGATGTCCTTTCAGAGAGTTTTTACATTTTGATTAAAGATTACAAATTTTGTGTTTTGGAATAACATGCTGGTAAATTGTTCACAATGCAACCATGTATTAAAGAAAATCCAAATTTGAGTGAGATGAGAGAGAATGGACAATTGTCTTTGAGAATGGAGCTGTTTGTGGGGGCTGTGCCTCATACTCACCTTGTAAACTACTGCTTTAAGCAAGTATATGCCGCCTCAGCGGGGGTCTGCTACTGACTAATGCAGGGGTGTTCAATCCTGCTCCTGGAGGGCCACTGCAGCAAAGTTTAGCTCCAACCCCAATTAAACACACCTGAACCAGCTAATCAAGGGCTGTGTCCGAAAACTGATAAATGCTACCTTCGGAGGACGCATTCAATGGCAGGAAGGCAGCATAGATGTATCCTTCGCTGCCTTTGATATCCCACAATCCTGTGCTTTCCATTCTGTGACAGTTAAGCTAGAAAAATAAAGATGGCATCTGAAAGTTGCGGTTGATGGTTAGTTTGTGTGTAGTTAGTTTGTGTGTAAATACGTTTTTGACCAACGTTTTCCACTTTTGATGTAATTTTTAGCTAGAAATTACTATTGTAGTAATTTGTTTTTTTTTACTATTGTAGTAATTAGGCCTAAATAGCTTAGTTTTGACCAAAGCTCTCTCAATTTTGCTGTAGATCATTAAACCGCTATACGCTGCCGCAGAAGTCTGTCCGAAATCAGTTTCGTGAGGAACCTTCAAATGCTGCCAGCAAAGTCATTGCCTGATAGGGAACCGTGGCAACAAGTCAGCTGCCTAAGTTTTTGGATGCAGTCAGAGTCTTACTAGGCATACTAGAAACAAAGCCACTTGAGGGCAAGCCTGCAACCTTAGCCGAAAAAAGCGTAATGCCTGCTTACACTGCAGTATGCAGAGAAGGTGACAAGAAGCCGTTTTCTTTAATGGATGTCAATGTAGAAGAGGCCTCACTATACTGAATAAACTGCTTTTGTGAGGAAATAGCTTATCAATGAATAGGTTATTAATGAATCGACAGCCCATCGGCTAATCTTCAACATGTTTGCTCTCAAACATTCCTTTTGGATTCATCTATTTCTAGAGTTTACACCCCCCAAAAAATGCTGTTTAAGGGTGTTTACACAACAATGATGTACTAAAAACAGACGGCAATGTTGTCAAAAAGATTCCCATTCACATGGATCTGTGAAAATGACTAAAAAGGCTGTATTATGCATGCCAGGCCAGCAGTTGGTAGTTTCACTTTGTCAATAAACACCCCACAAAAACGTAATAGGCGAGAGCGGGGCACAACCTAACACATTTTGGTTTTGGCTCAATTATTTAAAAAATAATTAAGTTAGATTCATATTTTTTTTACACAAGCAACATACACATCTCTGCTACAAATGAACGCTTAAAGTTTTTTCTAGGACCTACCATTTTCGTACAGTTGCACTGAAAGTGACAGAAGTGCAAATGTTACAACTTACCCCATATATGGGGTTAATTGTAACAGACAGAGGGGTTAGTTGTAACACTTGTGCGTAACACATAATTCAGTACTATTTTATCAGTATAGTTTAATATAATTTCGGCATCTGTATAGATATCCATACATTCATCCCTTATCCAATCATCCTTCTATTATGGATAAATATCATGGATAGAGATATAGGAAAGGGCTGCACAGTTTTGCAATAAATAAATAAATAAATAAATAAAATCAAATATTGTAATTGAAATTGAATTATATTTGTGTGTGGCAGCTGCATAAAAATATTAATAAAAACGAGCTTAAAATCACATGTTAAAGGGTTTATTGCTTGAAAAACACTAAAACAGTCTATATTCTTAATAAATAAAAAAGCTATCAATGCATAGTAAACAATTTTTGAATTGTAATTCCAACATTGTTTGTGAAAGTCCAACAAAGTTAAATGTGGCAAAATAAATATATAAATAAATACTCAAACCTGAAAATTGTTGCTCCCTGTTTTCATTTGATTATCATTATACACTTGGCGGCTTAGTTGTAAGCACTGTGCTGCAGCTAACCCCGATGTGTAAAAAATATTTTAAGCCTAGCTAACAGTTGCTAGGAGTTGCTGACATGTTACAAAACGGTGCTATGTTTTAGCCCACAAGACGGTGATTAAGGAAATATAAAGTAAGATTTGGTGACGTACACACCCAACTCAGAAACCGAAAAAAATGTATGATGAAAAAATGAACTTGCATGGTGCCAAAACACTCTTTGTCCAGTATCTTCACGAAATCTTATCAAAACTTTCCACAAATTCGCGGAAGACCGTCTTCTGGCAGCGAGAGGAAAAAGAGCGGGATCCTGACTAACTATGTAAAAGGTCCGTGTTACATTTAACCCCGCGTTAGGTTGTGCCCCACGCTCCCCTACGCATGAATGAACAACGTATGTGCATGATGTTACCGTTTTCACAAATTCACGTTTTTATTGTTTACATGGAGATGGTCAAGGCATCGTTTTCAAAACCTTGCACTTTGAAATCTGATTTCAAAACCTTGCGTTTTCAGGCCCCCAAAACACTGTTGTCATGTAAATGAACGGCCAAAACACACAAAGTTTTCAGCTTTTAGTTGAAAATGGTGTTGTGTAAGCATACCCTTAAAGAGAAGTCATTGACAATTGATTCAGTTTATGGCACTTCTCATTCATTTTGATATATCCACAAACAGTGACTGACTATAGCACAACTTTGAACAAAATTTAAGAACGTCAAGGCTGTAATGTGATTGGTTACCAAAGCACACATGACCCAAGTAAGCCGCTACGCATTCTCCAATGGTAGAGCCACTGACCCTGTATCTAATAAGACCATCTCTGCTAGAAACGTCCAGGCAGGTGTGTTGAGGCAAGCTGGAGCAAAGGACAGTGGCCTTCCAAGACAGTTTGGATATCCCTGGAGAGCAACAGTTAAAAATTAATGTAACAAACTTTTAAGCGTTACAACCATTAAGATGAGGATTTTGAATGAAATTACCTAAATAGAAATATGCTAAGATACTATGTTTTTTAAGTGTGCCTAAAAATGTCTATTAATTTCTAAATGTCAAACTTTTTAGTTTGACAACTTAGTTCTGTTTGATTAGGGTGATGTTTTGAATGCATTTCTGCATCACACTAAAATCTTCTGCCTAATAATTTCGTCTCGTGCTTATCCCTGGAGGCGGTAATTACTGCCTTGCGTGCGGACGTGATTACCTTTGCCTGCTTGGTGATCATTTGCATAATCATTAGAAAAATTAACGTGCACTTTTTCCCATTTGCACCACAGGCTGATATGCAAGTGGCTGCTTTGTCATCTGGTAATTAATGAGAAGTATAATGAGTTGTGTGTGCTTCGCCGTCTTTTATGGCTCTCTGTAGTTTTTGGATTTAAGGGATGTGCCTCTTCGCCCCCCATTCAATGTGACCTTACACCAATTCTGCTAAATAACACAAAGTCCCCAGAAACAGAACTGGTAAACCCTTTAACTCAGGCACCATGAAGAGAGATACTTAAGGGCTGATTCACAGAAAGCAGAAAGTCATATCTAGAAACTGCAGCCTGTGCAACAATCGTTTAAAGAAAAGAATGACTGAATGCAAATTAGCAAAGCGCCATCAGTTTACAGTGTAATTGTTACATGGATGTCAATCCATGCCCGAGCGCTGAAATGAACTGCCTAATCCAGTCATTTCATTGAGCAGGTTGGGTGAAGGGGGTCTTCGTCCTTCACAGTCTCCATTATTTCAGCCCCTCACTGTGCTGTCAAACATCTAAGGTGACGCCACAATCAGAGATATTATAGTGGTGTATAAAGGCAAAATCCACTTGATTTAATCAAAGTGCAAATGTAAAAAGAGACAATTATTGTGCATGGATTTCCAATTATATCACCATGGTCTTTCCCTCTATTTGTTAGTCTCAGATCTCCTCAAATACATAACCCAGAGGGAACTATAGATGCCTAACAATGGCCTGTAGGGATTCCCTTCTACTTTGACATGTAAGAAAGGGCCTGATATCCTGTGGAGTGCTCTTCCAACAGAGAAATGATACGGTCACAGGAGATGGATGGCCTCTCAATACACTCACTGTTTCCCCTTCACAGCCCTTACACCCTACTAAGTTTACAACATTAATTATAGACTTGTTAATAGCTATCTAGAGAACATGCTCACATTAATATGCTTTGAATTTCACACCACCCACTCGCACACCAACATGCCTGCACACACAGACTGTTTGGCGAAAGGTTGGTTTTCTGGAAACAGTGACTTTCATATACATGCAGAGAGAAGAAAGGGCCATAGTATCTATATACTCTAAAATAGTATATATACATTTGTTTGAACAAGATCAGTATGTAATATAATAATACGTTTCAGGTCATGCAGACCAATATTTTGTTGTTGGCAACTTCATATTTGTTGGTGAATAGTTAACTGCAAAGATGAGATGTGCAGTACAGCTAAGGCTACTTGTGCTTCATCATGAAAAGGAATGGCCTGATTTTAGGCGATATAGCCTAGTGACCATGGGTGCCATTTATTGTATGGTGTCAATTAAATCGATTTATGTGTTTACAAAACGAGTCCGAGAAGCCTTTAAAGTCACCATGATATTAAAATGAACAATTCTTATTTTTTCAGAATATTGCAGTAGCCTACTTATGATATCATATTTTTTCCCCCATTCATGTGCCATCTAATCTTTAACCAAAATAACTTTCCCTCCCACTTGCAACAATGGAGTGGTCATGTCAAACCAATTCGCCACTAGTTCCCTTGAGATTCTCCTATGGGTTTTTTCTCTTCTTTTTCTTTTTTTATGAGTAAAAAAAGCCTGTGGTAAACATAATTTAAAATTACACTCAGCCCAAACTGTCTTATGTTACTTAGAAACATACATTTTCAAAAATAAACATAACTGCTTCAAAATTAGTGTTTTCGGTAAGGGTGTGTCATTTACGTTGTAAAAGAAAAGGAATGTGAAATTTACCATCACTCCCATAGCCATTGAATTAGGGTTAATTTGTTTTTGTAATTAACTGCCAAGGGAATTTAACACAAAGAATAGCACTATAAATGTATACAAACATTTTTTACAAATATAAATCTAAAAAAACTTGACTAGATTTGCATCGGTGATAACTGGAAACACGTCATTAGAAGGTGGGTTCACGCAATGTCTTGATTAGCTCAATTACGAGATTTCAACTTGTAAGAAGCGCTCACGTATTCGTAGATCTTGTACTTGTAAATTAACCTGGGAATTTTCAAAGAGCTCCTTGTACAATGTGACCGGTCTACCACATAGAACGTCACGTGTTGTCATCTCGAAATTGCGGTACGACCAGAGCCGTTGAAAAACACTTCTTTTTTTAATTGTTAAAACAAAACTACAATCACTTGCCCGAACGAAGAGAGCTCACAATTTCCTTCTTAATATTTCAGCAAGCATGTCGTCTATCAAGTATTTTATGTCCTTTGTTTAGAATCAATACTTGAAATGTCCGATTTGAAAGTGAATCACTCTTTTGTTTCGGTTCTTTTCCGTAAATTTAGCGAATGGTTCCATTTGAATTTCGAAGTTACAGCTCGCGCATTGGTTTGGAACAGATTTCACTCTATAAATCACGCGGCACTTTAGAATGCAGTGAACAAAAAGAGCGCCGGGACTAAGTGGATATTTACACCTACAAATTTGTACAACAACTGAAACAATCCGCAAAAGCCTCGACTTTGCCAGTCGATCATGAAGACGCGGCCTTCAATCACTCATCTGCACGTGCATGACATGAGGTAAAACTGCAGGTAAAATTGTTTCGGACAAAAGATGATCAAAAAACACAGCAATAATAGTTAATACCACGTCACAGACATAGTACCATATTTTTACTGTTTATTATCTTTACTGTACCATACTACTGTCGTATACAGTATTTTTAGAGGCAATTTGATAGTCATTTAATCATAGTGAATAGGCAAAATATTTAAAATTAACCCTTTCATGCATGAATTATGATAATCTCAGTCAGGATTTTTCCCCTATGTCTTTTCATTGCTCTTAGGGCATGAAAAACAAGATTTAATTTGAATTTTTTTTAAACAAATTTTTCAAAGAGATTTTCAGATGTCCACTTGAGTGGACAGTATGCATTTATGGTTTAAACTGAAGAGAAACTGTATTAAACATAATACAATAATAAAACAGATAAAGTATGTGTATTAGTTATGTGCATAACAAACTATCAATACAATTATATCAAATCATGTGAAAACTATAAAATATAAATAAAAAATATATAAATCAAAATATTGCAAAGGCAATTGACCTTCATACAAGTTGCACTTCGTGTATCTTTGATATCAGAACATGAGGATGTGATTCCATCAGAATTTTCTACAGCCTGTCAAGGTACAACTGTGGAAACCACTCAGATGCTCCCTCCAGTCTGCCAGAGTATGTCAATTTACCCTTATTAGCTGATAATTCTGATTATGTTAGAGATGGACACATTTCTAGCATAGCCCTCTTCTGAGAAGACCTAGCGAAACGTTTTTTTCAATCTCATCTGAAATGAGCAGTGTTTGGGCAGGCATAACGCATTCAGATTACTTTTTTGATGTTACAAGTAAAGTAATGTGTTACAAGTAACATGCATTACATAATCAGATTTGTTTTAATGTTACGAGTAAAGTAATGTATTACAAGTAATATGCATTACCCAATCAGATTACTTTTTGATCTAACAAGTAATTACAAGTAATGTGCATTACGTAGTTAGATTACTTTTTTGTTGTTACGAATAAAGAAATGCATTACAAGTAACATGCATTACGTAATGAGTACTTTTTGATGTTACGAGTAAAGAAACGCATTACAATAACGTGCATTACGTAATCAGATTACTTTTTGATGTTACGAGTAAATAAATGCATTACAAGCAACATTCATTACGTAAACAACTTTTTGATCTAAGAAGTAATGCATTACCTAATTAGATTTACTTTTTTGATGAAGTGAGTAAAGTAATGCATTACAAGTCACATAAATTATGTAATTACATTACTTTTTTTAGATGTCAATGAAAATTACATTCTAATAATACAAATACATTTATTTTACAGTAAAAAAAAGTTACTGCAGATTAAGTATTTTCAAAAACAATATTCACAGTATTAAGTATGAATTGTAGCTGAAATATAGCCATTGATGCATGAGGTCCACTATAGTGGACAGATGATAAATCTGATTTTTCTCCCAATCTAAAATCAAAACTTGGGAAATTTTACTGTGATATGACTCATTAGATATTGCTTGATGCTGCAATATTTTTTTTACCTACAAGAGTCTCCTAGGATTGAAGGAATGGGTGGTGGATATTCCGGAGCAACTTGGCATTTCTGACTGACCATTGACCATCTTGGTTTGGAGGGGGAAAAAATCAAAACACAATGGCTTACAACTTGTTTGCAATGTATAGGATGATGCACCAGGATCCACTGAAGAGATTGATGTGCAACTTTGCCATCAAAACCCTTGCAAATTCAAGAAAATGCTTTTTTAATAGCTGTCCACTGTGACCACTATGCGTGGACTTTGTACAGGTTTAGCTATAAGGAATGTCTTTGTGTTTTGACTATGTGCGCTTAATGTTGTAGCTAATTTTGCTATAAGTGTTAAAGTTGGAACATGGCTTATACATTTTTTTCTCTTTATGGGTAGGCTATAAATGGATAGTCAGCATGGAATTTAAATATCTTCATAGCATTGCTGTTGATGTCGATTTGGAAGTAAACCTTTTATTTGACCTTTGCTGTAAGGCAACACTGTATACAATACGGTCTGATTAATTAACATTTAAGCATTTGCTAACAATGCACAATATATTTGTAACATTAGGCTGTTTGTTAATGTTAAAATTCATAAAAATAGTTGAAAAAAAAACCTAACGTTAAAAAAAGTTTGTTTAATGTTAGTAAAAATACAACTGTTCTGTTCATTGTTAGTTCATGTTAGCTGAGATTTGTTAAATAATAGTTAAACAATGTTAAAATGGAATCTCATTGTAGTGTTACCTTTATTTTATTTAGGCACTGAACCTATGCGACAGGTCTCTGCTTATAAAGAGTATTAACATAAAGATTATGGAATGAGGATGTGTGTGTGTGAGCAAGAGAGGAAGATGAGGAATGAAATGAACTGTTGTACAGCAAGCAGGCTTTATTTGTCTCTCAAGTGGTCCTGATCATTTCACTGGACTGCAGATTAGTACAGTGGTAATCCTTTGCTCCTTGCTTGCCTTTCTCATGAAAAATGTTTCTCTTTGACAATTTTTAAGAGCTAGCCTAAATTGTACACGCTCCCCTCTGTTTCTGTCTCTAGTTTTTTAGCTTCTAAATCGTTCACTCAAACATTGGCATTTGTTGAAGAAGCAACTAATCTAGTTTATACTTAAATCTGGTATTGTGTACAGCAAATATTGTTGGCTCTCATGATAAATTGTTTGTGATGTTTCTAATTTGTAAGTCTCTTTGCATAAAAGCATCTGCTAAATGAATAAATTGAGTCAGTCAGGAGTTGGCATATTTTCTTTTTTTTTTAAACGAAAAGATAAGACATGTTAAGAGATCCTATTAGACTTCACTTGTAGTTTTGTCTGAGGAGCTGTGTTTGTATTTTCCACCGTCTAACACCACTGTGGTATCTGTATTTGAAGTACACGAAGAACAGCGATGCTAACTCTAGCTAGAGAACTAATGCATGGACCTTGACAAATTGGCTCCTTTACAATTCCTGAAGTGATTTTGAATTGAATTAGCTGCACTCCACAAGATGCTGAAATGGAATGACATGAAGAACTCAATGAATTCACAAAGCATATATGACTTCATTAGTCCAGTGGTTTTCAAACCTGTCCTGGAGCACCCCCAGCACTATAGATGAGGGAGACATAAGCTGTGGTCAAAATTGCCCCCTATACCCTCATTCACTATTCCCTATTACTCCACTAATATAGGCCACTTGAAGGAGTGAATGAAAACGAGGGAGTGAAACTGAAAACTGAGTGTGCCGGAAGGGCTGCTGCTTTTGCAGTTTGTACTTGCTGTTTAATCATCATTTGAAACTTCGCAAACTGGCAGCTGCAGTAGTAATACAAAGATTTATCTTGAACTCTGTCATGGAAACTAGCATGTATAAATCTTAATTTAATATATGATTAATTTAATAATCAATTTAAAATGAATTTATACCTGTATGATATTACGTTGTAGCCAGCGGTGGAAATGGATGATTCAGCTGCAGGCGCCATGTTCTGGCGAGACACAGGAATTCATTTGGTGCGGGACTCTGACAGTGTATTATGGTTATTCTGTAGTCGTTGAGAGTACATCAGATGTACTATATAGACATAGATTCCTCATTAGTGGCCTTTCTAATGGGCCGCTATATGTAAGCCGTCTGCCATATTGGAACTGTCTGCAATTTTGAATAAATACATATGACATAGACTTTAGAAGATGATTTTGCTAAACTAACACAATACAACAAGACGAAGGCATCAGCTTCAACAAGTTACCATCGTAAAAGTAAAAACATTAAAAGTAAACATGTAATAATACATACAAAAACAAAATCCAACACATTCTCACCTGTAAAAGCTTAGGGCCTATCCCATTTCTACTGGAATTTAAATTCCGGTGGTTTCACAACCAAAAACTGCTCAATGTTCAAAAGAAACAATGTCAAAAACAGATTGCTTCTGAGGTTATTGCTGCAAATGTCTAAAATGTGAATAGTAATTTATTGTAAGTTCCTGAATTTATTGTATTTTTTGTAATTTTTATTTTTTGTAAATTATGTAATTTATGGTAATGTATTGTATGGTAAAATACTATTACAATTTAATATAACAGGTTTTCTTTTTTAATATATTTTATAATGTAATTTATTCCTGTGATGGCTGAATTTGCATCCAATACTCCCGTCTTCAGTGTCACATGATCCTTCAGAAATCATTCTAATATGCTGATTTGCAGCTCAAGAAACATTTCTGATTATTATCAGTTTTGAAAACCGTT
The DNA here is from genome assembly GCA_030578275.1 of Meda fulgida. Lineage (NCBI taxonomy): Eukaryota > Metazoa > Chordata > Actinopteri > Cypriniformes > Leuciscidae > Meda > Meda fulgida. Next base: position 14,438,773 of record CM060638.1, on the reverse strand, counting down.
GTGCTGCTTTATATTCTTATGGACACTAACTTTTTTTCAGGATTATTTGATGAATAGAAAGCTCTAAATGAAGCATATTTTAGAATTAGAAATCTTTTGTTACATAAATGTCTTGTCGCTTTTTGGGGTTAAAATCCTTGCTTAAAACAATGTTACTGACTCCAAATTTTTAATGGTAGTGTATTTTCATTGGATTTTTAAAAATTCTATTTTAATTCTAATTTCTTATTCCAATTCAGACTACAATTCTGCATAATGTTTGCTACCTAAAGTCAAATTCAGAATTTAAAAAAGACATTTTCAGTTCAATTCAATTCTGAATGACACACAACCCTGGTATTAAGGTTCATCTAAACCTTTGAAGGTGTTACAGAATCTGAGACTTCTTTTAATTAAAGACACTCTTGCTCAATCTACAGCTTCAGTCCCAGCACTCCAGAATATTTCAAAAGGTCAGTGTTTAAAAAGACATGTCACCTTGAGCTTTCTGTGAAAAAAGACAGAAAAGAAAGCAGATGGAAAGAAGTTAAATGGGCCATTTGCACGCAATCCTGGGCATTGACTGACTGCAAAGTGCTTTTCTACAAATCTTTTGAAGTTGAACAGAGATCACTGCACAGACGTTTAACATTTCATTTATGCAATTTACTTGTTTAATCCTCCTCTGTGTGTGTGTGTGTGTGTGTGTGTGTGTGTGAACGCTTGTCCATATAAAGGCAGTGAATACCGATCAGCATCAAGCTTTAAAAAAAGACGCAAAAGTATCACAAAATGGTGCTTTGAATGTTTCTTATTCCAGGTGTTCAGGGGGTAGCCTATATGATAGGGTTTGGTGAAAAACAAATATATATTTATTGTATTATTTAACATAAATCCTGACCTTGGCCGCTGGTCTCCTGTGCATGACCCAGAAAATAAAAATCTGTCATTTACTCATCCTCATTTTGTTCCAAACCTGTTTGATTTGGCAATACAAAAGAATATATTTTCAATATAACTGTTTTTGTCCATGTAATGGAAGTCAATGAAGTACAGTGCTGTTATGGACCCCATTGACATTCATTAAATGGACTGTTACGCCCCTTCTAGGGAAAAGGGTGCGACATGAAAGACTCTGTAATGCAGTGAATTTGGAACAACAATGATGAATTTACTGTCTTAAATTGATACTCTAGATTCAGGAGCTGACCGGGCCAAAATAACAAACAAAACTTTCTTATTTTAAAACAGTTTCTTTCTTTCTTTCCTAAACCTTAACATAAAATAAAATACAATATACAAACCTAACTCCCTAACCAACCAAAGCATCTTTCTAACTTTTTACAGTCTGTGATTTATTTTATGATGGGTTATTCTCTCTTTCCTTTGGCTGGCTGGCCTAGTTTCTCTTATCTCTTAAGAAATAGATTGTGGGGTTAGAGATCCGATATGTAGAAGTGAGATATTTTTCTCTCTTTGTGGTGGGACAGTAAGATAAATGTGTGCAGGGACCCCCAGGCTAGGCATTAGAATAACCTTTTCGGTCTTGTGAGACAGTGTGTTCTTGTTGCATAAATTTCCTGTATAATCATTGCTTATTGTAGTGATGTGCATAATGTTTACTGGCTGTAAGGAGAAGTTGTGTCAGAATTGTGCCTTTCGGTGTGAGTTTGTCATTTTAGTGAAACGTTTTCTGTGCCACATTACTAGACGTGTTTGGGGACCACCAGATGAGCATGTGGTTAAAGTAGTCAGGTTTTGTCTAAATTAGTTCTCTTTCAATAATTGGGTGCAGAGTGTTGTAAAGTATTTGAGTTAATGTAATTAGTTAGTGTACTTAAAGGATTAGTTCACCCAAAAATGAAAAATCTGTCTTTAATTACTCACACTCATGTTGTTCCAAACCCGTAAGACCCTTCTTCTTCTTCTTCTTCTTCTTCTTCTTCTTCTTCTTCTTCTTCTTCTTCTTCTTCTTCTTCTTCTTCTTCTTCTTCTTCTTCTTCTTCTTCTTCTTCTTCTTCTTCTTCTTCTTCTTCTTCTTCTTCTTCTTCTTCTTCTTCTTCTTCTTCTTCTTCTTCTTCTTCTTCTTCTTCTTCTTCTTCTTCTTCTTCTTCTTCTTCTTCTTCTTCTTCTTCTTCTTCTTCTTCTTCTTCTTCTTCTTCTTCTTCTTCTTCTTCTTCTTCTTCTTCTTCTTCTTCTTCTTCTTCTTCTTCTTCTTCTTCTTCTTCTTCTTCTTCTTCTTCTTCTTCTTCTTCTTCTTCTTCTTCTTCTTCTTCTTCTTCTTCTTCTTCTTCTTCTTCTTCTTCTTCTTCTTCTTCTTCTTCTTCTTCTTCTTCTTCTTCTTCTTCTTCTTCTTCTTCTTCTTCTTCTTCTTCTTCTTCTTCTTCTTCTTCTTCTTCTTCTTCTTCTTCTTCTTCTTCTTCTTCTTCTTCTTCTTCTTCTTCTTCTTCTTCTTCTTCTTCTTCTTCTTCTTCTTCTTCTTCTTCTTCTTCTTCTTCTTCTTCTTCTTCTTCTTCTTCTTCTTCTTCTTCTTCTTCTTCTTCTTCTTCTTCTTCGCCAATGGTTCTCATGAGGAAAAAATGACTCACTGAGAGTGTAAAAATGCTGTACAGTTTAGGTGTTAGGGGACAGAACATGTATAAGAGCTATAAAAGGCAGTCCAAAATCACCAAGATTGTAAAACAAACATTTGTATACATGATGTTGTTTACTGCCTTTGGTGGTAGTAGAGACATTGAGCGGTGAGGCAGTAAATCGTTTGATTATTTGATTCACCAAGGGAATCCTGGAACATATTTGCTGCGGTGTATATACACACACACTCACTATGATATAAACCCATCTTCTGTGTTCACACTCCTGGCTGTATTTGCATCCCCAGGCCACTACATCTAAATTTCTTTGTTTATTTTACCTTATGCTCTGTTTAACTAGTTCTCCCCTGCTAACTGCTTCTGTTTACTTAATTTTTTTGGTATTCTTTCACAGCCGAAAAGCAAAAAGGGAATCATTTCAATGCTTGTTTATGTATTGTACCTGAGGAAGGAACCATTTAAAAATATGTTTGTATAAAATTTGGTAGGTATGCTTTTACATTAAATGTCTTAGATTGAGATGCTGCCTTTGCACCTTACATTATAGAAGAAATCGTCTCGGTTACGTATGTAACCCTCGTTCCCTGAGTAGGGAACGGAGACGTTACGTCGGATGACGACGAATGGGGTTTCGCTTAGAAAGCCTATCAGCTTCGAGTATTTATTAACAAGCCAATGGCAAAGAAATGCCATGGGTCTGCGGAATTTGCATGACGTAACTCAGCCCCACCTCGTGGGTATAAAAGGAGGACGCCGGCAACATGCAGTTATGTTTCTTCGCTGAGGAGCCAAGACTGAACTCAGGCGATCCCCGCGGTACAGCGGAAGGGGCAGGAAGACGTAACGTCTCCGTTCCCTACTCAGGGAACGAGGGTTACATACGTAACCGAGACGTTCCCTTTCGTTGTCACTCCGAGTTAGGTCGGATGACGACGAATGGGGTTATCAGTCTAATCACGCCACCTTCACAGCTGTCTTCCAGTGCCCTGCGTAAATCTGAGCCCTCGAGAGACTTTGGACGAAGGACTCCTATTTATCGCAGGAATACCAAGGTACACTGGGAAGCATATCCCATAGCTTAGAGGAAATATGCAATTAAAACCAACCCAGAGGGGGGGGGGGGGGCATTTGGAAATACACATATGACCCGAAGGAAACATGGAGAATACTGAGGTGTCCAGCCGCAGGTGGAATATTTCAACCTCAGGAGTGGCAAGGTGGCTTGCCAAGGGAAAGACACATGCTCAGAGAGGCTTACAGTGGAAATACACGTGTGGGGGTAGCTCCGGGGAGGGACCATGCACACGGGAGGCACCTAGCCGACGCCCAAGCAATAGACACTGGCGCTAGCATCAGGGGTGCTGGAGGAACTCAGGGCTTGCGGAGGAGCTCACCTGAGGAGAATATCGCACGTATCCAGTCCGTGGAGTGGAATGGCGAGCAAGCGAAGACACCTGAGCGGGTCCGGTACTAGCTAGTTGAAGCGAGTACATGAGTGGACACAGGCTCCACTCGGAGAATCTGGCGAATGTGTTCGGTGTCGCCCAGCCTGCAGCTCTGCAGATGTCTGTTAGCGAGGCGCCATGCGCTAGAGCCCAAGAGGATGCCACACTCCGGGTGGAGTGGGCAGTCACACCAAGGGGGCACGGTCGACCTTGCTGCTGGTATGCCAAAGCAATGGTGTCCACTATCCAGTGAGACAACCTCTGCTTTGAGAGAGCCTTTCCCTTCAGCTTCCCACCAAAACAGACAAAGAGCTGGTCTGAGGTCCTGAAACACTGCGTCCTGTCTACATAGGCGCGGAGAGCGCGTACTGGACAGAGCAGTGCCAAGGCTGGGTCCGCCTCCTCCAAGGGCAGCGCTTGCAGGTTCACCACCTGGTCCCGGAAGGGAGTGGTAGGAACCTTGGGCACATATCCAAGCCGGGGTCTCAGGATCACGTGAGAGTAAGCCGGCCCGAATTCCAGGCACGCTTCGTCAACGGAGAATGCGTGCAGCTCCCCGACCCTCTTGAGAGAGGCCAATGCAACCAGGAGCGCTGTCTTCATTGACAGGAACTTAAGCTCCACTGATTGCAGAGGCTCAAAGGGAGCACTCTGCAGGGCACTTAGAACCACTGAGAGGTCCCAAGAGGGAACGAGAGGAGAGCGAGGAGGATTCAGTCTCCTCGCCCCCCTCAGTAACCTGACGATCAGGTCGTGCTTCCCTACGGACTTACCTTCCACTAAGCCGTGGTGTGCGGCAATAGCGGCAACATAAACTTTGAGGGTGGAGGGAGACAGCCTTCGCTCCAACCCATCTTGAAGGAAGGAAAGCACGAAACTGATCGAACACCTCCGGGGGTCAGAGCACCAGTTGACGAAGAGGTTCCACTTCAACACGTAGGCGTGCCTCGTGGACGACGCTCTAGCGGAAGTGATGGTAGCCACCACCGCAGGTGGTAGGGTACTCAAACCTGCCTCGACCCATCCAGGAGCCACACGTGGAGGCTCCAGAGATCGGGACGAGGGTGCCATAGGGTGCCCCGTCCCTGAGAAAGGAGGTCCTTCCTCAGAGGAATTGGCCAAGGAGGTGCTGTCGCGAGGAGCACTAGTTCGGAGAACCAAGTCCGGGTGGGCCAGTACTGCGCAACCAGAAGGACCTGCTCCTCGTCCTCCCTGACCTTGCGCAAGACCTGCGCAAGAAGGCTCACTGGGGGAAACCCATATTTGCGGCCCCGCGGCCAGCTGTGCGCCAGAACATCCGTGCCGAGCGTGCCCTCGGTCAGAGAATAATACTGGTCGCAATGGGTCGAGTCGTGGGAGGCAAACAGATCTATCTGTGCGTCCCCGAACTGGTCCCAAATCAGCTGGAGACATGAAAGTAGGCGTCCTTCAGGTCGATCGCTGCAAACCAATCCTGGGGCCGAACACATTCCAAAATGCGTTTGGCGGTGAGCATCTTGAACGGCATCCTGTGAAGGGAGCGATTCAGCACGTGCAGGTCCAGGATTGGTCGTAACCCACCGGTTTTCTTGGGGACAATGAAGTAAGGGCTGTAGAAGCCGGACCTCATCTCGGCTGGAGGGACAGTCTTGATTGCACCCTTCCAGTGATGCGCGGGTTGATCCAAAATGAGCGGGTGCCTGCGGTCACCCGCGGTTACCCGCAGTTACGAGTCATCCAAAAATAGTTTTGATGATATTCGGGTCGCGGTCGGTCGGGTCGTTTGAAATAAAGATGCCAATTAAACCTTTGTATATAGTACTAGACACAATTTTCTATGTAATACAAAGGCCTACACTTTATTGGCTGAATAACTGGCACGAAGATAACGCACGAGCTCAGTCTTGGTTCTGTACTGGTGGGATCCGAGAACTGTACCTGTGCGTTCGGAAGCACGCGGATGCGCAGTATCAGCTGCTCGTGCTCATCACTTCTCTCAGCAGTGGCACCAACATGTCTCAGTTTAGTGAACTGTTGGAGTTACTGGAGTAAAATATACTCCGGGATATTGGTTTATTTCGATTCGGAGGGACTGTCAGGCATGTCTGAAAGTGAGTAACTTTAGTAACTTGTGGATTAAGCACTGACGCAAGACACGAACTGTTTCAAACGATTCAGTCCGGTTCGACCGGTTCACTAAAAAGAACCGGTTCAAAAGAACGATTCATGAACCGGCCATCACTACAGTCTGCAGGAGAGATGGAGGCGGCAAGAGAAAAGGTGAAGACTGAGGAGTGGAAGCTCCGCAAATAGCTACACACATAGAAAGAGCAAAGTGTGGGAGACATTTGCCGAAATAATGAAAGATGATGACCAAAGTGCTGGCTTTGTCATGTGTACTTCTTGCGATGCTATTTACACATTTGTGTAAGACATCTATGGCCCAATGACGCTACGATGAGCATTTACTACTTTTAAAAAATGCGGATCAGGAAGCGGGTCGGGTACAATATTTACTTACTTTTTTTTTTGCGGTCCGAGTTGCGGGCGGGTTAAAAACGTCGTTTTAACGACGTTGAAAACGTCGTTTCAACGACGTTGAAAACGTCGGTCGGGTGCGGGTTGTTTATACATTGACCCGCGTATCACTGCACCCTTCGCCAGCAGGGTGGCAATCTCTGCTCTCATGATGGGGGCATTGCCACCGGCCAAAGTGGAGCGGACTCCCCGGTAGCGGGGAGGAGACCGTGCGAACTGAATCGCATAGCCGAGCCTGATGGTTCGGGCGACCCAGCGGGACAGACGGGGAAGTTCTAGCCAGGCTCCCAAGAACTGCACCAGCGGGGTCATGCGAACCACAGGCGTCCCCCCGGAGGGGCAGCGAAGCGGAGTAACTGGCCCGGACGTGGACGGCATAGCGATCCGGTGTGGGGGCGCAGTTAACATCCGCGCCCTGACAGAGGAGGCCAGGGAAGGACCAGCGTTCCACGGGGGCCTGCTCTGCCAGGGGTCTGGCGACAGAGTGGGACAGGGACGAAACGGTCCGTGGACGGCACGCCGTGTCAACCGACTCTGGGACAGAGGGGGACGAGGAGAGCACGGCTTGTGGGCGGCGCTCTGTGTCGTCCGAGAACTCTGTGTGCTCAGGGATGAGGGGGTTGTTTCTTTCTTTAACCACATTAGGGTGCTGCCCACCCGTGGGTGAGCAGCGGGGAGTGGAGAACAAAAGATTCTCCCCCGGCCCTCCACCGGGGGAAGGAGTGGTCCTGCTACCATCTCCTGGGAAACAACCATCATCCCTGAGCAGCCCGTCTCAGGAGCGCCGCTTGGCCCGGCGCTTGGCGGGGGGCGGGGCTGGAGAGGGCTGTGGCGCCTTCGGCTTCCTCCGCGACTGGGCCTGGGTGAAGGCTGCTGTTTTGGCCGAGCGGGAGGGGCGGGAGCCTTAGGAGGGCGCCCTCGGCGGGAAACAGGCTGAGGTGTCTGCCCGGCCGACGTCGAGGCAGCAGCGGGACGGCGGGGCAGAAAGTGTTTGATTGCCTCGGTCTGTTTCTGTGCAGTTGAGAACTGTTGGGCAAAATCCTCAACTGCGCCGCCTGGGACAGGGGTGCATCGAGCAGACGTGTCCGCTCGGTATCCCGCATGTCGGCCAGGTTCAGCCAAAGGTGTCTCTCCTGGACCACCGCAGTGGACATCACCAGACCCAGGGAGCGCGCGGCTACCTTTGTCGCCCGGAGAGCGAAGTCGGTTGCGGCACGCAGCTCATCGAAGAGCCCTGGGTCTGTCCTGCCCTCGTGGCCTCCACTCTAGACCGATGCTCGCGGCTGCCCGGGAAAGCATGGCCATCATCTCCGGATCCGACTCAGGCACAGCCGTATGCACACCGGAAGGTGGCAGCTGCGCTGAGTCTTCATTTCCAGAAGAATCAAGCCCACCTTGTGATGCTGCTACAGACATAGAATCTTCCTCTGTAGCTTCAACCACAATTCGCGGGCCACCCGAAGGTAGACCCGCGGGAATCGGAGGTTCACTAGCGGGCACCGTCACACAGGAGGGGGGCTGGGGTCGCGGACAGATAGTCGGCGCCTTGTTCCAGACCGTAACCCTCAGGTCACCCTGGCCACCAGCCGAAGTAGCACTCCTCGGGGGAGCGTTAGATCGGGGTGTGGATGAGGGGACTCTCACTCTTGCGAGTTCATTGAGTCTCGACCTAACTGACGCGGTGGTCATGTTCCCGCAGAGAGAACATGACTCATCCACGAGCGCTGCTCTAGCGTGATCCATGCCCAAACACACTAGACAGCGCTCGTGCCCATCAGAGTCAGACACCAGCCTGTCGCAACCAGAAGTGCACGGGCGAGGCATCTTTAAAAAGACGTGCCGCGTGCAAGCTCTTTTAAGAGAGAAACACTCTGAGTGTTGAAGCGCCCGGGGAGACACGCACTCTCTGGCAAACCACTGCACAGATAAGCAGGAAGCACGCGCTCGCTGGAGATCGCCGTCACACCAACACCAGAGGAACTCGTTTGTGAAGCTGACAGTTCAGAGATGGCTTGTGGAGTGAAGAGAAACTCTTGGCTCCGAAGCGAAAACATAACTGCATGTTGCGGGCGTCCTCCTTTTATACCCACGAGGTGGGGCGGAGTTACGTCATGCAAATTCCGCAGACCCATGGCATTTCTTTGCCATTGGCTCATTTTTAAATACTCGAAGCTGATAGGCTTTCTAAGCGAGACCCCATTCGTCGTCATCCGACGTAACTCGGAGTGACAACGAAAGGGAACTGATTTATTCAGAATGTTTTCATGCCTTAGGGTTAGGCGTGTGTCTCAGTGTTTTGTGTTACTTTGAAGCTGTTTTTTCACACACCAAGGCCCCAACCAACTCCCTTTCGCTGGAAACTCTTATGCAGAAGTAATAATTTTTTTTTGTGCCAAAGGCTAAACGCCTGAGAAATGCGGGGGCTCTTGTGATCGGTGACTATCAATGGGAGCGAGAAGAGACAGGCTGACGTGAGGCAGGAGTGGATGGTGGAGAATGGAAACAGCGCTCTTTGTGTACATTTGGTTGGACAGAAGATTAGCAATAGCAGGCATGAAAAATTCAGACTGTGGAGGGATGATGGGAACAGATAAGTGTGCTCTTTGAGCCTGGATCAATTGTGAATTTGCGGGATTAAGGCTGATCAGCCTTCTAAATGTTATCTGGAGCTCAGGCACGGACTTGAACCCATCTTTAAGAGGGAATGATTCCTCTGTGTCTTTTCCAGTGCAGATGGAGCCAGAAGTCTTACCAAACTGTCATGGAGCCTTTGCTGAAACCAAGAACTGTTTGTATAGAATACTTGATTCATCCAACAGTATGTTTCTGGAGAAGTCAGCTGTGCCCTAGGCCAATCCATCTTTTTCACTCAGTATTGTGTTGTTCAGGGTTTCCATCTTACAGTTTGACTCTCTTCCTGTTTAGCAATTATAATTCATCCTATTAATAAAGCATCTAAATGAATTAAAATATTTACATGGGATTCCCTACAGGTTGTGTTCTCTACCCTTGCTGAAACTCTTGTCTTTGCCAGCTGTAATCATGTGGACTCATTTTAAACTTGTCAAATACATGCAAATCATTTTGGACTTTTGTCAAATAAATGCAAATAGTCCTATTGCAAACATCTTTTTCTTAATTTAGTTTTTTATTTTCTCTTGTTATCCATTAAAAATATGTAAACTCAAAACAAGACTAATTTACATAAAGCATCATTTGCATATGATATTAAGGCTTGATTAAAAAATATTGAATTAATTTTATTCTTTACTCCATTGACTTATGTTGACAGTTTGCTTTAAGAAATAGAAAACCATATAAAATATACCTATTAAGAAAATGATTGTCACATTATACTTTTTTTAATGTGTTTTGGACTTTATACGTGTCAGATTTTTGCAGCATAACTGTGCATCTTTATTTTTTAATTCAGCTGACTCTAATTTCATTAATTGTGGTTACTGAAGTTACATTTTGAAGCTTCAAATAAAACCCTGAAGTTTTATGTCTTTTTTTGGCTTTTATAAACTTTAATAGCTGTCTGTGCATTCAGTTTTGCTGTGTGCTCTGAGGAGTTAAGAGCCTCTAACTGTCTGAAATTGAGAAATGTGCAGAAATGAAGACTGTAGCTGTCAGGGTCTCTCATAGTTGCCACCTGACATTGTTACAGGAAAAAAAAAGGTAGCTTTTACCTTCTTCGGTAGAATACAGCATCCTTAAAATACTCGGGTCTGGGTCTGAATACAGCCTTAAGTTAGTGTGGAGAGAGTTGAAATTTCTCCCTGTGAGCAGACACTTCATAGCAAATCAATTCCGTAGGTTAGGACACCATTACCGCCAGGTCCAAAAGGGTTTTTTAAAACATAATGGCAGTGAATTCACTCAATAGGGAGGAAATAGATGCTTAGGCTTGGCGTAGTTTGTGTTTTTGTTTTTTTTATAGTGCAAAGTTCTTTTTATAGTGCTTGCTAAACACTGCCTTACATGCTTCTAGTTTTGTTGCCATCTGCATTCATAGCTTCAATATGCAATGCGTGTACAATATCTTAATGCAACACGTGATGTCTTGGCCTAATTATAGATAGGAGTCCTTCCTAGAACGCAACATAAACATCTGTTTCTCTTCTTCTTGGCTCTCTGCCCTTTTCTCTCTCTCTCTTTTTTTGCTCGCTCCATCATTCTTCCAGTACTTAGTTTGTTATACTTCCTCTGTGTTTTCTAGGCAATGCAGACTGGAGATGATGTGGATCCACTGGAAAGCATATTCCAGTGACGACATCATCTCCCACAATACCCACGAGACACTTCCTTCTTGTAGAGTTAATTTCACATAGAAGGGAGATAGACCTTGAAAAATTGGGATTTTTCCCATGTTCCTGACATCATCTTTAGGAATTGAGACTGATGCATCCGTCTTTTCTCTCTACATGGAGGAAAGTCTAACGAAAAGCCAAGAGAAGGATTAATTTTACTTACAAAACTGCTCCTTCTAAACCCAAAGAAGAGCCTGATGGTGTCATATGATCTGGACTGGTTGTACTCTGTCGGAGTGCCTAGCGGCAGCACTTTTGCTCCAGATGAAACTGATGTTTTTCCTGCATAATTCTTAGTCTGTCTGGAGTCGTTAACACACTGTGTGTTGTAGCATGTGGCTTGGGCTCAACATCCACAGCATCTTAATTACACAACGATTCCCTGCCATTTAAAGATCTGCTTTCCTCTTTTTTTTTGTCATCTTTATTTATGCTATTACTCAAAAGATGCACAAGAGATCCTGCTATCTCCCACACATGCACCTAGTAAGTTTTTGCATATAATGTCTGTAACCTTTCCAGTGCCTCTCTTTCTCTCCAGCATTAAGGTCACATATTTATTCACACATCCCGCCATAATGAAGACTTTATTTAAAGATGCTCAAGTCCAAATTAGCCTGGTTCAGTGACTATCCAGGGCCATTGGTCCCCGCAGACACAGTGACCTTTGGAGAGGGCCAGACTGCTGCTTTGTGGCCCAACAACTTCACACACACGTCTACCCTTGAGCCCCTGGCAGTAAATAGTGAATGGTAAATGTCAGCGCTCTGACCATTGAATTATACGGTTAATTTAAATAAGTGTAACTATTTGACAGACAAAAGGTTTTAAATATTAATATTAATGCTTAAGCAGTTTATTTAAAAATATTTTTTTCCAATGAAAAATAAAAAAGTGCTTACAAAATAAGGTTTCTTTTTTCTATTATGATATCCGGACAATTGTATCACCCTCACTTTATTTGACTCGAAAAATTTGACCCCAATAATATGAAACTGAATTTTAATATAGAAATGAAAACATACTCATCATAGAAAAGATTTATTCAAGTCATTGTATGCATGAAGTGCATTTTTGATGTATTTCAGAATAAATTAATAGATAAAAGGTGACGACTAATTATGCATGTCATTCACCAATGAAATTGAACTCATTTGATTACATTGTCTTTTATCTTGAGCTTGCTCTGTTACTGTCTCTCTTTTCCTCTTCCTCACAGCGTCAGACATCAGGGTCGCACGTTTGTCAGGACTACAGAAAGGGATCCTGCTTGACGTCCCACGTGGATAAAATAGTTTATTTCTTGTCGGAGTTACACATTCTTTCCATATCTTTTACAACTGGGCGGCTCGTGGAAGACAACGGGAAAGTCTTAAAAGGGCCTGATGCACCTTTTAAGAGCAGCAACAAAAATGAATAAATCATCAAGATGGAGTGAGGGCTAGTTCTTCACAGACAGCGCTGAAGGAAACACTCTTCCCCCCACCTGCCGACTCCGGAGCGAGCGAGAGCTAGAACTGAGGTCTCTGGCAGACTGACAGTTGCAGCTTCTCCTGCTCTCTAGTCTGGCGTTTTGTTGATGCATTTGCCTTGATTTTTACGTTCCTCTGCCCTCCCCTCCGTGCCTGTGTCATGCTCTGTTGCCGGCGTGCCGTCCTAGAGCCATGCCCATTCCCAAGATGGCTTTGAGCACGGTGAAGTCTCTGTACTGGGAGGTGTTCCCCTCCATGGCCACGCATCGGGTGTACTGCACGCCTGTGCTCTGGGCCGGGCGCCTCTATGTGCTGGGGGGTTGCAGCGAGAACGGCCTCCCTTTGGACTCCGCCGAGGTGCTGGATCTGGAGAGCCAGCGCTGGTGCGAGCTGCCCCCTCTCCCCACCGCTCGGGCCGGGGCATCCGCCGTGCCCGTCGGAGACCAGCTGATGGTCATGGGAGGCATGGATGCGCAGCAGAGCCCACTGGCCTCCGTGGAAGTATATCATCCTGATGAGGGCAAGTGGGAGAGGAAGACGGGACTGGGGCAGGCCTCCATGGGCATCACCACTCTGGAGAAAGGTAAGAAGTGTTTGCTCCTCATTTTGACCAATTCCTTGAAAAGATTCCCAAAAAAGAACCGCATTGGATGCTGGTTTGCGAGGCTGCACTGGTTGATCCACCTCATTAGATAAAGTGTACTAGTCAGTTCAGTTTCAGTTTATTTATTTTGTCATTGTTACAGGATAACAACGAAACCTTGTTAGAGAAAAAACAGACAGGCATATAGTTTTAAGTTGTTCACCCATTTGGCTTATCAATACGTGTCCCCATTAAATTAAAATTAACTTACCCATGACTCTGTACCTAATTTAACCTAATTTAACCCTCCATAGATACCCCTAGAAAACCCCATAAAGTGCTATGTTCAGTAAAGTGCATGATGCAATTAAGAAATCTAATAACGGTAAGGTTGTTGAAGTGTTTTTTTGCAGCAATGCAAAGTCCAGATCACAAATATTGATGGTGTATGGACAGAAACATTATGTTACAGAGGGATGTCCGATGGGGAATTGGGGGGTAGACTGCTCATTAAGCAGCCTGACTGCATGAGGGTAAAGACTGTTGGCCAGCCTGCTGGTTTTGGCCCTGATGGACCTATATCTCCTCCCCGAAGGCAGTATTTGGAAAAGGTGATGTGCTTCTAGTCAACTTGCATCACCAGGCAAGCTTTTTCTTATCACAGTGGAAAAAAAAAAGTTTTTCCAATTAAAAGAGAGTCTAAAAATCCTTAACTTTAAATAAAATTGTGTATGTTTTTAAGACTTGTTTTCAGAGGTTGTGCCCTTAATTATGCTTATTTTCCTTACCCAGTTATCAAATTAGTCATGTATGAACCTTACTAAAAATTGTTAGTTTATGCCAAATTTGACAATGCGAGAAATAAGCATAATTACAGACATATTCTCTGTAAACAAGTCATAATATTTTATGCCATTTTACATCTATTGTGGTCAATGACATTAAGCGTATCCAGGAAAAAAAGGAAAGTATTTGTTTCCTAGAAAACTTTCCACGTATACAGTTTTACAATTATCAGATTTTTTTAATTCATTAATATGATTACATTTTGGTAAGCTTTCATACATCACACCACATGTAATTTTACAGTCTGGATTAAACTGTCTCATAAAAAGTGAAAATATGTAATATTTTAAGAGAATAATTGACCTTGACACATGGTCATGTCTGTAAAGTAATTTTTTGTTTGTTTTTCTGCATGTTTCTGCATGTTAGTTACTCCACATGACTTTGATTTGACAGACAAATGCTTTTCAAATATTAATAATACTGAAGCAGTTTTTTGAAAATATATATTTATTTAATGAATAAAAAGACTGCTACAAAGTACTTAAGGTTTTCTTTTCAAATCCGTGAAATCTAATTTCTTGATATATGTATATATGTCCTTATTTGTGTCTTTGGCCATGGAGGGCTTTATGTCCCCAAAAATGTCAAACTGATTAGTAGGTTTTTAATTTCTAAAATAAATTCATAGAAAATATTTATTCAATTTATTGTATGCATGAATTGCATTTAATGTATTTTTGAATTTTTTCAAAAATAGCATAATTTCATTGACCAAGCAAATTGATCTAATTTTAAGGATGTTTAGATTTTTTTTCTATGGGAAACCAATAATAATTATAACACAATAATTTATAAGACAATAATATTTCTTACCCACATCACTATTTTTTCACTACAAGTGTATGTGTAAGTGTTCTGCTGTTGTAGTTTCTCAGACTAAACTGTTATTGTTTGGTTCACAAACCGCAGTGAGCACTGCAGCAGTGCGCAGAAGTGCAAAACAAAGTTTGGTTCCTCCCTTCATCTTTCTACTGCTTCCCGTCAGAGATTATCTGTATAATCTCAAATGCTGTTATCTTTGGTACAATCACTGCAGTTGTAATAAATGTCTCATAACCGGCGCCTCTGGAGTGCTCCGGATACACCAGCTCCAATTGAAGGAATCAGTCATGCCATATTGTGACACAAAGACTTACACTGCAGAGAAAAGTCTCTCTCACACATTCTCCTTCCTCTCCAGCTTATGTAGGTGTGTGTTCAGGTGACAGTTTATCCAGTTTGAGACCCCGAGGAAGAGTGTTTATTCACAGGGATTCGCTTCTGCTAAGATGTATTCCACCAGCTGAGCCGCATTCAGTGGGTCCATGTTAAAACTATCAGCAAGACCTATTTGGATTCATGTGGAGGAGAGAGATCTTGTGTGAGAACATGTATTTCTCTAACAAATACTTCTGTCAAGTACACCGAATTAGAAATGATCTGTCATCTCATTTACTTGAGCAACAGAGCGTTTGAAATTAGCTTGTGAGGTGTGGGCTAGACGTTTGCCTTTAAAAAATATTTTTGAGATATATTAAATAGGCCATATCATTAATATGTTCATTTTATTTTTTCTAGCTCTGCTTATAATGTTGGTCAAAGTTCCTTGCACCAAAAACTAGCGATTTACTTTTTTTTTTTTTTAATGAGCATTTTCTATTCTCTTTTTGACACTTTTTTACTTCTACGGTCTGGACTTTTTTCACAATTAATAATAATAAACAATTATTAGTATTATTAGACATCACAGTGTTGTTATTATTATTCATAATAAATAATAATTATTATTCACTTAAAGATAAAAATGTACTCATCCTTCCGTTGTTCCAAACCTATATGACATTATTTCCACTGTGGAACACAATTAGTCTTCTGAAGTCATTATGTTAACTTTTTATGAGGAACATTGCATTGATTTTTTTTTTTTATTATTATCTTTTCTAGTCAGTGAGTTGACAATTTAAGAACTAGGTAAGGCCAGATTTGTTAACAGATCATTGAAATGATCCAAGAACTAGTAAAAGTTCAGAAGACTTTGTCATTTTGTTCTCATTCACTTCCATTTTAAAAGCGGTGGCTACATTTTGTGTTCAGTAGAAGAAATTAAGTCATACGAATCTGGAATGACATGACATTATTTACATAATAATTACAGGATTATGCTACTGTACTGTAAAACTTGTAACTGTACCTTTAAGAGGTATAAATGACCTCTGCTTTGGTTGACTAACATCTTTGCATGTAAAAGAGTAACACTGCTTAGACTAGGTAGGTTTGCCATCATGTACAATTGATAGAAATTTTTAGCCTTTGTTGTGTGTGAAAGAACATGAGCACACCAGGGAAAGAGCTGCAGGATTGTGTGTTTATCAATGTGCATTAGTGCGTTTATAATTATGCCTCTGTTGTTCAGTTTCCTTAAAGTTGTGTTCCCTTTCTAGGCACACAAATCATACAAGAATACAAATACCAGCCTTGCCTTATTAAAACAAGTGCATGCTAATTGCCATATGCCACCACCATGTGGACTGACAATTAAGCCTGAAAGATCTTATTATACAGCTTTCTGGAATACTTGTTTCTTATTGGTCAAATATTTTTTATATAATGACGGCTAAACTGTGCATTTGATCTTTGTCAATGGCAACCGACCTCATACACATCTCTTCATTGTCTTTCTTCTCGCATAATAAAACATAATTTCAGTCGGTTATTGTCGCAAAATAAATCTCAATAGGGTGTTCAGGACCTCAACAAATTAAAGGGGTTTTGTATCATCCTGAAGAGGTTTATTTTGTTCTTTAGGTGATCTTGACATAACTTTTTCTCTCATTTTCAGTTGACAATTTATCACGTCACCCTTTTATATCAGTGTATCATCGTAATTCGTTTATCCTCTTGTGTTGGACAAAGCATTAGGTCCTGAAACAGACTGTTTGAAGCCATAATTCAGTTTTAGGCTTTGGTATCAAAGACCTCTGTTTTCACCTCTCTTTCTGTCAGCGGAGCTAGTTCTCTTTGATATCCTTCACGTCATCTTAGAAACAAATTGCTTTGAGGTTCCAATCTGTATTTGTATGGCTTTGAAATCCCATTTTCCTTTGCACCCCTTTGCCTTATTGGAAACATTCTGGATCCGAATATCAATCCATCTCGATCTTGTAAATAACATATCCCATACTGGATTTGATCTCAATGTTTAGCAAGAAAATAGAAAAAGGCTGATTTTGTTTGTGATAATGAAAATAATAGAGAATTGAGCTGGAGAAGTGCAGCTGTGGCCAGTCAAAACCACAGAAGTCTTATCTCATATTTGTTCTGGTGTGCGGCTGTGCGCTGTTGTCTTGTGAGAAGTTTGAGTGTGTGCTGTGGTGACGTGTCAGAATCATGCTGACCTCTCACTAAGACAGCATTTGGAGCGGATGGCTATTTAGGCAGGCAAGGTCTTTTTGATTTCAGACTAGCACTCTGAAGACAATGTGACTGTCATCTAGGGTTGCCAACCATACTATATAACACAGAATCATCTTGTGTTAACCTCAAAGTTGGATGTATTTTGTCTCATATTTTAGTGTTTTGCTCCTGAAATACTAGGAACACTTTGGCATGTGTCAATTTAGTTCCAGTTCCCAGTTCTCAAAACAGTTAATAACAAAACACACAAAAACTTTATACAAAATACACCATGCTCTTCTTCAAATTGACATTAAGACCTCTGTTTAAACTAGGTCTATAGGCTATATATTCATGTTTCTATATTTCAGTGTCGTTCATGTGTTTCAATTCAGTTCAATTATTAGCTTTTTTTTTAAAAACGTCATACAAATTACGCGATGCTCTCCTTCAAATTGATACAAGGAGAAACGCTCAGTCACATGCTCAAACAATCAACAACGGCGCTCTAGATGTGTAAAAACAAGTGGAAGTATCAGAGATGAATTGATTTCTAGCCCTTGCATTAGCTTTACTACTAGATATAGTTATGGAGATGAATAATAAGGCGCCCTGTACAGCTATGATCAGCTGTTCGGCCGAGCTTTCAATGTTGTTACGCTGTGAACTGATCAGTTGGTTCGTTGCTGCCGCACTCTATCACTCGCACACCATAAAGAGCAACATGTTTTTTAATGTTTCAATTTCATGATTAAAATGACATAATTTGGAAGCGGATAATTTCTTCACAAACAGCTCATTATGACTCAAAACTTTAGAATGCTGCACCTACACTGATAGTGTGAATAAGATCAGCACAGACCACTGCATTGACAGCGTGAAACAGATGATCTGTCTACAGCCAGGGCTTAGCGGGAGACAGAGATGCCGATCCAGCACTGATTGAGGAATTAAATTCGAAAATAAAAGACAGTTTGACATATTTTTTCTCGCTTCTGTGAATTTATTTTTGAATCATTTGCTCTGAGATGAAGCAAATATACTTGTGCAGGAATTTCTCGCACTATAAAAGCTCACCTTGCGGGAATGGTTTAAATAATGCGCAATCCCCGCATTCCCGCACCGAAATTCAAGCCCTGGTCCAGTCTTCAGTGTCACATGATCCTTCAGAAATCATTCTATGCTGATTTTCTGCTCAAGAAACATTTCTGATTATCAGTGTTGAAAACAGCTGTGCTGCTTAATATTTTTGGCGAGATTCTTTGAAGAATAGACATTTCAAAAGAACATTTATTTGTGCAGTTATTGTGCTTTGGTGCACATTTTCACTGGATTTGTTGCTGTATTAATTAAAAATCGTTGAATTCAAAGTAAGGCTGCATGAAAATGGTTAAACTGATAATCACAAATATTTTGCTTAAATTATAATCATGATTTTATATATTATTATTATATGAAATAAATAAATGTATAAATGGTTGCCAGATAGAGAAGATTAGGTAAAACTGCAGGAAATGTATCCTTTTAAGAGAAAATAGAAAAAAAATATCTCTTGACATCTGGCAACCCCACGGAGGAAGGATTAGAAGACTTGTTACTACCAATGCAAAATAACAGAAATGCCAAAATAAAAAAAAAATGTTTTCAGGACAAATAATCAGCAGCAATTATTTTTAATTAACTGAGAGAAGCATAAACCATTATCGGAATTAAAATACGATTAATCGTGCAGCCCTAATACAAAGTGCTTAAGTTAACTGGGGTTTTTTATAGAATTTTTATTGATGTGATAGTTTAGTTTTATGAATATGGGCATAGTTGAGCCAAACTTGTCAGTTACTGGACAAATAACAGTCAAAGACAAATTAACATAACTTTTTTTTTATATATATATTTATTTTTAACCAAATTTACAATTACTGCGAAGCAGAATTCTCTAGCGTTATAATTCGCTAGGCTAAATTGATGTGTGATTATTGGCCATAACTTTACTTTTACTTAATCCGTGTCAGTCTGAATTTTACTGTTGCATTCATTAAAAACAGTAATACCAGCAGATAAGTATTTATAGTTTCTGATCTATCCTCCATAATTATAATTTTTTTAAATGTTACAACAGATGCAATAAACTCATGTCAGTTAGGCTGTCATAAGTGTTTGAGTCTCAAAAGCTTTTTAGGATTATTTCAGTCAAACGGTGACAGATCTTTTTTTGTACTTGCATACACTGTCACTCTGTAGCATTTTTTTTATAGTGTTGTCAGTTGTACTTGCCACTAACACAAAACGCATATGTGGTATATATATATATATAAAGGTCTTCCTAAGTTGTCTTAAAAATAAACTGTCAATTATTTTCTTCGGCTTAAGTTTGCAACCCTCCAAACAGCACACCTATGGGCTGGACTCTCTTTCTTTGACTACTGCTTATCTGTATCTCCCACTCTACCATCCCTCTCACTTCCCTGCCATCATTTGATCAAGAGAGCATTCTTGTTGCTTGGCAACAAGTGTGTAAATCTGTGTGTGAGTGTGTTTGCATTTGTGTGTGTGTTTGACCCAGAGTCATTTTTAGAACGGAACAGACTGAGTTGCAAAGCCAATCCATGATTCACTCGCTATTGTGCTACTCTTCTCTTTCCCTCTTCACAAGAGAGGCAAAAATAAGTGCTTATTGCCCTTCTGCCCCCTTAATACCCACAATGCCCTTTGTGTTCATCAGATACATCATAGTGAGGAAATCTTCCAATTTACTTTCTCTGATAGTCCATCTATTTGACCCAAACATCCGCCTCCCCCCTGGTTCTCTACTAGACACATTGGAGCGATTGTATGTGCATCTCTGTAGTTTTTAAACTTACTTTCTTTTAAAATAAGTACTTATGTTTAAGGGGAGTTTGTCCATCCGTTACAGAAGCATCTTAAAAGAAGGGTTTGGGTTGTACAGTATCCCCTGGAGATGATTTTAAAGTATGTCTCTGCTGTAATCCTGGTGGAACCATTTGGTCCACTTTTCCTAGAAGAATGTGATGCAGGCTAAGTGAGCTTTTCCTTTGTGAATTATGCAGAAACGCAATGAAAGTTCTGCTTCTTCAAACGATAGCTGTACTGTACATGTAAAAATCGAGGTCAGCTCTAACAATGTTCCTCATTATTGAGCACAAAAACTTTGATGAAATCTTGTTGTGCCAAAAGATTTTGTTAATGCTAAACAAAGGCAGGTGGACAAGAAAATGATTAATATTTGCTTAAAGTGTTGGGGAAGCTGTAGCTTGACAAGCTACAAGCTATTTATGGTTTCAACAAATGAAACTAATTAATTATGTCTGTTATTTAAAGCAATGCTGAGCTGTTTGCATTTGTACTATGTTTTGAGTGTATACTTAAGCATTTGCATTTTTAATGACATTCAAGAGACTCTTCCATATTGAATGACATATATAATTGGTTAATTATACAGTAGTTTGGTTAAAACACAAGGAAAATGGATCGATTACTGGATGGATGACTGGATGGATGTTCTTTCTCTGGATCTGATGTTTCTGTTTGTTTAAATGCAACAGTTGATGTGTCTGTGAAAAAAAAAAAGAAGCTTTTTAGTTTTGTATCACTTTTCCTGCACACCCCCCCCCCACCGTTTTTCATTAACAAGCTGCAGTGTTTTTGTTCCAATTTACAGAGCAGTAATGTGTTTTTTGAATGATATTATGTCAAGGCAAGATGTGCAGTTCATCTAATTTGGCCTTGTTAGCGCATGTCTTAATGTAACCCATGTTGCGTGTAGGTGTGCAAGCTGCTGATAGAATGTTACTAGGCTAGCATGTGTTTGTCATTTGGTTATCACTACAGCCGTGAAGATGATGTCGTGTTTGTGTGTGCATGTGTTTGTGTGATCTCATTATATAAATTTGCCTGGGGAGTGAGCTGAGATGCAGATCACTATGGTAACACATCCATCTCTGCCTTACGTAGGGACGAGACAGCTGTGCAAACAAACACATTTTAAACTCAAATTCTCGAAAAATGAAAGTTTCACTTACTAATACTTTCATCATTATATGTGGTAACTTGCAACACAGATGGTGCTCAAAGAATACAATGTTGCTATTTCACGCACACCGATATCCTGACAACAAGCCTTCATTACGCGCTCACATACATGCAATCTGAAATAAAAAATGCTGAAACCATTAGTCCCTTCCTCTCTGCTATTGTGAAAAGGCTGTTTGATGTTGCTTTGCGACCTCTGTGTGCGGCACACGTTTGATCGCTGTGTGGTGCGCGGGACACTTTCTTCTGAGGAAGCGTGAAGAACGTGGAAGAATACATACAACTGCTAATTTCCATCGTCTCTCTCAGTCCCATCTCTCTTTCTTTCTGACACCTGTGCTGAGGTGCTTATTTGATGCTCATCTAATTGAGCTGATCTAAATACATCCTCAATCACTGTAGAGCTCATTAGTCTTCTGAAACCAGTAAACCTGTGTGTGTGTGTGTGTGTGTGTGTGTATACTGTGTATGATTCTGTTGATTCTCTCCTTTGTTTTATTCACAGATTGTTTTTGAAGTCATATTAAATGTATGTTCATATTTTAAATATTTCTTTCTGTATTCACACAATCATACTAATCTCAAACTGCCACTCTGTATAGTTGTTGCATTGAAATTATTTTACATCATGGACATCAAGTGTGGCCACTCAACAAATAACTAAAACTGTACCAAAGTACACAACATTATTTGTTTGCTTGAATGTTTATTTATATAGTGTCATATAAACCATCTAAAATAATGCATTTATAAATGTATTCAGAAAGTTCTGTTCTTTTTAAAGGGACAATGTTTTTTTTTTTTAGGTATTTTATTATCTAAAATCAATATTTGTATTCATAAATATGTCCTCAATGGTGTACAAATACTTCTGCCAATTATCTGATTTATCCTCGGAAACGAAGAATTTATTATATTTATATACATGGGACGGGTAAGTCAACGGAGGCTTCCATGTAGTTCCGCAATCTTGAAAAACTAATAGTAGAGAGGGACAAAAAGTACTAGGCCAACGCTTTTTCGTTCAGAGCCAACGTCACGTAACTGAAAGCAGCAGAAACGGAGGAGCAAAGCAGTGAGAGGCGCTTGTCACTGCCCCGGCAAGTTTAAAAGGCTGCATTGCATTGCACTGTTTTTTTTAATGGCGGACCATACATATGCCGAGCCACAGGTGAAGAAATCCTCGTCGCCAAAAAAGTCCAAAATTGAACGTAAAAGGAAACGTAACCGGCGATTACAAAAAAACAAGAGTCAGTGTCGGGATAGCTTTTTCCAGGAGGAAAGAGCTAATGCAGGAGTAGGATTTCAAAAGAGACTCTGAAGTTGCCTGCTTTCTCCTCGACCGGTAAGTCAATGTTACAGAAAATATAACGAATAAAGAAGGCATAACTACTAATTACAATAGTTCATGTTTTTCACTGTCAGTAATTCATACTGTAACATTCGTTTGTTCGTTGTCAAGTGGCAGTTTGTTTGAAATAACAAACCGGTTCACCCCAAGGAAAACTGATAGGGATAACTCGACGAAGTGCTATTAGAAGACATCCTGTCATAGCTTTTTGGTACATAACGGCTACCGTAGATGCAACACGCATTTGAAAAAGTGAGGCGCTGGAGAGCACAATTCATTTGAATGCAAAATACAATTTCACCGCTAGATGGGAGAAATTCATACACAATGGCCCTCATTTATCATTCTTGCGTAGAAACGGGCGTATATGTTGGCGTAAGATTATGCTTACACTCCTCTCACCGCCTGATTTATGAAGCTGTGCGTACCTTTGAAATCCAGGTGTACGCAATACCTGCCCTTGATAAATGCTGCGGCTGCCTGAAAACGATCGTCATTAGAATAACACGCCCCTATATATTCAAGTCTCCGCTTCCCCCACACCCTCATTTTACGCCATGGACACACAGAAGACGGCAAAGAAGAGAAACTTCTCCGATGTGGAGCCGAAATGACCTATCACAATGCATTTTTTTTACAGCTCGTGTTTTGAAACAATTAGCATTTAATTTCATATCACGTCACTTGTATTGGGGTGAACAATAGTGATGATGAAGTGATGTGGAGTACCATTCATTCACATTAATAATTGCATGACAATTTGTAATACTCTTATTATTATGATTTTTATTATTAATGACGCTTATTGTTATTTACAAGAAGAATGCCATTTTTACTATTTTGTCAGTCTGAATTATTTTTTGGTCATTGAAAGCCTTTAGCTACTGAACCCAGTCCGTGCGCACCTGCCGGACCTAACCCTGCAACGTCAGCTAAAGCGCACCGGCTCGCAACTGAAGGAACACATATGCCTACAAATCAAATGTTTTGGTAAAGTCACACAAATTAAACATTGAAGTCCATGTTGCACAAAAATAAACACTGAAGTTTATAATTACTATGTTGTTGTTTTTTACAGTGGGTCACAATATATCATATCTTTTAGTTTGTCAGTGCGTTTTGTGGTGTTAGGAATTGTTTTACTGCGCATTTCCGCACTAACTCTAAACGTGCGTACATGTACACCACCTCCTGAGCTGGCGTAGGATTTGAGCGTGCCGTACGCCAACGTCCATATTGATAAATCTCAAAGTCACCGTGGTTTTGGGTGTACGCTGGAAATTTGGTGTACGCACTTTTGATAAATGAGGGCCATTGTCCCTTTAAATTTTTATTCATCAAAGAATCCTGAAAAAGGTATTACATGTTATAATTAAGAAATTTCATGCAGCACTTAATATTTAATATATATGCATCTTTTTTACTTTGGTACAATTCTATTATTTAGTTAGTTATGGTAATTTATTAATACTATTACATTTTAACAGGCTGTTTTAACATTTTCTTTTAATAGTGTTTACTTTCTAGGTGTCTCTTAAATTTGGATGATTTCATGCTCTTGGTAACTAATAAAACACCAAAGACAATTTATGTATATTTAATATAGTATTTTTTTTTAACCTTGCATATTTTTACATTGTTTTTGAGGTGGAGGACTTTTTGCAACCTGTCCATGTTGACGGTCATATTTTGTCTAGTTTCTTCCAAATGACAGATGAATTTGGGCCAAAATACAGTAGATCACACAATGTTTTGACTTGTACAGTTCTTTTTTTTTATAGCATTTTATTATTTGTATTTGCAATTGTCAGAACAGACCTAAGACCCATTAGATTAGAACTAGTCTGAAGCATTCTGGGAAATGTAGATGTTCTGTTCCTTTGCATGTTCATCTTTCACCTTGATCTACGTCCATAGACTTCATCAGGTTAGCTTTAGAGAAATCCCTCAGTATACTTGAGCTTCTGCTACAATTTAATGCTCTGTGAGGAAGACGATTAGAGAGTTTCTCACAAGACGTTATTGTCTCAGAGCTGGCGACTTGTAACTTTCCTCACCCCACTTAAAGATTATTTTCTTTCCTCAGGAGAGCTTTAGGGGGGATTGTGCTTCTCTGACAGTCAATGCTTTTGCCGCAGGCACAGATACAGTCAACAGCTAAAGTGTTGAGCTCACTTTCACGAAAGACGTCCAGCAGACGGCTTTACTTTACACAATCTGTTCTCATGCATTGTACATAGTACCATAGATACAGTTGCCATGTGTTTAATGCATTCAGAAAATCTTAGGTTTGTGGAAAAGTCGTTAAATTAAAGGAGATATGTGTCATTTTGGCACAAAACAGAAAATAATGGCTACTCTTACCACCCCTTCAAACTAGTTGTCCCATACAGAGTTTGTCTGGTTAGCATAAGAAGCCATAACATTTTTCTCTTTTGTAAGCAACATTTAAATGGCAAGTATTTTGTTACATTATGGTTGGTTTTCCAATCAAATTGTCAGGGCGGGCTTTATACGATGATGGACAGATGATCAACAGTAATGTAATCATCCACGTCGCCAAAGAGCGCCTGGGTTGAATTCGTTTACAACAAAGAATGACTGCCGCTGAAGAATTTAGATGTGTAGATTCCGCCATCGCGTCTGTTATAGAAGATGTAGACAACGCATTTTATTTTAAAAGAGAAACAGAGAACCACGATCAAGGCATTTGTCGATCAGAAAGATGTTTTTGTCGTCCTTCCTACAGGATTCGGGAAAAGTTACATTTATCAGCTGGCCCAATGGTCGCTGTACGTTCACACCGCTGCCGACTTGAGCTCCAAAGAAGCTCTGGCCGCTCCCGGCAAGGACGCTTGTCAAAAAGTACAGGGAAGCTTGTTGACGCTTTGGCCGCTCTGACGAAGCAGCATTCTATGTTCGATCATGTGAGAAGAGAAGTGTCACAACATGAAATGTAAACAATACATCGACACTAGAAACCTTTTATAATAACAGCATTTTTATAACCGTTTTGGTTACATTTGGTTGGGAAAAAAAAGAATAATTAACTATTATTATTATTATTTGGATCTAGTGCTATTGGCCAAATCGGTGTTACCGTGAGCAAATGAATCATTCCTGCTTAAAACGAGCATTCGTAAATATTTCCAATAAAAGTTGCGCTCATCACTGGATCATTATGGATCATCGCGAAGTTGTTGTGTTTGGTGCTGCTGTATTGTATTTGCGGAGAAGACGTCGGACTCCAAGATTTTGGGTTCAAACAACGTCATATCATAAATGATAGGAAACCCAGCAAGGGCGATAATTACTTCTCCATTTTCTCCATGGGCATCACGGCAATGCAACTCGGTGTGCACGACGAAGTGGACATAACCAGCGGTCGTTGCCAGCTCCTTTTCGGAAGCCCGGACCCCTTAACATACGTCATATACTCCGTTGCTCTGGTTGGTTGTAGGTCTATCCAATTGAGTGCAGAGGCATTTTCTTTTCTGTTTCGGTTGAAACGCCCCATAATCACAGCCCAATTGACTATAATCTGAGTATGACGACGTCAGGCTAGCCATTGAGTTAAATGGGAAAACTTTTGGATTGCTTAATAGTAGTTGTATCTAAAAAACAAATTGGGATAGGTGTATTTTAACAATGTAAAAAAGAACCTCACTAAGCCATTAAGCCATAATCTTAATGACAACCTGAATTGCAGTTTGTAACCCATTTTACTTTTGTAATTGTATGCATTTTCCAGTGAATGAGGAAAAAATAGGGCATTGGATTTTATCATCAGGAATGTCCTAGATCATGAATAACTGTTAATACAGAATGGATACCGGCCGAATGCTAAAATAGTATGCACTTTCACACATTCAGTCTTTATTGGTAAATTACAGTTAAGAGATCAGGTGAAAAGAACAGGACCTTTTCAAAAATTCCACTAAATCAGTTCTGGCAACTCCCCAGTAAAGAAGTTGTAACATTACCAGTATGATGCTATGTGTGAACTTTGAACAAGATTACCGGTATATGAGCACATATGAGAATGCAAAGCTCTGTCGGAGCTGTTTACGGTAAGCTCCGCTACTTTTAATTGTGTTTCTGTAAACACCCTAGACTGAAATCTGACAGTTGCACTGCATCTCGTGCTCGAGACCCTGCTTTCTTTTCCGTTCATCAACGCTGCGCCTCTGCATTTTTTGTGGAAATTCCATTCTCAGCTAAAGTAATGTGGCTTTTCATTATCTGCAGTTATTGTGTACTATACTTAGTGCAATAATATAGTAACTATTATGCTTCTTGTGCTTTTACGAGCGAAACCGGGTTCTGTGTATTGTTTTTTTTTTATTCTTTATCTAATAACCTGTGTGAACTATCCTGAAGGCCAAAAATTAAAATTATTACATTTTGATTAAATACTACAAGACAACATGAACAAAATGCTCTGCTAAATTGTTCACAACGAGACCAGGAACTTAAATTAAATAGGTCAACTTTAACTTCATGTTGGCTTTAAGGCAGTATGTTGCTTTATTTCACTCTCTATGATATAAAAATGTACCAGTCCAGCTATTCATAATTTATTCAGTTTAAAGAAAAACAACTGTATTTGGATAGAAGAAACAATCAAAATATGTAACGTTTGATATTTCTTTCATTTTTCAACCAAAAATGCTGTCTGAAGGTTTTTGCAAATGCACGTAAAAGAAAAACACTCTGCAATAGTTCAATAAGCATAAAACGGAAATAATGGTGAGAGATGGTTGGCATTCCTTTCTACATCAGACCACTTCAAAGTCATTTCAGTGTTTGTGTGCTCTTGGCGTCAGCTGTCTGAGCTCCTGCTGAGACGTACGTATACCTGAGCACAGAGAAGATGTGCGGGTCAGGCAGCTTCCTTTCACCAGTCCTCTGTGTTGACTTATCCAGCGGCTGTTATTTAGAGTGCTCTCAGAGTTTCACAGAGGAGAGATAGAGGTCAGAGCTCATTTTCAGAAAGCCATATCTCCCCTTGAGCAGGTGGCGGAAGACTATTCTGTCCCACAATTCCTTGCCTCAAGAGTTCACTGTGAGCTGCTTTGTGCCAGCTGTTACACTTGCAGTCTTTGTGAACAGTGGTGTGGCCCAGTGGGGCTCAATTCAGAATGGACTCTAATGCATTAGCTTGTCGGCCATACATCATTCCCCACTCAATCCTGAGGACCAGCTGGGCCGCTCTACACCTGAGTCTGTTCACCTGATTATTTAACATTTACGGTAATAGATGCTTTTCATCAAGAAGAACTCCAGTTAACTAATTGCAGGAACAGACCCCTTAGGAAAGGTTAGAAACAATAATCATTTATTCACCCTCATGTTGTTCCAAACCTGTAAGATTGTATTTTTTATATATTTTTCTCTGAAAATAGCAGACTACAAACTATGCTCACTAACATTTTAATTGGCTACTTATCTTGCCGTTTCATAACAACTTCCTGAGATTTCTGGCTCAGTGGCTAATATTTGTTATTTTATCATTTACTCCATTTACAGTGCCTTGTTGCTGTTTCCCCATCTTTACATCCATAATCCTCTTTAAATGTGCCCCGTTAAAATTGTTTTTGTATGTGTATGTATGTGTGTATGTAGCCATATGAAAATGATTGTAGTCGTTATTTACTGAAAATATTGCCGTCTTTATGTTCAAATGATGTAATGGAGAAATTCATTCTAAATACAGCTGTAAGTGCAGTTAATTAAACTAATAGCGTGGACTACTTTTATGCTGCTTAGTGCTTATGTTATACATTTTGTCAGTTTCAGAGCTTTACAGATGTGGTCACTATGAATTGTCACTGTATGAAAAAGAGCTCCATGATATCACTTTTACTCTTGGAAAAGCAGCACTGGTGAGTTCATTTTTGTATGCAATATGCATCAGACGCTGTGTGAACGGACTGTGGGTGGGCCATGGGCTTGCCATCTGAGGCTGAGAGGACATTGTAGCAGTCAAACTCAGCTTGCTAGAGTTGTTTGTAGCTGCTGTTGTCTTTCATACACAGGTCTCTGAGGATACGCAAATGACTGAAGGTCAGTTGTCAGAGGTCCGTGCTGTACATTGACCTTGAGGATATTTTGTGCATGTATAGAACCTATATGAGGAAACGAGATGCAGGGCTGGATTTAAAGACATAATAAGCACACAGAATGCTTCATACAGTGGCAATAGGACAACATTGTTGCAGGCCTCTGTGTCTCCCGCTCCTGCCGTGAGTCTGAATGTAGCTGAGCATTGTCAATTTGAAGGAAGGCAGATGCTCCATCACAGCAGGGATGTGCTTGTAAAAGAGCACACATGGGAGAATGCAATCTCGGAGAAAGTAACTTTCCTTGGAGTTGCAGTTGATCACAAAATTTAAGATGTTAAATCTTCTTGAATGTTACGCACTTTAGAAAATAGTGACTACAACTACACTCAATGTTTTTAATGTTCCCTTTCGAGGGAACTCTACACTGCGTCGAGAATCGACTCTTTGGGGACGCTCCCTAAGCGTGCGCCTCTGAAGTATGAATAAAACTAATCCAATCCTGATTGGTGTTGCGTCGTGATGTAACATGTGACGGCATACCCGGAAGTATAAAAGTGACGCTGTCACAACACACACTAGCTTTCGCTCTTCAGCAAGCGCTCTGTGTTGAAAACTGTCAGTCTTATTTGGTGTTGTTTGTCCTTATATCTATATATTATGGCCAGCGAACAATTCAAGAAATGTGTGCATCCTTGCCCTCGTTTTATTACGGGTGGGGACACACATTCTTTGTGTGTGAATTGTTTGGGAGCGCAGCATGCACGGGCAGCTCTCGAGGGAGCTGCTTGTGTTGACTGTGAAGCACTTCCCATTAGAGTGCTGCGCTCCCGGCTGGCGTGCTTTGATGAGCACGGTCAGGCTCACGTTCCCCGCGGTTCTGGTCCCGCGTCTGTTGAGGCAGCGCGGCGATTGAGATCGTGGGGCTCGCAGCGGGATCTTTTAGATGAGAATGAGGCTGCTGAGGCACCTTCTCATTCTTCGTCTGAGGATCCCGTAGCCCCTGAGAGTGGTCCAGGAGCCCGCATCGCGGCTTCTCCTGCCCACAATCAGGTCCCAATGCTTGAGCTCTCTGCTTCTGAGGAAGTGGATGTGCTCAGTATTGATGCGGATGACCGTGATTTTGGCGCGCCAGTTCACGGCCAAGCGTATGAGGAGCTGGTAGAGGTTGTGACTCGTGCAGTGGCCAGACTTAACATCAGCTGGCCACATGATGAGCAGGGAACGCAAGCAAAAAGTAAGCTTGATGAGCGTTTCCTGCAGCACAGAGCACAACCTCAGCGCCGGGGTTTGCCGTTTTTCCCCGATCTCCACTGTGAGATCTCGAGATTGTGGGATAAACCGCACTCGTCCCGTGTCTCCAGTCCCAGTGTGGTGGATTATAGCAATGTTGTGGGGGCATGGTACAAGGGTTATGGGAAGGTGCCTAAAGTAGAGGAAGCTTTAGCAGGTTATCTTTCCCCTGAATCGGCATCTTCCCTAAAAACCCCGGCGCTGCCTAGTAAGCCCTGCAGAGATACATCTGCTTTAATAGGCAGGGCTTACATGGCGGCAGGTCGGGCTGGTTCATGTCTGCACACTATGGCTATCTTGCAGGCATACCAGGCTGACCTCCTGAAAGATTTGGATGAGGGGGAGGGGCCGACTGCTGAAGATATTGCAGAGTTGAGGAAGGCCACAGATTTGTCTCTCCGGGCCACAAAAGAGACGGCCCGTGCCATTGGCCGCTCTATGGCAGCTATGGTGGCTACGGAGAGACATCTGTGGCTGAACTTATCTGGTATTAAAGATAAGGATAGGTCTTTTCTGCTGGATGCGCCGCTCTCGCCTTCTGGCCTGTTTGGCGACGCCGTTACATCGGTCGTCAACAGGTTTCAGGAGGCGAAGAAGCAATCTGTGGCGTTCCAGCAGTACCTCCCCCGTAAGGCTAAGTCCAAATCGAGTAGGGTGGGGCCGAGCGATCAGCCCCAGCCATCAGCCAACTACTCAAACCGAGCAGAGCAGAAAGAGAGCGTTTCCTCTAGAGCCCCTCCTCCTGGAGCTTGGCAACAGAGGAAGCGCTCTCAGAAATCGAAGTCCTCCAGCCAGAGAGGCGACCTGAGGGAAGTCATTCAGGCTAGGAGGACTTCGGGGAAGAGGTCCTGACCGAAGTGGTAGGACCTCTGAGGGCTGTCCCCTCCACTGCAGGGCAACCGAGGTTGTTCTCGCAGCGGAGCCCTCTAGGAAACGATGTAGATTGCCCGCCGTTAGCGACGCTTCGGGCCGCATCTCTTTCCAGCGAAAATATTCTAATAAAGAAAGCATCAGTTATGGTTAAAAGAACCGTATCGACTACAGCCTGCCGGTATTCGCTTCAGGAAGTCGAGAAAGATGCTCGAAAAACACCAGAGGCCAGTCTCGAGAGGCTGGTACCCCTAGTAGATTTTGTAGAGGCATGGTATCATCTTCCCAACATATCTGCATGGGTCCTGCATATAATAAAATCAGGGTACAGACTGCAGTTTGCGCACCACCCCCCCCCCAAGTTTTCTGGTGTGGTGCAAACTGCAGTGGTTCCAGAGCAGGCTCAGGTGATGGAACAAGAAGTACAGACTTTGCTGCTAAAGGAAGCCATAGAACGTGTTCATCCTTTAGACAGGGGGTCCGGGTTTTACAGCCGATACTTTATAGTTCCAAAGAAGGATGGGGGGTTAAGGCCAATTCTAGATCTCAGGGTTTTGAACCGATCTCTGAGGAGGTTCAGGTTCAAAATGTTAACCATTCCTGCAATCGTGAGTCAGATCAGATCCGAGGACTGGTTTGTCACGATTGATCTAAAAGACGCCTATTTTCACATCTCCATCCTTCCATGTCACAGGAGATACCTGAGGTTCGCTTTCGGGGGCGAAGCTTACCAATATCGGGTTCTTCCGTTCGGCCTAGCACTCTCTCCCCGCACATTCACCAAATGTATGGATGTAGCCCTTGCTCCACTGAGACTTCAAGGCATTCGTATATTGAATTATCTCGACGACTGGCTCATTCTGGCCCAGTCTCGAGAAATGGCAGTTCGGCATCGAGATGTCGTCCTTGGCCACATTCAGAAATTGGGGTTGAGACTCAATGCAAAGAAGAGTGTGCTAGAACCATCCCAGTGCACGATATTTTTGGGAATCGTGTGGAGCTCGATTACGATGCAGGCACGAATGTCTCCCGCATGTGTCGAGTCGATTCTGGCGATGGTATCTGGGTTAAGGCTGGGCCAGGCCATCACTGTAAAGCAATTTCAAAGAATGCTGGGCCTCATGGCAGCGGCATCCAACATCATTCCTTTGGGCCTTCTGCACATGAGGCCCCTTCAGTGGTGGTTGAAAACCAAGGGGTTTTCTCCCAAGGGGAATCCGTTTCGTTTAATCAGAGTAATGCGCAGATGCCTTCGTTCTCTGCAAATATGGAAGAAACCTTGGTTCCTATCCCAAGGGCCAGTGTTGGGAGTGTCATGTCGCCGGAAATCCGTTTCGACAGACGCTTCCCTCACTGGCTGGGGCGCGGTCATGGACGGCCGCTTTGCCAGGGGTCTGTGGCAGGACCATCATCATTCTTGGCATATAAACTGCCTAGAGATGATGGCTGTGTTCAGGGCTTTGAGGAGCTTCCTCCCAGACATCAAGGTTACCATGTCTTAGTACGGTCAGACAATACGTCGGTGGTAGCCTATCTGAACCGACAAGGGGGACTCAGATCGCGCCCTCTGTGCAGACTGGCGCATCAGATTATTCTTTGGTCCCAGGGGAAAATACTGTCTATCAAGGCAATGTATATTCCGGGGGTTCAGAATCAGGGAGCAGACATCCTGTCGAGGCAGGGGCTGAGGCCCGGGGAATGGAGACTTCATCCAGATGTGGTGAAGTTGATATGGGAGAGGTTTGGACCAATGGAAGTGGATCTGTTTGCGTCTCGAGAGACGTCCCACTGTCCACTTTGGTTCTCCCTCTCACTTCCAGCCCCACTGGGGTTGGATGCCATGGTACAGGCCTGGCCGAGGCTTCGCCTGTACGCTTTTCCCCCGATCGCTCTGCTCCCGGGAGTCCTGGAGAGAGGGTCCGTCAGGAGGGCATCAGTCTTCTTCTGGTTGCCCCAATGTGGCCGACCCGAGTGTGGTTTTCAAACATAATATCACTCCTGATAGCTCCGCCATGGCAGATTCCTCTGAGGAGGGATCTGTTGTCTCAGGCGGGGGGGACAATATTCCACCCTCAGCCAGAGCTGTGGAAATTGTGGGTCTGGCCCCTGAGGGGGTTCAGTACCTGAATGCTGGTCTATCAGCTGGAGTGGTTGAAACTATACTTAGCTCCAGAGCTCCATCTACTAGGAGATTATATGGCCTCAAGTGGAATGTTTTTGTCACTTGGTGTAGAGAACATGAGTTAGATCCAGTAAACTGCCCGGTGGCTTCAGTTCTGGAATTTCTTCAAGATCGTTTCTCTGCGGGTCTCTCCCCTTCCACGCTTAAGGTGTATGTGGCAGCCATTGCGGCTTTCCACGCTCCGTTAGGTGATGGGCCTCTGGGGAGGCACCAGTTGGTCATTCGGTTTCTCCGCGTTACTTGGAGGATGAGGCCGGCAACCAGGTCTAGGGTTCCTGCCTGGGACCTGGCTATAGTTCTGGAAGGGTTATCTTTCAACCTCTAGAGTCGGCTTCGCCTAAGGATTTAACGCAGAAAATGGTTTTTCTCTTGGCCATTACCTCACTTAAGAGGGTGGGAGATCTCCAATCCCTGGCAGTAACACCAGCTTGCTTGGAGTTTGCCCCTGGCAGAGTAAAGGCCTTGTTGCACCCGAGTCCGGGCTACGTGCCTAAGGTTCCTTCGAACACGGCTCGGTCGACAGTCCTTCAGGCATTCCATCCTCCACCTCATGTGTCGGCAGAAGAATAGAAGCTTCATTTGCTCTGCCCCGTCAGAGCTTTGAGCATGTACCTTGAGAGGTCCTCTTCTTGGAGAAGGTCGGACCAGTTATTAGTATGTTTTGGGTCACCTAGGAAAGGGCTCCCGGCATCCAAGCAAACTATTAGTAATTGGATAGTTCAGGCTATTACTGAGGCTTACAAGGTGCGCGGTTTGCCTTCACCTTTAGCCGTAAGGGCTCATTCAACTAGAAGCATGGCTTCTTCTTGGGCTCTTCTTTCGGGAGTACCTCTACAGGAGATCTGTGAGGCAGCCGGTTGGGCTACTCCACATACTTTTATCAGGTTTTACAGTCTCCACCTTCCTAGTACGCCTGGCGCACACGTGCTCAGTCCTTGCTGAGTGCCTGGACAGTTTCACTCCGGGACAGGCCTATTCGGTGCGTGGCCTAGTGGGCACTCGTTCCCCAAAGAGTCGATTCTCGACGCAGTGTAGAGTTCCCTCGAAAGGGAACGTCTCGGGTTATGACTATAACCCTTGTTCCCTGAGAAGGGAACGAGACACTGCGTCGTTCTGCCACGTCCCTTGAGGCCTTTGAGCGTCTTGCTTCATCGCGAGGCTAGTGTGTGTTGTGACAGCGTCACTTTTATACTTCCGGGTATGCCGTCACATGTTACGTCACGACGCAACACCAATCAGGATTGGATTAGTTTTATTCATACTTCGGAGGCGCACGCTTAGGGAGCGTCCCCAAAGAGTCGATTCTCGACGCAGTGTCTCGTTCCCTTCTCAGGGAACAAGGGTTATAGTCATAACCCGAGACGTTTTATCTGGCAGTTTATCTTACCCAAGTTTTTTAGATCAATGGGTTCTCCTGTATATATTTATTGTATACTTCAGTCACATAATGAATTTCTAGTGATCCACTTCTCGTAAGTACCCTAAACAAGGAAATGAGTTGGTTTTACATTATTGCCTTCATTCACAGTGTCTTTTGCAGTTTCCCCTCCTACATGAGTCATGCAGAAGCCCACTCAAAGGTGCCGCCTCAGATTATGAATCAAATGTATTTTAAATGCGAAAAATATCTATTTGTATATTCGAGATGGATCACAATGGCGGTTTAAAACCTAAAAAACAAAAACAAACAAAAAAACCCTCTTAATTATTTGTGTGAATACCTGATTTATCTAGTTAAAAGGTCATCTTTTTGTCATGAAATTTAATTTATTTGCTATTACTTACGTGACAGTGATTGCCAACCCCTGATCTAGGGGTTTAAATGTTTTATTTATTAATTTTTATTGGGTGTGGCGACTTGTTTATTGTATATTAGCTAGTTTGGAGAGCAAAACATTCCTAGAAAAGTTGTGCCTTTAAATTCAAAGCACCGGCCAATGGCCATACATGGCACTGTCACATATTACTAGTGTAGATTCTATTGAGGGGATTTAGATTAGTTTTGTTTTGTAACGAGTTGTTTCTTTAAATTCAAAGCACTATACCTACAGTACATACAGGTTTTTAAGATGCTCTGTTCTTTCTTATGTTAACACCCTCAAAAGTAGAAAAATAGTTATTGCACCCCCATTGTGGGTTTTATTACAAAAATAGTTATTGCACCCCCATCTGATTGTGGTCAGGTGAACCTTGAATGAAGATTCAATCCCCTGTGTATATCTATTTTTTGTTTCAACTTGGCTGAGCCTCAGGGAGAATTGTGGGGCCGTTTAAGAGGAGTTTTACAGGCAATTCAGCTAATGCTTCTTCTGGCACTTATTCCAAAGTGGCCCACTAAGTGATGAAGGGCCAAGAGGGCCAGTGGGGATAAATTTAACGCACTGTTTCCACCCATCATCTTTTCGGTCACGTTAATCTTCATCTCTCACTGATTTTTCCTCCTAATTATTATTAGATATTCCTTTTCAACCTGTCTTTCTTTCTTTATATAGTTTCTTCATCCATAGCTTCTTGTTACATCCTTCAGTAATTTTAAATCAGTTTAAAATCTTTTTGCATTCTGCTTTCTGAAACGCACACATTCCACTCCTAAAATAATAACAATAAGCACGCCATGTTCATTCAATATCAAATCCCAGGTAGTTCGTTTTCATTTCAGTTTCTATGGCAATGGGTAGCTCTGTGAAAAAGTCAAACCATTGGCAAATAATTAACCCTCCGTGTGGTTTAGTTTGACACTGACGCAGTAAAGTCGTGATGTGGAGCCCACAGAGACAGATAATGGAGTTTAGATTCTATTACATGTATTTATTTAATTAAATGAAAACATAATCATGACCACTCTAGATCCTATTTTGTGGGCTTCCACCTTCTAGAAAAATGAATTTTTATGTATTTTTATCGATCTCGAAAACCGCGCACCTTGTATGTGTTCGCCCACGACCCAGCTGGGTCCCCAAGCTAACTGCACGCCATCTCCAACAATGCATGAAATGGGCCCAAGACCATCGAGAATTGACCGTGGATGATTGGAAGGTCTGACGAATCAAAATTCCTGGTGCATCACGTCAACGGCTGAGCAGATACGCCGATTACCAACAGAGGCTATGGCACCTTGATGCACTGTTGGGCGGACACAGGCCGGTGGCGGAGGTGTTGTTCTGTGGGCAATGTTTTCTTCCTTATAGCACAATCCCTGACAGCTGTCAGGTGTCTGAACACCGTTGCGGACCAAGTGCACCCATTCATGGCAACTGTGTTCCCTGCCGGTGATGGCCATTACCAACAGGGTAATACGCCATGCCACACTGCCAGAATCAAGGAGTGGTTCGAGGAACCACTGTTAATGCCTTGGCCTCCAAATTCACCTGACATAAATCTAATCGAGCATGTGTGGTTCGACTTTGAAAAGTGAGTTCATGCTACAACACCAAACCCCTCAATGTACGGGAACAGGAGGACCGACTGTTGACATTATGATACCAGATACCCCAGGAGACCTATCGCCAACTCGTTGTAATCAATACCTCGCCAGGTGGCCACTGTCTTGCGGGCTAAAGGAGGTCCTTCATGTTATTAGGCAGGTGGTCATAATGTAATGTCTCATCGTGTGTATATATATATATATATATACAGGTCCTCAAAAAAATTAGCATATTGTGATAAAGTTCATTATTTTCCATAATGTAATGATAAAAATTAAACTTTCATATATTTTAGATTCATTGCACACCAACTGAAATATTTCAGGTCTTTTATTGTTTTAATACTGATGATTTTGGCATACAGCTCATGAAAACCCAAAATTCCTGTCTCAAAAAATTAGCATATTTCATCCGACCAATAAAAGAAAATAAAAAAAAAGTGAACCTTCAAATAATTATGTTCAGTTATGCACTCAATACTTGGTCGGGAATACTTTTGCAGAAATGACTGCTTCAATGTGGCGTGGCATGGAGGCAATCAGCCTGTGACACTCCTGAGGTGTTATGGAGGCCCAGGATGCTTCGATAGCGGCCTTAAGCTCATCCAGAGTTTTGGGTCTTGCGTCTCAACTTTCTCTTCACAATATCCCACAGATTCTCTATGGGGTTCAGCCTGTGCACGGTGGCTCTGGATGTTTCTACTCCAGACTCAGTCCACTGCTTCCGCAGGTCCCCCAAGGTCTGGAATCGGTCCTTCTCCACAATCTTCCTCAGGGTCCGGTCACCTCTTCTCGTTGTGCAGCGTTTTTTGCCACACTTTTTCCGTCCCACAGACTTCCCACTGAGGTGCCTTGATACAGCACTCTGGGAACAGCCTATTATTTGTTCAGAAATTTCTTTCTGTGTCTGACCCTCTTGCTTGAGGGTGTCAATGATGGCCTACTGGACAGCAGTCAGGTCGGCAGTCTTACCCATGATTGCGGTTTTGAGTAATGAAACAGGCTGGGAGTTTTTAAAAGCCTCAGGAATCTTTTGCCGGTGTTTAGAGTTAATTAGTTGATTCAGATGATTAGGTTAATAGCTCGTTTAGAGAACCTTTTCATGATATGCTAATTTTTTGAGATAGGAATTTTGCGTTTTCATGAGCTGTATGCCAAAATTATCAGTATTAAAGCAATAAAAGACCTGAAATATTTCAGTTGGTGTGCAATGAATCTAAAAAATGAAACTTTCCTTTTTATCATTACATTATGGAAAATAATGAACTTTATCACAATATGCTATTTTTTTTTAGAAGGACCTGTGTGTATATATATATATATATATATATATATATATATATGTATGTGTGTGTGTGTAAAGGATCTTGCATTTGAATCAGTCCCTGAAGAAACTAAAAATATGAATAATTGAATAATACATAATCATGCAAATATGTTTGTCTGTGCCTGAACGAGAGCAAAAGTTGTGTGCCTACACCGCTATATATCTCAAAGGGCAATTGTTTGAAAATGTTTATCTGCCCAGCTTGATATCACTACCCAGCATGCCAGTTTCACACTGTATCTCTTTTAAAAAAAGTGTCTGCTTTCATCTGGTGCCACGAAAGAACTCTGCGTTTGTTGATTCCTTGAAATTTTTTGGTTATTTTGCACTTGTGGAGAATTTGAGCTTTTTTTCATATTCAAAAAATACATGCAGACTCTTTCACCTGGTGATCAACTGCCGCTGAGAATTTCACGTCGTCGATGCAGCGACATGCTGATGAATAACTTTCGCTCATTAGCGTGTATGTCTCTGAACCTCTCCTGCAGACAAGTGCATTAATCTTGTTCTGCTTAAATGCCACTGCTGCAGTCAGAGTACAGAAAAAACTCATAAATCTCCTGAGAACTGTTGCTCTGTCAACTTTTATTCAGCCTGGAAATTCAGTACTATCTCACAGGAGCTAAAGCCCACCACACATGGTTCAACTTTTGCTCAACTGAGATTATTGCCATAGTAACCAGGTATGAAATCCTCCAGGTTTTCTGTAGGATTTGGATTATAGATTTTATAATGAGTTTGGTC
Source organism: Meda fulgida (assembly GCA_030578275.1). Classification (NCBI taxonomy): domain Eukaryota; kingdom Metazoa; phylum Chordata; class Actinopteri; order Cypriniformes; family Leuciscidae; genus Meda; species Meda fulgida. The sequence goes on along the minus strand of CM060638.1, from coordinate 14,400,346 downwards.
AAATGGTTTGGTATGGCAGGGAATAGTTGTGGAGTAAATGAGTAAATTGTCTTGACATCCAGTGTTGTTTGCAGCCTATTGCTTAGTCAAGTCAAGTCACATTTATTTCTGTAGCGCTTTATACAAAACAGATTGCTGTAAAATTCATCAAGAAACAAATAATATTCAGGTTTAAAGCAGCTCTACAAAATATAGTCATTATTCACCTCAATTTATTTCATTGTTGATTCAATTCAGTTCAGTAGCAGTGTCGACAATGCAACATATTAATTATAATAAAAAAATAAAAAAAATAAAGCCCTACATACTTGCATGAATACTAATAAATTAAAAACTAAAATAATTTTGAAATGCAACAAGTCAATTTAATTACCATTATAATGTACAATACAAAAAAAAACAATATTTATTTTGATATTTGTTAAAGAATGCATTTATCAATGTTATTAAATTTGTAGTGTTTTTGAAGATGAACTTTTTGTGACCAGCTCATGTAGGTCATCTACATTTAAAAATAGGGAAAATGACCACGTATAATTAAATATCTAATTTCAAGAGATATCATAAAAAAAAAAAAAAAAATATATATATATATATATATATATATATATATATACAGGTCCTTAAAAAATTAGCATATTGTGATAAAGTTCATTATTTTCCATAATGTAATGATAATTAAACTTTCATAAATTTTAGATTCATTGCACACCAACTGAAATATTTCAGGTCTTTTATTGTTTTAATACTGATGATTTTGGCATACAGCTCATGAAAACCCAAAATTCCTATCTCAAAAAATTAGCATATCATGAAAAGGTTCTCTAAACGAGCTATTAACCTAATCATCTGAATCAACTAATTAACTCTAAACACCTGCAAAAGATTCCTGAGGCTTTTAAAAACTCCCAGCCTGTTTCATTACTCAAAACCGCAATCATGGGTAAGCCTGCCGACCTGACTGCTGTCCAGAAGGCCATCATTGACACCCTCAAGCAAGAGGGTAAGACACAAATAGGCTGTTCCCAGAGTGCTGTATCAAGGCACCTCAGTGGGAAGTCTGTGGGAAGGAAAAAGTGTGGCAAAAAACGCTGCACAACGAGAAGAGGTGACCGGACCCTGAGGAAGATTGTGGAGAAGGACCGATTCCAGACCTTGGGGGACCTGCGGAAGCAGTGGACTGAGTCTGGAGTAGAAACATCCAGAGCCACCGTGCACAGGCGTGTGCAGGAAATGGGCTACAGGTGCCGCATTCCCCAGGTCAAGCCACTTTTGAACCAGAAACAGCGGCAGAAGCGCCTGACCTGGGCTACAGAGAAGCAGCACTGGACTGTTGCTCAGTGGTTGCATGTCATTCGGAAATCAAGGTGCCAGAGTCTGGAGGAAGACTGGGGAGAAGGAAATGCCAAAATGCCTGAAGTCCAGTGTCAAGTACCCACAGTCAGTGATGGTCTGGGGTGCCATGCAAGCTGCTGGTGTTGGTCCACTGTGTTTAATCAAGGGCAGGGTCAATGCAGCTAGCTATCAGGAGATTTTGGAGCACTTCATGCTTCCACCTGCTGAAAAGATTTATGGAGATGACGATTTCATTTTTCAGCACGACCTAGCACCCGCTCACATTGCCAAAACCACTGGTAAATGGTTTACTGACCATGGTATTACTGTGCTCAATTGGCCTGCCAACTCTCCTGACCTGAACCCCATAGAGAATCTGTGGGATATTGTGAAGACAAAGTTGAGAGACGCAAGACCCAACACTCTGGATGAGCTTAAGGCCGCTATCGAAGCATCCTGGGCCTCCATAACACCTCAGCAGTGCCACAGGCTGATTGCCTCCATGCCACGCCACATTGAAGCAGTCATTTCTGCAAAAGGATTCCTGACCAAGTATTGAGTGCATAACTGAACATAATTATTTGAAGGTTGACTTTTTTTGTATTAAAAACACTTCTTTTATTGTCGGATGAAATATGCTAATTTTTTTAGACAGGAATTTTGGGTCTTCATGAGCTGTATGCCAAAATCATCAGTATTAAAACAATAAAAGACCTGAAATATTTCAGTTGGTGTGCAATGAATCTAAAACATATGAAAGTTTAATTTTTATCATTACATTATGGAAAATAATGAACTTTATCACAATATGCTAATTTTTTTAGAAGGACCTGTATATGTGTATGTATATATATATATATAATAGCCTACCCAATGTTGCATCCCTAAGAATTAAGGCTAATAATCCCCTAAGAAATATAATTGTACAAGCTAGACACATGCATTTTCAAATGAACATTTTTTTTCAAATAAATAAGTTATAAAAGTTCAAAAGCTGTTGTACAAACAAATTTATTCACATAGTCATCAGATGTCATTGTTACAGCAGCATATGTGCGAATGTGTAAACATATGACAGTAATGGCGGATGTTTTAATGCCCTAAGTATATTAGTTTCCTAATACTCACACCTATAAATGAGCCTTAGACTCTTGAGTCTCTTGTCAGTCTGTCTTCATTGCACACTCACACAAGCCAGTGAACAGCTGAAAGCTACTTTGGGTGATACTGCAGAGGAGAGCCAGTCGTGAGGATGGCACACACACACACACACACACACACACGCACACGCGCGGCTGCCACCCGCCCACGCGCCATCCTCATCCTCATCCCAGTCTTTCGCTTTGACCGCACAGACACTTGCTGCTGTAAGCTGATTATTGTACAAAAGTAAATGTGTGCTTATACTCAGCAGTATTTACTTTTTAAGTAGGAGCCGAATGTTTGGTGTTCCTACACGCCCCTTTTTGTATTGTGAGTGATTGACAGTCTATATATGTGAGTATTTGTGTGTGTGTGGCACTGATTCACCTCATCATGCTCTTCTGCTCCAGATGGTGGAAGCTGAAAAGACGGATTTCTCTGTGGCTCAGCTCTGAGATTAGTCTCATTTCCATCTCTCTGCTCATTTAACGGCTTTGGTGTGGATGTGTTTGCATATATACATGGGTGTTTCTTCAAGTTCAGGAACGTTTGATTTTTATTTAAACTAATAGATTTCTAATAGAAAACTAATAGAACTGTTAAAAAATATTTTTGTTGCATGAAGATCACATTAAAACTGCCTCATAAACCCCTGCCTTGGCTACTTTTCAAACTTCTTTTATGGTCTGTGTAGGTTTTTTGAATACTTGTAACCCTTAGTTATATCATGACCAACAATTTTGCCACTAATAAAATTATGCATGTTTTTGTCAAATTATGCAAAAAATGTGTAAATATTATTTAATTGTGTGTCTTTAGCATGCATAACATGCTGGCTATGGTTGTAGTCTTATTCAACCATTTTAAAATGTAATTTCCAGAGAAATAAGATTTGTTCATAATAATCAGATAAAGTTTCATTAAAAGTTAGTGTTCTTGGTTACCAAGGAGACAACAGTGGCAGTGAAGAGCTGAGATAAAATTGAGGAATATTGAGAGAAAAAGTCGATAACTATGAAATTAGTCTTGTAAGACAAGGAAGTTGCCAATTTTAATCCAAAAGTGTAATTTTCACCACAGAAAGGCTGGTGATCTGAGGGGCTGGAATAAAGTTTGTTCATTACATTCTGGAGAGAAATTATAGAATTCTGTGTTGCATGTGTGTCCTCTGTTGGACATTGCTAATTATACACCTCTTAAACACACTTTTCACACTCACACCTGTTTATTTGTCTATTTTCACAGTCCACAAGGCCAAAAGTAGAAAAACACCAATATATATATCTGAGTGTGATTGTGTTTCTGAGCTCTTCGGCTTTACAGGAGAGGTTTATTTGGCTTGTGGCACAGTTCCTTTCATATAATACTCCCTCATCTCTTTCCTCTCTCAGACTGTCTCTCTCTGTGTCTCCTCCTCATGTTCTCTTCTCTGTGTCATATTGTTACTGAGGCAGATACGATAGCCCAGTAGACCTGACTCCCCTGAATACATCTCCCATAGCGCCAATTTACACTCTCCTAGATGACCGTGGTGTATGTGCTTAGTGTTGAGCCATCCCCTTCTGTCTGTCTCAACCCATAGGTATGCTCTCGTTTTATTACCCACACTGACAGAGACGAGAACATTACCCATGATTCCCCTGGCGCACCTCATACAGATGCTTGCAGAGGGACTGGGCTCTCCACAGGAGCAAGGCAGATTGGACAGGAGTGCAAGACATACACTCCCGTTCAAAAGTTTGGGGTTAATACTTTTTTACAGAAATTAATACCTTTATTCACCAAGGATTAGGGATGTAACGGATATTAGTTGATCCGTGGATTGGCACATATAATGAAAGTTTATCTTTTACACACGTTTTGTCTTGCCAATTTACACATTCGAACAAAGGTGAAAGAGAACTCAATTGACCTATCGGTAAGCCCCTCCGCTCGAACGCAGATGAGGCAATGGCAGTTAAGTATCAGTTGCACGGGACCGGAACTGGGACATCTTTAGGTTTCAGCGCCATAGGGTGCTTCTTAATTCTTACATCCTCGTTTCCTTTGCTCGCGACTCAGTTCCACTCCCTGTAGGATGCGAGGGAAGGCTGCAAGGAAAGAAAATGAGGACGAAGGAATCGAATGAAAGCTTTTTTTTATACAACCCCAAATCAGAAAAAGTTAGGACATTGTGTAAAATGCAGGATCTGCAAGAATCTGTTATTTGTTCATTCTTTTTAACCTTTTTTTAACTGACAAAAGTACAAAAAAGTTTTCCAATGTTTTCACTGACCAACATAATTGTATTTTGTAAATATGAACAAATTTTGATTTTGATGGCTGCAACACACCCCAAAAAAGTTGGGACAGAGACGTGTTTACCACTGTGTCACATCACCTTTCCTTTTAATTACTCTTTTTAATCATTTGGTAGTTGAGGATACTAATTGTTGGAGTTTTGCTAGTGGAATATTTGCCCAATCTTCTCTGATACAAGACAGCCGCTCAACAATCTGTGTTCATCATTGCCTGATTCTCCTTTTCATGATGGGTCATACATTTTCCATAAGAGACATATCTGGACTGCAGTAAACAGGCAGGCACATCCCTTCTATGGTGCAGAATGTCTAGAAACCACTCAGTTGTAGCACGTGCAGAATGAGGCCTGGCATTGTCTTGCTTCCCAGGAAAGATGTCATCTTGATGACACGATGCACCTCAATACCAGGGCAGATGTTTGCGTTTGCACAAAGTCTGTTTTGCTGGTGAAAGTCTGGTTGGTCCCTTTCCTCTTTGGGACTGAGAACTCGATTCCATTTTCTCCTAAAAACAAGCTGAAACATGGATTAATCTGACCCATTTCCACTTTCTTCTAGACCATCTGAGATGAGCTCAGGCCCAGAGAACTCGCCGGCATCTCCACATAGAACTGATGTAAAGCTTTCTCCTTGCGTAACAGAGATTCAAGTGGCATTTCTTGATGCAGCGTCAGACTGTGTTCAGTGAAAATGGTTTTCCAAATTACTCCTGAGCACATGTGGCTGTATTTGACAGAGTAGCATGATGGTATCTTGTGCAATGCCATCTGAGGGCTCAAAGGTCACGCACATTCAACAGAGGTCTACTGCCTTGCCCAACACAGACTGAGATTTCTCTGGATTCCCTGAATCTTGTGACAATATTATGTATGGAAGATGATGAAAGGCATAAATAGGCCTGTCACGATAACAAATTTGGCTGGACGATAAATTGTCCAAGAAATTATTGCGATAAACGATAATATTGTCGTTCTGAGACCATTTTCATCTAAAATAATGATAATGGCATAATAATGCGGGCACACCTTTTTAAAGATCAATAAACTTTTATTTCTAAAGACTATTTAACACTGAAAACGAAAAACATTTTAAATATCCACAATAACTGAACAAAACAACCAAAAACAATAAAAGCAATGGACTCTCAGTCTCTGTTAACAACAAATGCACTTGAATAAATACCAAAAACAATAAATAAAATGGATGTAAACAAAATTGCACTTAAAAAAATATTAAACATTAGGCTCAGACATAAATAGTGATACTAGGGCTGTCAATCTTCCTCTATAATACTATTCGAATTCCATTCTTTATTTTACTTAATATTCGAATATTAAATGCTCAAATTCATCCTATTATTAATATTTACGCCATCTCACAGGCTTATGGATCACCAATGCCAGTATAGCATGTGGTGGTTGTTACGCGTTCTGACACATTTTATTCGTGCTGAATATGGTCAAAGCGCTTCCGATGGGTTTCGGCTAATCCGTTTCGAGTTTTTTGCGTTTTTCGCGTCACGTGTGCTTTGGGGGCGCTTTTTATGTCATTAAACATTTACCATTTTTGACAGTATTGTTGTGATGATACAACGTGGATAACGTCAAAGTCCTTTTAGTCGTTCCTAAGGAACCGAGAGTTGTCATGCAGTGTCTTTGGTAGAGAGAGAGAGACGAGGAAAACAAACAAGCATGGAAATGGAAATTATCACGGCCGGAAAAATTATCGAGCTCATTTTTTTATCGTGCGATTAATTGATTTGTTGACTATCGCAACAGGCCTAGGCAAAAATACTTTGCAATCTTGCATTGAGAAATGTGATTTTTTAATTGTTTGACAATTCTCTCAAGATATTTGGCACAAAGTGATGAGCCATGACCCATCTTTGCTTAAAAAGATTGAGGAGCACTTTTACACCCAAACATGATACCCTCAACTATTACCAATTCACCTGCTCATTGTGGACTGTTTCAAAATAGTTGGATAATCTAATTATTTGGTCTCTGTCCCAACTTTTTTGGGGTGTGTTGCAGCCATCAAAATCAAAATTTGTTCATATTTACAAAATACAATTATGTGGGTCAGTGAAAACATTGGAAAACGTTTCTTTGTACTTTTTGTCAGCTAATAAAAGGTTAAATAGAATGAACAAATCACAGATTCTTGATTTTATAGCATTTTACAAAATGTCCCAACTTTTTCTGATTTGGGGTTGTACATTTGAATACTTGATCACTTGACCCTCACTTCACAGCGTCATCAGTAGCACTCAAAAGGATCTGCCCTTATGTTGTATTAGTTTGGTTATTTAAGAAATTCATAATAAATAAAAATAAAACAAGATACCCTGTTGAAATATGAGAGATGTGTGATTTATATAAACTGCAAGGGTAAAGTATAAATTAAAATTATTGTGACTGATGTGAAGGAGGAGGAGAATTGATATGTGCGTCAATAAAACAATTCCGCAAAGGTGTATCCTCGCTCATAACACCTCTGGAAGATCCTCACTCCTCGTTCCTCGCGGTGCAATTAGAGAATTGAGATGTCCTTCAAGATGGCTGAGCTCGATCGGTTTCCAGGTTATATGATAGAGGAGAGAGGAGTTGAGGAGGGATATTGAGAAGCACCCATAGAGAAACAACTCTCATCGGTTTTTGGTGTTTATGCTACAAAAATAGTAAAACTATACACTCACCTAAAGGATTATTAGGAACACCATACTAATACTGTGTTTGACCCCCTTTCGCCTTCAGAACTGCCTTAATTCTACGTGGCAGATTCAACAAGGTGCTGAAAGCATTCTTTAGAAATGTTGGCCCATATTGATAGGATAGCATCTTGCAGTTGATGGAGATTTGTGGGATGCACATCCAGGGCACGAAGCTCTCGTTCCACCACATCCCAAAGATGCTCTATTGGGTTGAGATCTGGTGACTGTGGGGGCCATTTTAGTACAGTGAACTAATGAATGGAAGTAGCCATTAGAGGATGGGTACATGGTGGCCATGAAGGGATGGACATGGTCAGAAACAATGCTCAGGTAGGCCGTGGCATTTAAACGATGCCCAATTGGCACTAAGGGGCATAAAGTGTGCCAAGAAAACATCCCCCACACCATTACACCACCACCACCAGCCTGCACAGTGGTAACAAGGCATGATGGATCCATGTTCTCATTCTGTTTACGCCAAATTCTGACTCTACCATCTGAATTTCTCAACAGAAATCGAGACTCATCAGACCAGGCAACATTTTTCCAGTCTTCAACTGTCCAATTTTGGTGAGCTCTTGGAAATTGTAGCTTCTTTTTCCTATTTGTATTGGAGATGAGTGGTATCAGGGGGGGTCTTCTGCTGTTGTTGCCCATATCCGCCTCAAGGTTGTGCGTGTTGTGGCTTCACAAATGCCTTGCTGCATACCTCGGTTGTAACGAGTGGTTATTTCAGTCAAAGGTGCTCTTCTATCAGCTTGAATCAGTCGGCCGATTCTCCTCTGACCTCTAGCATCAACAAGGCATTTTCGCCCACAGGACTGCAGCACACTGGATGTTTTTCCCTTTTCACACCATTCTTTGTAAACCCTAGAAATGGTTGTGCGTGAAAATCCCAGTAACTGAGCAGATTTTGAAATACTCAGACTGGCCCGTCTGGCACCAACAACCATGCCACGCTCAAAATTGCTTAAATCACCTTTCTCTCCCATTCTGACATTCAGTTTGGAGTTCAGGAGATTGTCTTGACCAGACCCCTAAATGCATTGAAGCAACTGCCATGTGATTGATTGATTAGATAATTGCATTAATGAGAAATTGAACAGGTGTTCCTAATAATCCTTTAGGTGAGTGTATGTCTGTGGTACTTGTAACACTGATACCAGGTATCCTGAGAGGATGGGCATGGGTATCCATGTTTTGAATCATTGTACTGTGCGCGTTCACCAGCGCTTTTAGTGTGATAAGATTTGCGCAATACGACTGAAGCGTGGTTTATTAATAATATTACTGATGTGAGCGCATTAACCTGGTTCCCTAAAGATTCAACCCCAATCCCAATAAAGACAAAAACGTTCATTTTCTGGTTGTCATACTCTCATTAAATTCATGCTAACATACACACCTAAGTAGCTAACTGTTCTCACGTCATGATACAGTAGGTCAAGATGGCTCAAAAACAGCCATCTGCGATCGTGACGACCGTATCATGAGGCTTCTCCCGCTTGACTGTGATCTGTAATCCCTCGCTTTCAAATTAATCTGGTTACCTACCATATTTATTTAAAAATCTTTTATATATCCCTCCATGGCATATTTAAGTCCCAATTGAATGCTCCTCGACGAGAGGTGGTCCTTCTGTTATGGAGTGAATTATGTGCCTTAATTAAACAAAACAAATACAGCATTTTGCAAACAATCTCGATCTGCTTTGCAAAGGAAAACTCGACTCGCAAACAAACAGAAAGCAATGTTCAAATACAAAGGTCAATTTGAACAAAAACGCAGTGGAGTAACAAATATTGTGTTTTACAAATATAAATAAATTAGCCTAATATTTCACAAATAAACACAAACCATCCTACAAATTGTATGCAACCTTTGAACAAATACCAAACCTTGAGCACACAAATGCATATCTGTCTGTTACGATTGTGAGACACTTGGCTTTTTATGAGATCTTTCTCGGCTCGATTTTCTCACAAATGTGTCTAGGCAGATTTTCTCACAAATGCAGTTGAGCAACATCCTCTTCTAAAGCAGTAGATGGCGCTAAGATAGGGGATTAATTTAGCGCTAGTCTCCCGGGAGAAGCACTGGTTTGAAACGCGCTTGCCTTTGCCTACAGCTGAGGAAAATGATCGGTGAACAGGTGAGGTTCATTTCCGGCCTTCATGAACAATAATTATATATCACTTATATATGATTAAATACAAAATTAATAGTAGTTATCAAGATTAATGTGGTTTGGAATTGGTAAAAATGTGTCTGGAAAAAAAATATGATCAGAAAATTAACGTGCCTAATAATTCTGCACATACACTGTATGGTCACATGTGGTTTTGCACTGCAGGACGATCAGCTGTCGTTCCGGTCTCTCTGTAGCAGTCTTAGACGTCTTAAACTACAGATGATGGCTTTCCTATTGAAGACAAAAGTAGAAACAATTATTTAACTCAATCTGGTTAATGCACAATATTTAAAAAAAATATATATTTTATTGTGTAATACATCACTTATTAAGCTTGGCTGGTTAATTCCAACATTTACTGATGAAAAAATGTTTACCGTTACCTTTTGTAAACTACTGCAGTTAACATTAGCTGTTACACACCATTCAAGTATACAGTATTAATTCTATAATGTGTTACTCACTGCAGTTGTCAACTGACTAGACAGCTTGACAACAAATGTTAACTCCTAACTTACTTAATTACAGCCCACAGAACATCTAGAAAAAAACAGAAATAAAAACGTGGCCTTTTTTCACTACACACGTGTCAAAATGCTTGGTGCATATGTAAATAATAACGGACCCACAGTGCTAGCTTAAATTATGTTGCATCATACTTTAACAGTTAAGGTAAAGAAATACAAATAATTCAAGGAAGAAAAAACTAGAAAATAAAAATATTTTACTTACCAGAATCGAAATGTGTGCTGTATAGTGCTAGTTGCTTAGAATCCATCCTTCTCGCTTCACTGCTGCAATCTAGGTTTTTCGAAAATCTAAACACTTTGATTTCCAAGAGCAAGTTAGGTCTGGTGTTGTGCCGAATTTCGACCCCCTGCCAAATTATTACCCCCCTTGTTGAAGTGTGTGTGTGTGTGGGGGGGTCGAAATTCGGCACAACCGGGTCTGAGAGAACATCCGTGCTCCTCATTTTAATTTTGACATGTTTTATTCGCATGAATAAGTAGGAATGGCTGACCCGAAACAGACGTTCCAAAGCTTTTCGAGATCCTGAAGCGCAGATGTTTCGAAACACTGATCCGAAGCATGATTCAAAACACTCATGTCATGTGACTACGGCTAAATGAAGCTTCGGAGCGTTTCGACAGGTGGCATGGTCCGACTCCGCCGAATCAGAGTTTCAGAATCAGACCACACAATCGCACATCTGTATAAAAGTGAAGTCAACACATCTTGACCTCGTGGGTTTTTGTGAGAGGAGTTTTTCAAAGGCTGCAGAAATTATCTGTAAAAAAAAAAAAAGAAGTAGGCTAAGTCCTTAAGAAATTAATATTTTTGAATAAAAATTAATTACATTTCTATACCTGAATACTAATGTTAGACTTTGTTATATTGTATTTTTCCATGCTTTTAATTAGTGTATTTGTTCTTATTTTATTACTGACTGTTTACTTGTCTTTTAAAACAAGTGAAAATTAAAACCATTTTGAAAAACGATCAGGGCCGGGTTTCCCGATAACGATGTATCTTAGCTCTTAAGAGCGCTCTCTACGTGCAAGGTTACGAACGCTCGCCGCAATTCCACGCGTGTTTCCCAAAAATGCACTTAACATGAACGCGCGAGAACGCGTTCTACGTGCTACTTAAGCGTCGTTGTCCATTCGCGAAGTGCTGAAATATAACCTTATGTGGAATCATATTCTTAACGTTTAACCTAATAATCATCATTTGTTGTGGATTCGAAATCAAGACAAGTCTATATGGACTTGGACAGTTTCCATTAAAATATTAAGAGCACAACTATTTTCAACATTGATAATAAGAAGAAATGTTTCTTGAGCAGCAAATCATCATATTAGAATGATTTCTGAAGGATCATGTGACACTGAAGACTGGAGTAATGATGCTGAAAATTCAGCTCTGACATCACAGGAATAATTTTTTTTAAATATATTCAAATGGAAAATACTTTTTCTCTCTCGAATGAATGCAGCCTTTGAAAGCATAAGAGTTTCTGTCAAAACATACAAAAATGTTAACAACCCCGAAACTTGTGGTGTACTTTGATGAATGTTTCAACTGTCCATAAAATGAAAGTGGGATCCAATGCTGTTTTGGACTTCACTGACTTTCAAACTTTCTTGTTAGGGCCCAAGCCTTGAAAAGGCGAAGGCCCTATTGTTTTCCTTAGGCAAATTAGGCAAATTATTATTTTACTAACTTTTTGGCACTTTTGGGGCCCTTAACGTGCTCGAAAACTCTTGAAACTTTGCACACAGGTCAGAACCCACGGCCATCAGGGCCGGGCTACAGCTGGTCCCCGGGCGTGGCAGGGGGGCTCAACAGCGCCCCCTGGAACGGGGTCCGAAAACTTGGTCCATAAATCAAACACGCTTGCATGTAATAATATGAAACTCGGTACATTTGTAGATCTCATCGGGGCGAACAACTTTCGCCCCGCTCTAAGTTGCTCTAAGTTTTACGCCAGCCCAACAGGAAGTCGGCTATTTAGGGTTGTTTGAAAAACGCATGCAATGGAATTTAAATTACTCCTCCTAGAGAATTGATCGAGATGCCACGAAAATCGGTCAGCTTGAAGTCAAGACATTGAGGATAAAAAAATTGCCAGGGGATTTTTGATATCTCGAACGGTTTGGCCGTGGCGAGGAAACGAAATTATGGCGAGAAAGGTGAAACAGAAAGTGTGTTATAACTTCAGCATACATTAACTGATCTTGATGAAACTTCAGCAGTGTGTTCGTTGTAAGAGGCCGATCACATGGATATGACTATTGTGAGTCAAAGTTATAGCGCCACCAACTGGCAGCAGGAAGTGTGTCACTTTCAAAATGCTTTGAAATCACCCTCTAATTTTTACCCGATACCCAACTTTATGTGTATAATGTAAACACATGCCAGATTTAGACCTGTGAAAGGATTATTGATATCTTAGATACTGTTGCCGTGGAGGGGGGGAGGGGGGCTAGATTAACCATTTCCCTGCTGTGTGGTTTGGCCTGCATTAAAAAAGAAAATAAATGTCTTGAGCCTTGTATTTTTTAAATATATATATTTTTAAATAAAGTTAAGGCATATAACCAGTTTAATTGTAGTGCATTGACAATAGTTTTATATAATTAGTTTATTAATTAAATTAACTTGGTCCATAAACTTGGTCTGAAAATTTGGTCCATAAATCAAACATGCTTGCATGTAATAATATGAAACTCGGTACACATATAGATCTCATCGGGCCAGACAACTTTCGTGCTCTAAGTTTAACGACAGCTCAACAGGAAGTCAGCTATTATGGGTTGTTTGGAAAATGCATGCTTTTATTTTTGATATACTTCTCCTAGAGAATTAATCCAAACACCACGAAACTCGGTCAGCATGAAGTCAAGACATTGAGTACGCTAAATTGCGGACGGATTTTTGACATCTCGAACGGTTTGGCCGTGACGAGGAAATGAATTTATGACTAAAAAAGGACACATAAAGTGTGTTATAACCAGTGTTGGGAACGTTACTTTAAAAAAGTAATTAGTTATAGTTACTCACTACTTGTTCCAAAAAGTAACTGAGTTAGTAACTGAATTACTCTATAATAAAAGTAACTCGTTACCAGGGAAAGTAACTATTTGCATTACTGTTAAAAAATACTTTTTTTTTAGCAGTTTTCACAAGTCAGTTGAACTTAGTAGAACAGAAGTAGTGCTTATATTGCACCTTGAAAATGCCAACTTTTCATCGGATTGCTCCTGACTCGCCATCTCTGCTGCTTCATCGAATCTCTGTTTAGCTGTTGTGTGTGTGTGTGTGTGTGTGTGTGTGTGTGTGTGTGTGTGTGTGTGTGTGTGTGTGTGTGTGTGTGTGTGTGTGTGTGTGTGTGTGTGTGTGTGGCGCTTGTGCTGGCATGTGTGTAAAAACACTGGATCTGATTGGCTACCAGGAAACATGACTCTGCCTTAGCCAATCATAATCGCATACCTCGTTATTAACCCACCTTCTCACTAGCTGTGTGAGCCTTGGGGTGCGTTCGGATTACAGTTTATTCAATCAATAGCCTACATAGTAACCTTTACTGTCTATAATAGTAACGCACATAGGCGTCGATTTCGGTGGGTACACGTCCCCACCAAATTCCGTCATGAGTCATTTTGTACCCACCACTTTTTGAAACATTGATGCACGGATGTTAATACAAATAAATAAAACATCTCCAGTTAGCAGAGCATTCACATTTAGTTCGCTATTAAATATGAGATCTAGAGCTAAAATGTGTTGTTTTTGAAATCAAGCTGAGCGCTCGTTCCCGCTGCTATCAGTTGCATGGATAGTTGTTCTCTTGTGGCTCGCGCTGTCACGCACAGTCTTCACTCGGACGCTCGCTTCCATCTATCACCGTTGTGGAGACTATTCATTCCAGTGAAATCACAAAATAAAATGCACACAAACGTGTCCCTGCTGAACAAATTCAGTTTTGATGAGAGAGAAAAAAACAACTATAGAAGTGCGGATTCGAAGCCGTAATCTCTGACACGCTTGGCAAATTATCTACCACTAGCCCACTTAACAACTCAACTAACATTTTTCGGATCGATGGATTTATTTACTGGTTGAGCAGAGAGGCTGCACAGTTTGACAACTTAGTATCAGCATTTCTCAAAATGCACTTCTGAATGCGTCTCTGTCCCCAGCACATTTCAAACCAAACTGAAGCCCGTGGTAACGCACCGCATTTAACGTCCAGTAACGTTAACGCCGTTGTAACGACGGGAAAAGTAATTAGTTAGATTACCCCCTTACTGAAAAAATAACGTTGTTACCTAACGCCGTTCTTTTAAACGCCGTTATTCCCAACACTGGTTATAACTTAGATAATTTTACCTACAGTTACAAAACTTGGCATATATATTGTTCTCATCAAGCCGAACAACTTTCTAATTTACAGTCAATAGCTCCGGCCAGCAGAAAGTCAGATATTGTGGCTTGAATGTGAATTCTGAGAATTTTTTCTCCCTCTCTCTCTCTCTGACAGAGAGAATGCACCCTGCCATTCTGTATGTGTGTGTGTCTGTGTGAGGAGGGGGAGGGGGGGGGGTATCTTCGGGTCATAGTTTAAACACAAATTCATACATAGGGCCATACTGCCCTCTTGTGTCAAAAATTGTATTTATGCACACTTTTATTTATTTATTACATGTATTACGCACACACACACACACACAGTTCGATTGCGCCCGTGCCTCTCTTTCTCTCTTTCTCTCTCTCTCTCTTTCTCTCTCTCATACACACACACACAGTTCGATCGCGCCCGCGCCTCTCTCTTTCTCTCGCACACGCACACACACACACACACACACACACACACTCACACACATATTGGAACGTGAGTGAAGTACAAAGCCTATAATAAAGAATAGTTTAGCATCCAAATACATCGCAAATGTTGAAACAGTTTGATTCTAATGAGAGAGTTACGTGAGCCCAACACCACTTACTTTCACTTTCGCTTTACTTCTTGTTTATAGTTTTTTTTTTTATTCTTGTTCTGTTCTGAATATCATTAAATTTAAAGGATTGCTTTTGTAATATTTTGAGTGTATCATCAAATCAGAATAATTCTCTCGGTTTAGTGATTCCCTAGTTATTTTTGTATTTATTTTTTCATTGTTCTAATCAGGTAAGGCAAGTAATATTCTCTGTGTCTTTATATACATATATATATGTATATGTGTATATATATATATATATATATATATATATATATATATATATATAAAATCATCTGAATTATAAATAACTTATTTCTGTGTAAAATAAAAAATTTCTAATAATCCAGACCAACCAGAGCGCACTATTCCTACAACATCATCAGTGCTGAAGCGGAACTACCAGATGCGTTCGGCAGATAGCGAGCGGATGCAGCATGTGTGTTGTATCGAGGCAGGGTCAGGCCAGGGGAATCCATTTGCAGCTTTTATTAAGAATGGTTATATTTTTATTTTGTGTTCCACAGAAGAGCATTATATTTTGGGGAACTATCCCTTTAAGTCAAATTTTACCTTTGCAGTTAAAATAAAACTTAATTTCACAAACTTGAATAGCGCATCCTACTTTATAAAGAACATATCTTGATTGATCAAACTCCAACAACATAACGGCGGATCCCTCGAGTTCTTCTTAAGGTAATAATGCTGAGCAACAGAGCAACAGTCATCAGAAGTTGACGTCATTTGAATGAGCATAGACATATTCCTCCATCCTTGTGTCTCAGGGAGGAGCTAAGACTCCAGAAAAGGAACAATTTAAAAAATGAAAAGGACTTCTTGTCTGTCCTCAACTTCCCTTCTTCCCTCATTGTCGTTGCAGGTCTGTTTTTTTTATTTATTTATTTTTAAGAATGAGCCACTGGGAGCAAGAGTTATTCTATTTCTTTTTTATCTATATATTTCTATCTACAGCTCATCGTGGCTCGGCAAATTGAGCATTATTATATTTATTCTGAATGAATGTGATAAAATTGTAGGTGGATTTAATTCTTCCTCTCCAAATGATTTTGCTGAAAAAAGGACACTAAGGTGCATTAATAGATAAACAATACATTTGGCATTCACACAACATATATATTTTCTTTTTACAAGTAAAAAACTCATGATATTGTGTGTCTTGCTCCAGTAAACTCGCTCACCCTCAGTTTCTCTCTCTCTCTCTCTCTCTCTCTCTCTCTGTGTGACATACACATTCACTCACATTCTCTCTCTCTCTCTCTCTCTCTCTCTCTCTCTCTCTCTCTCTCTCTGTGTGACATACACATTCACTCACATTCTACACTATGTAGTCCTGCCAGTGCATTTCCAAATATAATAACACTGTGTACTGCCAGAGATGTGCTTTTTTTGTTGCATGACTACAACGTAAATTACGTAAAAACACTGTGTACTCCTGTCCAAATTTAGACTAACCTGCCAGCACTCTAACCTAATTAAAAACAAGCACATACACACTGAGTCACCAGTGAATGTGGGAGGGAAGAGATATACCTAGGTATTTATATGGCACTCACATTTGCTGTACTCTCATCAAACCCTATGTATGTTTGATATGAAGAAACATGCATGGCGACTCAGCACTTTCAAAAAAAGGTAACAATGCCAAAATTCTTATTTCACAAAACGCTTCTCCTCTTTCTTCTTTTTCTTCTCACCATGGAGGTCTATGGCAGCCCATAATACCGCTTGCGGGAAAGTTATTCAATTTGGCACACAGATAGAGGACAGTCTGGCCTGTTAGCATAGCAAATTTGGAGTCTCTAACTTAAACCCTCTAGGGCCACCAACCGTCCAAATTTGCACTAATGTTTAGGCTAATAACCATTGAAATATAGTCATTTGCGTGGATGTAAACATGCCTTTTTGCTAGTTTTGGAGCTTAACAGTCTGTATGGAAAAGAGCTGCATGAATATTCAGCTAAATATCTTCTTTGCTGTTTCATAGAAGAAGAAAAAGGTTTGGAACAACCTGAGGGGTCTTATTAAATATGATTTTTTTTGTAAACTATACAAATTTATCATCTTACACTATTCTGAAGTGATGACAAAAGCTTTTGTTAACAGCTTTGCAAGTTAGACAGTATATAGCAGGAGACATTGACATGTACATGCAGACGTTGAACAGAAAGTGGGATTTATTGCTGTCACTAAGATGTTGTCTTTTTTTATAAAAAATTGCAGAATCCTGTCAGATTATACTCAATTCCAATTTTAGATTGCTTTGTTTCCAGACATCATATGGTAGCACTCAGCACGACTTTCAATGGAGCATCTCCAACTGCTTAGCCTTTCAGTACCTCTCTCTCTCTCTCTCTCTCTCTCTCTCTCTCTCTCTCTCTCTCTCTCACACTCTCACTCACACACACACACAACTTGTTCAACCCCTTCCACCACATTTGCTCCATAAATTGCTACTCCATATGATTCCCATAGGGGAGGGAGAAGTGGTGCCCGGGGTCTTATGTAACAGCATTTCTTTAATAAGGAATTTTCCTCTCCCTTGTGCAAAGGGGGATGAGCCTCATTAGCTTTTTCTTATTTTGGTTTATAGGTGTATGCGGGTGTATGCCCACATGCATAGTCTTGTGTAGCCACACTTTTGACTAAATGGCAGATCTACTGTAACTTTTGTGTGTGTGTTTACATGCTACTTAGGGGCCGGGTTATGTGAAAAGGATTATACAATAACAATAGGCTTGCGTGGAAAAAAATATTTAAGTAATGGCACTGCAGCATCTATAAATGTGGTACAAAAAAACATTTTGTTGTATTTAAAAGAAGTTAAAACTATCTGACTAAAATTGTCTAAGTTCCCATCTTGCTGCCAAAACAGCTCTGATGCGTCAAGGTATGGACTCCACAAGTCCTCTGAATGTGTCCTGTGGTATCTGGCACCAAGACAATAGCAGCAGACCCAGCAGAAGTCCTGCAAGTTGCAAGGTGGAGCCTCCATCGATTTTGCTACAGCATATCCCATAGATGCTCAATTGGATTGAGAACACCTTGAAGACCTTGAACTCGTTGTCATGTTGCAGTGTGGCAGGGTCCATTCCATTATCCTGCTGAAAGAGATCAATGGCATCAGGGAACACCATTGCCATGAAGGGGTGTACGTTAGAGGTCTGTAATCCCGCGGCTCGACTGCGGGATCCATGGGATCCAATGCAACATCAGGACAAGTTTTGAATTGCTGAGTGCGGATGCAGGAGGGAAGATACTGATATGTGCGGGGGAAGCGGGAGAAAGAAATGACTTATGCACTCAATATAATTATCTAATAATAACAGCATGCAGAAGTCTAACTGGAGATCTCAAGCGTCGTGTGTGTGGAAATGGGACACAATTATGAGGTGCCCCTAGGGACATTATTCAGAATTACCATGCACATACATGTACTTTTCCTCTCACATACACATATGAAACCAAATTCATTCACATACTATAGTGAAATGCTCACACACATACAAGTGAAATGCTTTTACAAACACAACTGAAACGCTCTCATACATACAACTGAAAATATTACGCTCACACACACAACTGAAATGCTCTCACACACACAACTGAAATGCTCTCATACATACAACTGAAAATATTACGCTCACACACACAACTGAAATGCTCTCACACACACAACTGAAATGCTCTCACACACACAACTGAAATGCTCACACACACACAACTGAAATGCTCTCACACACACAACTGAAATGCTCACACACACACAACTGAAATGCTCACACACACATCTGAAATGCTCTCACACACACACAACTGAAATTGTTCCGCCCCAACGCTAATGAAATACGCAACAAGCTTAAAATGTTTAAATTTATTGAAGTAACAAGTAGTATCAGTATAGTAACAAGTTGTATCTAAATACAAACTAACTATCTAAACATCAAATAACAGCAAGTTCAAAAATAAAGAAAATAAAAGTGCAGCTGTGTCATAACTTGCATAAAATTCAAAAATAGAGAAAATAAAAGTGCAGTTGTGTCAAAATTTGTATCAAGTTCAAAAATAGAAAATAAATAAAAGTGCCACTCGTCATAGCATCAGCACCCCCTGGTTGGGGGCGGTGGACTAACATAATATTGTACTTAAAAACGTGAAATAAAAAAAAGAAGGATATTTTTGAATATTCCTCCACTCGCTCATTCCGCTCAGGCTCGCTCAACCCAGAATGTCCTGCTGGCTCGAAAATATGTGGAATAAGGGCTGTCTCCTACTAAAGTTTTTTTCTAGTCGACTAGTAGCTGTTCATTTAAGCCATTAGTGGACAAATCGCCCCTTTATATTGATTTAATTTCTAGGCTATACAGGATAATGACCGTTATATTGCCGCACTCAAGCGCACGAGCGCACGCATAAAGCTTGCCATGTGTAATGTGTATTTATGAATGTGTAAAAAATAGCAAGGAGACATTTAATTGTTTATTAATAAACTGGTGTTTTCTGTGTTGCTGCAAAGATGAAGTTGACGATGCGGACTCCCCGTCAACGAATAAAGATATAAAGGCATAAAAAGGAAAATTTCCTCCCATTTGGTCACGTCTCTATTCCCCACCAGTGGGGCGCGCCCCACACTTTGAGAACCGCTGGTGTAGCGTGATTGGCGGGCGAATGAACGGTCAACTGCGGTCGCTTGTATTGTGAAAGGCGCGCTTTTGTACTATGCTTTCTTTCAACAGCTTCTAGTTCTTCGTCTTGAGGTGCACTACTGCCACCAACTGGAGTGGAGACTTTAACCACCTGCCATTTCAACTGAAATGCTTGCATACAACATACTGAAATGCTTTTCAGTTGTGTGAGTGAGAACGTTTCAGTTGTGTTTGTAAAGGCATTTCACTTGTATGTGTGTGAGCATTTCAGTTGTGTGTGTGTGTGAGCGTTTCAGTTGTGTTTGTAAAGGCATTTCACTTGTATGTGTGAGAGCATTTCAGTTGTGTTTGTAAAAGCATTTCACTTGTATGTATGAGAGCATTTCAGTTGTGTGTGTGAGCGTAATATTTTCAGTTGTATGTATGAGAGCATTTCAGTTGTGTGTGTGTGAGCGTTTCAGTTGTGTGTGTGAGAGTAATATTTTCAGTTGTATGTATGAGAGCGTTTCAGTTGTGTTTGTAAAAGCATTTCACTTGTATTTGTGTGAGCATTTCACTATAGTATGTTAATGAATTTGGTTTCATATGTGTATGTGAGAGGAAAAGTACATGTATGTGCATGGTAATTCTGAATAATGTCCCTAGGGGCACCTCCTACAAAATAGCCTATGGACACAAGAATGAGACAGAATCTAACTGGACCGGGACTGAAAAATTAGCATAGACCTCTTCCTACGGGCTTTTGCGGGCGGGAACGGGACAAAATGTGAACGTTTTTGGTGGGAGCAGGATACATATTTTTGGCGGAAGTGGTAGATAAACTTGCAGGATTGAAAAATCTATCCCGCGCAGACCTCTAGTGTACGTGGTCTGCAACAAACTTTAGGTATAGGTGATGCATGTCAAAGTAACTTCCACATGAATGCCAGGACCCAAGGTCTCCCAGCAGTACATTGCCTAGAGCAGGCTTACTCAAACTCGGTCCTGGAGGGCTGTTGTCCTGCAGAGTTTAGCTCCAACCCTGATCAAACACACATGAGCAAGCTAATCAAGGTCTTCAGGATCACTAGAAACTCACAGGTACTAAATGCTGCAAGACTGGCCCTCCAGGACCAAGTTTGAGGAACCCTGGCCTAGAGGTCATGCTATGCTAACCCTATGCTTCTGCTAGCCTGCATTCTTTTCAAAATGTATCCTGATGAGATCTCTTCTCCATGTATTCAACACATGTGAGTTCTGACACCGATCACGTTTTTCATCAATTTGAGCCAATGTAGCTTTTGAACGGTGTATAATATATATTTTTTTTTAAATGACATTTTTATAAATATAGGGCCACATATACTAAACAGGGCAAAATAGTGTGGTAGTACAGTTAAAAAAAAAGTGTGAGTGTGGAAAGTTCTGCACGTGATCTACTGTCGATGTGCAAATTAAATAACATAGGTACAGCTGGATCATTTCCAATGCAATCTACTAAGAGCAGCACAAATAAGCATCTGCTTTAAAACATGCTTTTTTTTTTGGCTGGTAAATAATGGCACAAATACCAGTAAATTGACTTGTGCAAACCTTAGTAATTCACCTTGCATGATTCATTTAAATACTCTCCTCCCATGAATTTTGCGTCTGAAAGGGAAACTCCTACAAATGCATATCTAAAAGGTCATCCGCAAAAATAACCCATGTCCACGCCTTTTCAGAGCTAATTTTTCTCTGCTTGTCTTTAGTAAATCCTGACAATAGTTTTTTAATGCCAAAAGAGGGTTTGCGCTAACGGAAGCTGTTAATGCTGCTGTAAATCTGGCCCATACCTAGATGTATCGTGTATCTAGATAAACACAGACTAAAATAAATTGTGTGCCCTTGCTTTTAGTGATTGCGTAAAGCCAGCCAATCGGATTAGAGCTTTCTAGTTTTGTGTGCAATATGCATCAGATGTTTAATGAATGGACTGTAGACTGGCTGTGGCAGTGCCATCTGAAGCATGTGCATGCTAACATACACATCCCTCATCTTTGATAGCTTCACTTGTTGAAATATGCAGTGCTTAATTTATTATTGAAAGACGTGCACTTTTGGTAAATATGTGTTATTTAATATCTTTTTACTTAATATTTAATATTAGAGTTAACAGCCCACAGAGTAAACATATTGAAAATGAGTGTTGTCTCACACATATATTTTTGTGCTTCTCACTGCATTGCAGCTCTTCTGTTAGGGTTGTACTATAGTTAAACTCTAATGTATATTTCATGTACTTATTTCCCCTGCCTCACTGATTGTGACGCTGAGTGTGTGGTGAATCTTTACCCTTTAGTGCTATATTACTCTCAGATAAATATACACTCAGACTTCTCTCACTGTACATATTGCGTACAGCATTAAATATGATATTTAGTTACTCGTGAAGTAACATGAGCTAATATGAGATGGCCAAAGCATTAACACACCCCCATACAAAGTTACTCACACTCACACACACAAACACGTTGGTGCAACAGCATTATGAGGACTCTCCATAGGCGTAATGGTTTTTATACTGTACCAACTGTATATTCTATCCCCTTACACTGCCCCATCCCTAAACCTACCCATCACAGGAGACATTCTGCATTTTTACATTAATAAAACATTGTTTTCTTATGTTTTTTTAAGCTATTTGAATTATGAGGACTTTTGAAATGTCCTCATAAACCACCTATAAGTTGTAATACCAGTGTAATACACATGTCATTATACAAATTTGTGTCCTCATAAATCACATAAACCACGCCCCCAACCCCCCCCCCCCCCCCCCCCACACACACACACACACACAAAAACCCAGCTGTGGTTCTGATAGGAGGGGCCCTTATGTCTCCACTGTGAGGTTCCTATATTTAGAAAGGTCTATTATTTGTGCGCAGGGCTTCACAAACACTAAATAGTCACCAGGGGGACATGGGGGTAGGGCTAAGGGCGCCATGGGGAGAAATGAAATGATTTATCGCTCTAATCTGTGTTAAAAAATACTATTATCCACCCTCCTAAAAAGAGGTTTGTAATCATCATAAAACGATCTGATATTAGAGCAAAGTGCAAAAAAATAACCTGTATAAGGGTCAGTTCAACTTAAAATGGAAAATTGATCATAATTTAGTAACCCTCATGTTGTTCAAAACCTGATACATGTTTTTTGCTGAATGATGCATCACACAACAAATGAGAAACAATGATGTTTGAGCGCAGTTTTATCTCCACCTTCTTGGTGTCACTACAATGATTTTGCAATGATTTTGATTCAACCCAGTGATTTCTGTAGATTATATCAAGGCTTTTCAGTCTTTTAGATGCCATGGACCCCTAAATATGATCATCCTTTTCCAAAGGGCCCCCATCCTAAAGGTGCGGTTAGATTAGCAAAATGTTGCAGCCAAAAAAAGGTCCATTGTCAATAATGTAGTGTTACATGAAGCAGCACTCACACAGAAGTAACTTCCAAACCAAGAAGCTCTCTGTTGGTCAACACGGCAAATTCGCGTGACCAACTTGAACATGTTGCGAAAATCTCCCTCGCACGAAATTCCCGATTGCATGGATTTCTATTGAAATGCCTGGGTTTCGCCCGGAAAAAAACTCACCTTAAGAATGAAAAGGTTTATACTTTGAAAAATGTAAATGATAAAGGTTTAAAATATTATTCCATTTTGTTCTATAGTACTCACTATAGTATTATTAATTTATATTTTTATATCAAATTTTATTTTATTTTTTTAATTATTTTTTTAAATCAAATTTGTTTAGGTCAATCTAATTTTTTTTTTTTTTTTTTTTTTTTTACATTACGCTGTTTTTCTCTATACATTGTTCTGATCATTACAGCAGTAGGAAGTGACCAGTGACAAAAATCCATTGCTTCCTTAATACAGTAATGCACTTAATAAGGAAGTTATGTCAGGGAATGAAATATGAGTCATTGCCTGGAAGTAAATGACATGATTCGTTAAAAACCACTGATTTGTTCTTGACCGAAATACTACAGAATTGTCTGGGAATAATGACAAGTGACATGAGGGTGATTAAAAGATGACAGATGACAAATGAGCTGTCTCTTTAATAGCTGGTTATTGTGAAATTGCCCTACAACATGCAGTAGTGTGACAGGACATGGTGGTTCCAGTGTTGTGATTCTGGTTCTGTGGCTCTCAGGCTGCGAGTCATTTGAGATTTAGCCTGGCGTCCTTTACGGCAAGTTCAGAGCATGTGCCAAATTTTTGCTGATTGATTTTTTTTTTTGGTCCTAAGCTGTTGTAATTGTGTTGGGTTCAGGCCAAACTTAACCAGACAGGCTCTTTAAGCACTCTTCAACACCAACCTGACTGAGACAGCTGCCCGAGCAAGGTTACCCTGCCTCTTTTTCAGTGCGATTTAAAGCTTTGGTCACAGCGCAGCATTGCACGTTTATTGTAATATATGCTGCTAGTCACCCATGCAGGGCGAGCCGCTGCTTGCGTGGACTTTAAGTTGAATTATTTCCACTTTATTTTAGTTATTTATCACTTACCCAAAAGCATCGGATTGATAACTGTTTTCTAGTTTCTTTCTCCCATTGCGCCTTCTCTCAAATTCAAATGATAGATGAATTTGAGAGTCTAATTAATGGCTTATTTTCTGTCCTTTGCTTTAATGCAGTGTCAGATTAGTCAAGGGGGATTGTTTGGGCTTACATTCTCATAATGCTGATGCATTCTGCCAGAGTACATGAGTCAGCCTTAACTGTTGCTCTCCTTATCCTCATACTCAGTGCCAGACTTCAGTATAGTGCTGCACTAAGGTACCATTCATCCCAGTGGCGTAAATTTAGTGCTCTGATTGGCCGTTGTCTATAAGCCAAGGGTTTTTAATTAGTGGATGTGGTTTGATGTGTCCAGACCGAAACAGCAGTGGCGCAGCATGTCCTGCAACCTGCTCCCTCATTACTGTGCTGCAAAAGGCAACATGTGGTCAGCTCTAGGTATTAGGTCTTGTTAGGGATGCAATGATATAAAAAAAATCTGGCTGATGGTGATAACCTGATAATTATTTTCATGTCATGAGATGGATGGCTGATATTAAAGTTCGATACAATTTTAAAAAAAAATGTTTACAATTTTAAAGTTCCCATGTAGTCAATCATTTTATCCCTTAAAACTCATCTTTGATCACCAAAATCATCTTTATTTTAAACGTTTTTTTTTTTTTTGTGAACAAAATTTGGTCATGCCTTAAAATAGCTTGAATGTAACTACACAATTGCTTAATTTAGTATACACGGAACCATTAATATGCTAATTAGCCCCGCCTCTATTAACTCACGCCAGCTCAGAGATCCACTCGGTCAACTAAACTCTGCACATTAGTATCACTCTTTACAACGTCTGACACATAACGGTAATTAATATGATTAGCCTTTTGCTTGACTACTTTATCAAACAGCTAATAATAACCATGTTCCCGTTTGCCACCACTGAGTTAGACTCCTGCCTTTTAACTCTCAGCATCCTTAGAAACGCTTTGAACAACTCAGAACGTCATACATATAATTCACCCGCTTTATTGCTAAAAGTACCGATTTTTCATATCAACAGAAAAATATACCTGGCTTCTCTTGAGACTCCACTGCTTCAGAGAGGTCATAGTTAATAATTATGCTAAAGCCCACCAGCAAGTTGATGTGATTGGTTACAAGGTAGTTTGTGACATACTTATATGACATATATTCCACTTACATACATATATTGAGAAACACCAGCGATTTCAAACCGTGTTTTTGAGACTGTGTTAAGATCACTGCGGTTTTAAAGAGAAAATACTCAGTAATGGTGCTGACTTGTGAATTTGCACATGAGTTTGTTTTAAAGCATATTAAAAACACCACATAGACATATAAACAACATAAAGTACTTGATTTTCACCACAAGGATGGACTTTAAGTGAATTAGGCATTACAACATTATAATGTATATACTATGAATAATGGATATTATTATTTTTTTTTTAAAGATTACATTCAACTGTGTTATTAAATTGTTTTTTAAAGATTACATTTAAGTGAGCGTAAGATAAACAATAGAGAGAATTAGCATAAAACAATTAAACATAAAACAAACATGATGAACAGCTAAACAGATGATTTAAAAAAATAAAAAAAACTCTATCAGTGTCACGGTGTGGGTTTTGGGTTTGTGTATCTTGTTCTTGTCTGTCATGTGTTCCCCTGTCCTTTCATGTTTCAGCTGTTCCCTGTTTTGTTGATTAGTCTCCCCATGTGTTTCCGATTAGCCACGCCCCCTTGTTATCTTGTTTAGCTTGTTTGCCTGTCTTTTTATACCTCTGTGTTTCAGTTGTGGTTTGTCGGTCGATGTACTTGCTTCAGTGTTCCTGTGTTCCTTGTTTCTCCTGTTATTTCTATTAAATGTAGCTGCACTTGGATTCTCTCTCTGCTTCGTCCTTCCGGCAACATAACAGATCGACCGACCAACACTGAATCCAGCAGCATGTTCGCCAGTGTCTCATCTCCAGCCACCGAGCGGAGGAGAGGCCACTCTTTTGAGGGGACCCGGTTGGTCAAATTTCGTGGGACACGTGGAGGCCTCAGTAGAGGAGGTGGTCGAGAGGAGCCCCGACACCACTCTCCACGCTGGCCATTTTTCGACCCTGGGTTGGTGATGTCCAGCCCAGGGCCCCATTCGCCACTGATCCCGTCCAGTCCAGAGATTCACGTCAGCCACGTCCAGCCAGAGCTTCACGTCAGCCACGTCCAGCCAGAGCTTCACGTCAACCACGTCCAGCTAGAGCTTCGCGTCCGCCACGTCCAGCCAGAGCTTCACGTCAGCCACGTCCAGCCAGAGCCAGTCTTCAAGCAAAAGCCAGAGCCCTCGCCGCTGACGCCGTCCAGCCCAGAGCCCTCGCCGCTGATGCCGTCCAGCCCAGAGCCCTCGCCGCTGACGCCGTCCAGCCCAGAGCCCTCGCCGCTGACGCCGTCCAGCCCAGAGCCCTCGCCGCTGACGCCGTCCAGCCCAGAGCCCTCGCCGCTGACGCCGTCCAGCACAGAGCCCTCGCCGCTGACGCCGTCCAGCACAGAGCCCTCACCGCTGGTCCCGTCCAGCCCAGTGCCCTCACCGCTGGTCCCGTCCAGTCCAGCGCCCTCTCGCTCTCGGAGACGGAGGAGGAGGAAGAGGACTTCCTGCATCCTGCAATGCCCGGAGGCCCTTCCTGAGCCTCCGGCCGATCCAGAGACGCTTCACGTCACGTCTGCCGAGCCAGAGACGCTTCACGTCACGTCTGCCGAGCCAGAGACGCCTCGCGTCACTTCTGCCGAGCCAGAGACGCCTCGCGTCACTTCTGCCGAGCCAGAGACGCCTCGCGTCACTTCTGCCGAGCCAGAGACGCCTCGCGTCACATCTGCCGAGCCAGAGACGCCTCGCGTCACATCTGCCGAGCCAGAGACGCCTCGCGTCACATCTGCCGAGCCAGAGACGCCTCGCGTCACATCTGCCGAGCCAGAGACGCCTCGCGTCACATCTGCCGAGCCAGAGACGCCTCGCGTCACATCTGCCGAGCCAGAGACGCCTCGCGTCACATCTGCCGAGCCAGAGACGCCTCGCGTCACATCTGCCGAGCCAGAGACGCCTCGCGTCACATCTGCCGAGCCAGAGACGCCTCGCGTCACATCTGCCGAGCCAGAGACGCCTCGCGTCACATCTGCCGAGCCAGAGACGCCTCGCGTCACATCTGCCGAGCCAGAGACGCCTCACGTCACATCTGCCGAGCCAGAGACGCCTCACGTCACATCTGCCGAGCCAGAGACGCTTCACGTCACTTCCTCCGAGCCAGTGTCTACGGCAAGATGGCCGAACCAGAGTCTGTTCACATCACTTCTGCTGATCCTGAGACTGTTCACATCACTTCCTCCGAGCCAGTGTCTACGGACAAGATGGCCGAACCAGAGTCTGTTCACATCACTTCTGCTGATCCAGAGACTGTTCACATCACTTCCTCCGAGCCAGTGTCTACGGACAAGATGGCCGAACCAGAGTCTGTTCACATCACTTTTGCTGATCCAGTGACTGTTCACATCACTTCCTCCGAGCCAGTGTCTACGGACAAGATGGCCGATCCAGAGTCTCTTCACATCACTTCTGCTGATCCAGAGACTGTTCACATCACTTCCTCCGAGCCAGTGTCTACGGACAAGATGGTCGCCTCCGAGCCAGTGTCTACGGACAAGATGGCCGTTTCCGAGCCAGAGTCTGTTCCTGTTCCAGAGCCAGTGTCTGATATTCCTGAGTCAATGTTTGTTTCTGTGTTTGTGTCTGTCCTTGTGGCCGTTACTGTTCTAGTGGCTGCTGAGCCGGTGTCTGTTCCCGTTCCTGAGCCGGTGTCTGCTCCCGAGCCAGTGTGTGTGCTGTCTGCTCCCGAGCCAGTGTGTGTGCTGTCTGCTCCCGAGCCAGTGTGTGTGCTGTCTGCTCCCGAGCCAGTGTGTGTGCTGTCTGCTCCCGAGCCAGTGTGTGTGCTGTCTGCTGTTCCTGAGCCGGTGTCTGCTGTTCCTGAGCCGGTGTCGTCACCGCCCTGGCCTCCCGAGGGGTCTTCGCCGCCCTGGCCTCCCGAGGGGTCTTCGCCGCCCTGGCCTCCCGAGGGGTGTTCGCCGCCCTGGCCTCCCGAGGGGTCTTCGCCGCCCTGGCCGCCCGAGGGGTCTTCGCCGCCCTGGCCGCCCGAGGGGTCGCCTCCGCCCTGGCCGCCCGTGGGGTCGCCTCCGCCCTGGCCGCCCGAGGGGTCGCCTCCGCCCTGGCCGCCCGAGGGGTTGCCTCCGCCCTGGCCGCCCGAGGGGTTGCCTCAGCGCCCTGGCCGCCCGAGGGGTCGTCTCCGCCCTGGCCGCCGCCTGCGCGTCATGCTCCGCCCACGTTCCATGGCCCATGCCCGCCATTGCAAGGCCCTGGTTCTGTTCCCTGCACGGGCCTGGCCCTCCGTCCCTCCCCCAGGACCGCCTCCACTTCACCACCCTCCTGAACTTTAGTGTTTTGTTTCGAGGGGCGTCGGGAGCCGCCCATAGGGGGGGGGGGGGTTATGTCACGGTGTGGGTTTTGGGTTTGTGTATCTTGTTCTTGTCTGTCATGTGTTCCCCTGTCCTTTCATGTTTCAGCTGTTCCCTGTTTTGTTGATTAGTCTCCCCATGTGTTTCCGATTAGCCACGCCCCCTTGTTATCTTGTTTAGCTTGTTTGCCTGTCTTTTTATACCTCTGTGTTTCAGTTGTGGTTTGTCGGTCGATGTACTTGCTTCAGTGTTCCTGTGTTCCTTGTTTCTCCTGTTATTTCTATTAAATGTAGCTGCACTTGGATTCTCTCTCTGCTTCGTCCTTCCGGCAACATAACAATCAGCTAGTAACCAATATGCTACCAATATTTTGTATGCCTAATGTTTTGTCATTTTTTAATTCTATAAGTCATTCTATAAGTACATGTGGTTACACTTTATTTTAAGGTGCTCATGTTACAATGTAATTAAACATTTGTGTAAATTATAATTAACATGCACTTACTATAGGATTAGGATTTGGTTTGTTGCATTTAATTATGCATAATTTATAGTCATACTGTAACATGTTACTGTACATTTTTCTTCTTAAAGCTACACTATAACTATTTATAGAAGAATTTTTGTTCTTTAGATGTTTTTTAAATGTTAAATGTTTTCTTTGAATGTTCTTTAAAAGCCAGAGAGTGCACAATGAGTCCAGTTTTCCTGTACAGTTTTAACAGGAGCATGCTTCTCAAGTTTATGGGAAAAGGCATTATTATATATTATATATTATTATATATAAATACAGCAGATCTCTGACAGTTAGATCATAAACATTCTGGCAGGGGAGAAGCCCTTATTGAAACAGAGAAAGAAGATGGATTCACAGAATTGATTTTACGATAGGTGAGCATATTCTTAAGTGGTGATATCATATTGGAAAACTAAAACAGAAGTTTATGAGTTTGTGATCAATCAGATTGACGTCAGAACCCGATGTCGGACAGACATTGGATTTTGGTTGGAAATGAAAGTCGGGTTTACGCCAAAGCCAAAAAACTTTAAATAGGGCACTATTTGAAGAACAACCATTTGGCTGTCCGAAACCATTGTGGACGTTATTGGGTGCACTTATTCAATCTCACATTCAATCCTACTAAAACTGTGTTCTAGAAATAAATTTGATATTAATATAAGGATAGGTAGGCAGGCATAGATTCAGAGGCATAAGGTACTGAAAGTAATACATACAACAATGCATTGACATTTACTTTTTACTTTTGATACTTAAGTACTTTTAAAAACGAGTACTTCTGGACTTTTACTTAAGTAAAAATAGGTCTTTACAACTTTTACTTGTAACGGAGTAATATTTGACCAGTAGTATCTGTACTTTCACTCAAGTAAGGAAGTCGTGTACTTTGTCCACCTCTGCTACTTTTGCCTTTTAAAATAGTATTGCCAAGTATAGTTTCCCCTGTTAACTGAAATTAATAGCAATTATGTATAATGTCAGTGTTGCCAACATTTGTAACATTATTTTAAAACAATTGATTTATAACAACAATGACTTATAAGGTTCTTACTCATGAGACTTTAAGAATATTTTTCAGATATCTGCCTTTTGCGGTCATTAGTGATGTTCGCACTGATAAGATGATTATCTGTTACTATGGGCACAGTGGTGTGCCTCAAGATTCATCCGCATGGAATAGTAAAACCGAAGCACAACCTACATGATTAGCGTAACAATGTTCCTCTGCATGTAACTTGTAGTTTTATGCTTCAACCGCTAGAAATATGAAAAAAACATGGCAGATATGCGCGACCAAAGGTGAGATGCTTAGATCAAGGTTTGAGTGACTAATCAAAGTTTAACCTGATAAAACATTTTTAAATGTAATGTTATCAGTGTTATTTTTCATCTGCAATAACAATGTGGACTTTCATAAAGATCCATTTGGCCAGCATCATTATGCATTAATATGAGAAGAGTCTCCACATGAAAGACCCCCGACTGCAGATCAATGTGCCACTGCATTTCTCTCCGATACGGTAGGAAATGAAATGAAATTAAATGTGGAGGATGTTGACTGTGACAAGGTGATTGAGAGGCCAGTTTACTGTGACAGGATGCGACAAAGAGCAACCATTAAAGACGCAATTGTATGAAGTGATTGTATGTCCCAAAGCTTGTCTACTCTTCTGCTACACACTCAAAAGTATGTACTTTTTCCTTCACAAAAAGAGTACATACTTTTTATGGCGTAGTATAAGTAGGCGAATTGAGACGCAGCAATAGTGTAGCTTTAAAAAAGTTTTACTCCTAAAGAAATGAATACTTTTACTTAATTTTAGTACTTTTCTAATCTGTGATTTTAAGTAATTTCTACCCTGGGAATAAACAACATTTTATTTTATTTTTTATTAAAATAAGAAAATTCGTGCATAAAATAGGTTCTTAACAGTGAAAAAATACTTGTGGCAGATGTTTGTGCAGGTGCTAGAGTGGAATAGATATCACTTTCAGATAAAATGGCTTGAATTCCCTCGTCAGCTCTCAGTAAAAGCTCAGCTGTTCCAGTAGCAATCAAGCAGTTACTTTTATCAACACCATGTATCGAGTTTACTGGTCTGAAATGTATTTATTGTATTATAAAATTTTAGAAATGCATTACAATTCCCTTCAATCATTAGGAAATGACGAATTCTCCTCATATGTTTCACTTTGAGTGTATTTGAGGTAATAACATTGCTGCTTGTACCATGAGACCTGAAGCCATCTGTCTGTTTCTGCTTGACTAGCTCAACACCCTC
Source organism: Meda fulgida (assembly GCA_030578275.1). Classification (NCBI taxonomy): domain Eukaryota; kingdom Metazoa; phylum Chordata; class Actinopteri; order Cypriniformes; family Leuciscidae; genus Meda; species Meda fulgida. The sequence goes on along the minus strand of CM060638.1, from coordinate 14,368,645 downwards.
TCCTGTATACTACTGGAAAACAGCTCTTAATGATGTGATCAAACTGACGATTAACACAATTCCCTGAAGAGACTCTCATCCACATCAGCCCACTCAGGGAAGTTATTCAGTTTAAAGTCCGTTTCAGCAGAGTGTGTGTGTGTGTGTGTGTGTGTGTGTGTGTGTGTGTGTGTGTGTGTGTGTGTGTGTGTGTGTGTGTGTGTGTGTGTGTGTGTGTGTGTGTGTGTGTGAGAGAGAGAGAGGTAGAGTTTGCAGGAAGTTTCTTCGAGGGAGTATCTATCTATCTATCTATCTATCTATCTATCTATCTATCTATCTATCTATCTATCGACAGACAAATCCATATATCCGTCTATCCTTCTGACTGACTGAACATATATTAAATTAATATTAAATTGATTGATAGTGTATATATATAATTCATGTCACTGATTTCAGACTCATATTCTTGATCTTGGAGACATCCGTTAAAAGTTTCTGTTAGTGAGTCGTCTCAGACCTCTGTAACATTCAGATTAAACTCTTGATCACATGCAAACTCATGCCCATACTTTCAAACTGGATCTATTGCAGTGAAAATTTCATAAGGATTGAACAGAGCTCCATTTTTGTACGTTTTAATGGAAAACCAAACTGTCATTTTGATATTACACTGTTCTACTCCACTAGAGTGAATCCAGACTTCCTGTGTTGAGTGTGAGACGTCAGTAGTAGAGATGTTCCGGCTGATTGTGTTATGTATTCCGCTTGTGTTTTGTGCCCTTTTACAACGCTAATGGCTTGCCTTTCCTGTAACTTCCTGTTTGTCTCACTGTTTATTTCTAGAGTAGAGGAAAGGCTATATGGGAAATATTTTGGGGATGTTTTTGATGGATGTTTGTGATGAGGCATGTGTGTTGGTGAGGACTAGAAGCAACTCTAACTGATTAATCAGACATGTCACGAATTCTATCAGTACAAGCACTTTCTTCCAGCTCACGGTTGCCAGCAAAAACCAAGAGAAAACAGAGATCACTTCTTTCTCTCTCTCTCTCTCTCTCTAGATAGGAGATAGGGAACAGACACATATAAAGAATATTTTAAAAGCTTCATTATAAATGTACATTTATTTGTATCACATCAACTCCAATAATAAGATATTTCTGTAGTCGCTGCCTAGCTTTTTCGTGATAACATTCCATGTGAAGCTAAAATGAAGAAATTACGTGGTCTTTCATTGTTCCCTTCGCCAAGTGGGTTTCAAAAGGCTTCTTTATGACACACAAGTATCCTGCTCCCTCCAAAGTCCCCATTTCAAGGGCTCTGGCCTTCAGAGTGAGTAGGGACAGAGGGATGCTCACTTCTGATTGTAATTTGTGTTGGAGCAGGGCTGGAACTGAAGTCTGCAGGAAGGTTGGCTACCCCTGCTCTATGCAATAGCAATGGAAAGTCTTCAAAGAGCATGCAAAAGCACTGTAAGTGTGACTCATTTTCTATACACCAAATTTTATGATTCTGTCATGTGATAGAGTTGTGGGACTAATAGAATCAATTTAAGTTGTTATTCACTGATAGTAAGCTGTTCATTGTTGCGATCAGTTCATTGAAAGAGCTTGAAAATCAGATCAGTCTGATTTGTGAATCATTCAGACACGTCTTGTGAACTTATGATCAACTGATTCATTGAAAAGATTGAAAGGAATAGTTAATTTACCAATAAGAGTAAATAATCACTGTTTTTAGTCAAATTCTTGGGCAGCATTCCATGTATCTCACAGAGAAGGCAATTCTATAATGCTTTTAAGACATGCTACATATTTTATGGAATATAAACAGTTTTTCTTATCACCTGAAACGTGCTGTGACTTGTATCCCAAAGCGACTTATATAATGTTAACGTCAAGCACGCAAAACATGCACATTTGGATTTTTGCCGTATGAGACAAATGTGAGCCCATGTTTATTTGTATAGCGCCTTTTTCCACATGTCAGTAGTTTTAGTTTTGCTTTAAATTTGTTTATAATGAATATTAATGAAATTATGTTTATAATTCCAAATGTTGTTTATAATGAATGCCACTTTTTATTTTTTAAAACCTATAGTTTTTCACATTATTTCTGAATGTAATAATAAAGAAATTGTATACACCAGTATGACTCATCTGTGTATTTTTTCTCTCAACAATGCACTTATTTTCCAGGAAATATGTTACATGAAAAATATAAATCCAAGATGGTGAGACTTACCAAAAAAGAGTAGTGAAAAGTATTGCTAAAAATAGTTAACAGTTACTAAATGGATTATTCTACACAAATTTTCTTTGTGCTATTTATTTTTAAGCTTATGAGAGTGTCATATCTTTAGCTTACCAACATGTTAATGTCAAACTGTTGAAATCAGTTGCAAATGTTGCACTCTTTTTGTGGCACAACAGTTAGTGTCGTTCCATGACGTTTAGTATGCTGCCTATGTAGACTGTAGACAGCAATGAGCTTCTCTCTCTGTCTCGGCCTCGCGCACACTGTTCTTGCACTACTTTGTAAATGTTTCTGATTTGTGTTTGCATAATCACTCAGGTGTGTTCTCTGGGGTGCCTGTGTGTGCACACGTTTCTGGGTTTGTTTTCACGCACTCAGCCTCTAGCTGCTGTTGTTTATCATCAGTCTGTCACCTCGGGTTAATGCCTCTGCTTAGTGCTTGACGAATGCTGCAAACCATAGTGTGTGTGTACTGTATGCGTTTGACTGTGTGTTTATATTTAACTGAGGATCTCAGACTCATCGCCTCGGTATTCACACAGCTTGTGTTTAGTACTATCAGTATGATGTGAGAGGCCTGTCATGGTCTGGTGCTGCTGTATATGAGAGGGAATCATGTTAAGTGTGTCAGCTCTGCACGTAAACAACACTCTCTAATGAGAAACTAATCATCAGTAAATATTTGCACTTCCACACATGGTCTCTCTCTCTCAGCAAATGGACTTGTGTCCACTTGTTCAAGACTTCTCGGTAAATGTTCGCTGCTCATTTGAAGTGAATGGTTGGATTCTGGAATCAACTGCCACTTCAAAATATATCCTTTGAGTGGTGTTTAATCAAGTTATTAATACATATTTATCCTTCCAAATATTAAACAATTTGAATGACTTCTTCAAGCTTATGAGATTGAAGTAGTTATAGAATTACATGTCTGCTCATTGAAACATGCTCTCTCTTTGAGAGAAGTACCCAACACATGTTAAAAGAACATATTTATGCTTCTACAGTTGCTGACCCTGAAATTCTAGGTCACTGGGGTTACTCAGGTCTGACACCCACGTGACCTATTCTTAGTTAAAGAATTTACTTTACACTCTATCACTAGAGAATAATGATGAATATTGACTGAACCTCTTAACAGAGAGAAAGTAGCCTAAATCTTATCAGTATGTTGTGGGAAAGATCAGAGCTAGAGCTTAGCCAACCTTGAAGAAGCTGCGTGTGTGCGTGCGTGCGTGCGTGCGTGCGTGCGTGCGTGCGTGCGTGCGTGTGTTTCTGGTACCCTTTTGTACAGGACCTGACATTCACGAGGTGAACAACTGGTACGCAGGGGAGGTGAAAGGACCAATGTACTACACACTTAAATTGGTAGCCTCAGTGGAAATTATATCTGTGCCTTAACCAATCAGAATCATTCAACCTGATGTGTTGACCAGTGTGTCAACATGTGTTGACCATTTTTAGAAGTTATTACAAATATTCGAATAACTGAAGAATTATTCACAGCACAACAGGGAATATGATTTATGAATGTAAATAGAACCAATTTTGTGCTTTCCAGTTTCACCTCTTTCTATTTGAGAGTTTCCCTTAATTGCATTTAATTATTCAATCCCATTACTGATTGGTCCAAAACACTCTGCATTATTTCTATCTCATTTCCTGAATGGTAATGAAGTAGTTTCTGTTCTATTCCAGACATCCCATTTCTCCTGGAAGGTCTGGGAGTCTCCCACATATTGATAGCATGTCCCATATACCCGCAAATTATATACAGTTATTATATAATTTTACAATATTGAGGATGGAGGGGTGGGGTGCTCTCTCCCGGAAATGGGCTTTTGCAGGGTGGGATATTTCATAGACGTACTGTAGAGAAGAGTTGGAGGTTCTTTATATTATTTTTAATAGTAAGGTCACCTGAGAGGCATTTATTAATCTCTCCCTTTCAATGCAGTGATAAAGAATTTCTCATATTTATATCGTCCTCGTATTTATTTATTTTTTTTGTCCTCTTCAGAACAACAGCTCATCACACACAATGCAATGTTGACTTGAACAGCCTCTTGTGTCTAATGGTAGCTTGTTATCAGTTGATTATTCTTTTGCATTGTGTGTGTGTATGTTTGTGTATGTGTGGCTGTGGCTGTGGCGAGTAAAGGTCAATGTGAAATAGCACACTGCCACTTCAACGGCTCATTTTAATCATTGGCCTGAAGAGGAAAAGATCATTAGAGAAAAGAGAGGAGGAGAATCTGTCATTATGAACTTTTGTTTTGCTGCATGTTTTTTCGTTTGTGCTATGAATCCTAAAGACAGTCTCTGAAAGAGCACTGATGAGAGAGTGTTGAGAATAGAGAGAATATAGAGTGACTTAGACAGCCATGGTTGAAACAGAGAAATGTACCAGAAGCTAAGACCAAATAAAAAGGAAAGGGAAAAACCTGTTGTGAAAGAAGTCAGAAAATATGCTATAACTAAAGGGATGGTCCACACAAAACTGAAAATTCTATCATAAATTACTCACCCTCATGTCATTACAAACCTGTATGACTTTTTTCTCTAAAAGTAGATGTTCAGCAGAATGTCTATGCTACTCTTTATATTATAATGAATGTGAAAGGTGACTAGGGCCTGTCAGGTTCTAAAAATCATAAAACCAGTCAGTGCGACTTGTGACTTGAGGTGTTTTATATTCCAAGTGACACGATAGCTGTCACCATTACGTTCAGTTTATTCAAGTCAAGAACTTTTAGTTTGCATTTCTTCAGTTCATGTCTTCCTTTGTTTGATTTCCTGCCCCTCTTTAGTTACCATGGTCACGTCATTATTAGTTCATTTGTTCCAGTCGTGTTCTATTCATTAATTTATTTAGTTCACTATATAGTTGTACCCCTGTCTTCACTCTTTGTCTGGTCACCTTCACATTTATTTGTGTTTGTTTATGCCTGTTCGCCTGGTGAGAAGGATATTTGCTCTTAAACTTCTTTGGAACATTATTTATCTGTCTTCGTCTGTCTGCCTGCAAACACCCCGTGACAATAGCTTTGTGTGTGGGTAAAGACTCAAATTTAATTTATTTTCTGATCTAACCCTCTATTGTAGCTATCTCATTGACTTTCATATATTCAGATATGGTATGTCAAGGAATCATACCATGATTGACGTCATCATATTCATCATTAGGATCTTGTGTATCTCGTTACTCATCATAATATGAACACAATATGCACATTTAAATTGCACATGTGAGATTTGACTTAAAACTCATGTACAAATCTTCATAAGACTTAGAATGAAGCGTACAATTTGTCCAAGTTAGACTGCTTTTATAGTACATTTTTCTTTCTTCTTTTAATATTTATCTGTTCACCATTTACTTTCATTGTATGGAACCTCCTTCTGTGGCCTATGGAAGAAAGAAAATCAAATGCATCAAATAACGGGTTTGGAATGACAAATAAATGTTTTTGGGTGAACTTTTCCTATAGATTGTTGGAGACATGGACAATAACTGGGCTGTGAGGAATGGATTTACAGTCTGTTCAGTGGGCCTCATTCATGAAAATGCAGAATTAATGTTTGTATGAATCAATTGTAAAACCCATGCTAACATGAATTAGTTAATTGATACAGTAAATAGGCAAGAATCTTTTTATGGAGGATTTACGTTTAAATCCAATCTACTCATGTCTAAATGTGCTCTACAATTATGCATCTCATTCATACAGCCTAGAAAACATTTGGTAATACGTCTTTCCATACATTTTCAGGGGGGAGATAACATGGTATTACATATGGCAGACATAGGACCTTAAAACTGTACAAAAAAACTGAACCTCTCTCAGCCTCATTTTTGTTAACATTCAATTAAATATGTCATGTGAGTATATTAAGTATAAGTTGGAAGAGCAAATTTGAGAAAGTTCAGACCCGCTGGTGTCCTTTAAAGGTGATGTTTACAGCCGCAGACCTGTCTTCTATTAAAAAAAAAAACCCTGTAAAATCACTCTTGCAATTCAGCCCCATTTCTCCTCTTTTCTGTGTGCCACAGATAAATGCTAGAGGAAGTTCCTGTTTGAAATATCATCCCTTTATCATTTCTTTCTTTGAAATGGTTTGAATATTATGGGATAATACAGCGCCCCTGTCCAAAGCAGAAAAAGGTTATTGAAAAGGTCCTGTCATTTCTTTTCTCTGAATATAAAAAAAGGGTCACCGTCTATGGTGCTTGATGGGAACAATGTTTTCCAGCGTGTGTAAGCAGTTCCCACCTCTTTCTTTCAAGAGCACTGTGTTGATCGAGGGGCAAGAGGGGCAAGAAGGTGCACAAATAGAGCTGAATAACAGACTGTCATTTATTGGTGCAAACACATTCTCTTCCTTGTTTGGATGCTCTCAATCCCTTTAAAGCTGTGCCGGCTTCCTAAATTTCATCCTTCAGTGAATTATTGACATTTTTTCTCCTTCTCCTTTAAGACTTTGTAGAGGATACATCCTGCTGTTATCAGTTCCATATTCTGAGAGCCTCTAGTGATTTCGAATATTGATTGTGCTTTTGTGAAAGACAGAAATAAATGGCCTTTAAATGGCATGATGGGCAACGATGCCTGTGTTATCAGCATACTCTTGTTGGGGCGACTGAAGTCTTTAAGCTCATATTAAACCACTGCGCCCATCTCCTGCCAATCTCTCTGTAAATATCAGTCATTTAACTCACCCGTCACACTGGAGATGCAGCACTGCTTTTGGAGATCAATCAGTTCTGGCTCTTTGACAGTGATCTTACTTCAGTTCAAGGTACATCAAATTCCTGTCTAAATCACTATTTGGACAGTATTCATTTTTGTAAATCGCTCGCATGCATTTTGTCTTATTTTGTCTTAGACCCTCAAGGACTCCCTCAGTCCCCTGGGCTCCCTGGAGCCCAATTTAAAAAACCCTGCTTTAAAAAACATTCGAGTTCCAATTATTAACTGATGATGTCTGTCACCTGTACATTACCGAAGTTTGGGCTATACATTTTTTTTTATGTTTTTGAAAGTCTCTTATGCTCAAAGAATATATTACAATTTATAATAACTGTTTTCTATTTTAATATATAAGTCTTCTGTCACATGATCCTTCAGAAGTCATTCTAATATGATTATTTGCTGCTCAAGAAAAATTTCTTAATATTATCAATGTTGAAAACAATTGATCTGCTTAATATTTTTGTGGGAACTGGGATTCTTTGAATACAAAGTTTTTGACAGCATTTATTTGAAATGGAAATATTTGAAATATCTTGTAGAATTACATATGTCTTTACTGTCACTTTTAATCAGTTTAATGCATCCTTGTATGAAATTAAGTCACATTTAAAAAGTATGTGTAAAAAGAGTAGTTACATTGCTTTTGTTTTTCAGTGAATGTCAAAATAAATTAGAATTGTTGTGAAAATATATATATTGGAATCATAAATATTCTTATTTCAAGATTTGAAAGAATTTGATTTCTCAGAAGACCTCCAAGTCAGCCAAAATGCAGTAGATAATTTGATTGTTATTTTTACCCAAGTATTTTTACCAAAGAGAAAAGAGAGGGATTAAAATCACAAATGTCTGTACCAGTTGCCTCCTCAGGGACATAGTCCTGTGCGGGTCTCTGGCTGTCACTCCTCTAGTCTGATGTCTCCCTGTTCTGGGTTCAGTTCTGGGCTCAGTGTCATGGTACCTGGTATTTGGAAGGGTGCTGTTGACTCAAAGCTGAAGATCAACTGCAGGAATGATCATGTGCTTTGGCTTTAGGCAAGGCATCTATTTTGGGAGAAAGCTTAATACACTCAGAAAGAGTCGTGACGAGATTAAGACCATATTTCCTGCTTGCGGTCATGAAAATAGAAGAGGAAGACCAGCAGCAGGTGGTCTGTTTAATAAGGGTCTTTCTGTCAAACGGGAAGGTTGAAAACAGCTGTGTGATCGGACGAGCATGTTTGTGCATTTGTTTACCAAATTACAGTTGCCATGTGAATTAATACATGATTTGTTTGTTCAGTTGTATGCTCTGGTTTGATGCAAGCTTAAGCATGTGTGTTTTTCTCTGCTTTATCTTGTCAGGCCACTACTTCCTAATTGTCTCAGAGTACGTGTTTGGTTGCTATGGGGTCTCCCTGGGCGACGAATGTTGATCAGAACAGAGAGCTGTAATTAGAAGTGACTGTGTGCGATTGGACAGTGCAGTCTGCAGGGGGTGAGGAACTCAGCGAGGGTGCAGAGGGGAGAAATAGATGAATTCGAGGTGGGTGGGTTGAGTTTAGATTGATTGGGGAAAACAGCTTGTAGATGGAGGCTTGGGTGAAGGTTATTCACTCCCTATATATCCTTGATTTTAAAGCACTGTGCTCCCAGACTACCATTCACATAATCCATTGGCATTTATGTGTAGAACAGCTTGCACGTGCTGTACTGTCTGTACCACTGAAAGTTTGACCATATTCTTATTTGGGTGGTTGACAATATGTGTTTTTTTAAGGTCCAGTGTGATGAAGACAAACTGACTCTTTTTTTGTACATGTTTTGTCACTTCTAGCATGAACATTTTTTTAGTTTTTTTGTTGTTTTTTGGTCATATTGTTACTGAAATGTGTTTTTGTCTTGGCACACTTTAAAACTTAACCTTATAAAAGCTTAACCCTATTAAGCCTACTGTATCATTCATAAGAAAAAACAATCCAAGGTACTTGAGTAATTAGTTTTTAGAAAAATATAAAAAGCCTTTATTCTTTCATGGCTTAGATATTTGATACGCAAGTTTCTAAAGCTTCTAAATGATCAATGTGATTAAAACTAACTGAGAAACCTGCTCTCCACAATCCACTGCATTCCTTCTTTAATCAGGTTGATAGTTCAGACTTGTTTAGTAAGTAAAATGCCTTTTGATTCGGAGTAATTGCAACCTAGGGTCCTTTGCACCATGACCTGGAGCAAAACATCCCTCCAGAAGCTTTTTTTCCCTTGGTTGAACATTATTAAAGTTAGAGCTTATTTAGAGATATCAGCCGAATGGCTTACTGCAGGCGCTAACGGATCCAAGGTTGTATCTCGTAAATTACCCCAGTAATAATGCCCAGAATGGTACCAAACTTCTACAGTAGTACAAATAGGTTCTGTACTCATAAAACGAGGCATTGGAAAGTTTGTAAGTGCATAAGGAGTTTATTTAAATAACACTTGCCTGATGGCTTATGCTACCGCTAACCCGGACGTCGAGGTCACTTCCGTGATTTGGGAAAAGCCCAAAAAGATATATATTTTGTCTAAAGGTTAAACTTGTTACAATTAAAAGTTTAAAGTTTTACAACTTGTAAAAAAAAAAAAAAAGATTTTTATTTTGTTTATAAAATAAATTTTAGCAAATCTAAAATCTGAAGTCTGTTTATAAAAGCATTGGATATGGTGCAATGTGGTTAAATATTTTCCCATGCAGAACGAGTCACTGTTACAATAATGCCCGGCTGAGTTCAGTTTGGCCGCGGATTGACCTAACAGCGTGAAACACAGCGTGACATTAAATCATATGCTAAGACATTATTTTGCTTGTCACACTGTATGATTAATCAATCACAGGATAAATTGTATCTAAGCTATGTAACAATAGACAACGATTGCAGTAGTTTAAGGTGTATTATTCAGTTATCTGCACATGTATTATGACTATAATACACCAAATAGTTTCTGTACAAGAAATATTCCTTTAAAAATCTCCTAACAATATATATTATAAAGATGTCAGAAACTCGAAAAGAATAAGCGCTGATGCTGTCCTCAGTCCTTAGGGGAAAGAGAATCTATTAAAAAGGACAGAACCATTTCCAAAGGCTTGTTTAATTTAGATGAAAAAAATGGCCAGGGACTTGGTGTGACAGAAAGTTGAAAAGTTCTTTTTAAATACAAAAAGTTAAAGTTTTTTTCTGAGTAGCCAGGAATATGTACAGTGCAATATATGGATATTATTTTTGTATGTCTTGTTGTGAGAGACAGGTTGCTTAACGAGTGGTTGACATTTAATAATGAGTGAACACAGACATTTGGATTCTGTCTGTTGTCTGACAACTGACACCGTGCCCTAACCAGACACTATGATATGTTTCTAGCAACAGGCAATTTGTCCTTTCACAAGGGACTGAAACCACGCGCCGTCTGACATAAAGATTGACAGTAATGAAGCGTGATATTTTGGAGATATACCACAAAACATATGACGAGCATTCAACAAAATGTCCAGTTGATTGTTTTCTCTGCCATGCATGTTTACGACAAAAACTGAGGAATGCACTGGCTGCCATTTTGTTATAGAGTTGATTTTAAAATTCTGCTTTTTGTTTTTAAAGCCACAAACAAATTAGCTCCAGACTATCTCTCTGATCTTTTGAAATTAAACGACTGTGCTAGATCATTGAGGTCATCTCAACAAAGATTGTTGATGGTTCCAAGATCAAGACTGAAGACGAGAGGTGACGGTGCATTTTCTGTTGTTTGTCCAAAACTGTGGAATAGTCTTCCTGTATCTTTAATACTAATATCCACAGTGTCTGTTTTTAAATCTAAGTTAAAAACCTACCTGTTTTCACTGGCTTACAATTGTCCTTGATTTTAATGTTGAATTGTCAAATTGGTGTTTCTGATGTAAACTCCCTTTATCATTTGCTTTGCGGCCTGTCTTGTTTTTAAGATATTTATTCTGTTGTACAGCACAATGGCCAACTACTGTTGCTTTTATTGTGCTATTTAAATAAAAGCTGATTAATTGATTGATTGAATGTCTCTGTGGAATTGCTTGATATACTGTATTACACATTTTTATAGAAAACAGGGTAACACTTTATTTGACAGTGTCCTTGTTACACGTTAGCCTACATGTATTTACTGTAGTAGTAACTATAAATTATGCATAATTACATGCAACTAACTGTTATTACTCAGTCATTAAATGTATAATTACACTGCAACATGGACACCTTTAAAATAGTTCAATTCAATTCACATTTATTTGTATAGCGCTTTTCACAATACATATTGTGCTTTACAGAAAGTGCATGTCTACATTACAATTTGGAGTGATCAGAGGTGACTGTGACCAAGTAATGGATGTGCATATATAAAATCACACAGCTAACAGTGTATTAATTTAAACAATGTAGCTAATACATTCGAGGTAGAAACAATAAAAAGTGAAAAGTCCCTTTGTGTAATTAATAGTGTAATTATAGGGTGTTTTAATCACACCTAGTTCGTTTGAACCCTCCAAACGCTCTTGAATCACGGTTCAGCGTGTAGCCTATGTGAACAAACCAAGTGATCTCAGACCCCAATCTAAAGGGACCAAAAAGCGAGCGGTTTGTTTGTGGGTCCGTTTGTGGTTCAATTTCTTTGTAATATGTGAAAGCGATGAGGTCCTGGTCCACTTATCCGTGTCTTTATCCGTTCTGCGTGAGCTCTTAAAGTGGCAGCAACCAAATAATAGCCTAAACATGCTGCTGCTAGACCTCCATTAAAACAACAAAATCCCTCACTGAAATAAGAATCGATGTATAATTTTACAGTGAAGTCTATAGCATTTTTTTTTTACATGCGTTTATTCAATTTCGTATTTTAATGGTGCTGTTATATACACCTGTGGCTGAAAAAATTAAGCACTGTTTATTTTTATACCCCTAAAAGAGGGTGTAAAAGAAATTACAGCGTTACAATGCCACGTAAAATTAAAAAAAAAAAAAAAAAAAAAAAACACCACAGAAGTACATGAGCACCTGTGACCCAGGAAAGTCTAAGAAATACACACACACACAAATCCAAGGTGATTCACAATGACGATTGAATGACGATTTTTTAACATTCACATTCAAGGATAAACTCATACATTTTCAACATTGGAAGGTTTTTGTGCACAGATGTATATATGAATTGTGTTTTGCATTTGTGAAATGTATTTTATGAATATATAATTTTATTTTGCGAAAGTGAATTGCTTTTTTTTTCACACGCATGAATTTCTTTTGTGCACATGGATTTTGTTTCATGCATGTGAAATTGTCTACGCATGTGTGAATCAATTTTTTGGCGTGAATTAATAATGAGACTGATCTGCTTCCATATTCCTGTCCATTCTACGACAACCTGGATGTGCTTGTGCTTGTCTGACAGATGTTGTCGAAGGTGGAAGTGTGCACATGCAAAACACACAGAAAGCTGGGTTCTGAGTTCTTTTGAGGTTGTGGTGTGAACAAGAAAGGGTCTGAGTCTAAGAGCACTTCAATGCAGAAGTGGAACCGGGACCAAAAGGACTAAGGTCACTTTCGGCTGGTTCGCTTTCTGGTTCACTTTAAGTGAATTGGGTTTGGTTCTTTTAAAACAAACTATATGTGAAAATACCCATAGAAATTAATTACTTCTGTAATTATATGCAGGCATTTTATAAATATAAGTAATGTAAAAACATGTATGTAAACAATGTGCATTGTATCAATATGAATTGAAATGTTAGTAAATAGTACTTAAAGACACCTATATAAAGTGGGACCGGAAAACTTGTGAGCACATTAGTTTCTTAAGCCATTAGATGCACTGTTCAGATATTTCAGTCTTGCTCATGCTTTACACAGGCTTGAACATGTCAGACCATATTGAATCAAACTGGAGAAATCATTTGTGGTCATCTCAGTGAATTCAGTGAAGAGGATGAAAGAGAAGATGGTGGTCATGATCTTTGAGTGTTGTTTTCCTGTCATTTACACACAAGCCTTGAAAGACCGTTCACTGTTGCTTTCTCACAGTCTCCTCTCTTTCTGGGTGATGATGTAATAGATGTGTAATTTTCCAGTTGCTAAAATACTTTCTCCTTTCACAGTTAGTGAGGATTTTAAAATGAAATTTAAAGGATTTAAAATTCTGTTATTGTTTATTCATACTCGTGTTGATCCGAACCCGTATTCCAGTTTTTTTTTTTATTCCAGGGGATTGGTGTTGAATTTTTTTTTTTCTTCAGGAATTGCTTTGCAGATCACTTAAAGTGACTTGTCAAGCTCTTACCAAATTCAAATGTTTTCACGTATATAAAAAGCCACAAAAAAGAGATTAAGTAGATTTTGTGTCGGAGTGCAGGTCAGAGCATTACTTTTACTGTTGCTTTTGAGCCCTAATCAGCATTGCAATAATCTCTGAGCAAATATCTAATTGCTAAACAAAGTCTTTCTGATAGAGAATATACTTAGGCAGTTAAAGAGGTGACAGGTTATTGACAAAACTATCACTCTCTGTCGCAGCACAAAAATGATAAGCTGGATTTGAATCATGTCAAAGCAATCATATGTGTGAGCACATGTGGATGACACCATCATTTTCTATTTTTCAATATTCTGAAGCTGAAGTAGAGGGATGTCAATTAAAGCCAGTGTTATTGTAGTATTATTTGTGTGCATTATAGTATTTATAATTTTTTTGAAGATTTTTGCTTTTATTTTTCTGTTTTATAATTTTATTTTACTTCATTTTAAGTTTTTCATCTAATATTTTATTTGATTTAAGTTTTATTTAAAATTTGTGTTATTTATAATTTTAGTTAACAATAACAAAACTGATTTAGGTAGAAGTACATAAGTATTTACAGAATTATGAGATATAACTATAAGGGTACAGTTTGGTTTGTCAGCTTTTGCTGTACTGTTGATGAAGAATAGTGATGAAGCTTGCTAGATAATACTATTCATTTATCCATTTTTTAAGGAGACAGGGTTGACTGACCAAGCTACCATCCCATCATTCATGCGACAACCAATTACACACCTAATGCACATACATTGCTCTTCATTTTAATACAGTATAACTAAAGTAGCTTTTTCATTGGAGAGTGGCAAAGCGAGAAAGAATAAAGAATTCAATAGGAGCTTTCTCAAGGGGTTCAAGATTTGATTGAGTATGCTGTTAGATATGATAGATGACTAAAAAACATCTTTCTTTATTAGTGTCCATTCAGAAATCAGCAGTATATTATATAGTATATTATAGTATATTGCTTATGCATCAGATGTTTACTAGTGCCTTGTTTTTTTTATTTTTTGGAGGGCAGTTGAATGCATGACCAGGACTGCATGTGCTCTCTGCTGCCACCTAGTTTACTCCCCGGTATCTCTCCCTATCTGTCTCATTTGTACCGCATTAAACTCAAGTCACAGGTTGCAGTCCCAGAGTACTGCAGATGTCTGAGTCAGCAGCTGCTGCAGTCATGCTTAAGAGACAAATACAGACATACAGAGACTGTTTTACTAACATACATTTATCTCTCACAGTCTTCTTAAGTGCTCCATATGGTGATCATTAATGCTGTTTGCTCCTGGGATTATCCTGATGTCTTCATGTTTGTGTTTCTGTGCTGTCATAACTCGTACTCTTTCATCAGTCAGAGTCAATACTCCTCCTGTGCCCTCTCTCGCAAGCTCACGTCTCATTGACAGTTCAGTTAAATTAAGACTACAATATCAGGATGTTTTTCTCTTCAACCATTGATTGAATGTGCATCTCTCTCTCTCTCTCTCTCTCTCTCTCTCTCTCCCTCTCTCTCTCTCCATTAGCTGTTGGCTGTGCTGCAGCAAGGCTGTTCTTTTTGCTGATGCTGCATTTCTCTCCACATACATATTCTAATTTCACTGCTGTGCTGTATTTTAGCATTCCCCTTGAAAACTTCATGAAGGTCACTTTTACGTTAGAGTTTAGCCTAAACTAAACTAACAGCTTTTTTCAACCATATTAAGTAATATCAGAGTGGGATATAATGTATTTTCTCTGGTGCTATACTTTGCATTACACACATTGGATTAGTTACAGTTTTAGTTAACTAGTTGTTTTCACAGTAAATTTCGTTCTGCTTGCCAGAGTTATTTATTTATATTTATATACATTTTTTTATTTTTTATTTTACTATTTTGGAACTTGTTGAAACGGTTAACGTCTGGTTCCTGAAGCAAAACCAGCTGAAAGATTCTTATCTAAACGATCATTTTCCAAAGAAAGACTACTTTCTCAAAACTATAAACACAAGTTGCAAATTTTCTTTTCAAATTTATAAACACAAATTAATCATTTTACACCGTCGTGTTGAAAGCACCAGCATTTAGAAATCATCACAATGTCATCACAACCTCAGTTAACACAGTTCTCATTATGTGAACATTAGTATGCAAACTAGCTCACACAGCAGTCAGAGTGGGGATTGTAAAAATAGCACAGATGAGTCCTTGGCTTTAGATCCAAACAATGCAGAAAGCGTTCACATTAGAGGAAGAGTATAAGTATTGAATGAAGTCATTGCCATTCCTTTGAGTGCCAACATGCCTTCTTTTAAATTAGGCTCTTTATAGATTTTGTTTGAGGTTTGCACAATTAAGTTTGTAGTTTTAAGATATTTGTTGTAAGTAAACATGTCCACCTTCAAAGTAGCAAAGTAGCACTAATCATTATGAACAAGCTTTTGAATTCAGGCCAGAGTAAGCCAGAAGGTTTGAATAAATGTTTTTTAGCGACATACTATATCTTTAGGCTAATAGAAAATGTTGTGGGGAAGTTAAAAAATTTGTTTCATTTACTGTATGCGAACACATTCATTTTTAATGTTCTATCCCCTAAGGAAAAGAGAACAAATGTGGACTGTGAGGTTTAGAGTTGGAATTTAAGTAAACCTTAAAATAGCTGGAGCTAAGGGAAAAAAGAGCATGTCTACAGAGATTCTGCACTCCAGCACGGAATATTTTCCACTGCTCTGTCATTTCCTGATTTGTTTGTTATTAATTTGTTTAATAAGAGATGTGAGAGACTTGGAAACAGAGTTCAAACTAATTTCGGTCTCCTTCTCTCTTTCTCTCTGTCCCTCTCAGATGGTAAGGTGTATGCATTGGGCGGGATGGGCGCCGACACGACCCCTCAGGCCTCAGTGAGGCTGTATGAGCCGACAAAAGACCAATGGCTGCCCCTCACCGCCATGCCCACACCCCGCTATGGAGCCTTCTCCTTCGTGCGCTGTAACAAGATCTATGTTCTGGGTAAGGCCTCACAAAATTGTCTCATAAGTCTGAATAATTATTTTGTTTGTCAGAAACACACTCTTGGTTCCCTAGGAGTAATAAGACATGACCAAATAATAAAAGGGCAGGCAAACATACAGCGGTGTCTAATGGTAAAACACGTGTTTAGTGTGAAAGGGGAGCCGCAGTTCAAATCCAAAGCCACCATATTGGGTTTTTTTTAAAAGCTCAAATTCAACTCATTTTGACTGCTACTGAACTTTAGCATTTTGATCAACATGAAAAAAATACAGTTTTCTATATTAATACAGTTAAAATGTAATTTAGCATCATTACTAATTAAATGTAATTTAACATTACAGTGTTACATGATCCTTCAGAAATCATTCTAATATGCTGATTTGCTGCTCAAGAAACATTTCTTATTATCAATGTTAAAAATAGTTGTGCTGCTTATTATGTTTGTGGAAACCGTGACATATTTTCTTTCAGGATGTTTTGATGAAGTTCAAAAGAACAGCATTTATTTGAAATAGAAATCATTTGTAACATTAAAACAATTTTTTACTGTCAATTTTGATCAATTGAATGCGTCCTTGTCGAGTAAAAGTTACTGTCCCCAAAGTTCGGAACGGAAGTGTTATAAATAACATACATTGCTCTATTAACAGATGTTGTTGGCTAGCCAATAATTATAATGCATCTTATTTTCCGTGTCAGACTGTGTCACAATATTCTCTAGGAGCAGCAGATGTGGTAACAACACCTGGTAATTGTTCATGCCGTGCCAGGGCTGATAAGAACTGTGGAGTGGAGTCATTTCTCAGTAGGGGAAGTGAAATCTGCACGGCAATATGCTGCAGGGATCTGACGCTTTACAGCAGACCTGTTCACTTCTTACATTGGTGTTGGAAATCAAAAAGGAGCATTAAATGGAAAGCTTCACTGCTGGTTCCAATGATAAAATCAGCCTGTCTTTTAAAAGAACCACAGCCTTAGGCCGTAAGTTACCGCCACCAGGGGCCTGTTTTGGGCTGAGTGAAAGAGACACAGACCCTAAGTGGCTATTTCCTGCTCTGCATGTTAGTGTTTGTGTATTAGAGTATGCATGTTTGCTCATGTATATGTTATATATAAGCAAGGCCTAAAATTAACACTCACTAAGCAGCAAATACATGTACAAATCAGTGTTGATCAGTATATTAATCACCAGTTGGCGAAATCACGAAAATTTAAGCCGTGCCAATTTAAAAATTCAAGCGCAAAGAAGATGCAAGATGCAGATACAAAATTTAATTGTTACTCGCGCTCTGTGTGTGGAAAGTTTTCTATGCACAAACATCCCTAGTGTGCACCCAGAAATCACGAATACTGAATTGAGCTCTCTTTCACGTCTTCTTGCGCTTGAACAGACATATTTTTTTTTAAAAATGTCAAAATGCCTGTCTTGTTAAGTATCCGCCTCGAACTCTTAAAGGGACAGCAGCCTAATTAATATTCCTGCTGCTGTCTGTGTTTCTAATGTTAATCAAGCAACAAGAACAATCTCTCATTGCTCTTGAATGAATAAAATTTGAGCAATTTATCTGTTTCATAGCTGATCAAAGAAAAAAATATGGCGGTATATGGTACATTTTCTTATGTCACTGTCCATTGGAAGGTGTGGCAAAAAGTTAGTTTTGGGCACTGTATAAAAGTGAACAAAAATTATATAAAAAAAATGTACGTTAGCTAAAGTTAGCTAAATATGAGCTATTTGGGGATGTTCTTAAAGATACAATTTATTCATAAAATGGGTCAATGAAAAGTAGGAATGACCATGAGAATGAAAAGAAAAAATAAATTAGAGAAATTGGAAAAACAAATTATTTATTTAAAAACGTTATGTTTTTGTGATGTTGCACCAAATAGCATTTTACAACCTGAACTAACCTTAGTTTTTGTTTTAAGATTAGTGTGTGTGTGTGTGTGTGTGTGTGTGTGTGTGTGTGTGTGTGTGTGTGTGTGTGTGTGTGTGTGTGTGTGTGTGTGTGTGTGTGTGTGTGTGTGTGTGTGTGTGTGTGTGTGTGTGTGTGTGTGTGTGTGTGTGTGTCAGGGAATGAAAAACTGAAAAGAAATGTATACCTTCACTGCAATGTAGTTGAGCATGTGGAGTGGTTAGACTTTGTATGTGTAAGATTGATCGTTGATCAGGGTGTGTTTGTCCCCATGGGTTTGATGAGCATGCGAAGTGGTCAGTATGGGGTCTTGTTTTGCCAGACTTTCTAACCTCTGCACTGTGGGACCTTCTGTTCAGGTCAGACACAAGCCTGTGTGCAAGGTGACCGAGCCTTCTCAGTGGCTGGTCCTAATCTCTGGAATTGTCTACCGGTTCATATAAGAACAGCTCAGAATCCTGAAATGTTTAAGTCGTTGCTTAAGACCCACCTGTATTCCTTAGCTTTCATTTCGATTTGAGTTTTGCTACTGTGACATTCTCTACTGTGTTTTTTTTTTTTTTTTTTTTTGTGTATCCTGACATTGTTAAGCACTTTGGTCAACTGTGGTTGTTTTTAAATCTGCTATAGAAATAAATTTGAACTTGAACTTGAACAAGGATCAACTGCCTTTTGACTGCCTTACACTCTTTGAGAAGTAAATAAAACTCTGGCTCCCTACACACACACACATACAAACACACACACACACACACACACGTGATGGGCAACATCATCTTCCCATGCCAACATATGATTGATCAGCCTAGTGAAGCAGACGCGCACTCATTACTGTGTTACACACCTGGGCTGTCATTCTCTTGCTGCAAGTACAACTGTGTTTTTAACTTCTTTTTACAGCTCACAAACTGAATATTAATGTGGTGAATTCAGTAGAGATTGCTTGAATGTAGATGAAGGAGAATATGTTCATGTGCGTCTCCTCCTAAAGATCACCACCCATTTGCCTCTGGGATAAATAAATAGATTTATAAATAACTTCATCTTGCTTGTTTTGGGGACTTTTGTTACCAATAGAGTAAAAACTAAAGTGATTTTTCTTAAGTAAAGAGTTTTTTCACTTAAACTATTTGTTTACATAAAATAAAATCTAATTTATTTTATTTCTTCTTTCTGCAGATGAAATCAGATGAAATTTATGTGAGTTGGATTAATGCAACTCCTCTACGACCCCTCCAAAATTGTACCTATAATGAAATTCTTATAAATCGAGATAGCTATAATGTGTGAAGTAAGTGAAATGTGGAGAAATAAGGATATTTTCCCTCTGGACTCATGATTCTTCTCCTACACTGTGACACAGTTTTGTCTTGATGGTTAGGCTTAAACTTATTGATTTGACATCACAGGGAATAATTCATTCAGAGTCTCTTTGTATGCAACCTTTGCTTTTGCTTATATCCCTCCTTGCAGTCTTTAACTTTCTTTCTTTCTATCTATCTCTCCGATTCTCTCTCTCTCCCTTTCACTTGCGCTCAAAGGGCCACTCGCCTTTGTGTTGTTTGTAATTCTTTGGATACAGTTTGACACTTAGAAAAAGTTTTGCATTGAAGATCTTCCTCTTGGTGACAGCAGTAAAGTTAAGAAACTTAATTCTGTTATTTGTCGGATTGCTGGACCACAATAGAGCCACGGCAGAATCACATTAAGGCCAAGAATGAGGAATGAGCCTGTATCACAGAATGCTCATTTACTTTTGATTTACTTTTAGATGCGCCCCGCGAGGTCTATCACTGAGCGCAGACACTCGATCACACGTCACCCAGATGCACCACGCTATCTCCCCAAAATAAAATCCCTACTGTGCGTGCTAATATCGTTACCTCTGGAGCCGGCAGGAGAGCGACGTGACCCCATTTGTAACTTTAAGCTGCATAAAGCTGTATTCCACTGGTGTTGTTTTCATTAAGCTGAATGAAAGGATCCTTTCGCTTGAAGACTGTGACCTAAAGGCTCAGCACATGGCATACGATTCGCTGAATAGCACGATTCTATGGCCTTTTCTCACGTTTCTGTGCTGATTTTGAAAGAGATTCTTTATGAACCTAATCTGGGATGGAAATCAACAAACATGACAGTTTAGCTCCTGGTCTTTAGGAAAGTTATAAACATGATAAAAGGTGAAATGTGAATTTTCTGTGCTTAAACAAAATGCAATTGCAAAGATAATGTTTCCCAACAGGTCTTTTATTATTTAGACAAATAAGCAGTACCGTTCAGAAGTTTGGGTTCAGTACGATTTTTTTTTTAAGAAGTTTTATTCAACAGGGACACATTAAATTGATCAAAAGTGACAGTTAAGCCTCATAATGTTACAAAATATTTCTTTTTCTATTAATTGCTGTTTTTTTATTTCTATTCATCAAAGAATACTGAGAATTTTGTCAATAAAATTGTTAATAAATTAATAACTATTTTAATAAAATTATTGTTTTCAAATAAATAAAATAACTGTTTTCAACATTGATAATAATAAGAAATTTATTTATGAATTGCATGAATCATGATCACATATTTTCAATTCAAAATTGCGAAATATCATAAAAAGTTGAGTAGTTTGCATCACTAGATAGTCTATTACTGTCGGTCGCTGAACATTTCTACCGTAAACAGTTGTCTATTACCTGCATCTACTTACATATTTCAGAAACTCTTGTTGCGTTATAACAGTAAAGCAGTAAGACCCGCCTTCTTTGATTTGGTTGGCCATCTCAATCAGCGCAGCCTAAAAATTTAATCAGCCTAAAAAAAATTACTTTAAAAACAACAAACAGCTATGCTCAGTCTACACTAAAATAAGATAAGACAAATAAAATGAGAACATTTGATTGGTTGGTTTGGGCCAATATCAGCCACACTTCACTCAGCTCAATATCTCATCCGTACACGTCTCTGGTGAATCTGCTCGTGTGTTTGCCCTCTTCTCCTCAGCTAATTTCTCACAATTTCGACCACGGAGGCTTTAATGATTGAAGGCGAAAGGCTGACATAGTTGAAAGAAGTTAATAAGAGGTGTCCAGGAAGGTGAAGAGAACAAGTCCTCTTAAATAGGCTGCCAAATAAAAGACTGCTATAACCTCGCTTCTTATAGAGACACACTGCCCTGTCCTCAATTGTTTTTCCTCTGTCTGTTACTCTCTCATGCTGCCTTGACTGCATTTCCATTTTCTGGCCTCCTTTCTCCATCTCTTCTCTCATCCACATTGTTTCTCAGACAGGTTCTTTCTCTCCTCCTTTTGTTTTCTCTTGTGTGTGTTTTTCCCTGGCTCTCTGTTGTGTCCCAGAGGGCTCTCAGTAATGCCAAAGCTGGGAGGAGATCAGTCACATTGTGACTGCATAGACAAGGAAAGAGAACGTGCAAGAGGGGAAGAATAAGAAGGGGGGAGGAAAGACATACCTTGAAAAGTGACAGTTTTTGATGCCTTCTGAGCTCTCACATACATAAACAGTGATAAACAACCTAGAGTTTGTTCACTTTACATTGTTCTTCAGAGAGGTTTATGTATGTTGTACTGTACTATTTGTTGTATAGATCAGTCGCAACTGATTTTGTTTCAGGGCCCAGATTAAACATTGGACTTCAAGTAGTGACCCAACATAGAACCAACTCTGTTTATTGTAGAAAAGTGACAGAAATCTTTTTAAAAACACTGAATCAACATTTCAATTTGTTAGTGTTTGCCAGTTTTGACAAATGTGGTCTCTTGAATTTTGATGGTTTCATGTTCTCAGCCAGTAATGTTTTTAATGCAGTGTGGTTGTGGTTGATTTTTTTCTTTTCTTTTTTGTTTCACCTTGTGTAGTTTTGTTCACTTTTTGTAAAGGTTAGGATATGCCTCACAACCTGTCCATGTTGGCATCTGTCTAATTTGGCTGCTTTTAGCTAGTGACAGAAGCCTTAGTGCCAAAATATCACAGTGTTCAATTGGGCATGTGACCTTTAACGTCAACAACAAAAATATGAGAGACAAGTCCTATCCATATTAGGTCCTATCCATATTTTAAAATCCTATGTAATACTGTATTTATTGAGAAGTTCCAGATTGTTTTGTCCACTGTGACCATATTTTCAGTGCTTGTCGGCTGATTTGTACCCAACAACAGAATGACATGAACTTCCATCCGTCACAGCCTCATTTTTATTTTCATTACATTAACTATGCTGTCTGCTTTGACTAATGTCTGCTACTGTAACTACATTCTCACAGACGTCCAACTTACAGATTCATTGTGTTATCACTGAGAAGAGCTAATTGTTTTATCATTTTTCTGCAGTTTAAAAATCCCAATAATAACAATCTCCTCAAACATATTCCACATACAAAACATTGTAAAAAACACATGACCTCAAGAGAAATAAGAGCATTTGATATATTTAGGGATGAAACATCACTTTTGGTGAAAGTGCAATAAATAATTGTTCTTTTTTCTATTTTTCTGTTTTATTGTGGTTGAGCACTCTAGTTGAGCTTTTTTTTGTCTAATTTTAGCAATGATAAGATCATGTTTTGGTTTGTGTCTGCCAGATGCATTAATGTAACAAAACAAAACCATTAGCTGACAATAGTGATGTGTCCTGCGGAATGTGGCTTTCTATTTCTTCATTACTTGCATGTGTATATGTTACTGACTCCTTAGGATGATCATTTGTGTTGAAGTCAGAAGCGTCATGCACCTTCGTCTCATTTGTAAGCAGGGGAAAACTGACAATCGTGACCTAAATATGAATTCAAGCTCCGAGGATCTCCCGTTCTTTGCTCATTTTGAGTCTGACTTGTGAATTGATAACTGGAGACTCGCTCTGACCTGATCATTTGAATCAGTGAGTTTTTGATGTGAGAAAAGATGCAATCACATCGGTCTAATTCACAAATGAATCGTTCAGTGCGATTTGTGAACCGATTTAACGGGTTAATTGAAAAGAATCAGCTCGTTCACGAATCGGACACTGCTGTCGCATCTCTGAGCAGGTGACGATTTCTTCAGTTCAAAATAACAAGGAATGACATGTTTGTTATGTAATGTAATTGAGTAAAAAGTATGATATTATGTAGTGTTGGTTTGGAATTTAGTGAAATAAAAGTAAAAGTTTCCCAAAATAAAAATACTCAGATAAAGAACAGATACTTGACATAAAGTTAAAATACTTTGTTGCTGTACACTACTGACTGTTAGGTGTGTGTGTGTGTGTGTGTGTGTGTGTGTGTGTGTGTGTGTGTGTGTGTGTGTGTGTGTGTGTGTGTGTGTGTGTGTGTGTGTGTGTGTGTGTGTGTGAGAGAGACCCTGTCAGAGAGAGAGGCTGTCAGCTCGTCTGAGGAGACCAAAGCGTTGTCAGTGAGTCGTGACGTGGTAATCGCACACACACTGGCTCCCAGCAGGACGTGACACAACTCCTATCAGAGAGATACCAGCCCCCCACCCCCCGTCACACACATACTTGCTATTAATCCTCCAACCCTCTTCTTACTTTCCCCTTCGACAGGTGGGCGTCAAGGCAAGCTGCCAGTGACTGCATTCGAGGCCTTCGACCTTGAGACAAAGAGCTGGACGCGGTACCCGTGCATCCCCAGCCGTAGAGCGTTCTCCTCATGTGCTGCCAGCGACAGGGCGTTTTTCAGCCTGGGCGGGCTCCAGCAGCCAGGACCTCACAACTTTTACTCCAGACCTCACTTCGTCTCCACTGTAGAGGAATTTGATTGTGAACAAGGTGAGTAATCTCATTTCCTGAATCTTGAACATGAATATTAGTATGTCAGCTCATTAGTGTGTCAAGACATTTTTAACAGTTGGAGTAATAAATATAACTAATAGTTGTACTGTAAAAATATATATTTTTGAAGCCAAGCTTTACTAAGGGCCATAGATTTTTTTTCCAAATGTTTTTGAAAGAAGTCTCGTATTTTTACCAAGGCGGCATTTATTTGATAAAAAATAAAGTAAAAACAGTAATATTATTGCAATTTTTTGTAACTGTTTTCAAGTTTAATATATTGTAAAATGTAATTTATTCCATTCCATTTATTCAGCATCATTACTCGTTTTCAGTGTCACATGATCCTTCAGAAATCATTCTAATATGATGATTTGATGATCAAGAAACATTTCTTATTACTTTAAATGTTGAAAACAGTGCTGCTTAATATTTTTGTAGAAACCATGATACATTTTCTTAGCATCCTTTAATGAATAGAAAGTTTAAAGACATCACATTTGTCTTTCTCACAATCCAAATGCAGTTTTTAATGGGAAAATCTAAGATCATAAACCATATATCAGGCAGTGGTCAAAAGCACAGGGTAATCAGTCCAAATAATGACAGGACACAGGAACACAGACGAACAGGGTAATCCAAGAGACAGGCGAACAGGGGAAAAACCAGAGAACAGGGAGATGATCGAAATGGACAAACACTGGAACGCTCAGAAATGCAGTGTTAAGGCCCTTTCACACCGGACGCATAACGAAAAAGCGAAACGGAAAAGCGAATATTTCGCGTCAAAACCATTCACATCAGCCGCGACGCGAATTTGCGATGTTCAGAACGTCAACATTCCAAAACCTTCGCGCCGACAGCTGAGAATACATGGACACTTCATCATCATCGTTATCATCCAGTGAAGACGAGCTTTTCATTTTCTTTAAAAGACAGAAAAGAAGGTTTTGTGTGCACCCAATCTTAAAGAACAGAGAGTCTGAAGGGGAGTATACTAATCTTGTAAAGGAGCTAAAACTTTGCCACAAAGAACCGGCCAAAGTAAGGATTATGCATTAAACATTTGAATTTTTTATTAATAAACTAGTGTTTTCTGTCAGTTTTCGGTATGAGATGCGCTCCAGTTCACTCGCCGGCGCCTCCGTGTCCTAATTATATTGTCTACTATATTTGCTTCTTATTTATTAATCCAGGCAATTTGTTGATGAAACATTGATAAAAATCAAGATACAATTTATACAAAACGAAATTCACTTTAAAGAAAGGCTTTCTACAAAACAGAACTTAATAAGTGGCCAAAATTATGTCATCTTATGATCCTTACTCATCTCATGCGGTTTCCTTTTCATATAGTTAATCAACATAGATGAAATAAAAAAAAATAACATATTATTTAAGCATATATTTATTTATTTATTTATTTATTTATTTATTTGAACATATAAATAAAAATAAATTTTTCTAATAATAGAAAAACAAAACAAATGAACATCAAAGTAAAAACTCCATACTTTCAAAAACGTAAAGACTTCTATTTACATGCACAAAAGGAGGTAGGAAGAAGTAAAACTTATATACTCCTACCCCTATACCATTACAACCATATTTAACGAGATAACTACAAAATAATTAAAAATAATTAATATGCGGAGATAATAAATCTATAAACAATGAAAAAATATACTCAAAAAGTTCTAATCACATAATATTACACAAACACTACAAAATTTATACATACTACATACATACCCTTAAGTTGTAACCTCCCTCTCTTTCAAAAAACCTTTTCAGTATATTGCCAGGCAGTAAATTGTTTCTAGCCTTGAACATAATGACCGCTGTTTGAAATTCAACTAAATCAAATAATTGTAATGCTTTTGACTGTAAAAATAAAGAGTTGGTATGATCCAAATATCCAAAGTTATGAATTATTCTCATTGCTCTTTTCTGAAGTATAAATAACGATTGCAATGAATGTTGATATGTGTTGCCCCAAACCTCTACACAATAATTTAAATACGGTAACACCAATGAACAATACAAAATGTGAAGTGATCTGTAATCCAGAATGTACTTCGCTTTAGCCAGGACTGAAATACTTCTTGACAATTTCGTTTGAATGTGTTTTATGTGAGATTTCCAGCAAATCTTGTCGTCTATAATCACTCCAAGAAATTTTATTTCATATACTCTTTCTATGTTAACACCATCGATCTGTAACTGAACTTGATTACTAAATTTACAATTGCCAAATGTCATGAGTTTGGTTTTACTCAAATTTAATGATAATTTATTTATATCAAACCACTGCTTAATTTTTCTGAATTCTGAAGTGATTAAGTCCAGGAGTTGCTGTAAATTCTGACCAGAACTAAGGATGTTTGTATCATCAGCAAATAATACAAATTTGAGAAATTCAGATACTTTACATATATCGTTAATGTAGAGAATGAATAATTTAGGTCCCAACACTGACCCCTGGGGGACCCCACACGCAATATCCAAACAATCAGATGTGTATTCACCCATCTTAACAAATTTTTTCCTGTCTTTTAAATAACTGCTTAACCAATTCAACACTATCCCCCTGATCCCGAGTCGTTCCAATTTACTGATTAGTATTTCATGATTAATTGTATCAAACGCTTTTTTCAAATCAATGAATACCTGAACTCCAAATTTTTTTTGGTCAATGGTATTTGTAATTTCTTCTATGAGTTCGGTTAAAGCTAGAGATGTTGACCTATTTTTTCTGAATCCAAACTGGCTGTCAGTAAGCAGTTTGTGTTTATCTATAAAATTATCCAATCTGTCATTGAAGAGTTTTTCTAAAATTTTCGAAAATTGTGGCAGTTGAGAGACAGGCCTGTAATTTGAGAAGTGGTGTTTATCTCCAGTTTTATACAGAGGTAAGACTTTTGCTATTTTCATTTTTGTTGGAAATTGACCAGTCTGGAATGACAAATTAAAGATGTGAGTTAACGGTTTTGCGATCCCCTCAATTACATGTTTTACTATCTTCATATCTATTTCGTTACAATCAGTAGATGCTTTAGTTTTCCATTTATTAACAATATCTATAATTTCTTTTTCTTCTACTGCTTTTAAAAACATTGAACATTGATTTCTTTCAATAATATCATTACATCTGATACGGCTTATCTGTGGCTGAGGAATTTTTCCAGCTAAATCTGGTCCAACATTTGCAAAATATTTATTAAAGTTATTGACCACCTCCTCCATGTTATTGATCTTTTTTTCTTTATCAATGAAATACTGGGGATAATTAGACTGCTTCGTGCCACTTCTTATAATACCGTTCAATATATTCCATATACCCTTCATATTATTTTTATTATTATCTAATTGTTTACTATAGTATTCTTTCTTACAAGTTCTCATAATCTTAATTAACTTATTTTTATATTTCTTATATTTATATTCAGCTTCTATAGTTCGGTATTTAATAAATTCTCTATAAAGTGCATTTTTATTTTTACAGGCATTTTGTAAACCTTTTGAAATCCACGGTCTATCACTATATTTCTGTTTTCTACCATATTTTTTTATCGGACAATTCTTATCATATAATGATTGAAATAATCTTAGGAATTCACCATATACTTTATCAATATCATTTTCCTTATATATTAATTCCCAGTCTTGTGAAAGCAGATCATCTTTAAATGCAACCATAGACTCTTCTGTCCTGACCCGTCTAAATATAGGTTTGTTGTCTTTTTTAGATATGTAATTGCTATTGAAAACTGTAAAAACTGGCAAGTGGTCACTGATATCATTTATTAATAGTCCACTCACTGTATTATCTATGTCATTTGTAAAAAATATTATCAATCAATGTTGCACAATGGGTAGTAATCCTACTGGGTCTGGTAACTTTGGGGAAAAGGCCCAGACTATACACTGTATTGATAAAACCATCTGTCTTATTGTGCTTGTTTGGATTTAGCAAATCAATGTTGAAATCCCCACAGATGAACATGAAAATAAATAAATTAATTAATTAATTTTTCCTCCATCCAATCCTTAAAAAGATCAATATTAGAACATTTTTCTTTTTTTCCCTACACACTTCTATTGTAACACATTCAAGTAAATCATCCACCACTGTAGACATTTTTTCCACCACCTTGTGATTAAGTTTCTTGTCTACATACAAAGCCACACCACCCCCATTCTTATTTCCTCTGTTAATACAAGACATTACATAACCTTCAATTTCAAAGTCTGAGCCCTTTTCACTGTTTATCCAAGTTTCCGAGATAGCAATTATATTGAAAGACTGTTTGAACTGGTTAAGATAATATTTAATGTTGTGAAAATAAGCATATAGGCTTCTGCTGTTAAAGTGGATTATTGATAGTTGATTTTCAATATTAACTGAACTATTAAACTGATCATTAGTGTAATAAAAACAGTTGTTATTGGTGCTGTGGAAAAGGTTGTTTACAGGATCAATATCATTTTCCACGTCCTGTGAGTGATGTTCAGTGTATTGAAAGATGTTCAGCTCTTGTTTATCATAATCCACAAACCTCTGTAGTAGTTGATTAACTCCGGTGCGTGTGTGAGTTGTGAAAGATTCCATAATACAGACAGCGAATCACCATACCTGGTTGGAGATAAAATATTTCTCATCTATTTTGGTGTACTGGACCGGGGATGTATGACCAGTTGGTCGTGTCTTAGGTAGGCGATGTCCCCCCTTTCTCTCGCAGCTCTGAGTTCCGGCAACAGTTCCTTCCTTTTTCTTCTGACGGTATCCGTAAAATCCTCGTTAATAAAGATTTTGGATCCTTTCAGTGACTTTGTGCGTTGTAGAATGGCATCTCTGTCCTTGTGCCTCAGAAATTTCACCAAAATTGGCCTTGATCTTTCTCCTCCCAATTTCCCTGTACGGTGGGCTCTCTCCACTTCAACCTCACGCTGTAGCTGTAACTTCTCCGCCAGTACTTTCTTCACCTTTTCCTCCGTCTCGGCCCAAGTCTCTCCTGGTGCTTCCTGAATTCCCTCGAAAACGAGGTTGTTACGCCTGGATTGTCCCTCCAAGTACTCCATTTTGTCAGTGACTGCAAGTAAACTGTCACAAACTTTAAAGATGTCTGACTGCATGGCGTTGCAGCGTTCAGTTTGCTTAGCCCCATCATTTTTGATGTCATCCACATCTTTTTGTGTAAATTGTAAACTTGTTTTTATGTCCTGTAGATCCTTGGTTATTGCATCCAGTCTGTTGTTTGTGGAGTCCATAATGATTTTTACAAAGTCTTTGAAGTTGTTATGTTGTTGTTCAAACATTTCCTTTTGTTGCTGCATCAGTTCGTTTACATGAGTGAGCGACACATATTCTTCGTCCAATTTCGCTTCTGCTTTTGCCTTTGGTGGCATTTTTTCCGTTCTCGGCAGAATCCGTCCATCGTTATCTTGCTATCTTCTGTCTTGCAGTAATTTTTTGATGTTACAAGTGCATGTCACAATTTTCCTCTAATTTACAATGACGCGCGAGGATTTGATCACAAAGCTTCATGTCACAAAGCTCAAATAATCTGAAACTGGTGTCTTGAACATGACAATGTAACGTAACGTATGAAACGTATGTTTAAGTTTTTTAACTTATATTTAAGTGTCACCCTGCTCCGCTTTACTCACATGCTCTGGTGTGTGGCCTATACATGCATGCAAAAATAATATGAAACACAACCATGAATGTTGAAACTATTCAAAATCAATTATTTCCCTCCTAGTCACAAATGTTATAAATCATCAGCACGCACTTCATCAGCTCACCGGAGACACCAACTATCCCAGATATTTTATACCATGCCTCGTTCTTTTGTAACTGGTCTCTAGCAAACAACGTCATGTCATAAATGATAGGGTATGCGTGCGTTGAGATGCGGAATAGGTAATATAAAAATGCTGTCATTATAAAAGGTTTCTAGTTTCAATGTAGCCTATTGCTTGTTTTTAGTTTACATTTCATGTTGTGACACTTCTCTCGCACATCATGCTGCTACATCAGAGCGGCCAAAGCGTCAACAGCTTCGTCTTTGTTTCCTTGTATGTGATTGGCTGAAGCCTTTTCTGTCGCCGCAAAAGTAAAAAAAAAAATCGACATCGAAGCGTAAAAAATAAAAGTCGTTTTTTCGCCGCAGCACATTCGCGTTCGGTGTGGAAGCACTCATTACACAAACAGCTGATCAAAAAATAAAACCACCGCGCAAATTATTCGTGCGTCAAAATCGCGTCCAGTGTGAAAGGGCCTTTACACGTACAAGACTTCGCAAGGAATTAATGAGGCTACGTTTAATCGTAGCCGTCTATTTTCATGAACGTATATTTTACCCTCTCCGTTTTCAAAAATAACATCGTGCACACCTGTCAGTTTTCAGAAAAGTGTTCGTTTACATGAACCTGTGTATGCTGTCAAGAGCATGTCAAACCTGTAGGTGGCAGTGTAACGAGAAGCTCAAGCCCACATTAGCCAATCAGAATCCCGAAAATAGCAACTACAGCTCCTCGACATAATAGCAGCTGTATTTGCTAATGCAAACAGACGAAAAGGGTTTGCACCCACATAAATGCGACTGCTACTCTGAATGCATCCATGATCACCATAGCCAAATGAAAATGTAAACATAGGTCGCACTTTTGACGCAGGTGCAAGTTCTCTCGCATACTGTGATTAGTGATGGCAAAATGAGGCTCCCTGAACCACTGAGACCTCGCAGCCCATTGCTTCACCCAGAGGTTCATTACTCGAAGCTTCATTCAGCATTGCTCACTAGTGGCACCTAGCTACTGTGCAAAGAAGTAGCAGATAAATTAATTAATTCTGAACCAATGACCTGAGCAGACTTATGATGTCTGTATACCCCCCACCCCCACCCCACACACACAAACACACACACACACACACACGTTCTCTTTAATTTATTTATTAGGGGTGCTTGCAAAGCAAGGCATCACTATTGTTCTTCTCCATACTTATTATTAGTGTGAATGCTTTCAAGCATTCACACTATTGAAATCCAAATCTTTATTATTATTATTCCGTATTCTTCCGTGGTCGCTTATAACTCCTCTCTAATTTGTGCTACAAAAACCATTCAAGTATCAAAATGTTCAGCTTTTTAACGACATGCGAATTATTAATATTTTTGTGAATTTTTTTTAACATGTAAGTCAATGGAGAATTCTTCAAATCCTGCTTTATGCTCCTTCTGCTTTCAAAGTCTACTACTTCTGCATACTTTCAGCTATTTTTGTCATTTCAACTTTAAAATGTTGAGAAATCTTTAAGCTATTAAAGTTGTATTCAACTTTTGGAAATCTTTTATACTTTTTTCACAATCTCTACTTTAGTCTCATGAAGTTTTTCAAGCCGTTTCTCAGATTTGAATGGAAGCGGATGAGAGAGACTGTTCAGAGCTAGAGCACGTGATGTCATCTGCTAGAGTGAGCCAGCTTGAAAACTAATCGTAAAAAATAATTCTTAAATCGCTGGCCTGGCCACAATTTTAACTCTTCGGGCATGTATTATACTTCAAACGTAGCTCTTTTTGTTGTGGTTCCTCAAGTGTGTTTAGTAAATCCCTCGGACTTAACACTTTTTCCTCTGTGTTCTTCCAAAGGACAAGAGTGACAGACAATCCTCCATTGGCAGCCATTATAAATTCAGGTCAAACTTTACTGATCAGAGCATTACGGACCAGTTTTTCAACTTGCCAAAGTGCTCCCTTTTTTCAACTCTATCTACACAAAAAATACATCACATCGTTCGCAAAGGCCTTGTCTCGCTCACGGTCAAGTCATTTCGCGGATACAACCTATAGGTTTGTCTCTAGGGAGGTTTGTTCGAGGCCAAGTATCAGCGATTTTGGCCTCTGTCTATATAGGAAAGCTGATTGCCCAAGTGATGTTGATTAGACAAGATCAAAGGGAGACACACATAATTGCTCCTGTGTTCTGATTGGTGGACAGTCACTGAGCTCTTTTCTGAAGGAACTTTAATTACTACAGGTTTTTGTTGCATTTATGCTTCTGCTTCTCCTGTTCTCCCTCCCTCTTCCCTCCTCTTCTCCTCCTTCCATCCTCTACTCCTCCTGTCCTCCCCTCCTTTCCTAATCTCTTCTTCTCCTTTCTACTCCTCCTTTTATCCTCTTCTATCTATCTGCCTGTCTAACTATTTGACTTTCTGTGTCCAAATTACCTATCTATCTATCTATCTATCTATCTATCTATCTATCTATCTATCTATCTATCTATCTATCTATCTTTCTGTACCTTTCTATTTTTGTTCTCCTTTACTTCTCTACCTGTCTTTTTCTATACCCCTTTATTTACCTCTGTGTCTACTTCTCTACCTCTCTAATTAAACTCTTTAGTTTTCTAAAAAAAAAAAAAAAAAAATCTTTTTTTGCATTTCAGCTTATTAATGCATTTGAATTAAGCTTTTTTTTGCATTTTTGCTCTGTTTTGCAGTTGTTTGTGCATCTCAGCTTGTTTAGCAATATTTTGCAGTTGTTTGTGCATTTCATTTAAGCATTTCAAGCATTCCATTCACACGCATGTTCCACCGGAAATGCAATTTTTCTAGTTCTTCTTCTTCTTCTTATTCTGGACAAAGTTTGGCGCGTAACTCGTCCCGCAAATTTTGTCACAGATCCCTGAGTGAGGCGTAAAATCGTGCGGCTCATTGAGGAGAGGTGTGCTATGACTTTTCTAAGCGATCGGGTGTAAGATGTTCGCACAGCGGACGAAAAAGCGCCCAAAAAAATCCCATTGACTTAACATTGCGGAATGTTCAGAAATTCAAATCCCAACTGTCACTTTCACACACACCCACAGAAAAGGGCCTGACAGCCCTGCAGTCCCCCCCCCCCCTCTCTCTCTCCCTCAGAGGATTTATTTTATCAAGCAGCCAATAAGTAATGGCCTAAAATCTTCATAGCCACACCATAGCAACCAGTTACAGCACCCTAGCAACCGTGGGCGATAGGCCATACTAAATAACTCTATAAAAACTCTATAAAAACTCCTTTTAAAAACTCCACAGTAATCATCTGTTAAAAAATACACGCCGACATCACAGACCCCTGAGTGAGGCGTCAAATCGAGCGGCCTATAGAGGAGAGGTGTGCTATGTCTTTTCTAAGAGATCGGGGGTACGGTGTTTGCCCCAGGGGCAAAAAATTGGGTTAAAAAGCCCCATAGACTTAACATTGTGACAAAATTTGACGACTCGTAGCACTGAGCGAGGGTTTCGCAGAAATGTGTGATTTGCCACATTTGAAGAGGCTGACAGGCTCTGTAAGAACATACCTCACAATGGGGTAAAAGTTGCACCTCTGGGGGGCAGGAGTTGCCCAAAGTTTCCCCGTTGACTTACTATGGTGAAGGACGGCCCATGAAACGCATGTTTTTCCTACTATGGTAAATTGCATAGGGATTTTGTATTGAACATAGCTCTGGATCACAGTGTCATAGAGACAAGGGGGCGGGCTCATTTTACTCAGACGACCAATCAGTCTCTCAGGATCATTGTGAAGCTATCAAGCCACTCCCTAGCAACCATTTAGAGCACCTTAGCAACAAGTTCCATAGACTTCCATTGAAAGAGGTCAAAAGAATATCTCCGGATAGAAGTGTCATAGAAACACAAGGGTGGTCTCGTTTGACTCGGGGCAGCACACAGCCAATCATGAATCCCCTCAACACTTCCTAGCCCCTCCCTAGCAACCATTGTCGAGCACCTTAGCAACTAAAATCTATAGAGGGATATCTTCCATTCTGAATGTCACAGAGGCATGGGAGTTGATTTATATCATTCATACTGACAAGCAACCTTTGGACTTTGATGACTGGCAGCTGCCAAGCCATTCCCTAGCAACCAAACAGAGTACCCTAGCAACCATTTTGCAAGACCTATATCTCTGCATCAGAACATCGTATAGAGATGTGGTTTGGCTCTTTTGACTCATGCTAGCAAACAGGGCTTCCAACATGTTACAAATGTTAGCTGTGAATAGCTACATGCTAAAAGCGATTAGGTAGTGCTAAATCATGCCAAGAAAGTGTTAAGAACTCCAATAGTAACCATCTATGACAAATACCAACCACCTAGTAACACCATAGCAACCATCTAGCAACGCCTAGCATCCACCCAGAATACCCTAGCAACCGCTTAGCAACACCATAGCAACCACCCAGAATACCCTAGCAACCGCCTAGCAACCACCCAGAACACCCTAGCAACCGCCTAGCAACCACCCAAAATACCCTAGCAACCGCCTAGCAACGCCATAGCAACCACCCAGAATACCCTAGCAACCACCTAGCAACACCATAGCAACCGCCCAGAACACCCTAGCAACCGCCTAGCAACGCCCTAGCAACCACCAAGAATAGCCTAGCAATTCCCTAGCAACACCCTAGCAACCACCCAGAATACCCTAGCAACCGCCTAGCAACACCATAGCAACCACCAAGAATACCCTAGCAACCGCCTAGCAACCACCCAGAACACTAGCAACCGCCTAGCAACGCCCTAGCAACCACCCAGAACACCCTAGCAACCACCTAGCAACTTCCTAGCAACCACCCAGAACACCCTAGCAACCGCCTAGCAACGCCCTAGCAACCACCCAGAATACCCTAGAAACCACCCAAAACACCCTAGCAACCACCTGAACAACATGAATAAGCCACCAGAACATCGTACAGACATGTTTGTTGGCTCGTATGCAATCATGTACCACACCCTAGCAACCGAGTGGTGAGTTTTGCCACTGCAAGCACCACTTCACATTTTCTTCTGGAAATGTACATTCTAGTTTATTTTATTATCACTATTAATGTCTGTAACCGTTCATTTGCAATAATAAAAAGACCAGACATTTGTCCATTAATATACTTGATATACTGTAATAATATACAGCCCTAACAAACATATGACACAATAACGACAATGACAATGAGAGTTCTCTAACTCTCTGACACTGCTACAACTGCTTCTACTACTCCTGACAACAGCCACAAGGTGGCACGAGTATCGAACCCGCTTTATCCGGAAGCGACACTCAGACCGAACCGATGACGTTTCCACACAAACCGAGGCCTCGTTTGTCATTAGTCACGTGATTTTCACGTTAACAACACAAGCCTCGAATCACGGCTTCATCTGGCACGCCCATTTTTTCTCAACACAAGCTCCGACGCCTCGCTTCAAATGTCACATCACTAACTGTGATGTCGGCTGCCTTAAACTCTGTTTTTCTCAGTTTACATGCAAACGAAGTTTTCCCAAGATCTCCACTCTGGCTGGAGTTTTTAGAAAAAATTGTTTTCAGAGGCGAATTTTCCATTTGCGTGTAAACGAAGGGCACAACTAAAGGGAAATGTCTCCGTTTTTCAAAATAACCATGTACGTGTAAACGGGGCCTGAGTGTACATGGTTTAAATAGGCTGAGACTGACAAGGTAATGAGATAACAGGTGGATGCAATCAGGGATGATGAGTCCGGGCAGTGAGTTATGGGAAATGTAGTTTGTGAGGGAATGACATTAGTCCGGGGTGGATTGCCCTCTGGTGGTAATGATGGGCACTCTCACTGGTAATCATGACAACATTGTGGCAAGTGAAATCTTTGAATATACATACGGCTTTTTATTCCACAGCATCTTGCTTTACAATCAATATTACATTTTTTATGAAATCATGAAACATGGAAGTGATACTTCCAGCAGTCTTGACAACATTTTGGTGTCTTTTACATGGTTTTCCTCTCTTTTTTTGCTCTGTTGCAGTGGTTGAAACCTCACTATGTGACGGTAAGGAGAAAGATTGATGTGTTGTTGTGTTCACTGTACATACAGCACCGGAGGGGTGGAAATATCTTTGTTTTTCTCTCTCTGTCTCTCTCTCTCTCTCTCTCTCTCTCTCTCTCTCTCTCTCTCTCTCTCTCTCTCTCTCTCTCTCTCTCTCTCTCTGTCTCTGTCTCTCTCTCTCTCTACATAACAGGGTTGACTGGTATAACAACTTGCTTTCTTAGCAAATACCTCCAAGGTCATTGTGAAAACTGCGTAGTCAGTACCCTGGTCTTATAAAATGCACATTTGTTTAATCCATTTCTTGTATTGGGGAATCAACAGGGACACACTGAATATTTATTCAGCTTCCTCTGAGCATAGGAAGTATTATTCAGTCATTATGCACAGAATCCAGCAATATCAGCTTTAGATTACGCTGACTGGCCAATACACTGTTTTAAGAGAGTTTATGAGCCATTTAAAAGTACTGTTGCCCCTGCAGTGAACATTAAACAGTTAAACATCCTGCAGTGGATATGAAATCTAAGTTGATCTTCAAGACAGTTAGTAATTTGCATGAAGGATCTGATATTAAACTGAGGAAAAACATCATATGTGTTCAACTCACACAGATTTAATATTCACATTAATCTAACATACACACATACATCCGAGACCACATAAAAAATTCGGGCTTCAAAATCTGATTTAGAATTTCACTAAAATTGTTATTCTGATAATATACTTTTTAATTAGTTTTTATTTTAAAATATTTTAATATTTTATTTATTTGTCAGTTCTTTACTTTTTTTATTTTAAAAAGATAATTTCATAATTTAAAAACTAAATAACAATAAATACATTTTTATTAGAGTTGAAACATGCAACAACAAAAAAAACGCATTTTCACTAGCGCTCTCAAAATGTTGGTCCCCACTGTGTATGTTCCTTTGTGCTGGTTTTCTCCCAGTGTTCTCCAGCCTAGTTGGCTTTTAATTAAACTATAATTCTCTGTTTTATTTGAACAATTTTCCCCATCCCAGGAGAACCACTCAAGGAGCTTTTAATTGCGCAAAAAAAAAGAAGAGTATTCTCTCATCTTAATGGTCAAACCCCAACGGGCCACCGGCCTTTATCACAAAGATATGTGTTATTGTCTCTTTCATCTTCTGTCGCTTTTCCTTCTTAATCCCTTTGCGTTTGCCATTTTGTATGTGTGTACGTGTTTTTCAGACACTTGCACGTGCTCCAACACAGAATGAAGTTTGATCTGTCCTCTTGATATAAGGGTCATTCTCACCGACCTCTTAAATTATATTCCTGCCTGCCTATATATTAAACCTCTGCTACACGAATTTCTATCTATTATACTCAGCCAAAGGGACAAATAGAGAAGGACAGAAGGGACAAAAAATCAATATGAAAGTAAAAAGGTTCCTGGATGTTTAAACACCAAGCCACCTGTTTGGATCCTACGTGCTTTTTAGATAAAAAAAAAGAGCTGGAAGTGTCAACTAAAAATAAATTGTTGTTTATTTGGTGACGGCAAGTGTGAGATAAGATGTGCAGGGTGACACAAATGGGACTGGTTGTAACCTGCTCAATTTTACCTTTTAATCAAAGGCATTTGCATTTAAATTCTGCTGTTGCGTGCTCTGATTCTATGTGCTGTAAGTGTGTGAAAGAAACTGTGTGTGTGTGTGTGTGTGCTCAGGTCTATAGATGAGTGTGTACGGTTAATGGAGGCTACCGCGAGTCCCTCTTGTATAAGTGGCAATCACTAATTCCATTATCACTTTACCTATTACTGTAGAGGCTATAGAGAAAAGCTGCCCAGTGTAATTACCAGCCCACGTTTACAGGCCATATCCTCAATTACACATACTGCTCTCTAATCGGCCCATTCAGCACACATAGGACCAAGTGTGTGCTTATGTGTATTTATGAGTCGCCCTGCATTACAATGCAAAAGGCTTATGCATTGTTTTATGTTGTATATTGCAGCCTTGATGTCACTGTAATCTATAAGTTTTAGTTGTGTTGGATAAAATGCAGTCAATTGGACATTATCACAAAATAACATGAGAAGAAAGAGGCTGATACGAGAGACTTGATACTAGCACAGAAAATCCGTTTCCTTGAACAGTAGTCAATTGTACAGTTTACTGGTAATTTTCTAACAATATTTGATTGCAGGATGCCGTCACTGGTTAATAAGAATTAAGTATCACAGAGAGCTGTGATATAAGGATTGTTAGTCATTGGAGCTCGCTGGGGCCAAACTCATTGAAGTAGTCTTTGGTGTTACCTTGGAAAAAACCTTGGAGTATTTCAATGAAGTGATTAGATTTCTTTTCAGAACAAACATGCCTATTTGTTATGTAAAGTAGGCTTATTATTGATCGAACCTTATTTACAGAAATCCTGGTTCAATTTCTGTAGAGCTATAATGTCCACAGGAAGCATGTCAAACTGAATTGTATAAAGACTTGTTGATTAATGTCTTCTATTGATCATGGCAGCAGCTAATCAGATTCATTATGTTCAAATGATGCAGAAAACTGAGCAGAAATACATCCAGATGAACAATGGATGCTATTTTCAGCATGTTAAACAGTACCTGATTTGCATTGACTGGTGCTAAAACAATGCAGACATTGTTTCTGTGGCGCTGTTATCTTCAGTGCTATTTTAGGGTTATTTCTTTACCATTATAGTATTTATTCTATATGTTCAGTTTTTTTATTTTAATTCAAGTTTTAGTCATTTTGTTATGTGCTTTTGTTATTTAATGTAACAAAAAATAATTAGTTGGTTTAACTTAAAATAGTAAATAACCTGATTGCCTTAAAATTGAGTTCATTGAATTTAAAAATTTGAGTAACTTCAAAAAAGGAGATTGGTTTAATCAATAGAAACTAAAAATATTATGTTCTCTTAACCACATTATTTTTCTAAGTTGTTTTTACAGTGTTCTTTCAGCTTTATTTCAGTTAACAACAACTATTTGTAATAGTTTTAGTTAATAATTAGCAACACTGATTATTCTCGCCACTGCAGAATGAGAAACAACAGTTCTACATTTGGTGACGTGATTCTGATCACAAATATTTCGCCTGAGAATTTTGTCTTTCCTTTAGCCTGTAGCAGATCTGTTCAATTATGAGAGTTGGGTAAAGTATGATTTCTTTTGGTTGTCTATGGTGGAACTATTGTGCGAGTCTGACAGAGGAATCTCTCCCTCAAGCGTCCTCAGAGCAGCGCCACATAAAAGACCAAGCGGAGGCTTGTTAGAGAGGAATCATTAGTATGAGCGAGCGTCCTCTTTCTGCCTGTTCCTCAGCTCTCCTCTGCAGCAGGGTGAACCTTTCTTTTGTATTAGTTCATTATAATCGCTTTAGTATATTGTTCAGCATTGAATTCCTTCCCTTTAAACCTAAACTTCCCAAAGCATGGATTCTAAATCTCTCCCCTTATCACATTTAACTCCTTTGTTCATTCAAAAATTAAACATTTATTTAATTTAATAAGCTTTTTCATGCAATTAAATAACTAAGCTTTCACAGCAAAAATAAATAGTTTGAATGGTTTTGGTCTAGTAGTCTTTTTGTTCAAATGAATTTAGTTATGCCTATAAATGCAAGGAAAATGAGAAGGACTGAGTGGGATTTGAACTCTGATGTACTGTATGCACTGCCTGCACTCCTCTCATGAATCTATTTACTCGAACACATTTTTAATACATTTCTACAGCTCTTGGCTTTTTAACAAAGATTTGTTACTGCTGTTTTTTATGGCAAAGAATATGTATATAATAATGTGTCATGTGAATATGGGCAGTGCTCAAATGTACAGTGCTGGTATGTACGTGATTGGTGGTTAAGCACATTCATATTTCTTGGACAGCAAAAGCGATGATATGCACTTGATTTAATACTTATATTTCATACTCTGGCTTTGAGTTTACGTTGATTGATTGGAACAAAATGTTGTAGAATTATGTTCCTATAGCTCAATTTAATGAATACAATCCATTTTGTGAGTGTTGTTGGGTTAGTTTAGTCTTTTGTCTTTCCTTAACACGTTTTTCCTCCCTTAAATGTTTCTTCCAACCCACTTGTTGACCTTGGTTTCAGAGTTCATCAGTGTAATCGACAGACACTAAAGGAACCGTGTCTCAATGTTATTTGCTGAAAACTTCTGCCTGGTTGTTTTTTTATCTCTTCCATATGGCTTACAAATCTCCTCAAGCCTCCTCAATCCCACAAGTCTCATTGAGGGCAGCGCTGAAGCTCTGCTAAAAGCCCCATTTTAGCTCCAAGCCAGTATATTACATAATACCACAGAAATTATACAGGATAGTATATTATTTATCTTAGAGGGTTTATAGACTGAGGCTATGCTCACAGTGTACACAGATGGTTTTGCTGGCATTTCTTTTTCAAACACTCAAAAGCAATTTTTTTTCAACGAATTCCATCCAAATTCAAGCAGAATAATATGTATGACAGTTATTGCATGTTTAATCTGTTGGGATTTGTCCGGCTGTATTGCTAACTACCTGTAGGGGATTGCCCCACTGAATGCCGATTCTTTATTGTGCTTAACCGCTTCAGTACTCTGATCAAGGAGTAGGAGTCATCAGATAATTTCCACCTTTTATTTTTGTGCAGGATTTCACCATAGAAACATATGAACTATGCTTTGGAGGTAGTTTCTGCAATACACAAATAAACAGAAGTAAATAACTAAATGTAAAACGTACATGCCCACATACTGTTGTGATAAACAGTACATTACCAACGAAACAATTGCAAAGCTCTGTCAAAGTGTTTGACAGAATAATAAGCAAGTAAATAGAATATAACAGAGCATATAAACAACGTAAGGTACATTCTACAGCGTCCTCATTATGGTATTAAAGTATAATATATATAGAATATCTTATACAGATGCATAACCATAGTTAAACGAGGTATGGCCAATATTAGCAAGATAAGCCACGATGCTAGCGGCACATTCACGTGCGTTTCACATGACGAACTGATATACATAAAGATTGCGAAACACCCGCGATTTACAGTCTTAATGTTAGAAGTAATCTTAGCAGTATAAACATCCAGTATTACAAACATAAAGTCAAGAAATAAACTCACTTCTTCAAGAACTTTTGTCCTGCACTCAGAGATGCTGCAAGGGTGAGAAAAGGCATCATATAATGACAGCTCTGTATACGTAACGGAGAACGCGTCACTTACGTCAAAACCGCATCCAATAAAATCGCGTACTACATACTTTCCATATGCATTAAGTATTCCTCATCATATACCCATAAAAGATATAGAATACATCAGTAGATAATATTTAAAGACATACAATATAAAGAATTCACAAAAGCCGCCCCCACATTTGTGCAGCAAATGTGTAATTTAAGAGAATTCTTTAAAAGTCTTTGTTGTCCTCTAAGGCTGGCAACAGAATAATGCGAGCAACTGGCCTGGTGTATACCTTACCCTTGACAAGAACATCCGCTGTTCTCACACATCCATCCTTACTAACAACAGTCTTAACCACTTTACCGATAGGCCACTGAGCTCTGGGAAGTTGTGGATCAACTATCAAGACTACTGAGTCTACTGTCAGAGAGTCTGATTGTTTGTGCCATTTCTGGCGTGTCTGGAGCGTAGGCAAGTAGTTCCTTGTAAATTGAGTCCAGAATTGGTCCACAAGATTTTGACAATGGCGCCATCTGCGCCGCCCCATTTCTCCTGAGGCATACGCCACCTGTGGAAGCGATGCATCCCGCCGCCCCATGAGGAGAAGGTTTGGTGTAATGGCGTCAAGGTCTGCAACGTCTGCTGAAACGTATCCAAGGGGTTTTGAATTTAAAATGCCTCTACCTCTACTAAGACTGTAGACAGAACATCTTCAGAGATAGACTGACTTCCAACTGCCACTTGGAGAGCAGCTTTAATGGAGCGGACCTCTCGCTCCCAGACACCACCAAAATGAGGAGCATTAGGCGGATTGAACTTGAAGAGGATCTGGTACTCAGCTAATTGCTCTTTTAATTGGGAGTCCATAGCTGCAAAGGCTTCTCGCAGTTCTCGATCAGCACCACGAAAGTTTGTGCCACAATCTAACCTGATCTCCTTCGGTCTTCCACGTCTGGCTATGAATCGCCGAAGAGCAAGCAGGAAAGCATCCACATCCATGGAGTTGAGAAGCTCTATGTGGACAGCTCTCGTGGTGAGACATTTGAAAATGACACCCCAACGTTTCTCAATCCTTCTGCCTATTTTGACATGATACGGGCCAAAACAGTCCACTCCTGTAGAATAGAATGGGGGAGAGAGAAGCCTGAGGCGCTCTGGTGGCAAATCTGCCATTTGTGGTACTTTAGGATGAGCTCGCCACCGTTGACAGGAGGAACAGTTAAGCTGGTGGTGTTTAATAGCTTGACGTCCACGCAAGATACAGTATTGCCTCCGTATTTCTGCATACACTCGTTCTGTACCTGGGTGCAACAAGCGTTCGTCGAAGTCTTTAATGAGAAGCTTTGTTGCTGGATGCTGCGGATCTAGCACTATCGGATGAATTTGCTCAACATTTGGGCTTTCCAGTCTCCGTAATCGTCCTCCGACTCTTAGTACATTAGTCACCGGATCCCATTCTGGAGCAAGACACCTTAGTCGACTGTGGTTCGGTATAAGCTTTTGTGCTTTGAGGGCTGCTATTTCCTCAGGAAAGCTCTGAACTTGACACTCTTTCAATAGGATCAATTCTGCTTCGCGATGATCAATGAGCTGGGTGTTTGTTGAATCATCTGTTGCCTTTTGACATGATAGTCGAGTTGCCTCCACTAACTCTTTCCATGTGCTGAACTGAATGGCATACGGAAGGGTTTGGTCTGGCTGCGTAATGGTTAGGCAGCAGATAACGAGATTCTTCAGGTCAGGTAACTCTTCTGACCTTGCCTGTTCAGGTCTATTTGGCCAGTGTTCGGAACTCAGTTTTAGAAATGATGGTCCCTGACTCCAGCGACCAGGCACAGTAAAACTTAAGAGTGGTTTACCTCTTGTGATGTCGTCTGCTGGGTTCTGCTGCGTGTCCACGTATCGCCAAGCACTGTGCTCTGTCAACTCCTGTATTTCTGAGACTCGTGTTCCGACAAAGACTTTGAATCTACAAGAGTCCGACAGCAGCCACTCCAACACAGTTGTAGAATCTGTCCAGAGAGTTGTCTGCTGGATAGTGAGAGTGATCTCATCTCTCAAAAGCTTTGCGAACTGTGCTCCTGCTAATGCTGCACATAGCTCCAAGCGAGGTATAGACTGTTGCCTTTTAGGAGCCACTCTTGATCTAGCCATAACAAAGGAAGTATGGATGACATCTTCTGTGTACTCTACTAAGTAAGCTACTGCCCCATACGCCCTCTCGGATGCATCGCAAAACACATGGAGGTCATACTTCCGTTGTACATCATTAGGAATGAGTAACAGCGAGGAATGGTTATGGCACTAAGATGCTGCAACTCACTTTCCCATGTGTTCCAGGCAGCATGAAGATCGGGAGGTAAGTTTGGGTCATCCCATTCTCTTTTTTTTGACCATAGCTGTTGAATGAGCACTTTTGCTCGTGTGGTGAAAGGCACAATGAACCCCAAGGGATCATACTGACTTGCCAGCACTTGATAGGCTGTTCTCATGGTTAGTGTGGCATGTTCAATGGGGCGATAGTGGTATCCTAATGTATCAGCAGCACAATTCCACCTGAGACCCAAAGTCGGCTCCATTGGATCAGTCTTGTTCTGCCCAAGCCATTGTTCTGCAGCCAAAGACCTTGCTTCGGTGGGTAGATGTGATATCACCGATGGCTGGTTGCTGGCCCATTGTCTGAGGTCAAATC
Organism: Meda fulgida; assembly: GCA_030578275.1. Taxonomy (NCBI): domain Eukaryota; kingdom Metazoa; phylum Chordata; class Actinopteri; order Cypriniformes; family Leuciscidae; genus Meda; species Meda fulgida. The sequence continues at coordinate 14,324,908 of CM060638.1, read as the reverse complement.
CACCCTCTGACAGGAGATTGCGCAGTTGATCGCTTGCTAGTTTGGCCTCGGATGTGGTTGGAAAGCTTGCCAGATAGTTATCCACATAAAAACTCTGTTGCACTGCTTGTAGAGCACCTGGGTAACTCTCTTGCTTATTCCGAGCATGCTGTTGCACAGCAAAAATGGCACAACATGGGCTGCTGGTTGTACGAAATGGCAAGACCTGCCATTCATAAACGTCTGGGCAGTTCTCAGAATGTAAATCTCGCCAGATGAAGCGGAGTAGAGGTCTGTCCTCAGGCAACAGGCGAACCTGATGGAACATACCGCTAATGTCTGCACTTACAGCCACGTGGTGTGGTCTAAATCTCAAAAGGACCCCTAACAGTGATGGGCCGAGTGCGGGCCCTGGCATAAGATGATCATTCAGAGACAGACCTTGATACCTGAATGAGCAATTGATGACCAGTCTTGGCTTATTATTGTGGCACACCAGGTGGTGGGGAATATACCAAACTTCCTCTGACTTGGTAACTTCTTCAGGTTGGAGCTTAGTAACATAACCTGCCTTAATGAGCTTATTAATCTCACCAGAGTATACAACAGCTTTTCCTGGGTCTCTCTGAAGTCTCCTCTCCGTGCTCCTCAAACTAGGCATAACTGATTGCATCGTGCTTATGAGTTTTGGAGCACCAGGTCTGCGGAGCAGCGGGGTGGCATATCGTTGAACTTCTTCAACCTTAATCCTCTGCGTTCGGCATTCAAGAAGTTTAATTGCCTCTTGATCTTCCTTGGATCGAACCACCAGTTTCTCATTCCGATAAGGCAGGACATCAATTTGCCACAACTTCTCAACATTACGACAGAGCAAGTCATTGGGACAAGCAGTTGACACGAATAGACACTGCTGTACGGAATCGTGGCTTGGTATGCCCTCCTCAGCTCCTTGTAGTGCCCACCCCAGAGCTGTGTGCACTGCAACTGGACCACCTTTAGGCCCTTGGCGAACTGGCCTATCCGCTGTGAGAAGATGAACATTATCCGATCCAATCAGTACCAGTGGACATACATTATGGAATGACTGTAACGGAAGCTCTCTGAGGTGAACGTACCGTTTATGAAGTCTCTGCACTGGATATGATTGCTCTACCAGGTCCAGACCCGAAGCTGTGAAGGCCCCAAGTATCGGGAAGTGCCTCTTCGGTTCACTCTTTGAAGAGATTTCCAGGTTAACTTTGGACCCAGAAAGGTGAGTGATGTCGGATCTTATTGTGCGTAGAGCCTTTTAACTGCAGCCTTTGGACGGCTATTGGCAAGATCATAGTTCTCTGCGCTCCGTCATCCAGTACAGCGTAAGTCTCCACTGACCTGAACTTGCTGTGTAGCAACACTGGAACCACTTTGAGAAGCATTCTGCAGGTCGCACTAGCAGGGGTGAGGTAAATGTGACTCTCCGATGTGCTTGATGTACTGTTTGTTGGATCATCACAGGCTATATGGTGAAGCACCTGAAGATGTATTCCACCACAATCACTGCATGGCTTTTTAAGGTTACATATCTCGGGTACATGTAATCGTGCACATCGCCAGCATCGCTTCCCATCTGAAATCCATTTTTGTAGATTCACAACCGACTGCTCTTTGATTCTATCACAGCGGGTAATGTAGTGCTCTTTACTGTTGCAAAAGAGGCAGTGTACCTTGAATGGTTTCTTCAGCTTGAACTCTTTGGGACGGGTAGAAAGCACAGCATCAGCAGGGGATGCACCGTGATAAACAGCTAGGCTTGATCCCTTTGGCTTATATGGAGGTTTCTCCTTTCCGGCTCCTGGAAGTTTCTCGTACTGGTAGCGCTGTACTAACCGAATAGACAGTCTTTGCTGCTGTGCTTTGACTTGTAGCCATCCAGCGAAGTCCTGCAAATTATAGGGGTTAAGACTTATGGAGTTGAGCTTCCCCTGTTGTTGAAGGAACTCGATGAAGCCATCCCGCAGATACTTTGGCAGCTTACTGAGTAGGCGATCTACATGTGAGTAGCAATTAAGCTCCATCCCTCTAGGTCCCTCTAGTGATAGTAACATGCTGACCAGGAGATGAACTCGCAAAGCAAAGCTCTGAAAGCTGTGACTATCATTGGGCTTAACATCTGATGATGTGAGGATGGCTGCTATCTCACTCTGGGCCAATTGATGAGGCTGGCCATACTGTAATTGAAGTGCCTGCATAGCTGCTGAATAGGGATATAAGGGATGCCGACAAGACTGTGCGATCATCTGAGCTTCAGGCAAAAAGAGGTTCCAACAGGACATGATATTTATATTTCTCTGTTAGTTCTGGGTAAGGCTCAAGCAAATTGTCCAATGCCAGCTTCAGGTTAGCAAATTCCCTTTCACTATCACTTGTGAAGTCTGGAATTTTAGGTTTAGGGGGGCCATACAATGTTCTCTGAGGTATATTACCACCCGATGGAGCTGCATTATGTGCTGGTATCAACTGTGAAGGAGCCACAACTGCAGCAGGGCTCACTGAAGGGAGTACACAAGGAATCATGTTTTGAGAGGGTAATGTTGACATCATTTTCTGATAAGGAGGGACATAACTGAATGAAGTAGATGCATTCACTGGCTGTATCTGCGAATGTGGTGCTGCAAGATAGCCATAAGGTGTCATGGGCTGCTGATAAACTGGTATTGGCGAAATCAGCTGCTGCTAAAGGGGCTGGAATGATGGTTCAGCCGTATTAACTACAGTTTGTTCGTGGAGGGGCAGAAATCTGGCAGAATGAGATGGAATTGGCTCAGATAGTGGTGGTAGTAACCGATGATGAGATACTGTACCCGAGGAGATAGGAGAATACAGTAAACCTGTAGGTTTTGATTGTTTTGGATGGATTGGAGTAAATCCAAGGTTGCGACTCTCTTCCTCTGTTCTAAGAACAGCACCTGTCCTATGTGACTTTTCCTCATGTCTCACTGATGTACATACAGTAGCCTGTTTGCCGACATGCGACACCATGTCATGTGAGGGTATAGGCGGAGGGCTTGATGAACTAGAATGTGTCGGAGAAAACTGTGGTGATGATGTAATAGCCTGCTCTCGTTCATTCTCTTCATTTTCCTCTTCTTCGATCAAAAATGATTTGATGTGTTCCATCATCTCGTTTCGGCGGTTCTTGCGTTTCTTAAGCCGCTCTAGTTTCCTGAGAAGATCATCCATTTCACATGTCTCCTCTTTCTCCCTTTCATTCATGGATTCCATAAGTTTAGACAATGAGTCCATACTCAGTATGTCCGCTTGATTCGGACTGGGCGTCTCTCGATGTCCACCTTGGCTGGAGGCTGCATCTGCTTGACTAGTATACACTGCAGCTGCTGCTCCTCTCTGCTCCTCTGACTCCCTCTGAACAGGACTGGAGGAGAGGGCAGGTCGGTGATGTAAGTCAAGGATGTAATCCTCAAGACGCTTGGGGGTCTGACGTCGACGTGACTGTCTTGTTTGAACATCAGCATATGGAAGTGATGCTGGTTTGTCATCTGATAACATTCTGAATCAGTCAAGCTCCGGCTCGAAGGACCATTTGTAGGGGATTGCCCCACTGAATACCGATTCTTTATTGTGCTTAACCGCTTCAGTACTCTGATCAAGGAGTAGGAGTCATCAGATCATTTCCACCTTTTATTTTTGTGCAGGATTTCACCATAGAAACATATGAACTATGCTTTGGAGGTAGTTTCTGCAATACACAAATAAACAGAAGTAAATAACTAAATGTAAAATGTACATGCCCACATACTGTTGTGATAAACAGTACGTTACCAACTAAACAATTGCAAAGCTCTGTCAAAGTGTTTGACAGAATAATAAGCAAGTAAATAGAATATAACAGAGCATATAAACAACGTAAGGTACATTCTACAGCGTCCTCATTATGGTATTAAAGTATAATATATATAGAATATCTTATACAGATGCATAACCATAGTTAAACGAGGTATGGCCAATATTAGCAAGATAAGCCACGATGCTAGCGGCACATTCACGTACGTTTCACATGACGAACTGATATACATAAAGATCGCGAAACACCCGCGATTTAAAGTCTTAATGTTAGAAGTAATCTTAGCAGTATAAACATCCAGTATTACAAACATAAAGCCAAGAAATAAACTCACTTCTTCAAGAACTTTTGTCCTGCACTCAGAGATGCTGCAAGGGTGAGAAAAGGCGTCATATAATGACAGCTCTGTATACGTAACGGAGAACGCGTCACTTACGTCAAAACCGCATCCAATGAAATCGCGTACTACATACTTTCCATATGCATTAAGTATTCCACATCATATACCCATAAAAGATATAGAATACATCAGTAGATAATATTTAAAGACATACAATATAAAGAATTCACAACACTACCTTTACAAATGGCTTTTTAGTTTAATATCAAAGCAATACTAATTGTGAAGAGCTGCTGAAGAGCTTCCCTCCGGCTTTTAATTAACAAACAACATGTTCTTTAAAGGCATAGTTCACCCAAAAATACAAATTCTGTATGAAAACTTTGTCTTCAGCGGAACAGTAAAAATAAATATTGAAGATAGAACTGCTCACTCTTTTCCAGTATTGTAAAATGTATTACTTTTGCACTATTTTCCATATCTTCTTAAGTTTTGTGTGAGGAAAAAAGCTAAAATCTAAGTTGTTATTCACTGAAGCTTTTATATATGGTGCTTTACTTTTAATGTAGTGCACAGGTCATATGGATGTGAAACAAAGTAAAGGTTAGTAAACGAGGATCCAATTTTATGACCCTTAGAGAAATACTGTAATGCATTTTGCACATACATTTTTTAAACATTTATAACATACCAAATCAATTAATAAAATGTGTGTGGATAGAAGTGAAGTGTTCACCAGAGGATCGCTGCCCATAAGGGGTGATTATCCTCCGGCCAGCTTCCTCTTGTCCATCTGCCAGTATTTATGAGTTGAGATTTCTCTCTATCTCTTTGTCTTTCTGTCTGTCAGAGCTAATTGAGAGTGCATGCAAAGAGCCTTTGACATTTTAGAAGAATCATAGCATAATCAAACACCTTCCACAGTGCTCTCTGTGCCTGTTTGTCTCTCGTTCTCACCCTGTCCCATTTCTTTTCTGATATTAGTTTTTTGGCACTCGCTGTCTCATTGCCTCCTCATGTGCTGTCACCTTTAATACATTCATGTTGTTTTTCTTTCTGTATTCCATTGCTTATATTTGAAACTTTGTTTTCTTGGCCATTCTTCCTTAGCTTCATGCTATGACAGATCAACCATAGTTTGTTAGCATGAATATTAAGATATGCATTGACATGCTGTTCTGTCTGCAAGTTTGACTAAGAACGACTCGTAATGGCACTAATGCAATTCAATTAATGTATAAGAACTTTTAGCTTGCATTAATTAGAGATTTTTATGTATATGATCAACAATGTGGCACCACATTTAGCTCTTAGCTACAGTTTTATATAATTATACATATGCATTTTTTGCATATGAGAGTTTGTGCTGTATCAAAAGCATCCATTCTGAATTGAAAGTACTACAGTGCTTCTGTGAACACATTCACCCAGCGCTGTCACAGAAATAAATGATTATTTCACTTACAATCAACTTCAAGAAGGCAGACAAAAAAATGAAAGCAGATGCACAATGACTGGCGGAAGTCACCCTCCAAACGCAGCATAAGAGAAATATGTAAATCAAACTGCCAGCAAAAAACACTGAGCATGAGGAATTACATTACATTGCTTAATGTCTCTCATGAACAAAAGGCTCCGAGTTAAGATTACTAATATTACTCTGTTATTATATCACTAGACATTGTAGTCGCATCCTTTACAGTATGACTGAATATGATCTTGTAATAAAAAAGTTAAAAAGTTGTCAGCCATCCCCAACATTTTTCATGATTTTCACAAAGCTTTTATGAATGTCTGAACATGCAATAAATCTAAAGTAAGAACAGAGCCTCTGCTTATAAAACAACAACAAAACGTTTCATTCTAGCTTCATGCATTATAATTTCATCAACACCTAAACATTTTGAACAAAAAGCTGAGAAAATCGTTTTTGTCAAAATGTGCATAAGCAATGCTTTTATCGCTTGTTTCTGCTTGTTTTTCGCGTGTGTTTTGATCCGGAGATTCTGTACATATTCAGACGATGCACAATAGCGCCCCCTACCCTATAACAGGGAAAACACCTAAGCCAGAAAATTCTGTCAATGGTGGGAAAGAGTAGCCTGGCTCCGCCCTCCTACGTACTTCCACTCAATTTTCATTTTCCTTCAGCACTTCTGTACTAATGAAATGTACGAGAGTCTGGTAGGACCAGGCTAGGGAAAGTGCTGGCTCTGTCCGAAATCGCATACTCTCTTGAGTAGCCCATAGGAAATTATTTCTGAATAAGTAATTAATTCACGACCGCTAAAAAAGTATGCTTATAAATGTAATCTGGATGCACTACTTTTGCCATGTTGTCATTATCATGTGACCAGCGTCAGTTATGCTGCTTCACTGCCATTCTCAAATACTCTCCCGTGGCCATCGTATGCACACTTCAGAATCTCACCGGAAGAAGTACTGTAGGTCATCCCGGGACTTTTTGCCTACTTTTTTATGAGTAGGCCTACTGTGAATTCGACATACTTCATTTGTGACATTGCTACTCTTTTTTGCCTACTATATAGTAGAGAAGTATGCAATTTCAGATGCAGCTGTTGTCTCATAAATTATGGAAAATTCCGTCAAAGTTGAAGGAGTTTCCGCTTCTTCAACCGGAAAGAGTTGGAGTTATCATGAGAAATCTAATTTTCCTTAATCTTTTGAGATAAGAGTGTATTTTACTTTAAAAGCACGCTGCAAAAATGACTTGTTCTGACATTTAGAAAAATGAACATATGAAAAGCCACATTTACATATTACTGATTAGGGTTACACTTTATTTTAAGGTGACATAGTTACATTGCACTCAAATAAGTATATTAATTAACTACATGTACTTACTGTATTACTGTTAGGGTTTGGTAATAACATGAAATTATGCATATTTTAACTTGTTTATATTTTTACAAGATCTCTGATCTTAACAGTTCGTACAGCACAAGTCGGCCCGGGTTGTTCTGTAATCTTGTCACACTAGCTATGTTTCCTAAAGTTGTGAATTTAACTTATGCACAAACTTGGAACATATCGCATAACACATTTGCGAAAAAAGCAACGTTTCCATCCCATGTGTTCAAGAACAAAATAGTCACTTCCTGGGAAATTGAGGCAAAGTATCTCTATTAAAAATGGAAGTCGCTGCAATCGGGGAAGCTACTGTGGCTTTTTTCGCCTACATCATAAATAACTTGCGTCTCAGAGTGCACAGACAAAACGCAATAAAAGCTGTCATGTTACCCTGCGTTTGGATGCCTGGTGTTTTGGAAACGGAATCATGTGAGACACTTCTGGGAGGTCATTATACCCAATCATTCTGATGACAGACTTTGGCTCAGGCATTTCAGAACGATCAAACCAACATTTGAGATGCGGCCCGCTGGTTAGCCAAGTTATACAATTACATCCACTGAGGCAGTCACAGCTTTTTTTGCTGCACATCAAAGGATATATTCGTTTTATGCATTATTTCTTATCAGATAAAAAAAATGTTGCGCCTCATTTGAGCGCGTAAGTTCTTTTATGTGCATTTTTAGAATTTATGCACATCTTGACGTTTCCATGCAGTGTTTTTTATGCCAATATACCAAAATGTGCATAAAAATAAGTGGATGGAATAACAGAAGCTTTGCAAAGAGGCTTTTACTGAATCTTTAGGAAGTTATCCCTAAAATGTATATTCTGTCATCATTTAATCACCCTCATGTCATTCCAGTCTTTTCTTTTTTCTGAGGCACACAAAAGATTTTAAAGAACAGGTTAGGTGCCTATTGATTGTATGGACAAAAAAAAGAAAGAAAAATTCTAAAAAAAAAACTTCTGCTTGTAGATATAGTCTAAATAAAATAAAATAAAATGAAACTACATCCAAATACATTATTTTGAATTTGAATTTGAAACTACAATATGATCCCTTTAATAAAAGTGAGATTGGTGTGGTTGGTTTAGCTTCACACGATGAAATCTTGATCTCGCATTCATTCTGTGCACAGACTCATTACCTCAGCCTCTGTGTGCTGTGCCGTACAGGCAGTGTGTTCATTCATTAGGCGTGACTGTTGCTATTGTCAGCTTGTGTTCTCTGGGCTTTTCGTACATGAATGAGTGTGGCGTTAGCAACAATACTGGATCCCTCATCCTTATTCACAGTAACAGCATGCAAAACTGGCTTGTGCACCACCACCAACGCAGGATTTAATACAAACTTCCTCCCTTTTTAAGGTATGATAGAAACAGTTTTTCCACTGTGCGAATCCTTGTCATTGATGTCACATCTTTTACTCCTCTCTTGCTTTATCCCTTGTTCTGACCTTACACATTCCCTCCTAATACACTCCTGTCATTTCTCTTTATTTTCAACTCTCTTCTCCTGCCTCACAAGGACCGTCTGAACCGGCGGCTCTGATAACACAAACTCCACATGCGCTCCTCTGCAGCATCACACTGACTGATATAGTGCACAGCTCTCGTGGATTAGCCCATCGATCTGCTCTAATCAATCCCACAGTCCCCAGAGTGTGCAGGAGACTATCAGAGATTCATCTGGGCGTGGATTTGCGATTCATTGTAGAGATCAAAATGACACTTTCATTCCATCATGCTTGATTTGATATATTTGTATCTTACCGTATTTTGATAAACTGTACAGTACAAAAAGTAAAAAACACTTTCATTACAATTAATTATTCAAATGAATAATTATTCATTATTATTAATATTCATATGAATAATAATTAGGCAAATATACAAATACAGGTCCTTCTCAAAAAATTAGCATATTGTGATAAAGTTCATTATTTTCCATAATGTAATGATAAAAATTAAACTTTCATATATTTTAGATTCATTGCACACCAACTGAAATATTTCAGTTTTTTTTATTGTTTTAATACTGATGATTTTGGCATACAAACCCAAAATTCCTGTCTAATTAAATTAGCATATTTCATCCGACCAATAAAAGAAGTGTTTTTAATTTAAAAAAAAAAAAGTCAACCTTCAAGTAATTATGTTCAGTTATGCACTCAAGACTTGGTCGGGAATCCTTTTGCAGAAATGACTGCTTCAATGCAGCGTGGCATGGAGGCAATCAGCCTGTGGCACTGCTGAGGTGTTATGGAGGCCCAGGATGCTTCGATAGCGGCCTTAAGCTCATCCAGAGTGTTGGGTCTTGCGTCTCTCAACTTTCTCTTCACAATATCCCACAGATTCTCTATGGGGTTCAGGTCAGGAGAGTTGGAAGGCCAATTGAGCACAGTAATACCATGGTCAGTAAACCATTTACCAGTGGTTTTGGCACTGTGAGCAGGTGCCAGGTCGTGCTAAAAAATGAAATTTTCATCTCCATAAAGCTTTTCAGCAGGTGGAAGCATGAAGTGCTCCAAAGTCTCCTGATAGCTAGCTGCATTGACCCTGCCCTTGATAAAACACAGTGGACCAACACCAGCAGCTGACATGGCACCCCAGACCATCACTGACTGTGGGTACTTGACACTGGACTTCAGGCATTTTGGCATTTCCTTCTCCCCAGTCTTCCTCCAGACTCTGGCACCTTGATTTCCGAATGACATGCAACCACTGAGCAACAGTCCAGTGCTGCTTCTCTGTAGGCGCTTCTGCCGCTGTTTCTGGTTCAAAAGTGGCTTGACCTGGGGAATGCGGCACCTGTAGACCATTTCCTGCACACCCCTGTGCACGGTGGCGCTAAGAGGGGGTGCAAAGAAATTTTTTGCATCAATAAATTTAATATTAGGCATTTATTGCATTTTACTTAATTTTCCATTTTACCTTAAAACTATACCTTTAAAAAGTCACATTGTAAAGTGTACACAGTAATTAAGCACGTTATCAATTTATTTGATCTTTATTATTCCCTTATCAGCTCTTTGAATCAATAATGGTTTAATAAAAGTTGCAAGCATCTATGTTGTCTATGGACAGTCCCACTGGCCAGAAAAGATAATGAGGGCTTTAAAAATACCGTGAGCTAAATAAACGAGCGCATTTGTGCTTTAAAAAATGCAAACAAAATGGAAAAGAGCGCAGGGCGTTGAGTCGTGTTTTTAAAAGTTGAACTTTTAACTTGACTTGGTGTTTTAGAAACGTGGCACGAGAAACTGAAAAAGCATTACCTCTAAAGCATTTAGATTACCTCAAATACCTCTAAAGCATTTAGATTGAAAACAACCTTTTCTCTTTTCATCACCACTAGGCTAGGGTGAACAAAGTACAAGAATTTATATTAATATATAAAACCAATAGCAGATTACAAGAGAACAATACGTCTGTTTTTATATTTTGAGCTATTCAGAGACGTGTCAGAATATCGCTCCGTTATGATCACTCTGTCAGGGTTCTGTCACTTCTGTCTAGTTTATTTCTTGGTTTTATAACAGAGCTCTGACACTCCTGTTTTGTCATGTCTTTGTGTGGGCACGCGGTTTTTAGCGTTCTCGAGCTGTGAACTCTCTTGTCTGTATGCCTGGTTACATGTGCGGGGCGTGGTGTTTGGATCCCGGCACATCTGTCTAGTTTGGTTTCGGTTCTGTGTCGGGATTCGGACATTCATGCTCTGCGTGTTTGTCCTCTGTTGTGAGCGCACAGGATGAGCTTACGCTTGTCTTAGGGTTAGGGTTAGTGCATTTTCGAGTTCCACAGGCCATACGCTCCTCTGTCCACGTGTGTTGTGTTTTGTGTAGCACGCGGTGTTTACATGGTCCGCGTGCTTTCATGTCATGTTTTGTCTTGTGTTGCGTAGCAGACAGCTTGTCTTTTACACTAGCTGTGTGTTTTCATGTTGTCAAGTTCTGTGTGAACATGTGGCTTATGAGTGTTCTCATTAGCTGCGTGTTCATGTCTTGTTTTGTGTGAGCACGTGCCTTGTAATTTGTTTTACTGGCCATGTGCTTGTTTTAGTCATGTTTGGTGCGAGTACAGGGCTTGTATGTTTCCTTGTGCCATGTGCTTTCCTGTCATTGTCTAGCTCCGCCCATCTTGTTACCTGATTATTGGTTCATCTGCCCCACCTGTCCTCTTCTTGTTTGCTCCTTATTTATTCTCCCTGTGTTTTCAGTGCTGTGCTGGATCGTTGTTTAATGTTACCTCTTGTGTCAAGTCAAAGTCAAAGTCAAAGTCAAGTCAAAGTCAAGTCAAAGTCAAGTCAAAGTCAAGTCAAAGTCAAGTCAAAGTCAAGTCAAAGTCAAGTCAAAGTCAAGTCAAGTCAAGTCAAGTCAAGTCAAGTCAAGTTTTCCCCCTCGGGGTAGTTTTTGTTTGTGTTTTTTCTTGTTTTTTTATTAAATAAAAGCCCAACAACTCTGCACCTGAGTCCTCGCTCCTTTCACCACCCCCACACCTGACTCTTGATGTGGAGCTTAATATTATCGCTATTCACTAATGTGCGCGTTACCTGTGTGTGGCCTAATTGACTCCTCCCCCAATCAAGATCTTAGGCTTGTTTGAGATGCGCCTTGCCTCGCCTGAAATGTAGTCGAGAGTAGGCGGCTGCAGTGAGAGGAGCAGTGAAAAAAGCGCAGGCAAGCCGGACAGATCGCTCTTCTCGCAGTGGATATGACATGTGAGATCAAAGGCAGATATCGCGGGATTCACGGGATTCACACTCATGCACGGTGTTGCTAATAAACTGGATGTAATTTAAGTTTTGTTGCTTGAATATGAAAATAAATATAATGAACAAGACACCCAAAGTACTTATTTAATTCCATTTTAAATAGGCCTACAGGTTTATGAATCATTTTTTCTTTAATACAGATGTTTTTTTTTTAAATTACATCACATAGATCGCACTGTCAGAGAGTTTGGGGATATCCACACATAATTTATACACATAAAACATGATATCAGAGTTTTAAAATCAAACATTTTAAAAGAGAACAATACATCACGGTTGTTTAAACCAATGAGCATTAAGTTGTGCCGTCAGCAAGTCGTTTCCCATCATGCTTTTGATCAGCGCAGTCGGTGGAGAGCAACTGCGCGCAACTGCAGAATCCGACACGCGCGCCTTGCGGTCGCGAGAGTTTTTTGACACACGTCAGCATGACATCAGAGCAAGGCGGACCGCACTCGGACACATTTCTAACCGGCATGCATCTCGCGCTGATCACCGGTGATCGATTCTGCGCAGATTTTGCTCATCTCAAACAAGCCTAATTATATATATATATATATATATATATATATATGTGTGTGTCAAAATTATTGCTGATTTGTAAGTTTTTATAAATGCAATTAGCAAGCAGTTTATTAGATTTTGATAAGTAGATACGAGTTGGTTTTGAATGCATGAAAAACAAGGGAGTAATCCATCAGCCGGAAACTGAAGCTTCCCTTGGGGGCCGCCATTGTAGCAGAACTTTACCTGTTAGCATTCCATTGACTCCCATTCATTTTGGAGTCACTTTGACAGCGAATAACTTTACATCTGAGGCGTCCAAAGACTCCATTTGATCATTATTTATTTGTAAAGAAACACGACAATGTATAAAAGGCTCCATTACTTTGTATCTTACGTTATGGCCCCATAGAAGCCGTTTTTGTAAAAATAGGCTAACAATTGCGTCATAACCACTCGACTCTCTGTTGCAAATTACCGTATAGACAGGCGGAGAAGCTCGCAGGCAATCGGGAGGACATGGAGGCATAAAGTCCGATAAAATCGAGGGAGAAGCCCATAGAGAGTCATAAAGTTGATCCTGCTGCTAGCTCATGGACAGCTAATACTCACACTCTCCGTCTCTGCAAGGTTCGGAGGGGAATGATTCAGATTTCTCTTGGCACAGCTACTAGAATACAGACAACTGTCAGACATGTTTCTCACGTCACATCTACGTCGTCAAGCTTAGTTTGAGTGATGGAAGTGACCATCAGGAAGTGAGTGCTTCTAATTGGCTTCACTTTTCTCCGTTGAAATCTATGGAGTCGCTATGTCCATTTCTTTTACTGTCTATGATGAAAAAGATCTGCCCAGGTGTTGCAAACATGGCCGCCGAGTGAACTGACTTGAAAGGGACTTGAAGTCAAAATACTAATACTAAAATACATGAAGAAAATATGTAGAGAGACACCGATAGAGAGACATCTGTAGATCAAAAACACTCGTAAAAAATTTTCTGAGAGTAGATGAGAACAAGGGGTATATGCCTGTGTGTGCATGTGAGTGTAATAGAAAGAGAAGAAATGATTGATTTGTGATCTTTAAATAAACTCATGGTCTCATCTCCAGCTGGGTCGTTGTTCTGAGCCTGGAGAACTGTCAATCATGCAACACCTCCTGCTCTTTAGCTACAGAGAGAAGCACAGCTGTGTGCATGTCTGGTTCAATAGCAAGCGACAGGTCGACAGACAGGCAGGCAAGCAGACAGGTAATCTAAAGCAGCAGTTCAAAGAGAAAGTGCAGTGCTTTGTAGACTTTGCTATGATGTATGACTCCTCCTTTCTTATTTTCAGCTCTCGAAATGAAGAGTACATGATGGTAAGATAAGAATAGATTTTCATCATATAAGTTTATCTAGGGAAGTGCTCTCCAATTAGTGGACTGCAGACCAGATTTGGTTCCAGCAAACTGTAGACGATGAAAAAGAGGCATACTTTAGCATACAAAAAAGAAGTAGGCCTACTTATGGAAATAATGTACTTTAAAAGAATATACTTACGAGCGAACTGAATGTAATGTTTCAGGACACTTTAATTATTTACAATTAAATAAAAATGTATTATAGTTTACATGTATATTAAATGCAATTAGTTGAATTTAAGAGTGATTTTTTTTGGCACAGTTAAGTTGGACTTATGTGCATGTTTATATGTAATGGTTAAAGTGTTCTGCCAAGTGTACTTTCAAGCATTTATGGTAAACTAAAATATGCTTTAATGACATTTAAATTGAAACTTGTATGTCATGTATTTAAATATATTTATAATTACACATTTGTAATGATGTACTTTAAAGTAAAACTTTGCCTTTATTATAAAGATCAAATTTTAAAAGTGTGTCATGATGAAGGTGTACTCTCAATAAATACACTTAAGTGTCCTTTTTATTTCATTTGTAAGATTTTTGGTACACTACAATTCCACATTCAATTAAGTGTGCTTATTTTTCACAGGAGTGGTTCTCACAAATATTTAATTATTTACTCGCCCTTTTTTGGGTACAAAAGAAAATATTTTGAAATATCTTATAATATACAGTGAAGAAAATAAGTATTTGAACACCGTGCTATTTTGCAAGTTCTCCGACTTAGAAATCATGGAGGGGTCTGAAATTGTCATGGTAGATGCATGTCCACTGTGAGAGACATAATCTAAAAAAAAAATATCCAGAAATCACAATGTATGATTTTTTAACTATTTATTTGTATGATACAGCTCTGCAAATAAGTATTTGAACACCTGAGAAAATCAATGTTAATATTTGGTACAGTAGCCTTTGTTTGCAATTACAGAGGTCAAACGTTTCCTGTAGTTTTTCACCAGGTTTGCACACACTGCAGGAGGGATTTTGGCCCACTCCTCCACACAGATCTTCTCTAGATCAGTCAGGTTTCTGGGCTGTCGCTGAGAAACACGGAGTTTGAGCTCCCTCCAAAGATTCTCTATTGGGTTTAGGTCTAGGCCACGCCAGAACCTTGATATGCTTCTTACAGAGCCACTCCTTGGTTATCCTGGCTGTGTGCTTCGGGTCATTGTCATGTTGGAAGACCCAGCCTCGACCCATCTTCAATGCTCGAACTGAGGGAAGGAGGTTGTTCCCCAAAATCTCACAATACATCCTCTCCTTAATACAGTGCAGTCGCCCTGTCCCATGTGCAGAAAAACACCCCCAAAGCATGATGCTACCACCCCCATGCTTCACAGTAGGGATAGTGTTCTTGGGATGGTACTCATCATTCTTCTTCCTCCAAACACGGCGAGTGGAATTATGACCAAAAAGTTCTATTTTGGTCTCATATGACCAAATGACTTTCTCCCATGACTCCTCTGGATCATCCAAATGGTCATTGGCAAACTTAAGACGGGCCTTGACATGTGCTGGTTTAAGCAGGGGAACCTTCCGTGCATGATTTCAAACCATGATGTCTTAGTGTATTACCAACAGTAACCTTGGAAACGGTGGTCCCAGCTCTTTTCAGGTCATTGACCAGCTCCTCCCGTGTAGTTCTGGGCTGATTTCTCACCTTTCTTAGGATCATTGAGACCCCACGAGGTGAGATCTTGCATGAAGCCCCAGTCCGAGGGAGATTGACAGTCATGTTTAGCTTCTTCCATTTTCTAATGATTGCTCCAACAGTGGACCTTTTTTTACCAAGCTGCTTGGCAATTTCCCTGTTGCCCTTTCCAGCCTTGTGGAGGTGTACAATTTTGTCTCTAGTGTCTTTGGACAGCTCTTTGGTCTTGGCCATGTTAGTAGTTGGATTCTTACTGATTGTATGGGGTGGACAGGTGTCTTTATGCAGCTAACGACCTCAAACAGGTGCATCTAATTTAGGATAATAAATGGAGTGGAGGTGGACATTTTAAAGGCAGACTAACAGGTCTTTGAGGGTCAGAATTCTAGCTGATAGACAGGTGTTCAAATACTTATTTGCAGCTGTATCATACAAATAAATATTTAAAAAAATCATATATTGTGATTTTTAGATTTTTTTTATTTAGATTATGTCTCTCACAGTGGACATGCACCTACGATGACAATTTCAGACCCCTCCATGATTTCTAAGTGGGAGAACTTGCAAAATAGAAGGGTGTTCAAATACTTATTTTCCTCACTGTAAGTTTTGATGTTTTGGACCCTATTGATCTTCACTGTATAAACAAACATGGACAAAAATATCTTCTTTTCCGTTCCTATATATTTTTTTATAGAAATATATATTTATTTAAACTTTTTAAAACAAAAAATATTATCTGAAATTCATTTTGGATTATTTCATAGCTATACAACATACTTGCTCCTGTAATAGTGAACTGTACTGTATGTTATGATTGTTCAGACCTTTGCTGGGAGGGAAATTTGGAGATTTGACCTTTTTTATGTGAACAGCTATGGCCTGGAATACGTTATGTTCCCTTCACCTGTCATCTAATCGACTCAGATGAATACAGATACATCTGAGAATGAAATGTTATCTACAGATGAGATCTTATATGGAGACAAGCCATCATCGCTGTACACATGGCTACATTAACCATCAGATTTGAGCGTGTCTGTGTGATGTAGAGTTTCAGAGTGTTATCTCTGTGAACTCTGACCCTAATTCAGCTCCATTTGCGTCTCATGCACATTGAGAGAAAGAGACAAACACTCTGACTCCTGTCAGCGTGGAGTAACTGGCAATTTCAACCAATTTATCTTGTGGTTTCAGAAGGGGGAGGTAGAAATTGTTCCTGCTTAACCGTTTCTCTTTTCTTCCCTCCATCCAAATCTTTTCTTTTCTGTACTGTTCTCTCCTTCTCCTTTCAATGTGCTGTAATCTCATACAATGAGATTACAATGGATTAGAATGAGTACCTAGTGAGATAGTGATTGGCTTTTTGTCTTTTAAAAAAAAAAAAAAAAAACAGTTTGACCGGGCACACTGGGCCGCCACACTTGATTAACTACCATGGTGTGTGTGTGTGTGTGTGTGTGTGAAAAACAGACAGGCTGAGAATGTTTTTTTTTTTTTGACAGCTGGCAGGAAACAATGTTTTATTAGTACTGTATTGTTCCGAATTTTTCTTAGAAATACATCTGAAAAAAACGAGGTTGTCTTATATTCAGGGTCTAGACCAGTGGTTCTCAACCTCTCCTGTAGTGACCCCATGACAGGCCATGTTTCTGTTTTAACCCTGAAATGGCACACCTGATTCAATTAATTAAAGGCTGAATGAGTAGGTATTAGAGTAGGAAGAGTAGGAATTAGTCAATTAATCAAATAGTCAACTACCCATTAAGCCTTTAATTGAATCAGGTGTGCCATTTCAGGGTAAAAACAGAAACATGGCCTGTCAGGGGGTCCCTGCAGGAGAGGTTGAGAACCTTTTGCATGTCCATAATACACCTGCAACAATAGGTGGCGCCAAATACGCATAAAACGAGTGTGCCAAGAAATACAAGTAATGTTAGAAGATCGTAAGCGCAAAAAAGACGGTCTTAAAAACGCAAACAGTAAAAGAAAAACCTACCATCTAAGAGCTGCGTGACTGTCATGTCTGCGTATCTCACTGATGGGATCATCTTTGAAATGTGCTGTACAAAAGACGTATAAAAGGGAGTGGTATGTAAATATAAATTCATATTTTTGACAAGCAATAGAAGTTTTGTTCCTGAATGAATTAGTGTGTTTGAACTAAACAGTTAACTGAACGATTCAGTGACTTATATACAGGGTACTTAAAAGCCTTGAAAAAGTCTTGAATTTGATCATCTCAAATTAAGGCCTTAAAAGCCTTGAATTTAGTATACAAAGTCTTGGATTTCGTTACAAAGGTCTTATTTAGTTTTTACCAAAAGTAACTGCAGTTTGACTAAAAATTGACAAAAAATGCAAAGACTTTTCGTCAACTACAACTATAAAAAACAGGATGACTCAAATGTGATTAAGACCAATAAGCATTTTCGTCTGAAGACTAAGACTAAATCAAAAATGGCTGCCAAAATTAACACTGGCCTACACACACGTGCGCGCTACAATGCTGTTGCGTATGTATTAAATATGACTGATATATAATTCAATATATATTTAATTCAAGTAACCTCCTTGTACATAATTATTTTCTAGGGTTTAAAATGTATACAGATTTGACATTTTCCCCTCACACTTCTGTCGGAATGGGTACGAAGTTGGCATTGAATTTCATTTGAAATGGTCTTAAAAAGGTCTTAAAAAGCCTTGAATTTAAGTTGGAGGATCCTGGGGGTACCCTGTATATAGGCAGTCACCTTTTGAGTTCCTGAATGAATCAGTGTGTTTAAATGAGTCTGTTGTGAATGAATCATGTGTCTGAATGAATCCTTAAATAAATGATTCACTGACTCATTCATAAAGACATTCCCTTGTTGCCACCTACTTGCGTAACTATTTAACATGCAAATAAGTCTCAAAACTCCCCAGCACTAATGCTCCGACTGACAGTCCTTCTGGAACAGGGCATGTGAGCAGAGAGGGGGCGATTATATTTCCTCCAGAGTGGAGAGCGCCTTTCTGACGATTACGCTTGGGGCCGCTCGCTCAACCCAGAATGCCCTTTGTCATATGATGGTTTGAGACTCTGTGAAATAAGTAATGGGTCTAAGGTTATGGAGCTCAAATGTTGTTTTAATAAAGTTGTGAACCTTATACCCATGTGGAGAAACTGAGTTAGCAAAGATTTTTTTTTTGTGATATACTCACAGTGAAGTTTTTTTCCATTCATTGCTTAGAGGTAAAAATAAGTTTGAAATACCTTCGCAGCAGTATACAGTAGCTACTGTTAGTAATAGCTCATGCTCCTGAGAGAGACATTGGTGCTGCGCTTTCCTCTCAATAACAAAATTAACACTACAGAAATGACAGCAGAAAAGAAAGTAGTGCAATTGGGCACAATCCAGTCAAGTCACGGCACGTTTATTTATACACTTTATACAATATATTGCTTTAAAGCCACAAATATTATAACCATTATCTATAGGCCTGCTGTAATTGAGCATAGAGCTAAATATACTCTGTTCTGGAACAAACACAGATAATTTGCGGAGTGATACAAAAAATGTAAAGTCCCAGTGCTGGTGGATTTTAGTACTAAAATTCACTCATAACAGCCAATCAAATCTGAAGACCAGAAGAAACTGGTGATGTTTTGAATTGTGATTGAAATGAATTGAAATATGTTTAAAGTGTACAACTCTGTTGGCCTTGAATATCAAGGAAAATGATTTTTCTTATGACCCTTATTAAAGGGGTAATCCTCAGAGTCAAACAATACTGGAAGATATTAATTTCAGATTTCAGAGTCAGGACAGGGTTGGGTTACAGCTGAGTCCTTCTCATCCTCAGCACATCATCCTGATACTTTGAGCAAGAGGGATATTTAGTCCAGTGAGAACAGGTCAGAGTGTGCAAGTGAGAACACAGTGGCTTGTAGAGTATTTTTCAAACAGACTGCATTTCTTTATGTGAGGCAGGCAGAAGGGAGAATGTGTGGCATGAATTGAAAGATGCTGAAGAGCTTAGAGATCCCAATATTTGAAAGAGATGTCAGGTGGCTGAATGTTACAGCAAAGAAAGGAAATGGAGCGAACAGATTTTAAAGTACCCTCAGAAAGAGTGAGTGAAGAACGACGTTTATGGGAGCATCTGAGATAAGTGAGGGCATAAATTTGCTCCTAGGCAGATGGTTCATGCCATGTTAGGGCATCAAGAATAGTGAGAGACATGACATCTCAGCTGTTTGTTCATCACTAAAGCTGTGCCTCAAGATGTCTGTATAGATCAGGGCAGATGTTTCTGAACTCTCTCTGACTCTGACTTTCAGTGCCCGCTTGTTTTGTTTTATTGCAGTCATTATGGTATATTATGGTTTTAATAGTCAACTGTGGTTGGTCCCCACATGCATGGAAACCATGGAGGTTTTTGAGCAAATAACACAAGCCATGAAAGCCATGTGACTGATCGCTCTGGACTGGAGTCACAGGAATATTCCTTATTCAGAGCCGCACCATGACAGGTATGAAAAGCTGTATAAAGTTCCAGATCACTTGTAATTTTCCACAGTAATTTTCATATTGTCGGCAGTTTGTCTCTTGAAATTTCTTGGAAAGATATTTTGCTGTGTTTTGTCAGCAGAACAATCCAAAAACGCATTAAATGACAGTACAACCCACTGAAGAGACGGATATCTATCCCCCATAGCCTCGGTTTCATTCCCGCTAAAAATCAAAGATGATGCTGCTGTGAATAAGGTTCATGATGATGTCTTGACAATGCTGAATGAATTAAATATTTGTTTTAATAATGAAAACTATAACATACTTGATTATAATTTCCATTATAATTTAAATGTAATATAATATAATAAAGAAAATAAATATATTATCATTCAAAAAAATATTATTTTGACTTCCGGCTTTCCGTGTTTTCACTGTTATACAGTAGGGGGCGCTATGACACATCTTCTGAAAGAGTATTGAATGGCCTCCCTGATCAAAACACAAGTGAAGAAGAAGCAGAAGCCGACTATATCATATGCAAGCAGATACATATGTAAAAACAGATCACCTGAGTTTTGATGATCGTTCTGAATCCGATATGGATTCAGCTAATGAAAGCTGAGGGTCTGTTCTTTCTTTTTATATTGCATATTCAGATATTCATAAAACAAAATATTCTTGGGGCCATGATCATTTTGTGAAAATGATTAAAAATTCTTGTGGTGGCTGGCAACTTTTTTTAAAATGCTGGTGTTTTTTTTTAAGTAATACTTATTGAAAAAATTACAATATTTGACAAATTAAATATAACTACTTTTAGATTGTTGTCAATGGAGAAAGTTGCATTTTAAAGCCCCACGGTATAGTTATAGTACAGCAGCAGTGATCCAGTATCATTTATATACTATTATAGTTTTTGTACTATAGTATTTTAATTTATTTTCTGTTTTAATTTAAAAGTTTTAGCTTTTGTTTTTATTATTTTTTTTGAATGTCTAAAGTTTTAGTTTATTAAGGTTTTTCTTCAGTACCTCAACTTAAACCTAAACTAAAATGAGAAATGTTGCATTGGGCAACTATCTGGAATAAAAAAAAAATATATATATTATTTTATTTCAATTTATTTTATTAAATGTTGTCATGATTTTAGTTTTAGTGAACAGTAATAACCCTTGTGTGATCTTGACCTCCTCTCTGACCTTTATCCTCTGGTGGTTGTTTTCACCTGTGTGCAGGTGTGTGGTTGAAGGCCACGCGGGGCTGTCGCATGAGAGAGAAGCGGGCGGACTTCGTAGCCGGCTGTCTCGGTGGACGGGTCATCGCTGCGGGCGGACTCGGTAAGTAACTGCCAATGTTGAATGGATTATGTAAATAAGATCAACTGAGCTTAGAAAACCGGGAACGAAATCAACAAAATGCAGTGCAGAGACTTGTCATTTTTCAGAACAACCTGCGGCAGAAACTCTTAATAAAATGCCATATCAAGCAAATGGATTCATTATGTCAGGTCCTTATGTGCAGCCATGAGTAAGTACTGTGCACTAATGTCACCTAGCAACAAGAATCTACCTCACAGTACATCGACAACGATTACAGGCCACATCTGAACAACTTTACGAACTCTGTGACCTTCTCTTAGGAAGCAATCCGTAATTTGCATTGATTTTTTTAGCGTGTAGTTCGATCAACATTCCTTTATCCATTTGTTTCAATCATAAACAGAACTTAGTTTTAATTGGAAAGTCAAAGAATCACACTTATCTTCATTGTGAATCAATGAAAATGTGAAATCGCTCAATGACAGCCTGTTCCCTAGACTGGCATGTCTTTAAATGAAATTATTTGTTCATTTGGCTCTTTCCGCTCCAGTGAAGAGGCTCTGAATATCACTCAAATACTGCCTTATTTCTTTCCAGTCTGTTTGTCTGTGGCTACATTACTAGAGGGAGAAATCGAGATTTTTTCAAGAAATGTCAGCTCAAAGAGTGGGCGAGACGTTTCTGAATCTTCCCAAAAAATGATATTTAGGGCAGAGCATTGCAGATTATACATGGCACATTTTTATTTAAGCTTTTTCTATGTCTAGAAATAGACAGAATTTCAGGCATCACAGGAGCCGATGGAGGATTGTGTGCGTGTATTAGAATGTGAGAACATTCACATTTGACTACTTCCTTTTTCACCTGCTCAATTTATCCTCTTTTAGTTGTTGTTACCTCTTTCTACCCCGTCTCCCCTTCATGTCTTCATGTCATGTTGCAGGTGTGTCTTTCCTCCCTTCGTTTTTAGTCACTGCTGTTGCTGTTTGTTTTCTTATCTGGTGCTGTTTCTGAGCTATTTTTGTGTCTCTTTCCGTGGCGGTTTAGTCTTTTCATCTTCTTTTTCTTCTGTTCTTCTTTTAAACTGCCGTTGTTGGACACTCGGTCTACACACACACACACACACACACACACACACACACACAAACGGATATATAATGATATAACTGCAAGAGATACTTCATTCCCTGTAGCTCCTCATGTCCTTCCAGAATTAATGGCTGCTATTAGGTCCATATTGGAGATGATGTTTGGGAAATTGCTCTTCAGATGATTTCCTCCTCTATCATCTATGGCCTCATTCAAATGTACTCTGTTATACCCATATATGATCATTAGTTAAGGCATTACAGCCTTTCCAGGGTGAATCTATTAAGGTAATTAGGATTGATTTACTCAATAGCTGTTTTGTTTGTCATATTTGGATGATTATGTGACATGTTACCAAAAATTGTCAAAATCAGAATCAGAAATAATAAAATTCTCTTTCTGATTCTGTCCTTTTTGCCATTCGGTTGATAACTCATTTTTCACACTCTTCCTTCTAGTCCCATTCACTATGTAGTGAATGATTGACAGTTTTATGCATTACATGCATGACTGCATAAAATGCCTCAGTTGCCTAATGTTCTCTCATGTGTCTTGTGAGTTCAGTAAGATGTCACCACAGACATGAGCAGAGACACGGTTTCCAGTTTTCCATCCTCTCTTTCCACTATGACAGCTGCTCTCAGTTGTAGCTTGAGAAAACCTGGCACCGTGTTGTTTACATCGTTACTATAACAACCATTGTAGATACTCTGGATATTTGCAACACTATATGAGCAAACAAATCAGATTATGCTTTATAAATGGCTTTTGTGTTGTCATTGTACTTAACCACAACAACACAATATTGTATGTTTACTATAGTGATAAACAACAACAGCAACCAAAAATATTTGGACGAAATAGCAAGAAAAATGTATTTTCAGTTTCAACCCAAATAGAGTAGCAATATGTACAATTTGTTCAGCTGAAATATCAAGAGGCGGCTTGTTGCCAAAGAATTTAACTACAATTGTTTTAATTTATCACCTGAGAACACTAAAACCAGAACAGCAAAAAGAGTTCAATTACCCAAATTTAATTACCCAAACTTTAGTTTTGGTTTCAGTTTTCGACTAAATGAAAACATTCGTTTCAGTGCATTATTAATTTACATATTGTCAGTTTGGATTTAGAAACCAAATTAGATTTGTGTATAGTTTGAACAAAGCCTTATTAAATCTGATTTGCGTTATGTATTTCATTTTTAACACATTTATTCATCTCTTTGATTCCTGCTGATGGTTCAGCTTCATTTGCTGTTAGTTGCTGCTGAATATGTATATATAACATTTCAATTTTGTTTTGTGATTTAGATCTACAGTATATTTAACAGTAATATTTAAGATTTTCATTTCTGTAAAGGTGGAAAGCACCCCATAGCTCAGTGGTTGCCAGATTTTTTAGAGTCGTACCCCCTGAGGCATTTAACATCCTTCTGCGCTCTCTTCCACTTGACAGCAGTCATACCTTTTACATTAAGGGACAATATTTTCCCCCTTAAATTGATTTTCCAGTGCACTTTTTACCTTTATAAATACCTTTATAAAATAAATAATGTTTTAAATTAAAATAGTTTAATAGAGAAATCTAAAAATGATGGTAAATACAAATCGATACTTTTAAATATTAAACTAAAACCTTCTATAAGTGGTGTTAAGTCTTGATTGAGCCATTGAGTCATTCATTCGTTCAGTAATGAAGCAAGTGGCTGTATTTATGAATGGGTCATTGAATCATTGACTCCCCCGATTCGTTCAAAGCCGCAGATTTGTTCACGAAACACCGCTGTGTTTTTAAGTTCTTCTGTGGCTTTCATTGGAACTATTATTTCATTCCAAACAATAGAGGAAATGCATGTCACACAAAGCACATCTAAAATGGGAAAGAGCTTTGAGATTGACTGTACAAATAGATTTGACAAGAAATCTGAGATATATTTTTACAGACTGTCGTCAGTCAATCGCCAAGTGATTCGCATACTCTGCATATGCATGCTTCTTGTGTGGATGCAGTCAGTTTTGACCGCAAAAGATGAGGTAATTTGATTGGATTTTACCTTTTATGGCATTTTGCCTGTTAGAAATACATGCTGTTCATTTGGTACGGACCAACAAAAAAAAATGTAGCCCTGATCCTATCACCAAACCAAAAGATATCATACCTAACGTCATAGGGATACGTTCCCAACCTGATTGGTCGGCTTTTATTACGTATATTTTGTGACGGAACTTACGAACATCCAAAACAATGCTGTGTGTTTGTTGTAGGTGTGTAGCCTACATATGATGCCATTTTGAAGAGCTTATAAAGTGTAAAGGAGTCAAAACAGCGGCAGGAATCCCTCCTTCACACTCACACAAGCGATCTGCTGTGAGGAGACGCGATTCTGATGCCTGTACAAAACTAACATCACGACTATGACGGCGTGAGCAGTCTGTCCTTTTAGGGTCACATCTTGTGATATCATGTCCCGTTTTTGGTTCTTTTACATGTCTTTGTCCATGTTGCGTTCATATTTCATTCGAACCACACCAGAGTTCACTTGGAAGCGGACCGAGATCCATCTTTTCAGCGGTGTCAGTCCGCTGTGGTGTGCACCAGGGTTCAGATGGCAGCGTTCACACTTAGTCAAATGAAAGGCACTAACAGAGCAATCGCACCAGGGTTCATTTTAATCAAACCAAACATACCAAATATGAACACACCCTTAATGTTATTTTAAGGTGGGGTAGAATTAAATGTACGGCAAAACTTAGCATTTTGTTTGCGTTCCCCCTCTATCACTTCACTTACCCCAGTTTGGGAACGGAAGTGAAATCATTCAGCAAAGATAAATCCAACCTTTGCAAAAACAGCTTCTAAAAATCTGCCTTAAAAAATATCTGTGTGAACATAAGAGCGCCTTAGGATGCGTAGCAACATGCAGGAGCTTTCGACGCGAGTGCCAGAGCACAACTCGACGTGACATTTTTGATTACCGCGAGCGGATTCAACCAAGTGTTTGTTCTACCAGGAAATTATGTTAACAATAGTCACCGCACCAGCCCCTCCAAATCATCTGCACTTCAATTTGAGTAAGCATGGAAACTTAGTGTCAGGTAGCGCATGATGATTTAGGGCTCAGCACCGAAGGCAAAAAAGTGAAAACACCCAGCCTAGTCTAACTGACCCTGGGGAAAAATGAGAAATTGTCTGCAGAATGCGACTGCAGTGAACAGGATTTACCAAGGAAACTTTGTTTTTATTTATTTACTTATTTTGCAACATCAGAGGAAAAGTTTCCTGAAGCATAAGCCACAGAATCTGAAGGAGTTGTATAATTTGAAGAAATCTGCATGGCGCCACCTGTTCAAACATGTTTTAGTCCCAAAACCCACCAGGTGGCAAGTGCTTCATCTGCGAGAAACATCCGCTATGTGTGTGTACTGTGAGTGAGAGCGCTGTGGATGCTGTGTGCTAATGTGGAGAGGGTGTTGTGTTGATTGAATGGCTGGAGAATCTGTCTAATGTGCATTACTTTATGTGAATGCAGCTCATATAGGTTGTTCACACTGAAAAATGCAATACTAAATGTGGAAATGCTTACTTTAGGCTTTGACATGTGACATCGGAGACATCTGGACGAGAAGTTTTCTGTCCTGTATATTTCTTGAATCAGAAAATGTGCCAATAGTTTGCAGCACAGCCATGGATTATGCTTTGCTACTTTCTAGTTGATTTTAGGTGGTATTAGGGGAGGAGCATTCTCATTCTAGAGATCATCTGATTGGACAAAAACCTGTGTAGTGCAGGATGAGTCAGCAATATTTTTGTGCATTTTCGCAAAAGAGAAAGACTACATTTTAATGTGTATATCTGCTAAAAGTTAAGTTTGTTTGTATAATAAATATAATATATAATAATGTAATTATAAAAAATGATATTACATTTTTTCTGAAATTAAATAATTGGCTTTTATTATTGACATTTGACTTGTGATTTCTGATCGTTTGTGAAAGCAGAATGAAATAGTAATATATCCAAACAATCTTCAAATATGTTTAAAAAAAATATTTATTGAATACTTATTTAATATTTAATATTTTCATATTATAATAATATGAAATTTTAATATTTATTAATAGTAATTAATAATAATATTTATTTAACTTAGGCATAATAGGCATAAAAATGCATTTTGTAAAAAATAAAAACTCAAAATTTGAATGGACCCCCAAGCACTGAAAACCTCTGCATTAGCAAATAGATTACCTCGCATCCAGGGTAAATGGTTTAATCCCCTTTTACATGAAAGGCAACATTTGATATATTTTATGTTAATAACAAAGTAAGCCAAATCGATATGCCTTGGTTACACATTTTGAGAACTTCAGTGCATACAGTATCTGTGTTTTTATATGTTTGTGAATTGTGACGATGATTTGTTCTGTTGTATTGTGTGCTGTCAGGTAACCAGCCGTCCCCGCTGGCGTCAGTGGAGAGTTATAACCAGCTGAAGAGGAGATGGGAACCCGTGGCCCCGTTACCCAGCCCTCGCTGCTCCTGTGCCTCCATTCAGACCCCCAACATGCTGTTCCTCATCGGAGGGGTGTCCCAGGGTCCCAGCAATGCTGTGGAAGTCCTCTGTTTGAAAGAGACCGTCTGACACACACATCCACACACAATACTGGACAACTATAACAAATCCTCACATGCTGTACTTTTTCAGAGTGTAGGCTCTGCAAACCCACACACACATACTGACGTCAAGTTGACGTGTGTGTCTCTGACAAATTCACAGACTTTCCCCTCAGAGGACGCATCAGCTTTATACTTTGAATAGTGGAGACAATCTACTGGGGCTTGGACAGTGTTCCACACCTCTGGACAGAAGAGTTTCGAACTGGAGATCTAAGATAAGCAAAAAATACATAAATATAGAATATATAGAATAACATATACATATATTGATATATATATATAGAGAGAGAGAGAGAGAGAGAGAGATGTGCAGACCTACACAGACAGGCACACGCAACACTCCAGGCACCTTTGAACTGTACTGCATTTTTCAGCATAAAAGCAGGGTAATTTTCTGGCAAACTAAAGAGGAACTTAGGGCCATATCCACCACGCTGCCACAGCACCCGTCTGAGGTAGCATGTTTAGCACTTTTTGTCCTATTGACAAACAGAATCTTCTGCACGAGACTTCAGAAGTGGGAGGCGGATGCTTGTACGTGTGTGTTTTTGTACCTTCAGAGCCATGAACGTGTGAAATAGAGCATTGTTATGAGTGGAAAGAGCGACTCATATAATGGCAACTCACTGATGCCTCACTGTAGCATGAGACGGGAGATGGATGAGAAAGTGGTTAATCTTGCCGGCTAATTAAAGGAATGTTCTGTGTTCATAACAGGTTAAGCTTGAGAGTATCTGTGACATACTGTCCATTAGCACAGACAATAACTTTCATGTCTCCAGTTCGTAAAACCAAGCAATATAGATGTTTACAATAATGTTCTTATTTTTGTATCATGTTTTTTATTAAAGTGGAATATTAATTATTCTGTTGAATAAAATATTGGGGTGGTTAAGATTTTGAAAGAAGTCTCTTATGCTTATCAAGGGGCATTTATTTGATGAAAACAACAGTAACATTGTGAAATATTATAATTTTAACATTTTGTAAATTATTTAAAGATTTGTTCCTGTGATGAAGCTGAATTTTCTACATCTCTACATTATTACTCCAGTCTTCAGTGTCACATTATCCTTCAGAAATCATTCTAATATCATGATTTGCGCCTCAAAAAATTTCTTCTTATTATCAATGTTGAAAACGGTTGTGCTGCCATAGATTTTTGTGGAAACCATGATACATTTTTTCCAGGACTCATTGATGAATAGAAAGTTCAAAAGAACAGCATTTATTTAAAATAGAAATCTTATGTAACAACAAAAATGTATTTACTGTCAAATGATGTAGAAACCCTTTTAGAATGTCATGTATAAATTTACAGTAGGGATAGTACATGATCCAAACACTAAAAACACACATAGCCATGCCAGAATTTGAAAAGTTCAATAAAACCTTTTTTAGACTGTTTTTAATGGTGATCCTAGAGTAATGCCCTGCCCAAAAGACTGACCACTGTAAGTGCATTACTGTAAACATGTATCACATTTGCTTGTACTAGCTGATACACTTATATTCTTGGCTTAGTAAACTTGTTTTGAACCCAGAACATTCCTTTAATACCGATGGAGAGAGGGAAAGTCTGATAGTGTTCCTTTTCTTGACACTAAATTATTCGAGACTAAATATTATTCGACATTGGAAATATGTTTGCTGATCAAGTTCACATGCAGTGATATTCATATTTAATTGGAAGCTGTGTTTCTTCAGGGTATGAGCTAATTAAATAATTTATTTGAAATTCAAGGCTCACATGATCTGTTTCTGAGTGACCCGTTTACAGGACATGAGATGATTGCTCTTTGGGGCCGTGGAGGAAGACAGAGGGATCTCTTCCTGTAATTTGTGATGAGATAAAAAACCCTGACGTAGACCTCATATGCCTCATTTTTTGGTTCACCGGTGCCGTGCGAGGGTCTTGTATGGCCCCACTGATGATTTGACAGGGGTATCGGGTCACTGAGCTTATTTCGCATGCCGAAAACAGAAATTATGCATGTCAGGAATTCACAATGCTTTGTGACAGGTTTGTATGCACTGAATTCAAGTGCATCTTCACTTTGAGAGGTCAGTATGGGTTTGATTTATCTGGTCTGCGTGTGCTTGTAAAATATGTGCAGCCACACCGATTATCATCACGTTCTGTCTCAGATGGTTTGCTGACCTGTTGTTATTGGACTATATGTTGCCTGAGGGCACAGTAAGACGTTCATACTCATACTGACCGTTGTTTGACTGCAAATGGCTGTTTGTGTGTTTTAGTTGGGACAGTGAGAATTGAATGTCAAAAATCCCTCTTAGAAATAGGATCAAAAGAACAACACATACAATCCACACATGTTTTAGATCAACGCATCCCCAATAATTGTGACGATGTGCTGGCTGACAGCGGTCTTGTGCATCATGTCACAGTGGACACAGACAGATGGATATTTCTGCCTGTATGAAGCCATCATCCTGCTCACAGACAACAGAGGACTGGAAGATGTGTGACAACATCAGAAGTTTTTTTATTTTAGTTTGGCCTCATTAATAGTCTCTGCTGCAGGCTAGCTCAGATGGCGAGTTCATTTTCACTTTGCTTTATATGAGGTTAAATGTCACAGAGGTTCAAATCTGAAACACCCTCCAGCACTGCAACAGACGACAATGTGTGAATAGATGATCTGAGGGAAAGAGATAATGCCGAGAGAAATATACCTCTATTTTTCTTGTCTACGAATTCTACAAGACACATGACACATTATGTTTTTCCGCTTTCACCCGAGTCTCATTTCTGCTGCCTCTACGAAATGGAAACACCTTTACTCTTGAAAAAATGTCTCAAGATGTTAAACAGGCTGTTTTCTGAATTCATTTGACCACGAGCTGAGAGTTGGTGGATGAAGACTTCAGTGGGTGAATTGAGCTCATATTTTCACAGTTGCGAAATGTTTTACTCGAGTTTATTTCTGAGGTGTAATTTCAGTTCAGACCTTTCCACAGTGCTTTAAATGACTTTAGGGAATCCAAATCATTAGACTGTGGGCTTTTTCTTTTATTATACAATGTTCAAATGCATTTCGTCTTTTACCCTTATTTGTATGTAAATCACTTTGAAGTAAACGCTGTGTATGATCACCTAAACTCTAAGTAGCAGTTGTTTTGCAGTGATTTTTCATGTTTCTCCATGTGCTGAATATTATTCTCTGTGGTGGGTTGTTAAAATAATGCAGTTTCTTCAGTGTTTCGTGGGTTTGTTTTGTTCATTTGTGAGGTGACAGGTTGTCATGTTGACTTGTAATCTGAGGAGCTGTAGATGGTCTGTTGTTTCAATATGATGTTGTGCCGTCATATAGTGGTGTACTAGTGGTAGCTGATGGCCTCTGACAGTCTTCAATATGCAGTGCCGATACTCTGAGCGCATTTCAGCTTCTGACTCATAATCTCCATAAAAAAACAATCAAAATCCACATTATTTCACTGCATAATCGCTAATCTAGACTGATAAATCTTGGTTTTAGCCCTGAGCAGAAAATACAATTTTAGGTCGTTTTTCCACATCTGAAATATTGCCATGAAGGATTGTTTCACACTGAGGTAGATGAGCAGAGACACACGGTCGGCCTAGGGGAACTCACAATGTCCACTGAGATTACACTGCACTCATCCACACAGCGAAAGCTGTTTTATACTCTAGCATACTGTTGTCGACCACACACTGATTCAACCTCTGTTGTTACACTTTGAAAAACTGGTATCTGTTATCCACGTTTATTCTGTGTAAAACTATGGGGACAGTAGAATTGATGTTGTATGAGCACTGTAGGCATGAACCTGTGTGAGTTTGGACAACATTTTTTCATAACTAGACTATTGATTGATTGGCTATTGATTGAAGCTTTATACAAAACCACTAATATTTGAAACAAATCTCATTTACCTGTCTTAGTGGGATAGTTCACCCAGAAATGACAACTTTCACTCTCACCTCATTCTAAACCTGGACGGCTTACTTTATTCTGTGGAACACAGAAGACGGCATTTTAAAAACTATACAATGAAAATCAACGGGGTCCAAAACTTTAATTATTTGAAAACTCAAAAGTGATTTTTTTTTTTCAAAATATCTTCATTTCGTGTTCCACAGAAGAAAGTTCCACAGATTTGAAATGACATAAGGTTTAGTAAATTACAGAATTTTCATTTTTGGGTGAACTATTTCGTTAAAGGTGCTGTACTCTAAGTGCTAGTGTTCCAGTATCTTGCTATTTTAAACCACACAATCTCTGTTGAAACTTCTCCACCATGCAAAGCCACGAATGTTCAAAATGATTGACAGAGTCTAATTGGCTCAAATAGAGCGGGAGACCCCCTGATTTTTATTTGTAGTTAATTTTTTTGTGATTGTGATTTCTCAGGACACCTAGGCCTCAGTGATATCTGTCAGATTATAGTTACATTTTCAAGTGTGGTATTCCCAGGATAGCTTGCAGCACCTTTAATGTTGTCATCAGAATGAATAATAGTTTAAAAGCAATATATAAAATGCACAGATTATCAGTGAAATCTCTTGACACCAGTTAAAGCCCCAATTGTATGTTAGCAGACATTTGAGCTGCATATCACACAGAGAACTTCACTTGAAACTTAATATATGGGTTGACATGGTTTGGATTTAAATCTGAATTGTGTTGAACCGTGTTTACACACAATTGCGAGTCCAGGTCAGTAGTTCAGTGCCTATATATGTGAGGTAGTGCCTCTACTGCGATTTCTGTAATAAACTCTTTGAACATATGTGATCCTGTGTTGTTCAATGTTTCTTCCTTGACATTAAGGTGTTGTACACACACACAGATTCTTGCATTTAAAGGGCTGGGCATTTTGCCCCTTTTTACAATATGTAAAATAAGTCTCTGATGTCCCCAGAGTGTGTATTTGAAGTTCCCTATCGGTCAGTCACTACGACGTAGGTCATGACTGACCAATAGGAATCTCGCCAGAGAGGCCAATCTACTTCGAGTGAAACTAAAACAGGCCAATGCACATTGGCGTGCAATCATTTGCATCAGCTGCGCGACCTCGTTAGCGCGGGTATTTAACAAGCAGCTGAGCGATTGCACAGTTAGCTTTTTGCTTCGGAGCCAAACACTTCGATGCCTCTACTGCAGTGGAAAACTTCTACAGGCTTTTCTTTTTTGAACTTCTCTCTTTTTTTTCTGGTGCTGGGCGCGACAGCACGGCAGCGTGAGCAGCCTCCTCTTTAAAGAGCAAACAAAAAAGCTGTTTTAACGGCTGGTAAGATCTCCCAGCGCACAGTCGGGTGCACATTCCCCTGTGATCGCTGAGGCTGCTCCCCTGCGTGCTTCAGCACCAGTGAGAGTAGTCCCTAAAAGAGCAAACACAGATAGTTCGCGTCTTTTTCAAGATGACGTTCTATCTGTGTGTTTCTGGATGCGGTCGTTACCTGGGATCGCGGGATGGTCACGATCGCTGCCTTGTGTGTCTGGGCCTCGAACACGCACAGGCAGCGTTCGTGGATGAGTCATGTACCCATTGTGGGAAGATGACCATCTCAGAGCTGAGGTCGAGACTCTCGTTCCTGCAAAGGGGCGGAGTCCCCGTGCCTGCACCTCGGTCCAACCCCCCTTCGCGGGTTGCTTCCGGCAGTGACATGGGTGACTTGAGGATTACAGTGAGCGCGCTTCCTTCGGGGAACCAACCCCCTAGGAACCCCCACTCCTCTCATGCTCTGCAACCAGTTCAGCTGCCAACGGAACGCGCCGGACCATCCTCGAGATGCGTACCGGTCGTTTCGTTCGGCGCTCCCCGCGACGACCAGATGTCGATCGCTGCATCGGAGGGTGGGTCAGACCGCTCCGCGGACGACGGCTCGGAGCCGCTGCCTCCTTCGGGTGTGCCAGCGGTGCCCGAGTCGGACCCGGAGATGATGGCCATGCTTTCCCGGGCCGCCAACAGGATCGAGCTCGTGTGGAACCCTCCACCGTGTCCCGAGCCCTCGAGGCTGGATGATTGGTATCTCGGGGTGGCGCGCGCTGGTTCTCAGCAACCCACTCCAGTGCCTTTCTTCCCGGAGGTGCATGAGGAGCTCACGGGGACGTGGACGGCACCTTTCACTGCCAGAAACCGTCCCGGTGGCTCCTCCTCCCTCACCACCCTTGATGGCGGGGCAGCTAAGGGATACACGCGTGTCCCGCCAGTGGAACGGGCCGTTGCTATGCAACTGTGCCCTAACTCCACTTGGCGTGGGGAACCGTGTCTTCCTTCACGCGCCTGTAGGTACTCGTCGGACTTAACCGACGAGGCTTACAAGGCCTGCGGGGAAGCTGCCTCTGCCATACACGCTATGGCGTTGTTGCAGGTTCATCAGGCTAAGGCACTGAAGGACCTGCACGAGGGTGGTCACGACCCACAAGTTCTCCAAGAACTTCGTACCGCGACGGACCTCGCGCTTCGTGCGACGAAGGTTACCGCGCGGTCTGTGGGTCGTGCGATGTCCACTTTGGTGGTCCAGGAACGCCATCTCTGGCTGTGTCTGGCCGACATGAGGGAAACCGACAAGCTCAGGTTTCTTAACTCCCCCGTGTCCCAGACCGGCCTCTTCGGCGACGCGGTCGAGAACTTTGCCCAGCAGTTCTCGGCTGTACAGAAGCAGACTGAGGCGATCAGTCACATCCTGCCGCGGCGGTCAGCTGCTGCCTCCACTCCACCGCCTGCGGCTCCTCAGTCTGCTCGTCGCCGAGGGCGTCCTCCTGCGTCTGCCCCTGCTCCCGCGCCGCAGCAGCAGCCTCCACCTAAGCGGCGCCGTGGAGCCAGTCGCAGGCAGGGCGCCCTGCCCGTCCAGGCCCCCGCCAAGAAGGGCGGCAAAGCCAAGAGTAAGCGGCCCTAGGACGGGCGACCCGGAGATGGAGGGAACTGCTCTTCAGGAGACGATGACCGCATCGCTCCGTCCCCCGGAGGAGGGCTGGGTGGAAAATCTTTTTGTTCCGCCGCTGGCCTTAAAACCAGCGGTACCCACATTTTTTATAAAAGAGCAGTTTCTACCATCTCTGGGTCCGAAGGGGACCCGGAGAGCAGTGGGGGGACAGAATCCTCACCACTCTCATCCGCCTCCTCTATCGCCAGTGAGCAGCAGTGTGCAGTTCGAGAACGCCACCGAGCCGCCTCCTGCACCTCCTGCCCTGTGGAACCAGGTAAGTGCTGCACAGCGCACACAGACCCCGCTACGGGCCGCCTCCCAGAGAGAGCCCCCCGAGCCGCGTCCCTGTGTTCCACCTCGCTGCCCCACTCCGGGTACGCCTGCGGTCCCTTTGGTCATTCGGACCATCAGGCTCGGCTATGCGATTCAGTTCGCCCGGCGTCCCCCCAAGTTTCGGGCCATCCACTCCACTACAGTGAGAGCAGCCGATGCCCATGTCTTGCGTGCGGAGGTCGCAGTCCTACTGGCGAAGGACGCGATAGAGCCGGTCCCTCCAGCCGATATGAGGTCAGGGCACTACGGTCCCTACTTCATTGTACCCAAGAAAGGTGGTGGGTTACGACCGATCTTGGATCTGCGAGTTTTGAATCGGAGCCTCCACAAGCTACCGTTCAAAATGCTCACGCAGAAACGCATTTTCGAATGCATCCGTCCCCAAGATTGGTTTGCAGCGATCGACCTGAAAGACGCGTACTTTCATGTCTCGATTCTTCCTCGACACAGGCCGTTCCTGCGCTTTGCGTTCGAGGGTCGAGCATATCAGTACAAAGTCCTACCCTTCGGGCTGTCCCTGTCCCCCCGTGTCTTCACGAAAGTCACGGAGGGGGCCCTTGTTCCCATGAGAGAACAGGGCGTTCGCATCCTCAACTATCTCGACGACTGGCTCATACTAGCACACTCTCGAGATCAGCTATGCGAACACAGGGACCTCGTGCTCAGGCACCTCAGCCAGTTGGGTCTTCAGGTCAACTGGGAAAAGAGCAAACTCTCCCCTGTGCAGAGGATCTCTTTTCTCGGTATGGAGTTGGATTCGGTCACTCAGACAGCGCGCCTCACAGAGCAGCGTGCTCAGTCGGTGCTGAACTGCTTGAACACGTTCAAAGGCAGGACGGCGGTCCCACTGAAATTTTTTCAGAGGCTCCTGGGGCATATGGCAGCGGCAGCAGCGGTAACCCCGCTCGGCTTGCTTCATATGAGACCGCTTCAGCACTGGCTTCACGGCCGAGTCCCGAGATGGGCGTGGCATCACGGCACTCACCGGGTGGCAATCACACCGGCCTGCCGTCAGACCTTCAGCCCGTGGTCAGACCTTTCGTTCCTTCGGGCAGGAGTCCCCTTGGAACAGGTCTCCAGGCATGCTGTGGTATTCACAGATGCCTCTGCCACCGGCTGGGGTGCCACGTACAACGGGCATGCAGTGTCAGGGGTGTGGACGGCTCCCCAACTGCATTGGCACATCAATTGCCTCGAGTTGCTAGCAGTACATCTCGCTCTGAGCCGCTTGAAAAGGCCGCTACGGGGCAGGGACGTACTGGTCCGCACGGACAACACTGCGACCGTTGCGTACATCAACCGACAAGGTGGTCTACGCTCCCGTCGCATGTCGCAACTCGCCCGCCATCTCCTCCTCTGGAGTCAGAAGCATCTGAGGTCGCTTCGAGCCATGTATGTCCCCGGCGTGCTCAACCGTGTGGCCGACGAGCTATCACGAGCTGTGCTTCCGGGAGAGTGGCGACTCCACCCCCAGGTGGTTCAGCTGATCTGGAGAGAGTTCGGAGAGGCTCAGGTAGACCTGTTTGCCTCCTCAGAGACCTCCCACTGCCAGCTGTTTTACTCCCTGACCGAGGGAACACTCGGCACGGACGCACTGGCACACAGCTGGCCCCGGGGCCTCCGCAAATATGCGTTTCCCCCAGTGAGCCTACTTGCACAGACACTGTGCAAAGTCAGGGAGGACGAGGAGCAGGTCCTTCTGGTGGCTCCCTATTGGCCCACCCGGACTTGGTTCCCGGAACTCATGCTCCTCGCGACAGTCCCTCCTTGGCCCATTCCTCTGAGGAAGGACCTCCTGACTCAGAGACGGGGCACCCTATGGCACCCGCGCCCAGACCTCTGGAAACTCCATGTCTGGTCCCTCGGGACGCGGAGGTTCTAGGTGACTTACCCCCAGAGGTACTTAACACCATCACTTCAGCACGGGCGCCGTCCACGAGACGTGTTTACGCCCTGAAGTGGAACCTTTTCGTCGAGTGGTGTTCTTCTCGCCGAGAAGACCCCCGAAGATGTTCGATAGGGTCTGTGCTTTCCTTCTTGCAGCAGGGGTTGGAGCGTAGACTGTCCCCTTCCACCCTCAAAGTACATGCTGCCGCTATTTCTGCTTATCATGACCACCTAGATGGCAAAACAGTTGGAGAGCACGACCTGGTCGTCAGGTTTCTTAGGGGGGCGAGACGATTAAATCCTCCTCGACCCCCCTCCATACCCTCTTGGGATCTTTCCCTGGTGCTTCGAGCACTTCAGGATGTTCCCTTTGAGCCTCTGCAATCAGTAGACTTAAAGCTTCTTTCCATGAAGACTTTGCTACTGGTTGCATTGGCCTCTGTCAAGAGGGTAGGAGACCTGCATGCATTTTCGGTCGACGAATAGTGCCTAGAGTTCGGGCCGGGTGACGGCCACGTGGTACTAAGACCCCGGCCTGGCTATGTGCCTAAGGTTCCTACCACTCCCTCAAAGACCAGGTAGTGAACCTGCAAGCGCTGCCCTTGGAGGAGGCAGACCCAGCCCTGGCTTTGCTCTGTCCCGTTCGCGCTCTGCGTATGTACGTGGACAGAACTCAAAGCATCAGGACCTCAGATCAGCTCTTTGTCTGTTACGGAGGCCAGCAGAAGGGAAAGGCTGTCTCCAAGCAGAGGTTGGCCCACTGGATAGTGGATGCCATCGCCTTGGCTTACCAAGCACAGGGCGTGCCCTGCCCGCTTAGGTTGCATGCACACTCTACGAGAGGCGTTGCATCCTCCTGGGCGCTGGCACGTGGCTCCTCGCTAACAGATATCTGTAGAGCTGCGGGCTGGGCGACACCTAACACGTTCGCTCGATACTATAGCCTACGTGTAGAGCCGGTCTCCTCCCGGTGTTCTCACCCTAAACGGGTAGAAGCACTGAGAGGTCCGGCTCTGTCGGCTTGCTGCACCCTACTGTGCACCCCTATTGCTCCAGAGTGAAAAACCTGTCGAGTCCTCCAAAACCCCTCGTCCCGGACTTGGCGGAGCGTCCGGCGCCAGGCCCTTATCCGTTGAATCCTTGAGAACCGGATCTGGGCTGGGTTCCATATGTGTGACCCTACGGGGATCCCATATGTGTATATATTCCACGGATGCTCCTATCGGAAGCCCGTGTCTTTCCCTTGGGCTAAGTCACCCATTATTTCATATGCAGTACAGCCTTCGGGTTAGTCCATATGTATTTCCACGTAACTCTTTGAAGAAGTGGCTTCCGCAGCGTTCCTTCCTAAACAGGAAAGGCACGCTTTCCCAGTGTTATCCAATATGTCACTGTGTGGGTTATCACGGAACAACAGTGTCAAACTCTCTGTGTAGGCCTCCTCCTATCGTCCTTCCAGGCAAGAAGGTGTAGAGGCTTGCACGGGGGCGCTGGATGGGGTGCAGCAGCTGTGGCGCTTTGGTAGGGATTCCTATTGGTCAGTCATGACCTACGTCGTAGTGACTGACCGATAGGGAACGTCTCGGTTACATATGGTAACCCTCGTTCCCTGAGGGAGGGAACGGAGACGTAGGTCCCGTCGCCACATCTGCTGCCGCCCGCCGGGGCGGCCAGCTTCTCAGGCTTGGCTCCTCAGCAAAAAACTAACTGTGCAATCGCTCAGCTGCTTGTTAAATACCCGCGCTAACGAGGTCGCGCAGCTGATGCAAATGATTGCACGCCAATGTGCATTGGCCTGTTTTAGTTTCACTCGAAGTAGATTGGCCTCTCTGGCGAGATTCCTATTGGTCAGTCATGACCTACGTCTCCGTTCCCTCCCTCAGGGAACGAGGGTTACCATATGTAACCGAGACGTTTTAGCTCAAAATTTCCCACAGATCATTTTTTATAGCATGTTAAAATTGCCACTGTTTGAGGATGAGCAAAAACCCTTTCAAGAAGAGGGCGGAGCTTCAAGAGCTCATGCAACAAACAAATAATCTCACGCACTGAAATGTCAGCGGTTCAGTTCATACCAGAGTTGGACAATGATAGCTACAGAGCCAGAGAATAAATGCTGCATGCATGGAGATAGAACAGGTATAGTTTTGTTTAATTACAGTTATAACTTATGTTATCACTTTGCTTTTATCCACTACAAGGCTGTTGTAGCGGACCCCATCTGAATGATGGCCAAAACTTTATTGATGAGTTTTTTTAAAGTTTAATGTACATACATCACACAAAAAATTGAAGCCTCTGTTTTCACTCCAGAAAATCACCATAAGAGCTGAATAAAACAGTACAAGAAGTGCGCATTAATGTCTTATCCATAAACTCACTCTCCCTTTCATTATTATCAACATAAACAGCGAATTAAACAAAATCACTTGTTGCAACTGACAGTAAACAAATATATACAGACTTTATGCCTTTTCAGGGGGTGCTTAATAAACTGGTAAACTTTCAACGCATTCTCATCTAAGGGCGTCTAAGGGACGCTTTGCCAAAGCGTCTAAATCCAACGCACATGGAACCCTTTAGCGTCAATCTAACACGCACAGATATGGGTAGGTTTAGGAATGGTGTAGGGTTAGGGTTAGACCGCTAGGAGGCGCCTTATGCCCCATATATATCTGCGTCTCATATTGACGCTAAAGGGTGCCATGTGCGTTCGATATAGACGCTTTGGCAAAAGCGTCAGTATAAGACGCTGTGGGATGAGAACGGCCTGAAACTTTACATTCGTAAAAGAACTCCTATGAACTGTAATAAAGTGTGTGCTCTCCCGTTCAATACTGCCGTGACCAGTATCGCTCCGGAGACTGTAAACTGGATCACGAACAGCTGGTATCCTACAGATCCATTGTATTGACCCGCGTTCACAAAGCAGTCTTGCGTAAAATGATCCGCGCAAACATAAACCCATTTAGGTAGATATGGGGGCGCATTCCCTTCAAAATAAATCCACTGCGTCTTCAGCGGCTCTGATGTCATGAAGACTGCTATGTTCACTCTTACATCCAACAAAAAACACCTGAGTTGCTTAGGAGACATTCTTGTCGCTACAGCTGCTCCGGCATCGAAACAGTGGCAGACTGTGTACAGCTCACTCGGGGCAGGTCTAGGCTAAGACTACAGCGTCCATCAACAGTCGTGGGAGGGACCTGTGCAAAGTGACGTCAGTTTGCACAGAATCTGCTAACAGCTTGTTCTGAGACAGTGCTTATGATTTATGGGGATTTAATAAAAAGTACTGGGCGCATTTTACCCAGAGCCTGTGTTTCATTCGAACTACAGATCCGCTACCTGATCTGGCAAACTTGCATAGTGCGGTTATAGCCGATAGAGGGTCGCAAAGAGAATCCAGAAGTGCCGTTCACCCTGTTACAAGTTGATAAACGACTGAAACGATTTTTGAAATTATTTTAACACCAAAATAATCTTTGTAGTTGCTTTAAAGGTGTAGTGTGTGTTTTTTAGCTGCATCTAGTGGTGAGGTTGCGAATTGCAACCAACCAAAGTTACGGTGGCGGACAGGAAAACATGTCATCGTCTTAGACAGAGTAACCAGTTAAGCAATGAAGTTTCTTTACAAAGATAAATTAAGAAATTATGTTTACTTTATTATTCAGTAAAACGATGTTATTGCAAATATGATTGTTACTTGTTCTTCATTTTGTCTGTGTTTTATTCGTTGACTTTAGAGTAGACTATTCGTTAGACTATTCGTCTAGCTTCTTTGAAGCACTCAAAGGGACGAAACACTCTCTGTAGTAGTTTGTAGTAGCCTAGTAGTAGTAATACTTTATTGTCCTCGAAAGGAAATGTGTTGTGGACTACATGTTGCTGCATATACATAAAAAAAGAAAAGAAGTTGATTTAACACTTTACAAATTTAAAAATGAATAAGATAAACTGTTATTCAGCATACGTACAGATGCACAAAGGAATTCGTATAACGATTTAGTTTGCACAATGGGACTTTATATCTTCTACCGTAGGGGAGCATTTCATACTGTGAATACAAAAAGTGAGTTTGGTCCCCCACGATTTTCTGTACCTGATTCAAAATGCAATTCTCATATAAATGTTGAAGATTCAAATAATTCCTTAATGTCCAACAGTTTTTAGTGCTGTCAACACCAGGTGTGCTAATTTAGATTTAAGCTGTATAGTTAGGTTCCCACACCATACTGTAACACCATACTTAACTAAGCTTTCTAAAACAGCTTTGTAAAACAACATCATAATTTTCTTATTAACCCCATAAAAGCTTTACGTAAGAAATAGCCTAGTCTCTGGTGCAGCCGGTGCAAACCCATTCCATGTGAGTTTTCCAAGTAAGTGTGCTGTCTATATAAACACCTAAATACTTGTACGTTTGCGTTTGGGTGATGTTTTGGTCATGTATGACCACTTGACGATGGTCACCAATACATTTTGGATCGAATATAATCTCTTCCGTTTTCTTTATATTTATTATTAAATCATTTTTATCAAGCCAGTCGACGAACCGGCTTATTTCTGGCTGGTAGATGTTTCCTATATTATCGTCTCCATAAAGTAGACTTAAGATGGCAGTGTCAACTGAATATTTAAAAATATATTTTTTTGAATGCTTACTTGAACATTCATTTGTAAAGAGAGTAAAAAGAATGGGTGAACTTACAGCCTTGTGGAACACCTGTGCTAATGTTCCTCTGTGAAAGACAATTGTTTACTTTTACACACTGAGTTCTATCAGTTAAAAAAGATAAGTAGGCCTATTTTATGATAGCTGGGTTTACACTCAACTGCTCCATCTTTGTGATTAACAAGGGTGGTTGAATGGTGTTAAAAGCAGAGCTAAA
Organism: Meda fulgida; assembly: GCA_030578275.1. Classification (NCBI taxonomy): domain Eukaryota; kingdom Metazoa; phylum Chordata; class Actinopteri; order Cypriniformes; family Leuciscidae; genus Meda; species Meda fulgida. The sequence goes on along the minus strand of CM060638.1, from coordinate 14,283,920 downwards.
ATCAATAAAAAGTAAACGGGCATAGGCTTTGTGACTCTCTAAATGCTTCAAAATCAGGTGCATATTGCTGCTATAGCTTCCTCAGTTCGCCTCCCCTGGGACCGTCTATAAGCAAACTGTAAAGAATCTAAATTGTTAGCAACCTCTGCTTTTAACATTGACACAATATACTTTTCAAAACATTTCATAATCACAGACGTTAACGCGATCGGTCTAAAATCATTATTTTCTACGGGCTTGACTATCTTCGGAGCCGGTATGATCACAGCCCTTTTCCAAAGGCTAGGAACAATACCGGTATACAAAGATGAAATATAGGGAGCTGTATTGGAGTCAGTTCTGCAATTTTTTTTTAAAATATAGGCTCAAATTCCATCAGGGCCTGTAAGCTGACAGTCTGATCACGGCCATTTGACTGGTTATATTGGGATAACAGTCCCCAAAACATCAATCATACTAAAGAGATGCATAATAAACGCATGCATCAATCATATCAACAGATGCATAATAAATCAGCTAGAAAGGGAGGAACACAAAACACAAAAACTGTCAAAAATCAATGGTTTCTGAAACTTGCCAAAGGCAGACTGCCTGACAACTAGCCAGCTACTGACAGGTCACGTGACATGACAGGCTCAGACTGGCAGCTGCCAGCCAGCCACTGACAGGTCACGTGACATGACAGGCTCAGACTGGCAGCTGCCAGCCAGCCACTGACAGGTCACGTGACATGACAGGCTCAGACTGGCAGCTGCCAGCCAGCCACTGACAGGTCACGTGACATGACAGGCTCAGACTGGCAGCTGCCAGCCAGCCACTGACAGGTCACGTGACATGACAGGCTCAGACTGGCAGCTGCCAGCCTGCCACTGACAGGTCACGTGACATGACAGACTCAGACTGGCAGCTGCCAGCCAGCCACTGACAGGTCACGTGACATGACAGGCTCAGACTGGCAGCTGCCAGCCAGCCACTGACAGGTCACGTGACATGCCAGTGGCGGCTCCTGCCAGCCAGCTGAAGATTGAACCCCTTTCACACTGATAGCAAAAAATATAGGCTATATTTGAGGGGGTTTTTCCAAAGTATTTTGAGAGAGTTTTTTTTCTCAGAAACAATTTTAAACATTTCAAATGTATATTTTTTATGTTCTATGAGAAAATACTTTCTCTCAAAACTTTTTTTAGTCTCAAATATTATTATTTTTTGCTATTGGGGCTATTGGTTGCCTATGAGAACTTTTTCTCTCAAATATTATTTTTCTCTCATGAAATGCTTTTTTGCTATCAGTGTAATAACTTTTTCTCTCAAACTTTTTTGCTCTCTCAGATAATTTATTTTCTCGCATGTAATAAAGACTCAATTCTAGCTCCATACCCCTATCCATCATGTTTAACATCTATAACATCCATTCACAGCGCACACAACGCCTCGATGATCTGCACTTACTCCTGATTTCCCTCAACATGGGGACAGAAGAGGTATCAAAATAACTTGTGTTGCTTATTTGAAAAAGTAACTCAGATATTTTGTTGCAAATTTAAACACAATATTAGTTAGGCTACTTGTAATGCGTTACCCCAACACTGGTCGCTAATGGGTGATGTGGCGCAACAGGCAACGACGTATTCGAAAGTTTGCATAATTTTTTTTTTTTTTTTTTTTTTTTTTTAAACAGGCTCAGTGTAACAAAACAAATGTGTCCTGTGTGATCTGGACCAAATGAATTGTGGTTTATATTTTCTTTATTGACTGGTTTCCAATTGCCCCAAAAAGTCACTTCCATTCATTTTTGGATGAACTAACACAACCAGAACATCTTCAAATGTCACTATAAACTCCTGGCAAGACAGAGATTACAGATGTCTTGTTTCTCGCCTCGCCTGTTGGGGTTGATTTACGACTTTGTGGTCTGGCAACTGTCTAAATTACACTGATCTTTTGTTTTTCCCCCACCTCATATCTTTCTTTAATATTTAAAATAATAATAATAAATAATCAGTTTATTTTAAACAGGCTGCACAAATAATTAGATGAAGGACGTGCCCAAATAATTCATTCATTTGCATCAAAAAATAATTAGTGTTTTAATAAGCCTTTGAATCTGTTCTCAGGTAACTGCTGATACCGTAATAAAACAGCAGCAGCCAGTACTTATCCTAATTTCTGCTTTTTAATTTCCCCACAGTGTGTATGTGCTTTGGATCATTATTAAGCTATACTCATTCTGATTAAAGGAGCGATATGTAACTTTAGAAATATTACTCTCGGTTTCCTGCTGTGTTTTGGGCGAGGGGCTTGTGGAGGTGGGATGAGACACAGGGAAAATATTTATTCACTGCCCTGGCAACTGGATCAGGCATTAATCTCAATTCAGGGCCATGAAAAACTTTCCTCTCCGTGTCTTTTTTGATTGCATAATGTTGACACCCGCGGTCAGTTCGCTGACTAATGCCGAGAGATGTATTCTGAGGTAGGGCTGCTTTTACGTTAATCGCATTAAATAAATAGCCTATGTTAAATCCTCACAAGACTATTTTGACTTTACGGTCTTTAATCCGAGCAATTATAAATAGGCTATATTTTGTGTGTAAATCTATCAAGACTAAGTATTCATTGTGTTTTAAAGAAAATAGGCAAAAAAAAAAGATCAACCAACCAATCACCATATGAAACTGTAGCCTTTGTAACACTGACACCCAGGGGCATCTGTTAGTATTTGTTTATTTTTGTAAAGCGGAACTATAGAAAGAACTTAGTTTAAATTTTAATTACATTTGTGCTTTCTCCTCTTGTTCATGTTAATGATTGGCAGACTATAGGCCTATTTGTGTCATGATAACTGATTTAGTGTCATATCAGATTAGACCAGAGATTAATACTGTTATATAAAAATCAGCACAGCTCAGCAGTTTATTACAACTAAAGATATTAAAATCCACAAATGACTTGTAATTGTAATTAAGCACATTCAAAGTGAACTCAGTGCTAATTTCTCCATCCGTCAGCCCTGTACTGCTTCATTTGGAGTTATTATGTCTTTACAACCACTAAATCATTTTCAGATCTAAAGGCATAACACTGACAATGATTTGTCACCTGGTGAAGGGCACAAAAGCAAAGTATAAGTAATCCATGAGTGAAAAGAATAGTAAAAGAGTTTTATACGCTTAAAGATTATTTGCATTTTTAATAACAATAAAAATGTCTCCACGATCTGATTTTGAAGAAATATCGTAGAATCCTTCTACAGTGCAGTTCTGGCGCCTCCGCCTTCTTTCTTGAATGCTTCTGTTAAACACACTTACTGTAGCTGAAAAATTAACCACTTTTTATTTCATTTGTTTATTATATGTTGTGTTTATGTAATGTGCGTCTTTGTTCTTATCTTTTAATAACAAAAAAAATAAGGACAAATTTTTATCTTCGCCACTTTGGCCTAAATGTCTGCCATTCTTTTTTATTTTAGATTGTGTTACCTTGTAAGGCTTTAATGCTCAGTCACTTGCAAAATAGTAAAACCAACATAAAAAAGAATCGTGATAAAATCTTGAATCGTGATTTTCCTGAAAAATTATGTTTTTGCCATATTGCCCACCCTAATGTGTAGTGTACAAGTTCTCCATATTTGTTATTGTATTCTGAATGAATCCAATGAGATTAGTAATTATTTGTGCAATGAGTGACCTGGATACCTCTAGGCCAGAGGAGCTTATCCTCGTGAAGTATGCAGTCAGCATTTTGGAAAAGGTCTTTAAAGTTCACGAACTGACAAAACACACCCCTTGTAGCCTTTTAAACTAGCACTTGAACACAAATGACTGTCTTTGACGAGAATGTTGACATGCAGGTAGGTGTTTAAACAGTGCATCAAAGTATTGTGAACAGTATTTTGCAAGACTTCTCCACTACATACGGTATATAACGGGAATATTCAAATCATACCATCAATGTTGCATTTATATCCTTAATATCACATATATAACCCTTTTTTTAGGTTATGCAGTCTAACATACAACTATTAACTTTTATGATTAGGCTACTGATAACAGGATCAAATTCCCCATTAGGCTATCATCTCGATACCTTCTGTCTTTTTAGAAACCATACACAGTTTTTTGTTTACGTGAGATAATAATGGGCCCATGTGCAGCATATCGTGTTAAAACAGGTTTGTGATCTATTGGATCTGGATCACCTGTACCTGAAAATTAAGCCATTGGACTTTTGTTATTATATATTTACTCTTGAAAAGTAAAGTTTCCAAAAGGAGGTTTTTGTGGCAATGTCTCTAGAAGATACATTTTAGGTTCCCCAAAGAAATTTAAGTAAACACTTCTTAAAGGAACCACTTTATTTTTTTTACCGGTATTCTTAGTGTGAGGAACGCTTGAAGAATCTGAAGAATCTCTTTCCACATAAAGAACCTTTTGTGCAAGGGAACCAGATACCAATGAAGAACCTTTATTTTCTATAGTGGTACGAGTCCAGACAAAATGCAGCACCCTCATGAACTAGGCCAGATTTCTCTAGATCCTATTTTTGAAAAACTATTAATAGTAAGAGCAGAGGGCAGAAGGGATTATGACTCAGATTGTCTGAATGATTCACAGGCTTGAGTGATCGAGACCGGGCAGGGGTTTCATGATCCAGGTATCCTCTCCCCATCCAGGCTCTCAGCCAAACAAGGGACCCCAAATGTAAAAGTGCATATCTTTAATGTACCACATTTATTATTTGAAATATATAGTCAAACCAGTATATACAGTATACAGTCAAACCAAAGATTATTCAGATACCAGATATCATTTTTGATATTTTTTTTACTAGTGGGTGCACGACACTATAGTTCATTTATGTCAGTGAGGATAGCAATAAAGTAAACTGTTACATATTATACCCAAAAATACAGACAGTCTTCATACAGTGGACTACCAGTAAAATGTATAAAAATTTGGGACCAAAAATTGTTCAGACACTTTGGCCTGACCATGTTTAGCTTAAGTTGTTTTTCTTTAATTGCAGATGCGACCTTTTTACACCACAGAGCAGACATTTTGGTTTGACTGTATATGCAAGACCTTCATGGACACACAGAGCTGGGACTAATATGTCTAAATGAATTTTCACCTATTCAATTTTCAGTGAGGAAGTGGAAGAATTCTTTCACATTTTGTGGCCTTAAACCTAAATGATGTTAATTTAACAGGTAAAAATAGGAAGGTTGTGTTTTATGTTCAAACATGAGACCCTCAGAGAGCCCTTGAACCTGAGGAACTGAGGAATGGAACATTCTGTGCACTAAATGTTGAATTATAGCAAAGCTCTTGATCTTGTTTCAAGCTAATTGATTCAGACATGGATTGATATGAATAATCTCTTGCCGTCATGTGATCCGAAATAGTCCTTGTGCTGAATCCCAAGCCAGTAGAGCATCTTCGCTGAAAGGTGGAGGTTTCTTTTACACTTTGGTCAATTTTAACTTCAGTATTTTTCTGATATTTTTAAAGGGGATATACGTTTGTGTCCTAAATCAGACATATTCAGTGTTGTATCATCATCTTGTAGGGCTTAAAGGTTTATTGGGATGTCTGAATCAGGGAGAACTCCAGGAAAGTGAAACTGCCAGATGTGATCAGCGGAGAAGCTTGTGTTTTTTATTGTCATCTTTTCGTGATGGGTCAACGACTCAGTGAGGATTCTGACGACAAAGAAATTGATGTTGCTGAACTGCAGGAGTGGTATAAAAAGTTTGTGGTGGAATGTCCGAGTGGAACCCTCTTCATGCACGAGTTCAAGAGCTTCTTCGGTGTAACTAGAAACCAGGAAGCGGCAGATTACATAGAAAACATGTTCCGTGCTTTTGATAAAAATGGGGTAAGTGATTCAATCAGTTAGCTTACAGAAAGTAGGCATAAACACTCTGTAGGAGACTTTGTAGTCACTCAAAAGTAACTTAAAAATATAAAATATTCCTATATTATATAATATAGAGACATATGTAATATATGTACATGAACTTCTTAGAATTCTCAGAATATTTGACAGTTCATACATTTTTTCTCATTCATTTTTTCATAGGACAACACTATTGATTTTCTGGAATACGTTGCAGCCTTGAATCTAGTGCTGCGAGGAAAGTTGGAGCACAAACTGAAATGGACTTTTAAAATGTATGACAAGGATGGAAGTGGCTGCATCGACAAAACAGAGCTCAGGGAGATTGTGGAGGTAATTATCCCTCGTGTCCTTTTCCCATTGTCAAGCACACCGACTTAAACATTAAATGGTTGAGATTACAATTCTTCAGTGGTTTACTTGATTTAAGAAAAAAAGAATGAAAGCCATTCTGGTTGCATTTGTACTGAGATTACAATTTCACAACTGGTTTCATCACTTTCAAGTGAGATGTTTACATGGGATTAATCCAGATGATAGCAGGACATTTGTGTGCAGAGATGATATAACACTGTAAAGTAGACATTTATGCATTTATGATCAAAATAGGCACCTTTTACTTTACTTTTATAGTCAATCTACCGACTAAAGAAAGCCTGCCATGGTGAACTTGATGAGGAATGTAACCTACTGACCCCAGATCAGGTGGTGGACCGAATATTTGAGCTAGTGGATGAGAATGGAGATGGTAAAACCTACTATGATTCATTATTTTTCTAGACAGTCTCTAAACGACTATAGCTAAACTCTAGGCTTTTTCCTTCTTTACATATAGCCTGTGCTTAAAGGCAGCCTTTATAAAGCAGTTGATGCTGAGTTTCTGTCCTGCGTCCACAGGGGAGTTGTCTCTGGATGAGTTCATTGACGGGGCGCGACGTGACAAGTGGGTCATGAAGATGCTGCAAATGGATGTGAACCCCGGGGACTGGATCAATGAACAGCGACGCCGCAGCTCCAACTCCTGAACTCTACATTCACCAAAACAACCCTTAAATTACTTATGCAGACATATACATATGCAGTTTCTCAACTACAGTTTTAGTCATGGTTCATGAAAGTGAATTTTTGAGTCATTAGTACAAATTATATATAGGCTTTTTTACTATAATGTCTATCTCACGTTTATTTTTTGACCAACAGAATTCAGTTTATCTGCATGTATATATTCATGTTTTCTTTGTTTCTTTCGTTCTTGTTGCTAGGATCTGTGGATGGCTCACTTTAAATAATGATCCATTATTTTGCAGATAAGGTGCATTTGTTTAACTTTTTGCGGTATATTACTGTTTATAAATAACAGTTACAAATGGGCATATCTGATGTTTGTAAAAATAAGAATATTCTAAAGACTCATGAAGGTCAGATTGTAAAAGTATTTGCATCTGTAGGCCTACATTTCTCAAAAATAAAACTCATCAATCATTAAATATACTATGAGTGTTATACTGTGTTACTAAAACTGTGTTATAATCTGCTATATTGCTATCCCCTTACTTTTAGCCCCAGGATGTCATCAGTTGTCACCATTTGTCAATTATACACAATTGTCACTTTTTTCATATCAATAGAAACATAAAATTGTATTTTATTTATTTATTTAACAGGGACAATACACAATATATGTACTGTACCAGATTTAGCTAGAAGCTAATTCCAATCTGCAATCCCTTACAGTATTTTAACCCTAAAAATGGCAAGACCATAAAGAGAACAGAACATTTATTTATAGATATTTTCCATATTCGTATGACACAAATAATACAATTTCATGATAACAAAAAAAAAAACCTTTTTGATTTTAATATTAGTATCCCACAGGACATGTCGCCAGTTTGGGGGTATAAAATCATCAAAAAAGCTTGTTTGGCAATACGTGTTACAACATTATAGACAAATTTTAGAAACATTTATTCCCTCATTATTTAAACTCAACATTCTTTGTAAAATGCTGTTGAACAATAATCATAATGCTGTTTAGGAATATATTATAGCCTACTGTATCATATTTAATACGCAAATTTCAATGAATTTATACCCCCAAACTGACGACATATCCTGAGAGATACAAACATTTACAGGCATATTATGAACAATGTAATTAAATTCATAAAATTTCAACACAAACATAATAAGCTAACGCTTAACAACAACTTTTTAAACATGTAAATCCCCTCCAAATATAGTAAATATGTGAAATACATCAACATTTATCTGAAGGCAAGATTTCCCACAGGTGGTTAATATGTTGTTTTTAAATGCTGCCTCTCAAATGTTTGTATCCCCCAGGATACGTCGCCTATTTTAGGGTTTAAAATATGAATTAATATTTATTGAATTAAAATGGATATATAGCGCTTGCACTCCATGACGCTAGATGGCACTCAAGCCTTTCAAAACAACCAATTTAAACCTGAGCTAGAAGCCAAAGTGAAACCAGTGTTTTCCTTGTTTAAAGGGACACAGAACACAAATTCAGCTTTATTGTTGTGGTAAGTTATCAGACCACCAGCTCTAGCCAACACACAACGCATCTTAGGGAATCTCTAAGTACTTGAACGTTATGTTTGTATACCTTAGTTCTTCGTAAATGGTTGTCACTGTTTATATATATATATATATATATAACGTTATATGTTGTAACTTTAAACAATTATTAATTGCATTTTCTGTTGACCAAAACAATGATTTTTACAGTTTCATGATGTATTGATTGACTATGAGCCTGTAATTCATTTTAGATATAGATAGTGGAAACATACCCACAGTGAAGTCCCTGCTCAAACGTCAAAGATGGACAAGATCGCGCGGATGAAGGTACGGCAGGTTTCATTCGAGTAACATTCGTTTTTTTACTTGCTGAGTCTTACTGTTTTACTTTTCAAATCTGTGTAAAGATTGCCCTTGCAAAAGCATTTGGAAATGGTCCTCAAAATGAATAGAATAAAATAAAAATAAAAGTAAAAATTACAGCCAAGTTGGCTCAACTTGGCTGTAATACAGAAGACATTAAATCTAGAGGCAGTATCGTGCCATTGTTAGGAGACTGGTGTGATTTTTGTCATGTTTGCCAGGTTTCACAGACAAGGATTAAGCCTAGTCCCAGACTAAAATGTATGTTTGATTTGTTTTAACTTAAAGCAACTTGCACTTACATATCTTAAAATATGTCAGTGCCATTGTTTTGTCTCAAGATGCACATCAGTAACGTTTTTTCTATGGCACTTTTTTATAATAGCTACTTAAAAGTCCTAATTGAACTAAGGTTTAATCCTGGCTTAATCTAAGCCTTGTCTGTGAAATCAGGCTTTTATGTTCTTCCTCATTTGTTGCAGCTCCCGTGCAGCTCAGGATGGCAGCTGCTCCACATGAGAGGAGATTTGTTTACCTGTCCGTCCACCGATGCCCTGGCGCACTGCATCAGTGAAGACTGCCGCATGGGAGCAGGGATCGCTGTGCTCTTCAAGAAACATTTTCGTGGAGCTGAGGAGCTTCTGGCTCAGAGTGAGTGTGACTGTGAATTATCATTACTGACAAGTGCACTTCATATAACACTCAAATCACACGCAGTTGATTCTCAGTTTTGTTTGTTGCCTTCTGTTTTGTGCAGAGAAGCAACCTGGGCAATGTGCAGTCCTTAGAAGATCTGATCGTTTTGTGTATTACCTGGTAAGATGGCTTTTAGCGTTTATTTCACTTTAATTCACATTGTTAAATGTTTTAACAAATAAATTAGGATGAGAGGAGAGTTTTCTGGACTTACAGCTTTCTTTGTTCATCAAAAATGACCTTTTCCACTTTTTTCCTACATTAGGTCACAAAGAAAAAGTACTACCAAAAACCCACCTATGACATTCTCAGAAAGAGCCTTGTGTCTATGAGGGAACACTGCTTGGACAATGGCGTTAACAGTATATCCATGCCTCGGTAAACTAACACGTTTAATAATAGCGCTATTTTGAATTTAAACGCAGATATTGATTTTAAATGTAATTATTTTTAATATGATTCTATAAATTGCAGTTGTCCATACTCAAATATATACTCAAATATAGCTTGATAATTGCATTTTTCAATACCAATTTTGCGTAACTTTTCTTTTAAATTGCTTTTTATTGTTCTGCTGAATAGACTGCAATAACTAAAGTCATTTTCTCTTGCTAGGATTGGCTGTGGTCTGGATAAACTGAAATGGGAAAATGTGTCTTCCATTATTACAGAAGTCTTCCAGAACACAAACATCTCCATCACTGTGTACTCAATCTAGACCACGGCAGGTCTGAAACTCACATTATTTCTTAACCGTTCTTAAAGAATGGTCAACGGTTTGCTTTTTGTTCCAATGGAAGTTCACAACATGCTGTGTGGTGGGTGTTTCTTAGTCTTGTTCTGGATTGCATAAGCGCTAAAAAATGTAAAAAGACTGTTCTATTTATATACAGTAAGAATTTCTATGTTCTTTAGCACCATTAGAGGGTGCATGTCTGACAATTTTACTTTTCAAATCTGCCAATATTGTCCCAGATTACCTCTGCAAAAGCATTTAGAAACAATCCTCAATGGGGGGAAAAAATATATATATATATTAAATAAAATATTATTGTTTTATTGGTTTGCTTGAATCTGAAAATGAAGAAATTGTTTAATTTTGTATTAATTAATAATTTTGTAATAATTAAAAGTTACAGCATGTCTTCAATTTCATATTTCTCCAGTAAAATATTACTAATTCATTGTACCTTAACTAATTAAGTGTACGTAATATAAATGCACTATAAATGATCCATGATTTCACCATTATTCTGAAATTCTTATTTCCAAATGATTCTTTAGTATAGCAGTTCGTGGAGACTTTCAAACCGCTTACTAGCATTCTACTTTTACCATGTCTTTCTATGGCAGAAAGGGTAATAGCATGCAGTTCTGAAGTCATTTCGAAGGCTATGTCCTCCAAAGGTTGCATCATCGAGGCTCTATCCTTTCAATGAAGCAACCATTATAAAAACTAATAATATAATTATTCCTCGTGAGGCATAATGGATGCCAGGTGAACGTAGCCCTGCCCACAATATTTGAGGATGGGAAGTTCGGTCTGGACTTGATCCGTTGTGAAGTAAGTATGCCCGCACCAAAGCTGTTCGGACCAATCAAATTGTCAGGGCGGGCTTTATACGGTGATGGACAGATGATCAACTGTAACGTAATCATCCACGTCACCAAAGAGCGCTTGGGTTGAATTTACAACAAAGAATGGCTGCCGCTGGAGAATTTAGATGTGTAGATTCAGCCATCTCGTCTGTTATAGAAGATGTAGACAGCGCATTCATTTTAAAAGAGGAACAGAGAACCATGATCAGGTCATATGCGTCGCTCAACATACGTCATTTACTCTGTTGCTCTGATTGGTTGTAGGTCTATCCAATTGAGTGCAGAGGCATTTTCTTTCTTGGTTCAGTTGAAATGCCCCATAATCACAGCCCAATGGAGCAGTATCTGAGTATGACGACGTTAGGCTAATAATTACTGTCATTTCTTTCTTGGAAACCTGTGTGTAGCCTTTGAAATGAGACGCTGCTAAAATGTTTAGTTTTGATCCACTGTTTTAGTATATTATATAAGCAGCGTTGAAAAGCATTGTACCTTTAAACCGCTGTCTTCAGATAGTGCTCATGATAGGAAATTGACTCATGTTTATTGCATTAACATACAAGGAGATTATTCTCTACACCACTTTGCACTATCCCATTTAAAAATATTAGACACAATTAGAGTATTTAACCATGATGCTTAGAGCAAAGCAAACCATATCAGCTTGTTCCTTTGCTACTTGTTACCTCATCTACCCCTAAAAGGTGAATTTTAGAGACAAGCTAAAGGTACATTTTTTTGCACATTTGTTTTAAGAATGTATGATATCCTTTATATTTGAGAAACCTCACTAAATACTATGATGTGAGTGTGGTTTGAATTCATTAATTGGATTATAAACTTATGTAAAGTCAGCCATGTGATGTTACAAGAGAAATAGTGTTAACAGAAGAAGCAACACTGCTAAAATGACAGGTTGATTGTAATAATTTGCTTTGAAGTACCAATTTCCTTAAAGGCAGTTCATTTGCTGTATCAAACAATCTTAATCACAGGCCAGCAGCGGCTCTTTATCCTACTTTAAAATATCACACAACTTCTCATCATAATAATCATAGCTATCTTGACAGTCTTCCCATGGTGCAAAGTTATCTTCCTCGTTCTCAACGAAAGTAGACCAAACATACACAAAATCCAAAGGCCTCATCATGCGTAGTTTACATCCCGCCCTAGCTAGCGCCTGAAGTCCGGCCTGTATCTCTGGTTCCTCCCACTGGAAAAGGCGGGAGCAGTGGATATTAAGGCGCAGTGACTTGCGTGCTTGCAAGATCTCGATAAGCTTAGTGGCGCAGGCTGCGCAAGGGCTCGAGGACGTGTACCAGGTCACTGTGTACTGGAGTGACTTGTCGTAATAGGCCAGCACCTTTTGAAAGAAGGCTTCTTCAGCGTGTGAACCCATATGCTCATCCTCCAGGTAACCACGAAGGCCGTCTGTCTCTGTAGCGGCCCCTTGAATGTCTACCTGGTAGCAGAGGAAGGTCTTATTGCGCCCGGAAGAATATTCCACGTTTTTAAACTGAAACTTGAAGAAGGTGGGGTTCATTCTGTCTCTGTTGGAAGAAGGAGGACATTTGGAGTCTTAAATAATGCCTGACAATTTTTTCAAGCTATTCTAATTTCAGCAGAATTCCAGCAATTATTGCGAACAATGCCTAAGACACAAACTCACATATTCCCTTGTGAGAAAACTGGAATACACCACACAAACCAGTTTTAAAACACTAGGCATCATACATGTTTGTAAATGGTTACAGAGAAAAATTGGGCATCATAAAAGACTGAGATTCACAGATTACTAGACTAGTTCTTCCGAACGCAACATACTCATGACATGCACCTCGCTGCATGACACATGACAGATGAAAATAATGTGTTATAAAATATCAAACGTGTTCTCAAACACATATTCTCTGACTGATTAAAGAAATCAAGTCTGTGGCTTTCATAAACTATGCGATTTTCTGTAAAATCCATAATTTCCAACTGGCCAAAATATGTAGACTGGCTCTCAGCAAAATCGGGGGAAAAAAAGAATCTATTAACTTTTGGCAAGAAGTGTTTCTGCTTTGGTGGCCACTAATAGGCCTACAGTGACTCAAATTGAGTGGCTTGTATAGAGCTCTTTGTTGAAATATATTCTTATAAAATCTAGAGTTTAATTGTGAGATTTGGAAGAAGAACTGATTGTCTGATAAGACAAAAACTGTCTTAAGCTTTCACTGAACAGCATGGAAAATTAGTGCACCGAAAATGTATAGAAAATAACCACGTGCTGTGTCAGTGCTCAAGATTGGTCCATTGATTTTCACATTACAGGTGTGGACTGTCCACACAAACATGGCCAGCTCATCTATTGTTCATCAACTCCTCCTGTCTGTGCTGATAATGCACCACCCAGCGTCCTTTGCTCAGATCCTGATATGTGCTTGCTGAACATTGAATTTAAAAAACAGACATTAATGGAATTAATGGGCCTCTCTAACAGCTTCTACTCTTCAGAGAAGGATTTTCACTAAGTTGGATCAGGGTTGTGGAGATTTGCTCCCATTAAAACATGAGAGCAATTTATCCCAGTATGGTTTCAGGTCTGGGTTTGTTCAGGTCACTCAAGTTTTTCCACATTAGGCTCAGTAAACCTTATAGACCTCACAGAGCTCTTTTGCCCTGTAAATCTTTTAGGATATTGCAGATTGTCAGTATTTTATGCTGCTGTTGTTACTGTGGGTGTAGCTGAAATAGTGAAACTGGTTAATTTGTAGACGGTGTCCACATACTTAGTCATTTAGGGCCAAAAGCATCATGATTTAGGGATACGCCTACTAGTCTGTGGCAAGGACAGGAAAAATCATAAAGACAATGAAGAGAAATTGATTGCGCTGAATAGCACACAGATAAATCCTAAAGAAAAAAAATATTCCAAAAATCACTGGGGTTTAAAGCAATGCCCTGGATTGATCTAATTCACATTGTTAACCAGCAGGATGGAATTTGAGATGTATCTTTTGTCAGAGGTGATCCCACCAAGTATTATTTCTAGAATGATAAATACTCATGCATTAAGTTCCAGTCTATCATTAGGTTTTAATTTGTTAAAATGTGTTTTAAGTGAAATAATCTTAAAATCGATTGTGGTGTCATTCATGCTGAATGATAAAATGTGAATCAGTTATCTACAATGTTGTATAGAGAAAATTCTTCTACCTTGATATTAGATGAAATGCTATTTTTTTCACACAACATTTATACCATGCTGTTGTGAATTTTAAAGATACTCTACCCCTGAAAGGTGCATTTTAGTACCTTAAAGTTGTAAAAAAAGTTCCCATTAAATCGAAATTGAAGTTTTTTGGATTTTAGTATGTATATGTTAGTTTTAAGGTTATCTATAAGCTACTGTGCACCAGAACAATGGCAAAATTCGTGTTTAGAAGATATAAGCATTCAAAACTTTCAGTCTCTCACTTCCGCCAATATGGATCAATGATTTAAAATCAGTCACTTGTTCACACATTTACTATTTTCTACATGGTGAATGGCACATACTAGTGCACTATAGGGGATAGGGAGGGATTCAGACAGTGTAAATATGCTTTTCATTGGGGTGAATGAAGTCCACCGCAAGGTGCACAGTCTGCTGCGGTCCAGAGACACAGATATGCGCAAACACATTTGAACTCTGCACAGAATGCTATATTTTAAAATGATATGGAGGAGATTAGCGAAGAAACGGTAAGAGATTAGGAGGAATCTGCGGCTTTACCGAGCTCAACGGCTCTGCCCAATATGATATAAACGAAACGCTATTTGCTTTTTCTCCGCCCTATCTTCCTGTTTCCTGTTTCAGTGGAAATTACGTCAAAACATTGAATAACGCTGCGTGTTTCAAGGTGCTTCAGTTGGCCTTTAAGGTACTAAGGAACCATACATTTTAGGGGTAACTAGGTACAAACCTGTCCCATTAAAGGGATTGACCCAGTGAAAAGCTATTTTTGCAATAAATAAAATTCTGAAGGTATATGACTGTTCTCAATGAGTGATAGAAATAGGCCTATTACTATGGGTTCCAGTTAGTGTAAGTGAAAGATGTTTTACGTACCCTACAATGATCTCAAATGGAGGCAGCTCCATAGGCTCCAGCTCAAACTCCTCATCTTTGACAGGGCCTTTGGCTCCTTCTGCTATCTCCCCATTTCCCTGTGGCATCTCCTCATCTTTTTGCTGATTTTCTGGGGTCTTCTCTGGCTTCTTCGTCATCTTTTCATCTTTAACCATGTTCTTTTCTTTCTCTTTTTGAAGTTTACTCTCTACTTTCTCCACTTTCTCCGCTTTCTTCTCTTTCTTTTTCATCACACTGCCTTTACTGGGAGTCTTGCTGTCCTTTTTGTCCGCCATGATTTAGCTGTGCGATGAAATGAGTCTGCTAGATGGGAGCGTGTGAGGGGTGCTGTTGATTCAGTGTGTGTGAGTCAGAGAGATGACAGCCTGAATATGTTCCTAAGTCTGAGAGTTGAAGATGAAGATAAAGATAACTCACTGTCACAAACAGGAGCTGGTCAGAGAACGCACAAGGGAGGGAGACTGAAAGGGCAGCTGCTCTCTTGTTTCCATGCTATAAAAAGGCCAAAGTATAATGAAGAGGGGGGTTTTCATACATTCATTGTTTAAACACACCACCACCCATTTGTTCAATAAGTGCTTCAACTATAGCCTTTTTTCCAGCTCAGTTTTAAATATGTAATGAGCATTGACATATAACCAGGTATATAACCAGGCATTTCCCTCCCCTTCTGATCAGGATATTATTGCTGTTCACACACCAACAACAGGCAGTTTATTAATAACTGTAGTCTGGCAGAGAGTTCAGAATGACTCAGTCTCTTCACATAGTGAATGCCATAGTTCAGTTTAGGCCCTTACGACCCTCACATCAAGGTCGTCTAAAGGTCAGCATTGCACTGGCCAGTCCCTGATAAACTTGTTTTTTTTTTTGTATTCACTCACCCATTTGCAAACTTTGTCATTATTGTTTACAGATACTTGAGTTGTGTTGGAGTCACTTTCTAAAAGATAACCTTTGCGGTGTGAAATACAGTGTATTTTAAGGTTATTTTCTTGTAGAGTGCTGATGTCATTTATACAACATTTATACCATGCTGTTGTGAATTTTAAAGATACTCTACCCCTTAAAGGTGCATTTTATTACCTTAAAGTTGTAAAAAAAAAAAAAGTTCCCATTAAATCGAAATTGAAGTTTTTTGGATTTTAGTATGTATATGTTAGTTTTAAGGTTATCTATAAGCTACTGTGCGCCAGAACAATGGCAAAATTCGTGTTTAGAAGATATAAGCATTCAAAACTTTCAGTCTCTCACTTCCGCCAATATGGATCAATGATTTAAAATCAGTCACTTGTTCACACATTTACTATTTTCTACATGGTGAATGGCACATAATGCACTATAGGGGATAGGCGAGATGTCCCCACTCTACCTATTAGTCATTACTAGTTCCCTTCCAGCTTTTGTACACATTCTTGAACCTCTTCCAGAGCTGGGAAACCTGAGAAAGTCCAAGCATACTTACTGAATACTGCGCAGTATACACTGTGTACTGCCTAGTATTTTAAAAAATACTAAGTGAAACAGGAGTTATTCCATGTGAAAAATTATCATCACATGTTTGATTCCACAAATCTGCCCAGCATCTTTTAGCTAATATTCTGGTTCATCCATAACAATAGAAATGGATGATCAGTGCATTATGCATGTTATATGACGATTTAGTAGGCTCTGTTAGGCTACTTCACATTTTTAGCAAATGTGGTATACCAATCGAGTCCTTAACATAATGTGTATAGTATAAATGCTGCAGCAATAGTAAGAGTATAGCAGTCCCACATCTCTGACCTATAGGTTCCACTGGTTATTTACCATAATAAGCAGGTGCATTACTAGGGTATTTATTTTAAGAGTCATATTAAGTCTATTGCTATAAAGGTTGTATGAATATAGAACACATCCTAGACAGAAATGTTTGATCAGTTATAAATTGTTTAAATAAAGACCTGAGGTGTTGGGTCATGTATCGTCCATTATAAAAGTGGACTTACACATTGTTTAGTAAAATACAATCTCACATCCCCTGAGCGACAGTATTTAGCTGAAGAGCTGCTTCTCAAACAGATATGGTCTGAATTGTACTGTTGATCCCGCTCTGGGACGTTTTTCGTTCACATTAATAAATTATATCAGTATGCTAGATTTAATTTATCTGCCTTTGACAGATAACGTTAAACTCTTAACTGAAGTGCATTATGGCTATAACCATAATTTTGTTGTGTTTAGCACTAACACAAATTCACACTGTATCAGCTGACATTGGATCTGTGTGTTGCTTGGTGACACAACTATCCCTTGCAAAGCAAATGTAATTGTTTTCAAGTCACCCCTGGATTATTAGATGATACAGTTTTATTGATAATGATCTGTCAGAGTTTGAATGCTAGTAAAATAATCTGTGTTAATGTTCAGTTTTAAATGGCTCAATGAAGCTGTGTTCTGTGTGTCAGTGTGTTCTTATTTAGTTTTAACCAATATTCATTATTAAGGGTACGTTTACACAGCAATGATGTACTAAAATCTGAAAAGTTTTTCCTTTGGGTTTTTCTTGAGTTGTCCAAACGATGCCCATTCACACAGATCTACAAAAACAACTACCAACACTGTATTATTCATGCCAGGCCAGTAGTTGGCTATGTAAATAATTGCTCATATAGACTGAACATGTAATACGCATGTGCATGAAGTTACCGTTTTCACAAATTCACATTTGTGAAGGTTACACGGCGACGATAAAGGTATCGTTTTCAAAAACTTGCACTTTGAATCCCGTTTTCAAAAGTTTGCGTTTTCAGGCCTCCAAATGTCGTTGTCATGTAACTGAATGGCCAAAACGCAAAAAGTTTCTGGTTTTAGTTGAAAACGTGTTGTGTAAACGGCCCCTAAAGTAACATAAATTTGATGTTGAATTTTATAAACTCTTTGTTATGCATAACAGAGAATAGTTTTTAAATGAATTAAACACTAGCCTACATTTGTCAAATCAAATGTTCCAGTCTACTGGAAATATTTAAATATTTATCTTTATCTAAAATGGATGTTGTATTCAGCCCCTGATGTATACTATAGTAACGCCCAATGTCAGTTCTAAATATTATTTTCATAGCAAATAAAACAATTTACCACACAAACACACCTACACATCACATTCGCAGGCATGATTGACAGGCATCCTTTGTTGGCATAGAGATTGATTGCAATTATAGGCAGGATGGCAATTTCTTTTGAGGTTTGGCAAGAAGGAAGCGTGACAATGAGAAAATGAAATTGCAATCGGAGCCATTGCTACTTCTGTTTCAATATGGCTGTGCCATTCCTGCACGAATGTTGGAAATTAAATGTCAAGTGGACTTTGCTTTTCCATTTAAAATTTGGCAGATGTAGTAAATGACGTGTGCACAAATAGAAAAGGCAACTACAAGTACAATTTTGCCCAGAATATGATAATGTATTACCAAGACTGAGTGGGAAACTGAAATCAGGATTCACATCCAATATACACACTCAGAAATGTTTATTATATCTGCACTGCAGCAGTGCCGCCCCACCTTACACATACATCTGTCTTAAATTGAGTTTATTGATTGAATGTCCTTTTTGCTATTTTCTCCTCCACATGATCAGAATACAAGCACACATAAACTCCACTGTTAAAATACAGAACCTATAAGTGCGTTGTACTTATAACTGTAAATGCACACACACTGACATATGTGATCGTGCTATGAAGACAGTGAAATTGCTTGACCTTTGGCATATTATTGCATGGCAAAGTATTTCACAGTTATGACAGGACGAGAAGTCAGGTTTGATAAAACACTTTTTACTGAAATGGAAAAGTCTTTTTCACACAAAAAGTCTTTAACACACACCAACTCTTCTTGATATCCCACAGGCTTGATTTTTCTACATTCAGCTCTGCAAGCTAAGAGAGACTACAGTACACCATCAGTGTTCTCCAATTTCCCATATTCCTGAAATGTAATTATTTTCAATTACTGAGCCTGCCTGCAGCTTTCTAGGGGGTAGGTTTTGTACACAAAGAACCCCCACAAAAAGCTTGTCAGATATATTGTATGTATACTCTGTTTGAACAATTCTTTCCTTAAATAAATATAAAGCTAACTAATGTACATAAAATATTTAATAATGGTTTGCTGGAAATGTAACTGTTTTTCTTACAGCTGTTCTGTGAAAGCATTTGGCTGCAAGAGTAGTTTTTCTGGGGTTCTATAACATGCTGATGGAAGGAGAATTATTATATAAATATTTGACAATTAATCAAGTGTGCACGGTACTTATCTGATCCTGTTGCATTTTGAGGGAGTAAAAGTTAGTACACAGAACTGCAATCTGCAGTCTGCAAAAAAGGAAACCAGCATCTGATTATGAGTAAAGTCATAATAGGTGGTTAACATTACATATATATTAACTTTTGAAAATGATTATAAATTGTTACCCATAATAATTAGTTAATTTCATATCATTTAAGTCTAGCCTTTTGTACATGATTTTAAAAAAGAACTTATTTGCTGACAAAAGTATGTTGCTTCCTTTTGGGTAATTCTACAGTATTTATAGTAAGATACATATCAGGCACAATCCCTGTTTTGCATTTTTGAGGTGTTTGGTTTGATATCGGTAAAAAGAAAATTCTGTAAAGATCTCTTTGCAGTTAGGACCAAAGTATCCTATAGTTAGCCTTCAAGTAAATCAGAGTGTCCAAGTTTTTGGGCAGAAATCTGCAATGTTCTGGTCTGAGAGTCTTGCTAACCAGGTTAAATATCTGGTCCACTGATGTGGTTGTTGCTGGCACGGTAAAAACTTTCTTGGCTACTTGTGAGAGCAATGGGAAATCGATGGACTTGCGTTTCCAGTATTGTAGTGGATCCTCATCTGTGGGTTCTTCATGGAGATATGTGGACAGCTCCTGCTCCACTGTCTTGGCCTGGGCGGTTGGCCGCTGCTTAATGAAAGAGAACAGCTTGCAGCGTTTGGACGGTGATGGCTGGGCCTCAGAGTGATGTTCTAGTGTACTCAAAGGAGTATGCTTTCCAACTTCTTCCAGAAGCACCTGTTTGTGCCAGTCGCTGTCACTGCTCCAGGACAACTTGAACTGTGGGTCCAGGGTGGTGGCGGTTACGTAAAGAGGGTCCTCAAGAATGGCTACCAGTCTGCGTTCCAGAGCTTGAGACAATCCCATCACGATTGCAGAGCACTGGTGAGTTACGACCTCAGCCAGGTGCTTGCGCAGACCCAACACACAGGGCAGGCCAAGGCTGATGGACACGTGCTTGTCTCCTTGTACCATGTCTGAGGCCTCTTCGAAAGGCTCCAACACTTCAACCAGCTCCCGTAGCACCGCTTTTTCTAAGTTACCGAGAACTAGGTCATTTCTATCCACAATATCTTCAAGAAAATCCATTGACTCCACCATTTGGCGCAATATCTTTAACTGAGCGTTCCACTTGTCCATGGATGAGGGTCTTTGCCAATTTGTTGAGGTATTGGAGCCAAACACTTGGACAAGTTTTTCAGGAGCCACTGTAGCAATTACATAGTTATAGAGGTGGGCTGCTTTGCTTAGAGGAAGTGATATCTGAGGGGAAGCGCAAACTCCTTCTTTAACACACTGAGCTAGTAATCGAGCAAAACAGTCTATCCTACTTCGACCAAGACACTGATCTAAAGACTTGCGGTTCTCGTTGCTACTGATGGCTTCTCCTGCTCCAGGCTTTTCATCGCTACAATCTTCCTCCCCTTCCTCATCTTCTTCACCGTTTCCAATGAGATTGAACCCAGGAAGACGAAAAGGAGATCTGTTTTCACAAGGCGAAAGATCAGCGACGACTCTGAAAACTTTTCCAGAAACACCATAGGATTCGGAGATCTCATCAAACTCGCTGAGTATTTGCTGAGTGTTGCTGTGCTCTGTTAACGGTAAGCAAGCCAAAAGAGCGGCTCTAATGTGCCAGTCTGCGTTTATGAAGTGGCAAGTCACTCCAAGATACCCAGCACCCACAAAGCTGCTTCTCCACAGGTCAAGGGTCACACTGCAGGACTCTGCTCCTTTTAGAGCCTGTTTGGCAGCTAGTTGCACTTGGGAGACATAGGCTGGTAGGAGCTGCTGCTGTATGTAATGGCATGGTACCGGTATGTATCGGGGCTCCAGGAGCTGAAGCAGCTCACGGAAGCCCTCATATTCAATTATCTGTGTCGGCTGCAGGTCTCGGATGATCATCTTGGCGATGGCTTCTGAGATGAGGGATTGCCGAGGGTCACTGTAGTCAAACTTGGTCATCCCAGGACTGCTTTGAGAGATCACTCGACCGCTTGGTGGGCCAGTACAATTCTGCATTGCCTCTCTTTTCACATCTTTCTTTCTCACAAACTCATCATACATGGCCTGATGTTTGCGCTGTGGATGTGACATGATTATATAGGTAAAATGCATGTAGAAACCAATATATAAAACAATGTAAACACATAAACAGAATATTAAGGGTTCCCACACTTTCTGAATGGCTTTTCAATTCAGTCATTGGAGACTAACAAACACAGACTTTTTAAGAATCTTTTCTTTTGTGGTCATGTATAGATGGGTAAACATCTAATTTGTCTCGTTATTAGATACAAAACACTGTTAAATACCCAAATTAACCCTTACCTTTAAATGTGTAACAAAGTTAGAAGTAACTGTCCGTTTAGCCTGAATCCTTGTGCCACAAGCCTTGCAGTTAGATTCGATTTTGCCATTTTCTCCCTCGCAGACGATATTGAAATAATCCAGAATGGAGACCCTAGATTTTGACGCCATCGGTGATCTAGTTATCTTCCACGATATGAACAATAGCGTAAAAATAACACCGAATGAAAATGAAAACAATTTGATATGCTCTTTTGTTTTCCGAAATATCAGTCTAGCTTTGGGATTCAATAGCCTCGTCTCAGCATAGAGATAAAAGGATAGTAATCTGACCGAGATAGCGCCGTGTTCACCTGATCAGACACTGATCGCATCGTCCTATCGTTGTGAAAATGTCTTCTCTGATACACGTCTCAATAAAAACATAACGTCCTCAGATCCGCGGGAGAGAGCAAATGATGTATTTTGCCCGGTGTCAGCTCCGACCGTAAACATCGCTATCCGCTAGCAGCTCTTTTGAGATGAACACCAGGAAGTAGACAGCGAATGGACAATTTATTTATTTATCTATGATTCCGCCTCTATTTTTCTGGTTTGATTCTATTCGTGAACAGGCACCCACATAAAATGGTAATGATTAAATAACCACAATAAAGAACGGCATTTCTTATATTTTTCGTTTTGTACATAAAGTTTCGCCAATTGAATGCAGATTTAATATAATCGTACTGTAGCAAAACAGGCACGAAGGCGAGAACGCGCGTGATACTTCTGCTCGTGCACGTTTACAAAGTCTTATGTTGTTATTTTTCTTAGGTTTCAGCAGGAATTTTTGATGACAGTAAAATGTTTATTTGTAGGTGCTGGGTAGAAGAATTACATTTAACATGATTACTAAATGGTTTGCTGCTTAGATTCCTTTCAGGTAAGCGCAGTTTATGGCTTGCATGACACAGAAAACGTTCTCCAATAGAAACATAATGAAACTATAATGGATTTGCCACCTTTTCAAACTGTTTCCCAACTTTAAAAGGAAACAGAAGACATTTACTATGAAAATTAATTATCTGACAGGTATGATTCAGCCACATAGAAACTGCTAGAACAATTACTTTATTTACTGATGTATGACTAAATTAACTATCTGAAAACAGCATACAATAATGGCAGTTGTTCTAGTCATTGCATTTTGGATGAAATGTTCGAGCAGAGCAGGATCTAAAAAACTGAGAACAAATTAAATCTGCAGTAAATATATACACATTTATAATTTTGTATGGATTCAACTGCATTACTGCTCAAAAGCTAACATGGTTCAAAGATTTTTATTAGGTAAACTATTTTATACAATAAAAGTGATTTCAACATTCAACATAGCAAAATAGTTCTAAGAACTAAGGGTCTATATATGGTTAATTAAAAATCCATAAATAAAGATTATAGATTAACGTAAATAAGGTCACTGTTATTCCTCTTTTATTTCTGGTTGAGTCTTCTCTTGTTTCTCCTTCACCTGGGCCTGCATCTCTTTCCTTGTAGCAAGTATTGCACTTTGTAGGGATGCAATCTCAGCTGAGAGAGTGATGACTGGGGGAAAGAAAATGTGCTTTAGTTACATAAAGTGTTAACAGTTAAACAAACCCAAAATGCAAGAACTAACATTTCCCTACAAAAAATAATAATAATTGCACTAAAATAATACTTCAAATTATATTATATTATATATAATATATAAAATAATATTTTAATATAAATATAATGCACAGGGATCAAATCAAATATAGCATAAGCAAGCCATAGTTATAGAAGACATCACAAAAGAGCTCACCCTCTTTAAAAGCAGACTGAGCTTGTTTCAGACTTTGTGGTACAAGGATCCCAAACCATTTCAAAGGTTCTCTGTGCTCTGGTGTGGATGATTCTGCCTTTGTTTTTACTTGAGGGTCTGTCTCTTCTTCCTCCTCTTTAACCCCCTTTTGTTTAGTATTTATTCGCCTCCTAAGACCTGAAACATTCAATGATTTTGTCACAAATCGTACAATTCCTCATTACAGTTGTAGGTCCCTAAATGTATCATAAATGGTATGTGATAAATGGTAAAAAAAAAAGAGGCAACACTGTGGAAAGACTCCAAATAAATAAATTGATAAATTAAAGGGATAGTTCATCCAAACATAAAAATTATGTCATTAATTACTCACCTTCATGTCCTTCCAAACCCGCAAGACTTTCGTTAATCTTCGAAACACATATGGAGATATTTTTAATGAAATCTGAGCGATTTCTGTCCCTCCATTGACAGCTAGGCAACTACCACTTTGACACTTCAAAAAAACTGATAGAGATCGTAAAACTAATCCATATGAATTGAGGGGTTTAGTCCAAATTTTCTGAAGAGACACAATAATTTTCTATGATGAACAGATTGAATTTAGGCTTTTTTCACATATAAACAGCAAACATAAACAGAAGCTCAACCGAACCTGCTTGCCGCACGAGAACAAACCTCTGCGTGACAGACAAGAATGAACCTCACTTGTTCTTGAAGCTCAAACTATTTTTTGTTCAAAATTTAAACCACTCAATTAGTATGGATTAGTTTTACAATCTTTTTATGAGATTTTTGAAGCGTGTCAGTTGCGTAGCTTTCTATGGAGGGACAGGAATTGCTCAGATTTCATAAAAAATTATCTTAAGACTTTTGTTCATCTTTGAAACACAAATTATGGGGAACGACATGAGGGTAATTAATTACAGAATTTTCATGTTTGCATGAGCTAAGCTAACCCTTTAATGTACAAGTCAGCAAGTCATGCCTACCTGTCTCTTTCGCACCAATGTCTTCTACTGTGTTATTTTTCTGTTCTTCTGTTTTATTCTTTCTTCTCACACATTTGAACTCAGCTGTTCCAACTTCCAACAAGCTGTTATTAAGGCAAGCACATGGATCTATATGAGTAATTAAGACTTGTGCACAAGCGAATATTTAAATGAATATATGATGAGCTACGGACCTGGCTTCAACGTGAACAAGCGGCTCCATCTCACTGGCGTACTGCAGAGCGGATACTTGCTTATTTCCCATTGAATAACGTGTCTTGGCAATAGAAAACCATCCCTGTGTAACAAAGTTAAGGGAATTATATTCAGAAAAGGTTTGATTCCATCCATTAAATTTGTAATCAACTGCAAGTGCACGTTTCACCTCTTCTATAAGGGAATTGAGTTTTTGTCGCTTCTCCTCAAGAGCCTCGAGCTGGTCCATGAAAAGCAGCAACTGCTCGTCCAAACGAAGATGTTGATCAGCACGCATTTCTGTCGTTTTATTCGACTAGACAGACGGTAGAAAACAAACGACGTAATAAAGAATCAGAGATGTATTCCTGTTGAATGCTATCAGAGAGATGTTTAGAACCTTTACCGGTCATGTGACAAGTCACATGACATCAGTTCGATTTGTTACGTTGAGATTGCGTAGGTTAGTATGATTTCTGTGAATACCATATATACTTTTTAATATAATTTGTTTGTGCTTTCTGATTAAATTGTTGTTGTTGTCTTATCGTCCATACGATATAAAAAAAGAAAAACATCAATTCCCATACCGGGAGTCGAACCCGGGCCGCCTGGGTGAAAACCAGGAATCCTAACCGCTAGACCATATGGGAGTTATACACTGTGTTGAAACCAGACAATTTAACGCAACGTGTATATACACAAGCTTAAAAATATTAATATTTGTCATAGATAGTGACCGACACTCGTGTTCATTCTTTCAATATCGAATCCAGCGTTGCAAAAGTCAATGATTAAACTTAAAGCTCAATGGCAGACGTTCACATTGTTTTCACTAGCCACTCTTTAAAGATACAAACATGATGCGTTGTTGTATGATGGTAAATCATTGACTTAGTACTAAACATAATATTTGGCAAAAAAGGTAATGTTCTCGTGTATCACCAAAATACAAATTGTGAAATCATTGACATAGAAAACTGAATAAACAACATAGGGCATAAGTATTGAACCCCTATTCCTCCCCACTCAATCACCACCTCCGGTAGCTCGCCGTGATCGTATAGTGGTTAGTACTCTGCGTTGTGGCCGCAGCAACCCCGGTTCGAATCCGGGTCACGGCAGGGTTGAGTCCCTATCACGGCTAGGAGTGTGACTTTTTTCCCCCACCCTCTATTGTAAGCTTCACTTTGTCATGCATATTTTTACATAAAAATGATAAAGACAAAACGTATTAATTCACAAAATGTGCATTTCACGAGCATACACTAATCGCGGTCAGATGTGACGACATACATGTTCCGAGGAGACCGTCCAACTGCAAGCCTTGTAAATTTTACGAGGGGTTGTTCCTCCCACAAAGGCTAATGGTGATTGGGTAGCGAGAGTCACGTGGGCTTACAGTAGGATGTGACTCGGTGGCGCGATGTTTCTGCAATTTGATTATTTAGTTTTATAGAGGCTAGAGCAGCTATTAACACGGTTCATTTCTGCGTTCTCCAGCTCCAAGAGGAGAGTTAAATGCAACATAGAGAGCAAATTTTCAAACGCGGGAAATAATCACATTTCTAGGATATTCCACAACTCATCACAAAGTAAGTACATACGTATCAAGCCAAATTGATTGTATTATGTTATTGCCACGTTATCTGGTGAAAACATATAACGTTAGCCTACCTTCAGATGATGAGTTATTTTTTAATGATGTTTATACATATTTATACATTTTGTCTCAAAGTTTTTTTTTTCTCCCTTTCATCCACCTTTCCAGATGTTAAAGGAAGCAGAAACTATAAATCATCCCTATTGGCCACGCAACCTGTCTATTCCCAATTATGTGGCTAATGACCGTTCAATGTCAGAGATTCTCATATTCCTGTTCTCTGTGTCTGGGATACTGCTGCTTGCCACCTGGTCATTGACTGGGCGTAAGGTATCTGGGAGCAGGCTTAGCGGAGGGAGAAGGTTAGCTCTGTGCTGGTTCACTGTGTGTGGCTTCATCCACGGGGTCATCGAGGGATGGTTCTCTTTATACTACACTATCATTCCTGAAGACCAGAGTTTCCTTTCTCAACTGTGTGAGTGAGGTTCAAAGTCTATTTGACTTAGTTTATCATTAGTATGTTTTGAGATAATTAATGTCTCATGAACATTATCATTACAAAAGACCTCAATTTTTGATGCACTGTCCAAGAATTGTGAACATAAGCTGAGTTCATTACCCTCCTGGGAAGTTCATAATTACGAGTTGTGAAGTCCTAATGCTGTCTTTACATGCTATCAGAAACGTCCTACTTCCCACTGAAGTCATGATTACGAGGTTGTCATTTTCAAGTGCCCTGATGTCGGAAAGATTAGGAATCATGGAGGACACCAGGTTTATTCTTGCCTATTTCTTGGGAAAATCTTATTAAAGCCAAAAAAAAAAAATATTAGAAGATATTTCATTCTTTATAAAGCGTCAAATTTGTTGACAGTGGTATAAACATCCACTGCGATTTCTAGATAGTAAGCTTGCCTACATTTTTGGAATTTAGGTTAAAATTTCAGGCTATTTTCGCTGTGTATAAAACATACTATATATATATATATATGCACTATTTTAACGTCAAGACAATGAATGTAGCTAAAGAAGAGCAGTCACTGCATCAATCTTTTTTCCCTCCCCCATGTTTAAAGTCTGTGTAACTCGGAAACCTGGTTATCAAATTGGTCTCAGATATTCCCAGTAATTTTCTAGAAAACTACGATTTCCTTCTAGAAAACAAATTTTTACGGTAGCACGGTAAGGTGGCGTAATTACGATGTTAGGTGTTGGTCGGAGCAAGATGGTATTAAGCTTGTTTCCGCCACTGAATAAAAAATAAAGGTAATTGCAACCTTTTTTTCTCTCACAATTGCGAGATGTAAACTCGCAATTCTGACTTCTTTTCTCACAATTGTGAGTTATACGTAAACGAGAGATAAAAAGTCGAAAAATTACTTTTTTTTTTCTGTGGCGGAAACAAGCTTCCATAAGATGGCGATGTACCCCTTCTACAAAAAAACATTTTAAAATCTTTATTTTATTTATAGAAGTTCAGCAAATTGAATCATTATGTATTCTATTGTAATTATATAAATATAAATAGTTGTATTTTGTACATGAAATTCGATAGATATATTGTAAATTAACAAAAAGTAATTCTACAACAAATTTACCAGATGCTGCATACATTGCATACAGTTTGCAGTCTCCCACTCACATTATTTATACGTTTGAATGCTTTTTCATCCTATATAGGGAAAGAATATTCCAAAGGAGACAGTAGATATGCAATGTAAGTTATACACATGTTTGTTTGTATGTTTATGCATTAAAAATGAGTCTATAGATTGCATTATACCTAAACTTCTTTTATGGGATCTTTTCAGAGCAGATAATTTCACTGTTAGTATGGAGACAGTGACCGCGTGCCTGTGGGGTCCTTTCAGCATATGGATTGTTCTGGCCTTCCTTTATAACCATTCTTATAGATTTGTCCTGCAGCTCATCGTATCTCTAGGTAAGACGTGTCCTCCTACTGCTGGAGGAATTTTAAATATTTATGATATAGTTATTTGTTCCACATCTTGTCAACTTGAGAAACAATGTGTGTTAGAGGGAACAATTCAGTAACGTCCAACATTACTTGCAGGTCAGCTGTATGGTGCAGTCCTCTACTTCTTCACTGAACACAGAGATGGATATATTCACAGTGAATATGGTCACCCCATCTATTTCTGGTTCTACTTTGTGTTTATGAATATTTTGTGGATTGTCATCCCTCTCATTCTTATAGCAGACTCGTGGTGTGAGCTATCTACCTGTCAATCCATGTTTGATAAAGCAGCACAAAAAGGGAAGTCTAAAAGAAGCTAGACCAGTAGAAATAGAAAGAATATGGAAAATAAAAGAACTGAAATTCTGTACAGTTCTTGATAACTGATATATATATATAATATATATATATATACACACACACACACACACACACACACATATATATTGACCAAAGATATCAATGTAAAATAGTTAATAAAATGTCTTTTGTTTTAGATACAATAATGGAATGCATCACATTACAGATTGAAATGGAAAAATCTAAAAACATTCTAATTAGCTGCATTTATAGGAAACCGGGACCAAATATTGACATGTTTAAGGGAAAAATAACAGAAATATTTAGTAATAGCATTAACAAGAAAAAAATTTTATCTGCGGAGACTTCAATATCGCCTTGCTCAACCCACAAGAACACAACAAAACTACAGAGTTCATTAATTTGATGTACAGTTCCGGTTTATATCCCTCAATTACTCAACCAACCAGAATTACAACAAATAGTGCTACATTAATTGATAACATATTTACCAACGTCATTGACTATAAAGTTGAAAGTGGACTAATATTAAACTACGTCAGTGACCATCTGCCAGTTTTGTCAAACATACATAGCTAGCTACACTAGGACAAGGAAAGACAACTAAATATGCACAATGACCCAACACAGAGCCCAAGAAAACATCAATATATTCAAAGAGGATTTAATGAAACAAGACTGGGGCAAAGTGTATGTAGATAACGTGAATGAAGCCTATGATTAATTTTTGGCTGTTGTAACATCACTTTATGAAAAAAAAAAAATTGTCCTGTAGTAAAGAAAGAAGTAAAACTGAAATCTGAGGAAAAAACGTGGATAACTAATGGAATATTAAATGCTTGTAAGAAGAAAAATGTATTATACAAAGAGTTTTTAAAGAAGAGGACAAAAGAAGCAGAAAATAAATAAGATATATAAAAACAAACTAACCAGAATCATGAAAAACAATAAAAAGAATTATTATAGTAAACTACTGGAGGACAATAGAAGTAATATAAGAAACACCTGGAAGGTGCTGAATGAAATTATCAAGAATAAAAAAGGTAAAACAGGAGACACTAAATATTTTCTGACAAAAAAAATGATACAGAAGTTAAGAATATGACATTAGCTGCAAATTAATTGCAGTTCGTCCAGGTTTGGCTGAGGAGCTGGCAGTATTAATGATGTGTTAAGCAATAATGTAAATATTAATGAATCTATGTTAAGGAAACTGATGAAAAAGAAATTATAGAGATTGGCTAGAATGGTATTGACATATTTATGGTAAAGAGTATTGGTTGTGTTGTTAAACCTCTAACGCATGCATGTAATCAATCTCTGAAAACTGGAGCCTTTCCAGATAAAATTAAAATGGCAAAAGTGATACCAATATATAAGGCTGATGAAAAACATACACTTTCAAACTACAGACCTATTTCACTCCTCTCCCAATTTTCAAAAAATTCTAGAAAAAAATATTCTTTAAAAGACTCGATAACTTCATTACTAAACATAAAATACTGTGTGATCAGCAATATGGTTTCAGGGCTAATAGGACAACTTCACATGCACTTATTAAATTTGTGGAAGAAATAACAGCAATAGAACAAAAAAAATATGGTTTTTATAAAATATGATATTCTTTTATTCTTTTATAAAATATGATATTCTTGGATCTTAAGAAGGCATTTGATACAGTAGACCACAATTTCTTGATTATGAAATTACACAAATATGGAATAAGGGGGACTTGCACTTTCTTGGTTAAATAGCTACTTACATAATCGACAACAATATGAATTATGGTTTTGCAATTCAACAAAGTTAAAGAAAATTACCTGTGGGGTCCCCCAGGGGTCAGTGTTGGGACCATTGTAGTTTAACTTGTATATAAATAATGTATGGGAGGTATCAAAAACACTGAAAACCATTTTATTTGCTGATGACACTAATTTAATTTGTTCTGGGGAAAATCTGGAACAACTCTTGGACACAGTGGAAAATGAATTAAAAAAGATGAAGATCTGGTTTGATGCAAATAAACTAACACTGAACTTAAGTTAAACTAAATTTATAATTTTTGGTAATCGTGCCAAAACTTAAACAAAAAACTTATGATAAATGATATTGAAATAGAAAGGGTAAAATAACTAAAATTTCTGGGAGTAATAATCGATGAAAAATGATGTTGGAAGCCACATATACACTATATCAAGGCCAAAATATCGAAATCAATTGCTATATTGTATAAAACCAATTACCTATTAAATCAACAAACATTGTACACTTTGTATTGTTCCTTCATACTTCCATACATTACTTACTGTTAGGAAATATGGGGAAACACTTACAAAACCAACACTGAACCTATATTTATCCTTTGTTACTCCTCTCGAGTTTTAATAAAGGCTCAAGTCGTTCCTGGGTTTTAACGGGCGTTTATTTGGTTACAGAGTCTTCAAACATGTCTTTACATTTTCACTTATTGGTGCATGTCCAAAATTGCCCTTTAAAATCCAGGAACGACTTGAGCCTTTATTAAAACTCGAGAGGAGTAACAGTCAGAACTCATTGGCCGCATGAACCCGAGAGGGTAAACTTAGAAGGAAATCAATCTTCACGCTTCACAGACAAAACTTATGGATAACTTTTACAATCTATCAGGGCTTTCAGAAAGCAAACTCGCAAAATCGCATGCAGCACATATCTCTCTGATCTTAGCAAGTGCACCCATACAGCGTCCCCATAGCAACAAATGACAATTTCCACACAAGGAACAAAAAAATAAGTTCCACATTTTTTCTCACAGTTTTTTCACAAAAGAAATAAACATACAATTATTATTTATTGGCCATGAAACAATTTCAATGATATGATTTTTAACATAATATATTTATATTTTAGCTGACATATATGTGTTGCCTTTGATGGCAGCTACATCCTTCAAAAGAGAGCCTAAAGAATTGTAAATAAAAAAATAGAGCGCCAACTACTTCAGTGTTTATTATATTAAAAGCACTAAAATTCAGAGATATGGTTGACTTCAAAACTGCACAAATTATGTATAAAATAATCAACAGCTATTGAACAGTATTTAAGGGTTGTTCCAAATGAGAGAGAGCAAACATCACTTAAGAGGAACATTTGTATTTAAAAATAAATGTATAAGATCAAATTCTAAATATCACGGCATCACAACCAAAGTGAATGTATGGAACAGTTGCAGTGAAGAGATGAAATCACGTACAACAATGAGTACATTTAAAAGACTATTTAAACTGAAGATATTAAATGGATACGAAAAGGACTCGAGGTGATAATCTGTAGACCAAGGAACCTGTATACAATACTAAGTCTAGTATGGAGTTGTTGTTATTTGATTTGCTATAGATAGATGGAAATGAATGAGAAGCATCAATTTGTTTTGTATTTAACTAAAGGATAAAAATAGAGATGGGGGTAGGACCTGAAAAGTTTGTTATGAACTTCTTCCTACTCCTTTTTGAACATGGTAATTTCTAATTTGAATTACTTATAATAATGTTGGAAGATTTTGCTGAGAAGTACATGACCTTATATAGCCGTTATTTTAGTTGTATACATGTATGCATATCTATATATACAGTGTATATATATATATATATATATATATATATATATATATATTTTTTTTTTTTTTTTTTTTACATGTTCAAAATAAAAAGGGGGAAAAAAGGAAAAAAACATACAATATGTTGAGATATATTATAATAATGTAATTTTATAATATTACAGCGATTCGCTCAAAAGAAAATTGAAAAAGCTTTTGTAATGTGTCATATTCATTACATTAATGAAAATATGATGTTGATTAAATGCTCCTAATACTGCTCCAACAGGATTGCGTCATATTTATTTCTGTTTTTAAAACAGTTGCACTATATCGATTCTCTCTGCTTGGGTGCCTTTCTTTATGTTCTGTTGCAAATGAAAAAGTAAGCTGATCCAATTCTACTCATATCACAGGTCACTTTTCAAGAGCCACACACAATGTATGTGGGTGCCTAAAATAAGGGGTATATCTTTTTATCATTCTACAAAGGCTAATTTAATCTTCTTTGAATATGTGCATTTTGTAATTAAAATGAAAGTCACTTCACCAAATAGTGTCTGTCTCTGAGCTCTAAAAACGTCTGTCTCTGAGATCTAAAAACTAAGCTTAATCTGGTCTTTATAAGAACTTATATATATATTCTAATTCTGTCTTTCTTTGCTTAGTGAGCATTTCATGACATGGTGATTATATGGCTCATTTTTCCTTGATGTTAAATACTAGAAAATATTTGATTTTATGATATACCCATCAATTAATACACGATTGCCTTGTGTTGGCTTTGTGGAGATTTATATATAAAAATACTACATAAGAGTTTGTTGAATAATGATGAAATAATACGATTTTTTAAGAATCAAAATGCCGAAACCCGGGATCGAACCAGGGACCTTTAGATCTTCAGTCTAACGCTCTCCCAACTGAGCTATTTCGGCTATGAAGACCCTACTGGACTGGAGCCATAATTTTTTGACAATTACCAGTATTCATTTCTAAAAGTATTCAGAAACAGACCATTCATTCTCATTCCCAAAAATTACTAGTATTCATTTTTACAACTACTCAGAAACACACCATTCATTCTCATTCCCGAAAGACAATTTTAGTAATTTTTAGTAATGAAATCATGTATAGCATCTAATTCACATGTCCTACTCCAAAACGTCGTCAAACTATGCTCAATCGTTTGTGCTCGGTTTGTGCTGTAAAAAGTTTTGTTTGTGCTGTTTCGGTTTTTTAGATATTAAAAAAATATTTTTAGGTCATTCTGAGGTCACTTAGCCTCCCACATGATCCAAAGTCACCCAAAATAGGCTCGTTCGTTTGTGCTTCGTTTGTGCTGGTTTGTGCCGGTAAAATTTTCGTTTGTGCTGCGTCGGGTTTTAAAATATCTGAAATTGAATTATAGACGATGACGTCACCAGCCCCCCCACAAGCTCCAAATTCACCCAAAATAGACGCAATCGTTTGTGCTCCGTTTGTGCTGGTTTGTGCTGTTAAAAGTTTCGTTTGAGCTGCTTCAGTTTTTTAGATATAAAAACAATATTAGGTGGTCATTCTGATGTCACTCAGCCCCCCCCCCCCCCACATGCTCCAAATTCGCCCAAAATAGTCTCGTTCGTTTGTGCTTCTTTTGTGCTGGTTTGAGCCGGTAAAAATTTCGTTTGTGCTGTGTCGGGTTTTAAAATATTAGACATTCAATTATTGTTGATGACGTCACCAGCCCCCCCCCCCCAACTGTTGCTCTGGTCTTCGTCAACAACACGCGCTTGCACCCCCTGCTGGTGAGGTCGACTAACATTAGATGGAGATTATGCTCGGTAATCTACTGCTTTTCCTGCAGTTCCTGGATGTCAACCTTGAATTTACTGTCGAATTTGAACCACTGAATTTGTGGAAGCGAATTTGCAACGCGAAATAAAATGCACCGAAAACCGCCTGTTGAATATTATAGGTTGTATTTTTAATCAGTTTGAATATTTTGGATGTGAAATATGAAAGGTGAATATGGATTATTGAAATTTTACTAATACAAGCCCATTACTAATACAGCCCATAAAAATGCAAACCCTAAAAATAAAATGCATTAAAATACAAGCAGGGTTAATGCAATGGATATTTTTTTCAAGTAGTACAATTCAACAGGCTTTTTGTTTCAAAAACATTTGGCATTATTTTACTTCCATAATTCAGTGTCTCACCCATTCAGTTAGTTGTGCACAAACGGAGCACAAACGAACGAGACTATTTTGGGTGAATTTGGAGCATGTGGGGGGGTTGGTGACGTCATCAACAATAATTGAATGTCTAATATTTTAAAACCCGACACAGCACAAACGAAAATTTTACCGGCACAAACCAGCACAAACGAAGCACAAACGAACGAGACTATTTTGGGCGAATTTGGAGCATGTGGGGGGGCTGAGTGACCTCAGAATGACCACCTAATATTATTTTTATATCTAAAAAACTGAAGCAGCTCAAACAAAACCTTTTACAGCACAAACCAGCACAAACGGAGCACAAACGAACGAGACTATTTTGGGTGAATTTGGAGCATGTGGGGGGCTGGTGACGTCATCATCTATAATTCAATTTCAGATATTTTAAAACCCGACGCTAGTCTGGGTTTCCCCATGCTGCCTTCCTGCAGCGCGATTTTTTTCACGCTGAAAGACAGTATGGATACCATGGGCCAGATTTTCGCCTCATTTAGGGAACCAATCACAGAACGGGGAGGGAGCAAGGCGATGACGACATCTATGCGACACACCGAAGCAGTTTGTTTATTTCGATGGATTCAACATGGCAGCAGTCGCGAAGCTACCGCATGTTTATCTTGCACAAACGGCAATAGTCGCTGAACGTCATTGTTTACACAAAAATATCTGACCCATCGTCTTCTTCCTTGTCTAATTTCTGTCGCTCTACATACGTCATCTGGTATAATTGAAACGATTGCATACGAGCTACGTACAGGCGCATTTGACAGACATTCTTAGCACCCAATAAACGGCGCCGGGCAAACGTAAACCATGCCTCTATTATACGAGAAAATGTACATGGGGTTCCCAGACCCAAGTCTCAACAAGAATTGGGTCTGGCGTTAGCCAGGCTAATCCGACGCAGCAAACGAAAATTTTACCGGTACAGACCAGCACAAACGAACGAGCCAATTTTGGGTGAATTTGGAGCATGTGCTGAGGCTAAGTGACCTCAGAATGACCTAAAAATATTCTTTTAATATCTAAAAAACCGAGACAGCACAAACGAAACTTTTTACAGCACAAACCGAGCACAAACGATTGAGCATAGTTTGACGACGTTTTGCGTTGGGTGGGGGGCCAACTTCACGCAGGTACATAGTCTGACACCATCTCATTCTGACCGCAGATACTGAAAACGGACGAGTTTTTCTCAGGCATTCTTTACTTAAATAGAGACTGACAAAAGTCAACAGCTTTCACTCACGTCATTCAAAATAAAAGTCTTGATACAGGAAAAAAAATGTTTTCTTGACCGCACACTCCGTCCGCACCCCTTTTAAAATCGGTCTTGCGAGAAGCAAAGAAATCTACTGGTGGTTTTCTATTGCCCTCTATAGGAAAAGCAAAGGGCAAACTTATATATTATAGTTTTACTCTAATCTTAACACAAGAGGTTGCTCTTTCATAATGTTTGAAGCAGCCCTCAAAAATGAGCAGCTTCAGTTCATAAAAACATAATGCTCATTTTTATGATGAACAGATGTTTTAAAAAGAGAGAGAGAGAAAGAGCTTAGTACCAACTGCAGGTCTTTCAGTGTGAATTCAAAAAAATGTAAAAAACATTTAATCTCAACTAATGCCATGTCTTATTAGGTTGTTCATTTAGAGCAGTGTTTCCCAACCCTGCTCCTGGAGGCACACCAACGCTACACATTTTCCAACTCTTCCTAATCAATCACACATGAATCAGCTCATTAGTAAAGACTCCAAGACCAGAAATATATGGGTCAGATAAGGGAGACGTCCAAAATGTGCACTGTTGGTGTGCCTCCAGGAGCAGGGTTGGGAAACGCTGCTTTAGAGTGTCTATGCAACATTTGCATCAATTACTAAAAAATAAAGCATAAAAACAAAAGCTTTTCGTCCCTGGGTGGGCTCGAACCACCAACCTTTCGGTTAACAGCCGAACGCGCTAACCGATTGCGCCACAGAGACTAGTGGTCTAGTCCACCAGTATGTTTCGTTAAGAAGAAACATTTTCTGTCTAAAAGCCTGAAACACATAAATCACACATTATGAAGATGAATTGCACAAAAAGCAATTCTGAGGCCCTAAGTCCTTCATGCGAACGCTGATTTGTAGTAGGTGTAGTTACACTGAAGTTGACACTAGATGTCGCTCTTTAATAATGCATGAGGAATGAAATAACCACATAGTGGAGTTCTACATTTATAACATGAACTGCTAACTTAGATCATTTTTAACTTGCATGTCATGCCTGTCAGGCCTAATGCATGTTTAAAATCATGACTAACTGCCCAACATACATACTATCAATTCATAACAGTACACTATTGTACACAGTGTACTGCGAATTAAGAGTAAATGTTAATCAGGCTTTGTATTCAATGGTTTAGCCATCTGTCTTTGAGGGTAAATGTGTATAAACTAAAATCAGTATTACTTTCAGAATAGTCTAGGATTACTTTTCAGGCTAGGATTATTAACTGCAGACCTACCTGATTGCACTCAAATGTAGAGACATCACTAGTGAACCACTAGAAGGCGCAACAGTAAATTTCTGAAAAAGTGTTGTGAATAAATGTTGCTGTGTTAATACAACATTCACATTAACTACTTAAAATGAAGGCATAAAACAAAAACTTTTCGTCCCTGGGTGGGCTCGAACCACCAACCTTTCGGTTAACAGCCGAACGCGCTAACCGATTGCGCCACAGAGACTGGTGCATCCTTCTCGACTGATTCCACAACAAGAACAACCAGAAAAACCACTTCTGAAATCCTGCATTACATACCTTCTTTCAATACATACCACTTCTAGCAGGGGGCTTGCAGGGTTGCCAGTAAAGGTATTTGTTTATCTGTAAACAAAGAGAGTGAACTTTCTTTTTTTCCTCCCAGTCAAATAACCATAGCTCCTCATACCTCCAGAGAGTACTGTGGCCAGTTGCATAAACTGCTTGGACTAGTCTTAAAAATTCCATCAAGAATGGTCCTAACTTTGTAAAGTCAGTTACATAAAAAGGTGTATCGGTCTACTTTGAATTGAAGAATTAAGAATCATAACCCCTAACTACTATTTGGTCAAACAAGTCTTAAAACAGAGGCTGCGTTTATGCAACTCTCCACTAATCTTAAGAAGTTTTATTGCAATTTTTTTTAACCAAACTTAATTTCAGCTCATATAACGACTTATTTGCAGTTAATGTGAACGTGTCTTGCAGTTTGGTTTGTGTACTGTCAAATTATCACATCTTATTTTTATAAATTTAAATACGAATAAGCCAATAAGTTATTTGTTGAGGTGTTCTTTTATTGATGGTCTTATATACAGAGAATTAATTAAGAATATTTTTAAGTAATATTTGTTAAACGAAACTCAAACTCGTAATAACTGAAACAAACAAACACTGGCTCAACACATGGCGTCAGTGTAGCGGTGAAGTAGGCTCCATGTTGACTGACTCTGAAAAGGGCGGCGACGGTATAGGGTTTGGAAAACGTGTTTGGACACCGTAATTAATTTCCAATTCCCTTTAGTCATGGTAACGTTAGTGGCGAAGAAATTATGGCGCTTTAAACATTATGAGGAAATGTTTTTAACACTGCACATAAAAAAAACAATAAAAAACAATAACACGAGGTGTATTAATGTATTTTGTTTCATGCCGTTTACGCTTATTAAAACAGTTTATATTCGTCATTGTTGAGGACATCCTCAGGACATACAGAACGTTTTCTTGGCATCGAGTAACGTTAATAATTTCCGACATTTCAAAGTTTAGGCTACTGTCCGTGCTGGGCCGCCATTGCAATCGTATATTAATACTCTATATTAACAACTTTCGCTGACATGTTATTATCTCTAATTACTTTTATTAATTAAACTATTACTTGTCACATTGTAGCTGTTTTTTGTTATACAACCAGTTCTCGTCACACACGTCACCACACAGAAACAACAAGAAACATCAGTGTAATAACCGAATTAATACATTGTTGTTTTATACTTAGTTAGGGTACAAGAATCTTACCTCTCCAAATATTTTATGCTTTGCAGAATTACAAACGTAGTTATTCTTCTGGTTGTATTCGTTCATTTCGTTGTCGTCTGGATCTTTCTAATGTGAACGTAGCGAGGCGTCGTCTGATTGGCCGCCTCCACCTGAAGAATGTGAAGTCATTGGCTACGCAATTAACTCATCAAAAACTTTAAACTTAAATTTTATATTCATGAGAAAAATAAAATAGAGTATGGACTAATTTTTGTACTATATTACAATTTGAAATTATTCTGCACATTTTAAGATGATTAAAAACAAAATGTAATTGTATATGTATGCATATGTAAATGTTTGAATTGTATATCATTATCTATTCTCTTAAATACTTTAATGACATTTTGTTTGAAATGGGTAATGCTATGCCTTATGTTTGTTAATAAAAAAAACTATTAGCAATAAAAAAGCTTTTTTATAAATAACATTGTTTAATGTAATTATTTGTAAGAATGAGTTATACTTGGCATTTTATAATTTTCTACAGCAGTTATAAATCCAGAATAAAAAAAAAACATTTGTTTAGAACAAAACATCAAAGCAGTATAATTCTTATTTTACAAAAATAAAACAAAAAAAATTAAGTACATTCAGTAAATGTCTTAAGTAGCCTCTTGACTTTCAAGTTTATGTAGATTTAAATAATAACATTTTACAACATTTAAGATAGTATATACTACCCATACAGTAAAGAAGTTTTAAAAACTGAAATTAAGCTGCAAGGAAGGACCAAAAACATAACTTATGGGCACTTTCCAGTAATTTTTATCATTTTGTTTTCTGTAATTGCTTACTTCCAGTTATTTCCTAGTTAAACATCTTGCTCAGCCTTTGACCAAGTTTACTGTTTAGGTCTTTTAATTGGGAGTTCACTTGTTTCAGAGCAGTGCGAGCTGATGCAGAATCCGGTTGGAGTTCCAGAATCTTTCCAAAGGCCAAGCGGGATTCCTCCAGTTCGCCCAGCTGCATGCAAGCTTGCCCAAGCCGGTACCAGGCCTTAGTGCTCTTTGGATTCAGCTCGGTGGCCTTAATACTGCTGTCTCTGGATTTACCAAGCTGGCCTAACTTAAGTTGGCATAAAGAGAGATTGCAGTGAAGCTCTGCTTTTACATTTTTGAACTCCTCCTCAGTTGGAATGGAGGAATCCTCTGCACTTTCTGTCACATCATTTTCATCATAGCATGGTGTCAAACCTGCATCATTATCATCTCCATCCACACCTTCTTTAGACGTCTCGTTTACTGGGTTTCCTCTTGTCTTGCCGTTTAAAGTTATTGCCAGCTTTACAGCTCTGCAATAGCAGTCTGCCGCACCCCAGATATCTCCCTTCCCAAACCGCTGACCACCCCTCTGCTTGTGAGACAGCACCCAAGCCCACTTCTCTCCAGGTGTCATCTGCCAAGACTCCTGCCCAGGGGTCAAAGAGTGAAGCTGAAGAGTAAAGCAGTCGCCCTGCTTTGACAATCCTTGCCCTGTTGTATTTTCAATCTGGGTACCATTAGCATCACTGCATGCTGCTTTGGAGTTCTTTGTATTCCAGGCACTTATTGTGAACTGCAATAAAAAATATATATAGATGAGAACATCACATTTTCCCATGATATACATATTATAGTTGACATGAAACGGAAGTTGCAATAGTCTTTTCTTCACTATTGTGACGTACATCTAGAGATGCACCGGTCGACCGGCCATCGATCGGAACCGGATGGTTTTTACTCTAAACACTCGATTTTGTTTTATTTTGGCCGATCTCTGTTCTGGGCTTACAAACAAACTGCATTGCAATAATTTCCCAAAATGTAATTTGTGTGGAAATATTATGAAATCTGTGAACTGTGAAATCTGTTAAAGGAACACGCCACCGTTTTTTGAAATAGGGGTTATTCACCGTCTCCCCTACATTTAGATAGGTGGGCAAAAGCATTTTTGTCTCAGTGCATGCATTGTCTTAATCTGGAAGCGCAGCTGCTAGCTTAGCTTAGCATAATGAATGGAATCCTTTGTTGCCGGATAGCATGTCGTGCGTAAAAAGTGAGTAAAAAAAATAAATAATTACTTCTTGTGGCCTGCGTATTCACAATGAGTACAAAAAGCAATGCAGATAAAGACTAGGCGATTTCCTAGGCAGATATTGACTTGGGACTATGTTGGAGTGAAGCACAGGCGAAGTACTGCAACTTGGGCACAGAGATATCACGCAACACCTGAAATCCCACCTGAAATGTTTCAATGTATATGTAATGAGTGATTATGATCAAGGTATTAATCAATATTTTTCCTTCTAATATCAAATGAGTTGAATGACTTCTCTGGAGATTTTACTTTGTTATAGAAGTTACCAGTGTGATTAGTGAAATGTTCTTTTCATGTATTCTTTAATGTCTGTATTTGATATCTGAATGCAGTAACAGAGCTTGCTTATTTAGCCCGGCTTCCAGAAATGAAATATGGACTAGTTTTGTTTTTGAAAAAGGTCTTCAATGTGTTAAAACATATAGGGGTCATTGAAGCCAATAGTTTAAGGGACCATTTCTTTGTAAAAGCCTTACTTTCCAGTTAGACTAACGTCTAGCTATCCTTGAGAGGAAGAATGCATTATCTTGATGTTTTGAGACAACTCTCCTGTTTATAGTTAGAGCCTGGCCAAATCCAACCTTGGAAAAGCTGTGTGTCGGTGTGTGTTAGTCTTCTTGATTGCAGGTTAAGGAACCACTGGCATTATTGGAGATTGACTGAGTTGTTGTTCTGAACATGTTGGCGCCCAGCAACCCAAATCTGTGACCTGGAAGGTCACGACGTGCCTAACTTCAGGGTCTGA
The DNA here is from genome assembly GCA_030578275.1 of Meda fulgida. Lineage (NCBI taxonomy): Eukaryota > Metazoa > Chordata > Actinopteri > Cypriniformes > Leuciscidae > Meda > Meda fulgida. The sequence continues at coordinate 14,242,456 of CM060638.1, read as the reverse complement.
GTGTGAGCTGCATAATCGATGGAGATATGCTTCAGTCTATCTGTATATGTGTGGAAATTTGCTTAGACTATATGTGTTCTTAGCCAATCAGAAACTGCAACCTGAAGCAAGGACATAGCTTAGTCCTTGGTGAATGGTATAATTGCTGTGATCTTTGTAACTGTAAGCGGGGCCGCCTACAAACTCCTTTGTGAGTCTTGAAGCTGACTTCTGCTGATGAAACGGCAAACTATCTTATTTATTATAATTTATTATAATTCAGACTTCGGGTCTTCTTTCAAATGTCTGGTTCTGGATCTTTGACTGGATAACTCCTTACAATACGCAGGCCACAAGAAGTAATTCGTTTTTATTTATTTATCACTTTTACTCACGACATGCTAACCGGGAACAAAGGATTCCATTCATTAAACTAAGCTAAGCAGGCAGCGGCGCTGATAGACTAAGACAATGCATGCACTAAGACAAAAATGCTTTTGCCCACCTATCTAAATGTAGGTGAGACGGTGAATAACCCCTATTTCAAAAAACGGTGACGTGTTCCTTTATGACAGGCCAGGGATAGAAAATGCTGAAGACGAACACAAAGAGCACAGACGTGTCAGTAGAAAAAATACTGTACCAGGCACAGCAAGCTCATTGTTTGCGATGCTTAAAATATTTTGAATTGGGTTTGGTGGAGTTCATGAACGCATCTCTGAAGGGAACTGACTGTCTTCAGAAAAGTTTCATTTGCATTTTCTTTTCCACTACCTCCGTATAAATGCGTATCAAAGTAGTTTAAAAGCACCACCCACTGTTTTGGGTGGCATTTGCATTTTTTATGTAGCATCATTTCACAAATCTAAAGTCAGACCACTCTTTTTTTTTCTTTGAATCTTGAAATTATACAATCGAATTTAAATCAAAAACAACTGCTCATGCTTCATGTGTGAGGCATCTTGGTTTGGATCGTGATTAAAATGCAGTGGTTGCCTCTAATTACAAATGGATACAGTTTGGCCAAATAAACTACAAATAAATTTGCTTATTCAAAGAAAGAAAAAAATCAACAACCGGTATCGGAATAGGCCTATTCGCTTCAGAATCGGGAATCAGAATCGGCCATGGAAAAAACATGATTGGTACATCCCTATGTATGAGTGAAACGGCGTCTGGAATTAAAGAAAAAAAAAAGAGAGAAAAAAAAAAACTAGGGTGGGACTTGATTTCATCCTCGGGAGTTCGTTGGATCGTAGCTTGGCATTGCTAACTATATGGACGCATTTCTGAATGCCAGTTTGCAGTCATTTGTGTAGGATAAATGGGTCATTCCATGTCATATCAAACAAATTTTGTAAACTTTTTGTTAATATTTTTTTCCGGAGAAAGACAAACATAAATAGCGATGAAAGCCAAAATATTAAAGTCATGAATCTATATTGACTGAGTAATCCACTATTTTGTAGAAGGGGTCAAAATGACAATTTTCACCTGTGATTTGGAGCCAAATGACAGGGGGGTAAAAATGACGTTAGAAAGATGGCAGCATCATTATTTAATTTTTACGAAGAAATTGGTAGGTCTATTAGTTAAATCTGTTTACTTTAGCAATCTATGTTGCATTATATGCCAATGGTGACTGTTCAAAAATAAGAAAATTCCCTTCTTTTGTCTTTTGCCCCAAGTTTGCATGACTGTAACTCAAGAAGTATTAAAGCTATCTTAATATCCTTTTAGATTGTGGTTTTTAACAAACTTTTCTTTTGAAACTTCATTTTCAAGGCCCTATGTGGTTCAATCCCATAGATATGGGGATCTCAGTGCAGCTCTACGTTCAATTTGTTGAATTTTACCCATTTTCAATGGTCAAAAACCAAATGTGATTCACTTTGCACACAGCTGATACTTATTGTATTTAAAGAGGAATATCTGAAGAATAAATTATGTTGAAACTAGAAATGTATCTTGTTTCCCTCTTTAATAGTTAGTCCAAAATAACTGCATACGATATCCCAGTCTAAGTGCCAAAAATCCACTGAAATGGTCAAGTTGAGGCACATTAACTTGCTTCTCTCAAATGTGTATTTATAAGAATCTGTATTTGAATCAGTTTCAGGGAAATTTGGAAGAAGGGATTTTATTCATGAAGCTTCAAATATACAGTATACCTGAGTTCAAATATACATTATCATAACTACATGTTACCACATTGACATCCCAACATCTCTGGGATTGAATCATATAGAGGCTGTAATTTTGGAATTAAGATTCCAAAAGAAAAGTTTCATAGGAAAAAGATTATAAATGATATTAAGATATCTTTAATACTTCTTGAGTTACAGACATGTAAACTTCAGAAAAAAATATGTTTTTTGGCACTCAGAGAGGTAAGTTGTATGCAATTATTTTGATAGAGGGGAAACAAGATACATTTCTAGTTTCAAAATTATTTGTTGTTTAGATATTACTCTTTAAAAGAAAACAGTATCAGCTGTATGCAAAGTGACCCACATTTGGCTTTTGACCATTGAAAATGTGTAGAATTGACCAGTTTACTCCTGGAGCTGCATTAGGATCACCATTATCTCTGGGTCTGAACCATATAGGGCATTTAAAATGAAGATACTAAAAGAAAGGTTTTTTGAGATACAGAATTGAGTTACAGGCATGCATACTCACCATTGGCATATAATACAACAAAGATTGCTCAAGTAAACAGATTTAACTAATAGACCTACTAATCTCTGCGAAAAAAAATAAAATAAAAATACATTTAACAAAACATGTAATTTTACAGTAAAATAGTTACAATTGTGTTTTAGTATAAGTCCATTTTTTGATTTGCCCTTACCTCACACAGCTCTCCAACCCTCATCCCTTCCAGGCAGCCCTCAATAATATCACACTGTCCTTCGCCCATGCGCAACACGAACCACTCATCCAGGTGGACCTGCAGTACAGAGTCCTGCGAGCGGGTATATGAGGAGGCTTGCACGCTAGAATCAACGCTAGCTGGTGATTCTAGCTCTTGAGAAGCAGAATGCAGTGTGTTTTCCCCTGTAACAGTCTTTCGCCGCACCTTGACCTTACATAGTGACCCCATCATAGGCGTGCTGTCCCCTCGTTGTCTTTCTCTAAGCCACCTTCGGCGCACCTCCCACAGACCACCGGGACACGCGGAGATCCATGACGTCTCAGCGGGGAATTGATCAGGCACTTGGAATGTTGTCATGACGAAGAATTCTAAAAGACCTAAACTAACAAGTATTATTTGATGGAATAAATAACTGCAAACTACAGGGAATGCTATCAGGAGACCTGTTAGCACTGTGATGCAAAGTCTTTTACACTTATTTTAAACCTAGCGCATCAATAGCTTCAGACCTATGCTTCATACATGCATGAGTATTTAAAACAGAACACGTTTATAATGACACATTAGTTAACTCTTTAGTCATTAGGAAACATTAGTGTACATACTTTTAGTGATGGTTGTTGCTGTCAGACTCTCTTCTTCCACAGCACATATCTCACAATGAATGCTTTCAATCGCCCTCTACAGGTGCGGCATGGGATGAACGTCCACTTTACACTTCTACTTTGAGTTTGACTTGTTTACACGGTTTCACAAGGCTATTCCCAGACTAAAATGCATGTTTGAGCGGTTTCAACGGAAAGCAACTTGCTCTGACATATCTTAAAATATGTCTGTCTCATTGTTTTGTCTCAAGAAGCACACCCTTAATTAAGTTTCTTCCTAAAACATGTTTTAAAAAGCTCCTTAAATATCCTAATGTATAAGGCCTAATCCTGGCTTAATCTAAGCCTTGTCTGAGAAACCAGACCTATATGTCGTTCTTTGGGGATTTTAAAATACTGACTAGATACTCTCAATATAAAAAAATAGACTACAGAGTAAGCTATAGGCTATGCAATGATTAATGTGCAAAAGCTTTATATATTTTTTTTTTAATATTTAAAAGCTTTATCTTTTTTGTTTGTTTATATAATCCAAGTCCATATTTTATGGTGAAAAACAGCAAGTGTCCCTGTGACACATTACATTTATCTTAAAATTTCTATGTAAACAATTTTGTGCATAACTCTCTTACATTACTTAATTGTTATCCTTTTTTATTTAAGCGTGATTCTGTCATGTTTTATTGATATGATCAAGTGTATGTACATGTGTGTTTATTAGTGGCATTTTAATCTGATGAAGAGCTGTGCTGCTCGAAAAGTCGCTATACTCTGGTGAGCAATGTTGGGTGTGACTCATAATTAATTACTATAAATGATTTTTTCCACTTGAAAAAGTAAAGTGAATGTTGTTGTTTTTTAATGTAACCTTTTATGTAACCTAAAAAGAATAATAATTTCCGAAAGGACAATAAACTTAGACTTACTACTTCTCCCTTTAAATACTTTGGTCAGTTCAAGAATAATTTATGCATATATATATATATATATTTTATTTTTTTTGTGAAAGAATTAAAAGAGCAGTTTCACATCTATCCTTGTATTGTGAACTGGTCGAGGTTAATATGGGATTTAGAAAGTAATTAGCAATGAGTAACGCATTACTTCATAGAGAGAGTATTAGTACAGTATTATTCTGTTGAAGATAATTAGTAGCTATAGTAATTAATTACTTTTTAGAGTATAACTTACCCAACACTGCTGGTGTAGCCTACTCAGTAATAAAAAATAACAGTGTGCTGACTTTGTTTTGTATTTTTTATGAAATTTTGGTCATTCACATATTGTTGAATGTGCATGCATTCTTTCAATGTTTTTAGACATTGCTCATGGTCTTTTAGATGAACTTTTATCAGTGGTTATCAGGGAATTTTAAGTGAATTTTAGTACCGCAAGTTAGCTGCAACTGTATTAATATATACAATTAAATTAAATTAAATTAAATTCAAGGTTATGAAGAGTAAATTCAGGTGCCACCTGCTTGTATGCCTGAAACATTGTGACTGTATTTTTAAGTAGAATTTCTGGCAACCACATTTGCCAGTTTTTATAAAGAAATTGTAGGCATTGTACAGTGTACATTAAACATCCAGTGAAAATTGTATATGCAGTCCATTGTAGAATGGAAATGCAAAAAAGCAAAGAAGTAAAAACTAATATACTTTTATACAGTCGTGCTCAGAATTAATGGTACCCCTGGTAAATATGATAAAAAATGGCTGTAAAAAATAAATCTGCATCATTTATCCTTTTGATCTTTCATTCAAAATATTGGCAAAAATCTAAACTTTCATTGAAGTGAAAGAATAGAAAGTGGGGGGGAAATCACATCATGAAATAAATGTTTATCTCCAAAATACGTTGGCCACAATTATTGGTACCCTTTTATTAAATACTTTTTGCAATCTCCTTTTGCCAAGATAACAGCTCTAAGTTTTATCCTATAATGCCTGATGAGTTTGGAGAACACAGACAAGAGATCAGAGACCATTCCTCCATACAGAATCTCTCCAGATCCTTCAGATTCCCAGATCCATGTTGGTGCTTCTTCTCTTCAGTTCACTCCACTCATCAGGTCTGGGACGGTCATGGCAGAAGCTTCATTTTGTGCTACTTAATACATTTTTGTGTTGATTTTGATGTTTGTTTTGGATCGTTGTCCTGATGGAAGATCCAACCACGGCCCATTATACGATTTCTATAGCAGAGGCTGTCAGGTTTAGATTTTTTATCTGAAGGTATTTGATAGAATCCACGATGCCATGCATGTATCTGAACAAGAAGTCCAGGACCTCCAGCAGAAAAATATGACCACAACATTAAAGATGGTATATTAAATTGTACACATGGGGTACTTTTTATCCTTGTGTGCACCAAACCCATCTTGCATGTTTGCTGCCAAAAAGCTATTTTTTAGTTTCATCTGACCACAGAACCCTGTGCTGTTTGAAGGTCCAGTCATGTCTGACAACTGAATTTGCTGGGGTTTGTTTTTGGATGAGCAAGGAGGATTTTTCTTGAAAACCTCCCAAACAACATGTGGTGATGTAGGGGTTGTTTCAATTTTTTTTAATAGGCTTTCTGAACCCAAGACTCAACTAATCTCTGCAATTCTCCATCTGTGATCTTTGGAGAGTCTTTGGCCACTCAAACTTTCCGCCTCACCATGCATTAAGACAATATAGACACACGTCCACTTCCTGGCAGATTTGTAACATCTTTAGTTGATTGGAAGTGCTTAATTATTGCCCTAATGGTCAAAATGGGGATTTTCAGTGCTTTAGCTATTTTCTTACAGCCACTTTCTATTTTGTGATGCTCAACAATCTTTAATGCACATCAGAACTATATTCTTTGGTTTCTACTCATTGTAATGGATGATTAAGGGAATTTGGCCTTTGTGTTTCCTCATATTTAAACTCCTGTAAAACAAGAAGTCATGGCTGGACAATTTCATGTTCCTAGTCACCCTGGTGTGCAAAAAAAAAGGTAAATATGAATGGGAATATACTTCAAAGATATTTTACTCGTAAACAATTCTAGGGGTACCAATAATTGTGGCCAACTTGTTTTGGAGAAAAACTTTTATTTCATAATGTGATTTCCCCTCCACTTTCAATTATTTTACTTCAATGAAAGGTTCGATTTTTGCCAATTTTTTGAATGAAATATCAAAAGGATAAACGATGCAGAATTATTTTTTACAGCCATTTTTCATCATATTTACCAGGGGTACCATTAATTCTGAGCACGACTGTACTTGTAGCCTATAAGTGATGTGTCTTTTGGAAGTTGAAGACTGAGTTTTTTTTCTGTGTTTATCTTTAAAATGACTATTAGATGGTATACATGTACATTGAGCTTTCGTGCTATTTACACAGAGGTGGACAGTTACAAAGTACATTTACTTGAGTACTGAACTTAAGTACACTTTTTGAGTATCTGCACTTTAGTATAATTTTTTCTGGAAACATTTTACTTTAACTTCACTACATTTGAAAGACAAATATCGTAGCCTACGGATACATACATTTCTGTCAAGGTCCCTAAATAGAAATTAGTAACGTCAGTCAGGGGATGATTTTGGTTGCAGGGGTTTCATTTTGGTTGGAAATGAAAGTCGGGTTGACATCAACGCAAAAAAACTTTAAATAGGGCACTATTTGAGGGAACAGCCATTTGGGTGTCCGAAACCATTGTGGACGTTATTGGGTGCACTTATTCAATCTCACATTCAATCCCACTAAAATGTGTTCTAGAAATAAATGTGATATTAATATAAGGATAGGTAGGCAGGCATAGATTCAGAGGCATAAGGTACTGTAAGTATTATATACAACAATGCATTGAAATTTACTTTTTACTTGTGCCTACGTTTAAAAACGAGTAGGTAACTTTGGTAGCCTACTAAAGTAAAAATCGGTCTTTACAACATTTACTTGTAACGGAGCAATATCTGACCAGTAGTAGGCCTATCTGTACTTTCACTCAAGTAAGGAAGTCGTGTAGTCTACTTTGTCCACCTCTGTGTAAGAGTATGTTTGTGCAACGAGCCTCACTTGTTCATTACAAAAAAAGAAAAGAATGGCTATTGTGACCAGAGGGGGCGCGCTTGATATCGTGTCTTCACGCTGAGCTGTTTCCTGGGTGCACACGCAGCGTCACGTCACACCGTCCACACACTATGTGGCAGAGCGCGCGTGTGTGTGTGTGTGCGCGCTCGCGCGTGCATGTGAGAGAGGCAGGGTTGGGGTATAGGCAGAGTGAGTTTCGGAGCACGTTCAGTTGACAGGCGTCACCGTTGCTACTCGATTCCGATAACAACACAAGCAAAGACACGGAGCTGTCGCGAGATACGCGCCTTTAACTGGATTAAGCCGAGAAAAGCCGTTTTGGACGGACCGAGCTCAAGGCGGATGAGCGCAGCCCGCGGGAGGGCAAGTGTGTTTCTGCGGCGGGGTCCAGTTAGTGAAAGATGAACAAAAACCACCGAGTGCCGAGCAACCGAACTCTGAACGCCGTGGAGGTGAAGAGCAAGGTGCGTAGCCAGCGGGCCAATTACTAATTAATTAGTGTTCAATCAAAGAAGGATAAGTCTTTGTGTTAGGAATAGACTTAACAGTACATTTGGGTGTTAAGACACAATCACACTGTCCTGGTAAGTTTTGCCAACCTTGTGAGTTCAATCGACCGTTGCTTTAGTAGCCTATAGCCTATGAGGAGGACACAGTGTCCGTAGTTGTTGGGGAGAATTTGAGTGTTTTGACAGGTGCTCTCTTATCTCATGTTGTCAGGTGTTTATTATATTATAAATATAATGCCTCTAAGTTTTTATTTGAGTTGTTTTGTAAATGTTACACGAGTAACCCGTGCGTGTTTGACCAGTCAGTTTAGCCACAATATATCCCAGTCTATGGCAAGCCGTTTAATAATTATTAATTTGAGCTAAATAGTTTACTATCTATTTTATGTTCCTGTTACTTCTTTTAACTAATGATAAGTAATTAAATATTTAGCAGCATCAATTTGATTTCAAACTAATAATTGTTCATTACATCCTTTGCTTCTAGTCAAAATCCCAATAGTGACTATTCGTAACTATTCGTGTTTGCTTATACAAATTGCTGTTAATATTGAAATCTATTGGGATCTGTGGTTCAGATAGCAAGTGCTCATTTCAGACTATGTAGTAGCTCTTGCTGGTCCCCGTTCCAGTTTTACTAGAGGCTAGGAACTATGCCAGTATGAGACACAAGTATCTTTCTCAGTTGTTTCTAGTAACACTTCTTATCTCATTTAAAAATATATATATTATTACTTTTTTGTTGTCATAAAAAAGTGATATTAATTAATCATTATAATATAATATAAATACAATCATTATGCAATTATGATTATTTTGTAGTTCTATTTAAAATGTTGCTAGTACCAACCGGAATCCATGCAATGAGTAATGACTAATAAACAGGTACTTGTGTCTATTCAAATAATACTAGAAAAACTGGAATAGATACTAGTACTACTATTATTATTAGAGTAGTTACCAGTAACAAAAGAAAAGGTATCTAACTAATTCTTATTTTCTAGTAAAACCAGAAAAAGTTGGAAATAAATATCTGAACCACAGATCCCCATAGAATTCAATGGAAAAAATAAAAAAAAATTCTAGTAACAATAGAATAGAGACTATTAGCAAAGACTAATTTAATAGATTAGTTCCTATCAGATTAAGTGCAGTTCATTTTTAAAGGTGCTAGTAACACAGGTACATGCTAGTTTGTTTGAATGAATAAGTGCTAAAAGGTTTGTATAATGTATAATGTATCAGTTTATCAGAAGTTTGTCTTGCTTCTAAACTTGTTTTCCCTTAGTCTTTTGGTAAACAAACTGATGATTCCAAACTTCACATCCACATGACAAAATAATGTTTGAGGAAATTAAATATTGACTGTTCTCAACAAAAATAAGTGAAATCAAATACCAAGCTGCAAGATAACTGTTACTTAACCAGTCTCACACAGTGAGCCTTTATCTCAACTGTGAGGTGAGAGCAGTTTGACAGGCATTATACATGCCTGAACAACAATACAGAAGATATTTATAACTTCATACCGCTGTAGTCTGATGTACAAACCAAATATTTGTCTCTCAAAACTAATAACATGTCTACAGGGTTCTGGAAATTTGTCTAGGTAGACAGTTCAATCTCATTCATTGCTTTTTCTTGTTTATGTCCATGTTATTGTAGGTAGGGATAGTTGTTCACAATCACCACCAGAGGAATGTATGTGTTGTTTAGTAAATGTTTATTCATTTTTTTCTTGTGTTAATCATTATGGATGACACCGTAAACAAGAGTCTGGTCATACTCACTCCACCAACACAAAGATTTACAGGGCTACTTTATAAGGGACAAGCCATGCTTGGCTAGTGATGACGTTACAGCTGACTAAAAGTCTCAGTCCTCCCACTCACGTTATGTTTTTTTTTTTTTTTTTTTTACCAAACCATTTCATAACTTATTAATAGTGAAAGAATTTAAGGAGTCTAATTTTAACAATTTAATTTTTGCATCAGATTTTTTGCCCATGATTTTCCTGGTTTATAAATAATTTATACGAGTTATTTTTTTGATTGCTACTCATGCTGCTGTTCTATATTGTTACTATATACTAAAATCTAATGCTTTCTTTCCCTTAAAGGGATAGCTCACCCAAAAATAAAGAATCTGTTTTAACTTAGAGGTTAGGAAAAAGGGGGTTATTTAAATAGTTCTTGTTGCTTTTTTCTAGCGATACACCATATGTTGGCACCATATTGTTTCTTGGCTGATAATAGCAATTGTTAATTTATAGGTTTTGGATTTTTAATAGCCTCTGCCTATTTTAAGATTTAGATCATTGTCCAAAACTAGCCTAATTTAAAGAGATATCTCTGGAAGAGAGCTTTCCCATTAATCACGCGTGTTGGAGTGAATTGCAGACATAATAGTTTTCAGTGTGTTTTCATTTTCTTTTCTAAACAAAGTAGTAAACATTTTTAATATCAGACATTTATCGATATAGCTAGGCAATATTGATAAATAACAATGAATGGCAACTGGAGCTTTCAAGTTTTAAAGAGGAAACAAAAATAACAGAATCATAACAGAAGTTTATTTAGCAATATTTATCAGTGAAATTTTACATTTCCTTCGGTCTGTCACTCAAATCATACTTCATAGGACTTGGAAGTTTCTGTAGTTATACAATGAAAACTTTGTGAAATGTTTGTTGTTGTACTTCTTGTTTTACTATGTCATTTGTGTGTACTGATGTCTGTTCAATGTTGTTAGTTTGGAGCAGAATTCAGGCGGTTCTCTTTGGACCGGTCCAAGCCGGGACGCTTTGATGAGTTCTATGGCTTGCTGCAGCATGTGCATCGGATCCCTAACGTCGACCTGCTTGTGGGTTACGCCGATGTTCACGGGGACCTGCTGCCAATCAACAACGATGACAACTACCATAAAGCAATATCTGTGGCAGCGCCCCTGCTCCGTCTCTTCTTGCAGCGGAAAGGTGAGGTTTAAAAAAAAAAAAAAAATTGGGTTATTGGTCAAACTTCAACACACAGTTGTAGTTCATTTGTCTGGGTTAAGTCTCATTCCAGATCAATTATTTTTGTCAACACAGCTGAATTTATATATTCATTGTTTATCTTTCCTAAATGTTTATCATTGCTTATTATTGGTATTGTATCTTAAAGTTATTTACTCTTCTACGATTATGATATTTAAGACATTTTGCAAGGCTTATTATATTTTATAATCTTCTTTAGGCCTATGTGTTTTTCTTAAACTAATGTGGCCGAGTGTTTCTTAACTTGGCTAAGCTTATTTGAAAGGAACAATATGAAGTTAAAGTAAAGCAGTTCACAGTTGTTGTGTGGTTTTGGTGTGTTGTGGCCCCAGGCTGTGGGGTGCCCCGCTCTAAGCTGTGTCTGTGTGCCATATGACCTGTAGATGGTAAGCCACTTTGTCAGGTGGAGATTAGAGGGGTCACTGTGTAACATTGTGTGGCCTGCGTTTCAATTACACGGCGACGCTAGCTTCATGCTGGGACCTGTTGCTATGGCATAATATGTGTCACAGAAGAACACGAGGACCCGCCCACTTTTTAACTCTGCATAGGGAGTCCTGTCACGTGTTTTAGTTCTTTGAGTGCATGTGTGTGTATGTAGGGGGTCAGACATTATTCCAAAGGCTAGATGTGATGTTGAGGCTGGTACCTTAAATGCAACAGAGATTAATGTGCACACTTGTTATAGGCTGATTAAGTCCAAATGAAATATGAAGCCGTTTTTTATTTTTTACATTTTATGTGGGAAAAGACGCAAAAGTGTCACAGAATGATCCCTTGCAACACGTGCCATATATTCCAAATGTTCTGGGGGTATACGATAAGGTTTAGTGAAAAACAATCTGAAATTTAATGTATTATTTCAAATCTTTAACTTGACCGTTGGTATTCTGTGCACAGCTACGCGACATGCTCGTTCATGAGACTCTATTAGTGCCGCAGTTCTTGCCCAGAAAAAGTACACGTTATGAGAAATAAAGACTAATAAAAACGTGACCACATGAGATCCAGAGTGTTTTTTGCACTTTTTAGGGAGCCAGCACACGGGCTCTATGCTTGAAATCACATCAAGGTGCACAGTAACACTGTCAAACTAACTGAAATCTTTTGTGCAGCGTCTTGCCGTCGTTGAATGGCACACATTCAGTGATCTGGGTTACGATAGCCTTCGTTGTGGTTGGAGTTCACGTGGGGGATGGTGGGGACTGGAGCATTCTTGAGCGGTGCGCCTCGTCTGTTGATTGTGTTTGGAATTCTGGGTTTTGTTCTGTTGTAGCCTGTTTTGCATATTCAAGTGGCTTGACTTGAGCTCAGCTTACTGAATATTTAATGAGGATGTTTTGTAGGGTGTAAATGTACATATAAACACTCCAAATTAGGGTTTATGTGTTTCTATAGGTGTCCCGTCCCAACACAGACATGCATGCTTTTTTAGACAACATCAGGATGACTACAATACACCAATCCCATGTTTGTTTACCTGCTACCATGGCAGCATTGAAGAGCCCAAGTTGATCGGGTTCAATGACGAGATTCTTGAGTGGTGATTGTAGCATGCTGGAATAGATATTAGATATTCAGGAATCAGGATTGTGGGGGACCGGACCAAATTTAATCATTTAAGACTCAACCATTGAAAATGGCGAATCTTTGTCTGAATACTGAGTGGGACGTCCCTCCACCCTCAATGTCTATGGTGGTTACGGCACTGTCTGTCTGTTGTGGATACATGTTTGCTGGCTTAAGGGGTGTTGCCACCTGTGTGTCTATTTGCATCATTGATTTCCTGATCAGACATCCTGCTCAGCTGCTATGTCATAATATTGGATCTTTGCTCTATATTTTCTGTGCGCTACATTGTTGCCAACTGATTTCAGGAAATAATCTGTTACAAAACCGCCTTAGACAGAGTTTTAAGGCATGGTAGGAATGCTTCTGATGTGAAATGTTCCTTCAATGTTATGCAGCCCATCTAAAATACCTCATTTTGGGCAGCATTGTTGCAGAAACCTCTTTTCTCAATACAGAAAGACAAAAAAGCTTAATCTAATCAAAACTGTTTTACCCAATGTGATATATTTATATGCTTATTAAGATCATATTTATACACTAGGAAATAAATTGTTAATGTAGTAAAAAAAAAGTATTATGGGATGGCATATTTTATATAGCGTATTTAATATAAAAATATTTATATTTTAGCAGCTTCTCAAGACACTTTGGTTGGTCTACTTGAATTGCCAATATATATATATAATTTTTTTTTTTTTTTTTTTACTGATAACCACCATAATAATACAGGTGCTAAATGTCTCTTGAAGTAAACTCACTTGAAGCTAAAAGTTCAAGATTGGGTTACCATACTTGGCCTTCACATGTCACTTTCACATACAATGCCGTGCATTTATAGTTAACCAATCAACAGGTATTTTTATGGAAAATTTACATTTTATACAGTGTAGCTTAGCAACCAGCAGGACAGAAAAGGGGTAGTGCAACATATGCATTGTGTAAGTATCATAAACATATCCTGCTCAATCTCTCCACACCAACAACACATTCCTTTGGCATGGGGGTACCAAATCTTTCTTTGCGTTCACTCTAAAAATTGGATTGTTGCGCCCTGTTAGCAACATGCAAAGATTAAAGAGTCGAGTCTCCCGAGCTCTTCACAAGGATCATTATTTATGTGGAGTGTGGACTTGCTGCCTCTGCATAGTGTTCTAAATCTGTCACTTATGAGGCTCCATTTCGGTTGGGATGCTGCCTTAGAAAAAAGCTGCCTAGGTGGTTTTGAACAAAGCTTCAATTTGAGCATCCACACATTTACTTGATAGCTTTAACATTTAAACCAAACTACAAAATCTTTTGTTTTGAAGGAGGTTGTAGTTGAGTATTTCTGCTGAGATTAATATACGAGTCGGCTAATTGTATTAGTATTAATCTGTCTTTAGTTCACTGAAATTAAAACTTTCATCTGTTTCCATTAATAGCCCTGTGATTCATTTCATTGTCATTCATTACACATTATTTCCATTCCTTTCATAGTTTTCTTATCATGTCTTTGGGATCCTCCCTGCTGTCCTCACCTGTTTGAGAGGTGTGGTTCTGGAAAGCAAATGGAATAGTTTCTAGAGAGTGCCGTGACTTAGGTTTTAGGAATCTGCCCACTCTTTCACTCTCTTTCACTTTACCGCTCCTCTTCTTTGCTGAAACCACTCATTTGTTTACTTTTCCATTCTTGTCATCAGCTGAATAAGGGCACAGGGGTGGGTTTGTATTTTATTGACACCTGTGACGTCAGCAGCTTTTATTGCTTTTTCAGTTTTAGGAGGAGCTGCTTTAATAAGAGGGAGGAATTCCAGGGTCAAGGAATGTCAGACTGATACACAGAAGCACTGGAACACTGTTATGTAATCATGCCTGGATAGAGTGGGCCAGTGCGATCGGCCCAGTGCCTCTCTGGTGTTGTCAATGAAGCGGAGCGGGATGAAGGAGGGGTGGAGGGTGGAATAGGTTGTACTTCTGGGGGGAAGGGGCAGTTAGCTGCCAGATTTGGGGGAGGCGTCACACTGTGTGGAATGTGGTCAGACTCTGATCACCTCTGCTGATTAGATTAGACAGGACAGGATGGCTGCACATGGGTGCGAGGAATGAAGAAGTTTGTGAACATATGGAGGTGTAGAGAGGGACCAGATCAGGAAGGAGGTGATGGGAAAAGGTGGGAGCGTAAGGAGGTGATATTAGTGGGAAAACACTCTGCTATTACCTGATTGTTGAAAAAAAAATAGTGTGAGACCTGGGGTTAGTTGCATAAACAGCCTTAGCCCTTATGTTAAGACTGTGTCTTAAGTACTATGACCAACCAGCATTGAATCGAGGGGCAATCAGTCTTACTTTCTAATAACAAATTAGACAAATCTACATTTTCTACAACAAAATCTACAACAGTTATGTCGCAGTTATGTATTAAAGAAAAAAATGTGATGAGTAGTCTTGACGGTTTATACAACCGGCCCCTGGTCACAGGTTAGTCCTGTATTGGATAAAAGGGCAAGTAATTAACAAACACAGTATTTGTTGTCAACTCTTGTTCAAATTGAGTTGCTCTTGTCAAGTGTACTTATATAGCGCTTTTCACAATATAAATTGCATCAAAGCAGCTTCACAGTATCAATCAAATAACATAACAATGTTTGTTTCTTAGTGGAAAAAACATCCACGTTTGGTAGGGCTGATCAATGGTATTAATGCTTGGTTAATTAATTTGAATATCCCCAACTGAGCAAGCCAAAGGCAACCGTGGCAAGGAACCGAAAAACTCCATCAAGTGACCTACTGGTGTCCTAAAACTCCATCAGGTGACCTAATGGAGAGAAAAAAACCTTGGGAGAACCCAGGCTCAGTCGGGGGCCAGTTCTCCTCTGGCGTTTATGAACTAGAGGCCAGATTTACAGTAACTGTAATTTGATACAGAATTTTCTTTTATTTTATCACTTCGGGGTGGGTACGCGAACCGGAATCACAACGTTTTATCTGTAGAGTGGGAAAGGGATCCTCCATAGGGAGAGGCTAGTTGGTACTTCAGCACTGCGTTGTCATCGGGTCCAGGGAAAGCTCCTAGTCAGATCTGGATACGGCCTGGATCCGGTAGGCTGCGGGAAAACCTCGGGATAAACAAAGACACTAAAATTAGCGTAGATGCCATTCTTCTTATGATGATGTAACGAGTACATCAGGATTTAAGGGAAGTGTTCCCAGTTGAAGCACCTCTTGTGCTTCATAAGAGGAGTCTATCATCTTATATTGGTACTTTTTCTCATGGTATTGTATGTATCGATACTTTAGATGCTTGTTTTAATATACACTACCGTTCAAAAGCTTGGGATCAGTGCGATTTCTTATTTTTTAATGTATTTGAAAGTCTCTCATATTTACTAAGGCTGCATTTATTTTATTAAAAAAAACTTTAAAAGGACTAATATTGGGAAATATTATGGTTTTAGGAATCTGTCTCCGTCTTTGTGGAAACTGATTTTTCAGGATTCTCGAAGTTCAAAAGAAAAGCAGTTATTTGAAATATAAATCTTTTATTACATTATAAATATCTTTACTGTCACTTTTGATGAGTATAATGCATCCTGGTTGAATAAAAGTATTAATTTCATTCCAAAAAAAGGAAAGAAAAAAACATACTGACCCCAAACTTTTAAATGTTTGTGTAGATAATGTGTGATGCACTTCTTCTAGTCCAATTGAAGTAATGAAGTAGCAGGTTGTCTACAGCAATATTTCAGCAAGAAACCGTTTTTGGACACCGTTAAATGGTACTGTCATGGGATGTGCATCCCTAGGGATTTTCAAAATCGACTAGTCAGTGGACTGCCTGAATGACTGTCAACTATTCAGTCTTAACTGGGTTTGACCCTGATCCGAGGTGTGTCGTCTATGGATGTTCCCTTGTTCAAAAATGGCTAGATGAAGCGCAACCAAATGGAGACTTTTAGAAGATGTTTTAAAGTTTAAAACAGAAAAAAATGAAATTTAACCAACGGCAAAAACAACAACAACAACAGTGCTCTAAACTTATGAATATTGAGATGCAACTTGTGGTGGTTCTTTTAAAAATGATGATAATAAAGATACACTTAAAGCAATGCTGCTAAAATACCAAAATAAATACAAATACCAATACCAAAATAAAAAAAATATAGATAAACTTGTCTGTTTTTGAATGAACAGTTTTGGACCAATTTGACCCATCCCTGTACCAAACTGGACTCAATGAACCATGTGACAGATTGAAACTTCAGCCTCTCTCGCAGTATACAACTCTGATGTAGGATCATTTGTTCTTTATTGCCTCTGTCACAAGTTTTGAATGCTGATGACTTTAGTGTTATATGATGCTTCTGTGTATGATTAACCTCAGAGCGGTAAAACGCCTTCCAAACTGAACTCTGACCATGTGACCTTTACCAGTGAACTTCACATTCTTCTTCACAGAGTCAAAGGCAAGAGAAGGTGCAGGTTATCAGAAAGGCCCTTGCTGACAGGGTGTCCCAGCTACTATTGAGTGCAGAAAGTCTATGCTCCACAATTCCACCTTCTATTACATGGAAAAAGAGTAAAAATGTGTGTAGATTGATCAGAATTTCTTTCAAATTTATTTCACAGGCATAACCAAAACAAAAAGGTATACAGTAAAGTTATTCTCATGTATATCTAGTTTACTCAAGTACTTAAAAACAAATTTGTTTCCAGGCAGATTAATTAAAGCCTGAGCACTCTGATTCTTGGAAATAGCTTAAATCCAGCCAATCATATTGGAGTTTGCAATGTTTGTATACAGTATGCATCAGCATGATCTGAATAGACTGTACACTCTTAACAATAAAGCTTCCAAAAGAGGGTTTTTGGAGCAATACCCAAAGAACTTATCGGTGAACGGAAAATAACCATTTTTGTTCTTAGTTTGAAGAACATTTGAATAAACTAAAGAACCTTTTGTGCAATGGCATGCATGTAAAAGGTTCTTCATGGAACCATCGATGCCAATGAAGAACCTTTAGGTGGTCTGTTGGACCAAACACTGGCCTACAGAAACAAGCTTAGCCCAGCTGAAGTAGCACATCCTGAGTAGCAAAGCAGTCACAGTCACTCCCTGAGAGATAGAGAATGTGTCAGAGGGATAAAGATGATGCAAAGAAGGAAAAGAGTGGGAGAGAGAAGAATTGAGCAGCGTCAGCATGAATTAAATTGAAGGCAGCAGTAGTTATATGACATGGAGTCATTCTACCCACACACACTCTTATTAAACATACATAGCCTACTGCTCGGTCTTAAATTTGTGTATAAACGTGTCCTTGCCCATAAAGGTGTTCACAGAGCTCTAGCATTATAAAGGAACTATATATGAAAGCAGTCATGTGCTATGCAACATTACTTAGAATTTATTTCCTGTGGTAATCAACAACATGACAGGTGTGTTTCCTTCTACGGAAAAAAATATTGACTTGCCTCAAATGTAGAAATAAAAAAACTAATTTCACAACGTTTTAGGTCTTTCCATATTAAGTGGTCCAATAATTGAAAAATTAAAAATGGTCTAGCTATCTCCATTGAACCACTCAACCACATAACCTTTTTACCATATCATTTCTTCTGTTTTTTTTAGACACATGCTGAAATTTGATTGAATGCTTTTGAATGAAAAACGCTGAATCTATTTCTCATTTACCTGCTCCTTAACAGCACATAAAAACTAAATGAATTATGGCCGCTGTACATATAATTCCGATGTTCTCTTCCTGTCTAAGTGTAAGTTGTTAAATGGGTCAAAATTCATGTGCATATAGTCAACAATCCTGGCTCTGTGCATATAAAACTTAAAGATCTTAGTTTGAAGACCTAATGCTTGACACCAGGTGTTCTGTTGTCCCTACAGTTCACAGGAAATGCATGATGATGGTGTGTTGGCGGTTCAGGGTTGTTTACACATAATAAGCAATTTGAATGGCTTGAATTTTTGCTTAAATTGGAAACTGCTGTAATAATTCCCAGGCAGGTTTCATACACCTTATTTTTTCTACATGTTCTCTCTGTATCTTATTCTCAAGGGATTTTCCCATGTTTCATTGCTCTCAGCCTTTGCTGTCTGTATACCTCTGTTATCAGAAGAGGTCTAACTTTATCGTATAGCTGTGTCACAGAAGTATGCACTCAGCGGGCCAAGAATATAATCACCTCATAAAGTATCTCTATTCAACAATTTTTTTACCCGTAAACCATCACGCTTTCATTCTCGTTCTCATTCCTAATAATAAGCACTCATTATAGCCCTTTCTCCACCCGCTCTCCTCCCCTCTCCTCTATCGTGCCGTGTCTGGAACGGGATGGTACACCCTCCTCATGTGGGAGACGTCTGGACTTAACCTTAAAGAAGCAGAAATGTCAGCAGCTGCTCGTCTGAATAATCTGGGCGCGCAATTCTCTGCAAGCAGCTTTGTGGAGCGAGACTGTAAACAGAAAGTAGCACATGCCAAAAAAAACTGAATGAGACATTCACAAAAGTGAAACATGAGCCATCGCGGCCTTCATAAGGCCTGCTGAATATTGGATGAGATGAGTCTCTCACAGTTTGCAATGAACAGAGACACCGTGTGACATCTCTATTGTTTTCACGCTCCTCGCAGGATGCTGCTCGCGAACGTGCCTGCGAACTTCTGAACTGACAATGAAAACTTAATTATCAATAGTCACTAATCAAATAGGTGTCATCTAAACACAAGTTGCTCATTTCAGTGTTCAGAGTTCTTCTCTAATATATTTTATGTATTCGTAATGTTTGGAATATACACCAAGTATATAGGTGTAAGATTGAACAAAGTGTGAATGTACTTTGTTCTTACACCTATAGACATGAAAAGTATAGATATGTTTAATATGATTTCCTGATGCATGTCATATCAGTGGCCTAGAAAAAAGTATTTTATTCTATTTAAGTGATACACTATATTGATACTGCATCGTTATTTATCGGACGATATTAAAGATTTTTCGGTATCGGCAGATACCTGGTATTTAATTGTTCATTTGCCATATTTTTACATTTTAGTTTAACTTTGCAATCATCTAACACACTTAAAGTTAATCTTTAAAAACAACTGAACAACTTTGTTAAATGCTATCGTTGAGCAAATCTCAAAACGAATAGGCCTATCCTTTTTTTATAATGTCTATTGTTGCGATGCCCAAATTCACTTGTAGCATTTACTTTTAGTGTTTTATATTTAGCTTATTTAGATTAATAGTATTTTTAATTTTAATATTGACTCTTTATCAATTACTTAAACGCAGAACAGTTAAGAATACACAAACGGTCACCTGACCTTGGTACTGTAAGACCCTGCGTAAATGGGATACTGATCATCTAGCAAAGGTGGAGCTCTTACACACACGCACACTACTCTCACTGGCAGACTGATCACACATTCTGGTGTCCTCTGACAGGAAGTGAGGAAGGTGCTCCCACTGCCACGGTCAATGGTGACTAGACTACAGTATAAAGCCAGTGTCACATTTCAGCTGCCATATTAACACACAACTGTGCAGAAATCCAAGATGAGAAAGAGAAAGAGCAGCTCACCAAGGCTGCAATTATTTGATCTAAATATACTAAAAACAGTCATATTGTGAAATATTAATACAGTTTAAAATAACTCTTTTCTATTGTAATATATTTTAAAATGTAATTTATTCCTGTGATGGCAAAGCTGCATTTTCAGCATCATTACTCCAGTCTTCAGTGTCACATGGTCCTTCAGAAATCAGTCTAATATGATGATTTGATGCTCAAGGAACATTTATTTTTATTATCCATGTTGAAAAACGTTGTGCTGCTTAATATTTTGTGGAAATCGAGATACATTTTTTTTTAATAGAAAGTTTAAAACGACAGCATTTATTTGAAATGTAAATATTTTGTAACATAAATGTTTGATTTACCGTACTTAAAGGTATTGTTGGTAAGATTTTTTTTTTAAAACTTTTTTCCAAATTTGTTTAAACTTTCTATATATATATCAATGCATAATTAAAATGTAAGTACTCTGATAAAAAGAGTATAAAAATCGAGTGACTCTTGACCGTTTAATCTGCACTAAACACAGCTCATTATTTCTATTCGGGATGAAACAAAGGATTGGCTTAGGCTACTGTCACCATGGCAACACCCCCGCTGCTACATGCGCTGCCCACATGCGCTCACTCGTTTGACTGAGGAGGGCAAGAGACTAGTAAGAGACACAATTACATGCAAAACATGGCGTATATGTTATGAATCTTACACGAAATTCACCTTCATCACAGTGTAACTGATTGTAATGGGAAAACGTGTATCAATGCAACCTGTTTTTAGCTTTGCTTTATGTTACTGGCTCGTTAACGAATCAATTTTTAAACTTTACCAGTATCGATATGCTAGCTTGATAGTAAGTACTAACAGCCATGTTAGTTGTTTATATTCATAATGATAAAGTTAGGTATTTTATTACATGTGAGTCTGACATGATGTCACTACATGCACTGCGCTCCTCTCCGCTCGGCGCTGGTAAGCGCGTCCTCCAGCTGTGAGCGGTCGGCATCGCACGTTCATGTGTTTTGGGGGCGTGGTTTCGGAAGGAGCCCAGAATGGAGGGGGTGGAAGTGAATGGAGATAAGTAGCTGTTTATTGCAGCCCTGAGAGGACTACAGACACTCGATTTTTTTTACTCTCTTTTCCAGAGTACTTACATTTTAATTATGTATTGATATATATAGAAAGTTTAAACAAATTTGGAAAAAAGTTTTTTTTTATAAAAATCTTACCTACCATACCTTTAAGTCTCTTAAGAAAACTACTGAAAATTAAATAAATAAAAAAAACAATAAATTCCAATAATTTTCTCCCCTTAAAATATATATTTTTTATTAAATAAGTTTAGTGAAAATAAGTTTTCATGCTGTAATCCTGAACATCCGGAAAATTTTGAGCAGAATCTTGGAAATTCATGTCAACTATTTGTTCCTGTTGATAATTGATTGTATCCCCTGATTGTAGAGAGCCCAATGCATGATGGGGTGTAATAAGACCTGTATGCTTGTGTATATGTTTGATTAAAACACACGATCATCTCTATCATATTTGTTATGAGCCATTATGACCCGACTAGTTTTTCTGTAGTGATAGCGTCAGGTTTCACAAAGAACCAACTGTTGCTTGTGTTGTGTTCATGAAGTGAAATGATGAAGCTGTGTGTGTCTTTCAGCATGATGCAGTTTCCATATATCACAGCTTTATGCATCCTCTCGCTGTTAGCCTCTGAGCTAACAGAAAAGCTAGTTTGTGCCTGTTTGAGTGGCCCTCAGGCACTTCCTATGCTGCCCTTCAACACTGACTATGAAGCCATTGTTAAGCTTTAATATGGAAGAGTGGAGCAGATAAGGAAGGAAGAGAGGAGAAGAATGCTAGAGGAGATAAAAAGAGACCTCCATACATGCTCGACTGCTTCAGCCAAACTTACATTGCTGAGACTTGTGTGTGCATGCTGCGTGTTTGTGAATACATCTCAGCTCTGTTAGGTCAGAATGGGATTTTTTTAAAATTATGTCTGCAGCTATTGAAGGCATGTTGCCAAATGATTGTTAAAATTTCAACACAGGTCTGCCGATTCCCGTTGAAACAAAACACAAGGACGATCCAGATATTTTTCTTGTGGGAACTGGCAGGGAGACCTTTACTCTCTCTCACTGAACAATCAATCTTGTGTGTTTTGACTATATTTGGGCTGAAGTGAAATCTATTCGCATGCTAGATCACACAGCCTCATCCCTGCTAACATGGTCCTGGTTAAACAAACACCGTACAGGAAGATCATTTTCGTTTTAGAGGTACAATTCAGGTTTGTGGCATAAAAAAAATCCATAAAAATGCATGAATTTAAGTCACAAACCTTGTCGGACCTAGATACAAAAGATCAGTAAATAACATAGATGTTAGTAATAATCTCATAACATGGTTGTTTTTGTTAATAATTACACCTCTTAGGTTAACCATTGTTCGTTCATGTAAATGGAGTTCAGAAAAACACTTAGTACTGCTTTGAACTCTCTGACATTTCTAGCCTTTTTACCTACGTACATTTATATCCTGTCGCTCTTCCTACTCTATTCTCCTTTTTGATCTCGAGTATGAATGTCTTGCAGGTGAAAGTCCAGGCTGTGATTAAGCCTCTGAGGAATTCATAAAGGGCAGCTGAGAGAGAGAGAAAGAGCTAGGTTGAAAGGAGGCTTGGGTTTACTGTAGATTACACATTAGCTGAGAGGCGGAGGGAAACTAACAAGCAGGCATTCTCTACCACGGTATCCCCTGCAGGTCTCTACTTACAAAGCTGTGAGAATAGTAGTACAAGTGCAAAAAAAAAAAATGAATTTGAACGTGTTAATGAACTTGCACAGATAATGTGTGTTTTTACATGCACAACAATAAAACTGTTGACTGAGCCACTGAAAAGTGGCAATGCATGTTAGTTTTTTTTTATTACAATTTATTTGATTTATTTGATTCATTTGAAAAAATTTTTTTTTTTAAATTAGGATTTTCATTTATTATTTAAAGGGAATATATGTAGAAATCTACATGCATTAATCACTTTTTTATTGCCAAAAAGCTTGTAACAAAACTTAAAAAACAAGACCTTCCCCTACTTTTTAGCTTGTGTATAAAAGCCTGTAGGCTGATTTTATGTGAAGGACTCAAGACGTTTTTGCCAGAAAAATCAAAAGGATGTGATATTTGCACACGCTTCCGAGAGCCTCTCTTCAGTTCAATCACACATGAAACTAATGCTTTTACATTATTCAGGATAGTGCCGAAAGAGCTATTCTGTAATGCAATGTCAATGTGTAATGATAAGAAAAGGGATTAAGTCAAATTATAGTCTCTCACAGTCAGATCTATATAGCCTATAACCTCAAATATAGGCTACTTTATAATCAAACTATCATAACAGTGTAATTTTAATGACCTTTGTTTAATTTGCGATTGATGTTCAATGACTAGTTGACTTTTGTAATCCATTCCTAATAGAACATAACTTGTTTTTAACCCTCAGTATTCCTTCAAATTGCAGTGCATAACATAAGCTGGACATATTTACATTCTCTTTCTTTCTTTTCCTCCTTTTGTGCAGAGGAGGCAGATTACTCTTCATTCGGTACGGACTCTGTGACCCGTAAGAAGACCCCGGCGGTGCTTGCAGCAGTCCTCCTTCGCCCGGACGCCAACAAGAAGAAGCCTCCAATCATCATCAGCCTACCCAAAGATTTCCGCCCAGTGTCCTCCATCATCGATGTGGACATCCTCCCAGAGACGCATCGACGTGTCCGTCTATACAAACATGGTCAGGAGAAACCACTGGGCTTCTACATCCGCGACGGTTCCAGCGTTCGCGTTACGCCCCAGGGCCTGGAAAAGGTCCCGGGCATCTTCATATCCCGCATGGTCCCTGGGGGCCTGGCAGAGAGCACAGGACTGCTGGCCGTCAATGATGAGGTGCTCGAAGTCAACGGCATTGAGGTGAGCGGAAAGTCTTTGGACCAAGTAACGGACATGATGATTGCTAATAGCCACAACCTCATTATAACCGTCAAACCGGCCAATCAGCGCAATAACGTGGTACGCAGCAGTGGAGGCGGAGCCACATCAGGCAGCTCAGGGCGATCTTCGGACAGCAGCACTAGTGTTTACGGTTACTCGACACCAGGCTCCATGGCTATGACCCCGTCCCATATTATTCAGAACTATGATCCGGACGAGGAGAGCGAGGACGAGGAGGATCTGGTGATTGAGGCGAACGGAGGGACTAAACTCATTCCGCATGCAGCGGCACGGGCGATGGCAAGCTCTAGCATGCCCGCTCTGCCCCTATATGAGCCTCACCTCGACCTCCGCCCCTCGAATGGTACCGTGGCAACCAGCGCAAGCGTAGGGTCTCTAAATGCTCGCGACAGGGGTTTGGAGGGGCATAATCTAGAGGAGGAAGGCACAGTCATTACACTGTAGAGACGCACACGCCGCATATAATCACATACATGCCAATACACACTCTTGTGTGCCATAGGACTGAAAATGCATGTCTTTATACTTGGGTGAACAGTGAGTCCAGGACCAAAAGAACAGGATAGTCACCACAGCACCTTACAGCACTTCTCTATAACCGCAGGGACCAGGTAGTCCCCATCATTGAACCCATGGAGAATGGCACAGCACCAAAAATAGCTGCTTCTTGAGTAATAATGAACTTCATGAGTCAGTGCGATTGAATGAATGAAGATGCCCGTCACGTGACTTAGAACAGATACTCTGCTGCGTGTGAATCATGACAATCTTTTTTTTCACTTTGACAACCACTCCCTTTCGAGCCACGCGGCTCTAGCATTATGACAAAGAACAAAGTACAATGGGCTTAACCAGTCTGTGTGCGTTACCATGGTAACTGAGTCTGAGCTACAGAACTTCAGAAGGAACTGAAATATGCTCTTCATCCATTCCTGTCTGCAACACTAACACACCCAGCTTTCCTATTCTCTGAACATTTGTGGCACTCGAGCGAATGATAAGGAGGTATTTTCACTTGATCGGACATTTCAGTACGGTTTTAGACTGCTGCTGCCTTGCTTAAGATACAGATGTCTATTATTATCTCAAAAGTTTTTATTCATAGCCAAAAAAGACAAATGATTAATGTCATATTTTTCATTGTGCTATGTTTTATTTGTACCAGATGTTTCTTTATGACAAGGGCTATCATCCTGCTCTCTGCTACCTGTGGTTTATTTTACCCACAATCTCTACTTGATAACCCTTTGGAATGGATCATCATTAGCTGTAATGTTACAAAGGAGCGCTCTGAAGTGGACACTAGGCTGTTTCATTTATGAAGAGTGTCCTGTGATGCTTTGCAATAAGGGTCAGTTTGTTCAAATTATTTAAAGGGATACTTCACCCAAAATGGGCATTGTTATCTTTTACTCCCTTTAATGTCATTCCAAACCTGTATGACTTTCTTTTTTCGGTGGAAGACAACAAAATGTCTTGGTGTTTTGTTTTTTTGTTCATACATTGAAAGTCAGGGTCCAGTTTTATTTTGGATCTCATTGCTTTTCATTGTATGGAGAAAAAAAAAACTATTCAAAGATATTCAATCAGACGTACAAGTTTGGAACAAAGTGGTAGTGAGTAAATGACGACATGATAAAATGTTTTGGGCAAACAATACATTTAATGCATTAGGTATCATGAAGTAACAATTAACAATATTTCTGTGTACTTTTTTAACATTTCAAATTTTATAAAGTTAACATTAGTTAATATGTTATGAACAATGAAAAATAGTATATTTATGAATAAATTAATATTAACCTCACTATATAAATGTTGTAAAAATTGTTGTTAGTTTTTGATTTATGATACATAATGCATTGATTAATATTAACAAGTTGAACCTTATTTTAAAGTGTTACCTCTCTAAAAATAAGCATTGCAATGAATCATAGTGAAAACAACCCTTGATATATTGTGATTATTGAACCACTATGAATATTGAATATCTGTCAAAATATTCAATATCACTCCTTGTATTATTATTTTTTTATTTTTATTTTTTTTGCGTCAGCAACGAACCAGCCAAACCCTTCAGAAATTATGTGACGATAGGGTTAGTTTCAGCATTACTTTGGGACAGGCATGATTTGGTCTATGTAGACTTCACTAATGTGTTTTTTTGTTTTTTTTTTGTACATTCAACTGGCTGAAATCTCAGCGACAAAACCCTCTGTTCAGTCCTGGCATAAATGCACAATATCATCATATTGTCATCTGCAAAATAGTGAGTGATTAACTCACTAAAGAAGTTCCTACTTAAGTGATAATTCTAATGACTAAAAAATTACCTCTTTTATGAATGACTGGACAAATGAACAAATATTAAGCTCTTACTTTCAGAATCCAATCATTCATTTAAGTCCATATGACTGTTGGTAAATATCTCTCCTTGTCCTTTTGCATACATATCATAATGAAATGCATGATGTCACAGCTGTAAGCTTCAATACGAACTTTAAAGATCTCAGAGTTTGTGTCAGCAGATGCACTGGAAGAGACTGACAAGAGACGGATGTGCCTATTCTCTTACAGTAGGACCTGCTGATGGAGATTTAGCCAAAGTAGCCTTTCGTAATCTCCCCTTTCTCTCTTTATAATGCTGACGAGAATCCTAAACACTGGGCATCTGTGAGCAAAGCACAGGTCTGCTCGGTTCCTCTACCCATCATCACACAGAGCTTTTCATGGCACTTACATTACCAGAACCTGCTTGGAGTAGCACACGCACTGTAGCTGTGATCAAACACGCTTCATCCAGATCGTTCATTCTTGTGGTACAAACGACATATTGAATGGAGTCTTTAGCTGTGGTAATTCATTTCATATTAACCACTACATACATTTGGGATTGTAACCACAGAATTTTTATTTATTTTAAAATAGACTATGTATTTTTTTACTTGCTTTTGTTTTAGCTGATATAAAAACCTCATGATTTTCATTTTTTATTTTAGATCATCTCTACAAAAATGGTGTTTTAATTTTTTTCCACTTGTTTCTTTGGTGGAACTTAATGCTCATACCTTTAGGGGGAAATATAAATATGAAGAATAACTTGCTTTCCAAACTGTGAATATCTTTGCATTTCTAAAGGAGACCATATATCTATGAGCACCTGCTTTGAGAGACCTATAGACCTAGGCTTTTAAGCATTATCATTCATGTGTCAATTCCTCTTTTTGATAATGAGCTTGTCAGATAAATCTTAAGGTATAGATTTGTACTGAAATTATCAGTATTTTCTTATTAGTACTACTTGATGTAAATTTGTTTCACATAATGAAACTTTTAAAAGGATAAATACTATATTATGACATAGCTGCACATGTATTATAGTCAAATCTTGGATGAAATAAACTAATATGAAGAAAACTACCGATGCTGTTCTTTTCTTAATAGTTTGGTGTACCGGTCATGATGAAAATTCATTTTATTTGTAAAAATCAATATGTGAAAGTTTGAAATGTATACTGGAGGACCAGCATTAATATAAGTCAAGTTTATTTATATATCGCTTTTTACAATGCATATTTTTTTCAAAGCAGCTTTACAGACATGTATTTTCTCAACGTTTCAATGTCTTTGTCCAGTTAATGCTTTAACATAACAATGTTATGAGGAAAGAAGGAGCAAATAAATATATTATGCTACAGTTACCATTGTTAAATTATTGGATGACTTGGCCATAGACTTGTCCAAAAGAATTGTTTTTCCAGTATTTCATGAAATCCTGTTTAGCTTCATGTTAAAACTTGATTATTGCACCCAGTGATTGTTCTATAATACATAATTTGACATAAAGGCTGGTTTAGTGCTGCTTTAGAAACTACTTTTTGCAACTTTCATAAGTTACTTTTCTGCCACACCATAGTGCTGA
Source organism: Meda fulgida (assembly GCA_030578275.1). Taxonomy (NCBI): domain Eukaryota; kingdom Metazoa; phylum Chordata; class Actinopteri; order Cypriniformes; family Leuciscidae; genus Meda; species Meda fulgida. The sequence continues at coordinate 14,214,297 of CM060638.1, read as the reverse complement.
GAGAGCAAACTCAACCTCTGAACGCTTCTGTCAGGAGGGCATCCTGTGGTTGAAGCATGTCATTGCGCCCAGACTTCTGCTTCAAAAGTGTAACTTTATCTAACTTTAGAAGGGATTCATTTTCTGAAATTCCAAAAATAATTTTTTGCAATAAATATCAAAATAATTCCCTCATAACATCTTGTTTAGATGCAGTGGTAAAATAAAATGCTACAACATCTGAATTCAGTTAGATAAAATTATATTCCTCTCTGGTCACTGTGATTTTGCCAAGTAAGACACAGGGAAAAGATGGTGAATAACACTGCTGTAGAAGCACCTAACCCTTTTTAAGCCTGAACCTGACAACTTGCCCCTCAAATCTGATTGGTTGATTGGAATGTTGTTGTACTATCACGTTCTTCTATAAACAATTATTTTGAGGTTATTATTTATTGTGATTTGTCTGATATGGTAAATGTATTTATAAGGTTGGTTAAAGATTATTAAAATAGTTTTGCTCTGGAATTTGGCAAGCCAGTCAAATGAAAATTAAAATTGGCCAATTTGGGGGAAATGGGCCAAGCCAAAAATGGCAAAATGTTTCACTTTTTAAACAGGACAGGAAGTTAGCAAAAACTGCACAAATACTGTAGATAAAGTAACCCAGCACAGAAAGGCCTTCCCCGACTTTTTTTTTACCCAGTTCTTTGGGTTTAATGTGAGACCAAATATTCATTATATGGTCCAAATCTGGATTCTGACCAGGCCAAAACACGATTCTGATGGACTTGTTCTCGAGACACTTCTTGGTTGTCTTTGTAATTTGGGCAGGAGTATTGTCTTGTTGAAAAATAACAGCTGATCATTCCTCTAACAACTTTTCATTTGTGGGAAGCAAGCCATTGTGCAATATTCTCCTGTACTTCACAGTGAAGTAGTTCACCAATACAGCAGCTAAAAGACTCCTCACACAATAACAGTCTCTTCGTCCATGCCTCACTGTGGTAGAGATGTATTTATTATTATATTTTTCAGCAGATTTTCAAAGACATCGAGCATCATCATGCAACTCGTGTTTCATTGTGATTCATCACTCCAGTCCACACACAACTTCCCATATTCTGACAAAAACTTTATTCTGTCTTTGATGTTTTTCTGAGACAGCAATGGCTTTTTAAGTAATGCTTTTGCTTACATTTCGATAATTTCCTGACCAGTAATTACGAATGTACTCATAATAACACAGAGGGTACAAGGAAGGCCATATGACAAAGTTATTCCAAATGATCCTGTCCAGCATTAATGGTCAACATATAACTTGAGTGTGTGTGTTTAGTTTCATGCTTACATAGTTTTGTTCTGTAATTGTAAGGTAATTCATACTTTTTAAATATTTTTTTACTGTGATATTTTTGTATAAATGTATAGGCTACTAATTAGCAAACATTTGTTATATCTAACTAAAATATGTATTCCAAATTATAAACTATTTATAGACTTTATAGATCTACAATTTTGAACAACGCTTATTTCACTTTTTTAAATAATAATCAATTATTGAAATTAATACGTATAATTAAAATTTGAATTTATTGGCATTTCATCTGAAAGACTATTTTAGGGATTACTTCAATCCATTATAGCTAATCACAATGTGAAACGCTAAAGTACTAAAATGTCCACTGCATGTCTGCATTTTTTTTAAGGCCCCCATTCTAACTACCTGAAACCAAACTGCCCTCCAAACACATGCTCCATTCATTTCCACCTCAGCAGAACCCAGCTCGTGCTCTGAATGTACACATCAGTGTAAGCGCCTGCGGGTCACGTGACGTGCAGCCAACATGGCGACGCTGTGCTGAGATAGTAGCAGCAGCGTCCAACTGGCCCAGACTGAACCAGCGCGACAACATCGGCCCACTCCCGGCACCCTCACGCACCTGCCAAACCGCAGGGAACGGGCCAGCGATGACGGCCTAACGGACTACTAAAACAAGTCAACCGAGAGATGAAAGAACAGGAAACGCTGGAAACCCATCGACGGCATACGCAGACAGAAACCCTGAGCACCAAGAGCATGTTTCTGTCTCGAGCGCTGGAGAAAATCCTCGCGGATAAGGAGGTGAAGCGGAGCCAGCACAACCAGCTGCGCAAGGCTTGTCAAGTGGCATTAGGTGAGCTACTCTTTGTTTATCTCCTCTCAGGTCTCAAAAATGTATTTGAGCTCCTTCACTGCCCCCTTATATCCTAAATTAACCTTAAAGTCTGCTTAGCGAGCTAACGTCATCTCAGCACGCGTCAGTGTCAGGAATCTGTGGTTTACTTTTTCCTTAATCTCACACTGTCATCCGTCCCATAGGCTATGTAATGTTACATTATGATGAATGAGATTTTGGCAACAGAGTAAATGACATGTCTTTGTGTTCAACACCTCTTGCTTTGTTTATCCGGAGTTGTTAGCATGTGTTAGCTGGAATCGTTGCTATTGTTGCTCAGCTGTTTTGGCGAATTGACAGATTGGCGATTTATTGCTCTCTTATTGATTAAAGATCATTCATTGATTTACCAAATTAATCAATATTGTGAGTGACGCTTTAAATAAACAGTTCACCCTAAAATAAAATTGTCTCACCCTCAAAGAGTTGTTTTACAGCCTACATGTGTGACTATTTTTTTTCAGGCACTATGTTCAGTACTGACAGCATCAGTCACCATTCACTTTGCATTTTTTTTTTTCCCATACGATGACATTGAATAGTGACTGAGGCTGTTCCTGGTATTGGGTACATTTTATGTTTTTACTGTTAGTGTTAATAAAGGAATATTTAATCCAAAAATTAAAATTCTGTCATTTACTTACTCCAGTTGTTGTTCTTTTGTGGAATATTAAATAAGATGTTTTTAAGAATGTTGGTAGCCAAACAATTTTGGTCACCATTGTATGGAGAATGAAAGAAAACTACCGAAACATTTCTCATATGATTTCTTTTATGATTTATGACACGAGGGTAAGTTAATAATAGCAGAATGTTCATTTTTAAGGGAACTGTCTCTTTAATTTGTAGTATAACATTCCCGTTGTTTTCCGGAAAATCCATCCTTTTTTTTATAAGTGAGCTGGATATGCAGGTTGGACTCATTTGACTCATCCTGTCTGCGCTGTATTACTTATTTACTAAGTTAATGAGCACATGTTGAGACGGGAGGATCTGGTTTCTTCGAGAGCTTTTCCAAACTCTAACCTTTGGTCTGGAGTGTCAATCTAAAACAAAAATGGCTTCATTTGCACACAATCCATAAAAAACACATCGTGTTCTATTGTAAACTTGTGTTGTTGTTTTTTTTTTTGTTGGTAATATTTGAGGTTTTGATCCAGTAAAGAGCTGTAGTGTTTCAGGCATTTGGCAGTAAATGTAATACTACTTCACCGTGTGTTTGTTTGAATGCTCTCAGTAGCACTTCATTCAAACAGACACTCCCTCATTACCCTGTCGTGTGAGTGAATGAGGTTGATTACCATACAGACCTATTTACACAGTCCACTGGCCACCCGGATTCAGTGCTAGGCAAGTGACACGTTTAAGTACTACAGGTAGCCGGATACAGGTTTTTAAAAACATAGTTCTTAAAAAGTGCATCTTATGAAATGTGTTGTTGCTTAAGCTCTGTTTCCTGTGCCTTCTTGTGATGCCTGTCTGATAATGAATAATGATCCATGTGTAGTAACTTTGTTATTTTGTTTTTAGGAATAGTTCTTCCAGAAATGAAAATGGTTATAATTTATTCACCCCCTTTTTTTCTTCCATATGAAAAAAGGTAGAAATTATAAAGAAGAACTTTGTGTGAGAGACTTGGCCTATAGGGATTTTTTGCCCAAAAATGAAAATTCTGTCATTAATCTCCTAATTTCGTTCCAAAGCCATAAGACTTTAGGTTATCTTCATTTTTGGGTGAACTAACGCTTTTAGATGATTTTCCCCTCCAGTGATCTGTTAACCACTGTGACTGGATCATTGAATCAGTGAGTTGAACTCGAGAACTAGATCTGTCTGATTTGTGAATGAATCATTTAGACCTGTTTTGTGGACCAGATCAAATGATTGATTGAAAAGACACAATACAAAGAACCGTTTATTAAAAAATTTAAATAGGGTTGGGCCGGGATAGTTGACTAGTCATTTGACAAGCCATTTAACAGCCAACTAGCTGATTAGTGATGTTGAAATTGAGTTTAAGATTTTTAGTGGTAGTGCATTTCAAGGGATCTTCTAAGAGAGGTTTTGGCTCTTCATTCCATTTAAGCACCGATGCTACATCGGCTACAGATTCAAAACACTCATGTCAGAGTTAAAATTTCCTCCTGTGAACAGATGAGATGGTATGTTTCCATTGTTTTTCACATCCAACAGGTGTATGTGATTAAAGTATAAAATTTATCTGGAGTCCTGGGTGTCTCAAAGAAACTCAGAATGCAAAAATAGTCCCAGGAATCAATGGCTTTCACACACACTTGCACACATAAAATATTTCTAATTTTACTTTTATGTAGTAATTCATTATTCATATGGACATTTTTATGATATTTTGTGGCCCTTTTGTGTCCTTTTTGAAGCTTGAAAGTTCCAGTCCCCATTCATTGTTATTGTGTAAAAAAGAGCAACCAGTAAATTTTTCAGAATGTCCACATAAGAGAAAAAAAATTATACAGGTGTAATCACAAGGACGAGGTTAAGTAAATTAAAACCAGGATCATCCTTAGGGATAACCCTTACCTAACCGCTGCTACCCGCCCCCCACAGTCCTAAGTGTAACAGAACGTTCATTTCTGGGTGAATTATTGGTTTTATCACCTTTTTTTTTCTTTTCTTTTTTGAGCATCTGATAAAATGGGAAATGTCTTTAGCTTTTACTGCACTTTAACTGCAAACAGGTTACTCATCTACCTTCAATGTAAATTATAGATGTTAAGCACAAGACTGTCCTGGTTCTGTATCTTGCTGAGTAGATGTTAGTGTTTTATATTAGGAATAGCTTGTATATTTGTTGGTAGTATTAGGGCACATATTTCTGCTGCTGTGCTGTAGATGTTATTTCTACCCCATCATCCACTTCACTTTGATGTCCTTCTGAATGCATAATCTGAATACCTAAAACAACATAGGGTCCAGAGTCAGACTGAGTAATACTCATGTAAAAGTAAATATTCTTCTTTTTTTTTAAAGTTAGTTTGCTTTGAAGGAGGAGTCACAAATGGTTTTGAGTTGATGTGTTAAATAGTCTCTCTCTCTCTCTTTTTTTTTTTTTTAGATGAAATTAAGCATGAACTGGAAAAGCAGAAGTAAGTTTACATCTCATTCACCTACATGCACCATCCTTTTAAAAGTCTCCTGTCATGTACATTGATGTCACGTTAAGAGTTATTTTGTAAGAACACTTATTGTGTTTTTTTCTGAAAAGGCTCTCTGATGCGTAATGCATCATCTTAATTGTGAACCCTCATGGTTATGTAATAATTTCAGATACTGGTCACTCTCATGTCCATGCTGGAAAAAAAGCCCCCTGTAATGCTAAAGGACTACTGACAGGAAGATGTTCTAAACGTTTGCTGTTGTTTAACTAGTGAATAAAGTGTTTCAGTGCTGCTTTATTTCTGTTGACTGATTTGTGCTGTGAATCCTGTATGTTCCAGGGACGGCACTGTTGTTCCTCCAAGAGCCAATTATATTGAGGCTGACAAGTACGTCCTGCCTTTTGAGCTGGCATGTCAGTCCAAGTCTCCACGTATTGTCAGTACGTCTCTCGACTGCCTACAGGTATGCAGAGTTCTCGTACACTTCACTCTACTGCAGTGTTTCATCATACTCAACTCATTAATACATTTAAAACACATTTTTCAGTTTATAGTTTTTGCCATGTGTGACTAATCTATTTAAGTGTGGGTTTTAAATGCAGTGTATGAATGGATGTGTGTATAATACAGTAATACCTCCATTCCATTCATCACAGAAACTCATTGCGTATGGGCACATCACGGGAAACGCCCCTGACAGCGGAGCTCCAGGAAAACGGCTGATTGACCGGCTGCTGGAGACCATTTGTAACTGCTTTCAGGGACCCCAGACTGACGAGGGGGTACAACTACAGATCATTAAGGTGAGACAGCTCTCCATTGTTGACTCTCCATGTTTTTCCAGGCAGGCACTTCTTATTGAAATCCTTATTTGATGGCTGATGTGTAGGGCAAACATACATACACAACTGTTTAGAAGTTACAAAAATAAATAAATGCTGTTCTTTTGGACTTTCTGTTCATCATAGAATCCTAAAAAAAGATTGCATGACGTTTTCAGCAAAAAAGAAATGTTTCTTGAGCACCAAATCAGCATTACAATGATTTCTGAAGGATCATGTGACTAAAGATTGGAGTACTAAAATTCAGCTTTGTAATCACAAGATTAAATGACATTTTAAAATGTATTCAAATAGAAAAGTATTTAAATTGTAATAATTTTTCACAGTATTACTGTTTTTACTGTATTTTTGATCAAATAATAACAGCCTTGGTGAGCATAAGAGATCCCAAAATGGTATATGTATATTACAAAATATTACATATAGATATTAAATTAATACTTGTTTTAAAAATATTTATTTTGCATTATTTTGAACTCTTTTAATCTAATCTATCTTGGAAGAAAAGTTGCAACTTTGGTCAATTTATAGTTTCATCCGAAATGCATCTCTGTTTGACCTTGCAGTAAGTTCACCTGGTCACTGCAGTGGAGATCATGCCAAAGTAATCAAAGCTGCTTTTGTCAACCCACTCGAGTCACACAAGACACTTAGATAACAGGCAGCTAAATGATGATTTATGTTGAGAACATTGTCATTAGCTTACTACTGCATTTGCAACATAAGCTGAGCAGTAAAGTACAAAGTCTTTTCTTTTATCCAAACTGAACTCTTATCATTATAGATAAACATGCGGCGTGACAAATCTACAAGTACAGCATGTTTCAAATAGATGGACTTGATTTGAAATCGCTATATATCTATATATGAACCACAAACCGTCCATGAATGAAACTCTCACCACTTGAAAGGGCAGGGTATAGCGTTTCAATGATCACCACTGGATATCTCTCCCAGCGCGCCAACAGCCTCAAGCCTCAATTGTTTGCTAGATGGTGATGAAATTGGGTCCATCTTTTTGAAGCACCCTGTTTTCTATTCTCTATTAATGGTGAGAAAATGCAGCGTACAGTACAAAGAGAGTAATGGTTTGCAGAAGGGGGTTGGGCAGCCTCTCAAATAAAATGTCACCAGGGTTGTTCAACAACGTAGCTTGCAGTAAGATTTAGTTTGACCACTGTGATGTGTACATATAATCACATGAGAGGGCCTCCTGTTTAAGATCTCATTTTCATCAGTGTCATTATTTACATGTTTTTAATACATTTAGAATTTAATACATTTTTTGTTAACACTTTACTTAAAGCCTTCCATGTATAATGCATTATGAAGCTATTCACAGTGTAAATATATAATGTTACATTATTATAGTGTATTATAACTGTGGTTACAATTATTCATGACACCATACAAAACATTATAAGGTGCATTGTAAGGCAAAATACTTTTAATAAGCATTATATATAAAGGTTTATATAAAGTGTTTCCCAATTTTTTTATTGCAATTTTGTTTTAAACATAATTAGAAGGAACAAGTATAACATGAATTTGAGAATATATTAGTAATTTGATGATCCAAAGAGCATCTTGAGCTTCAGTGGAAGAGCATCTGACCATTCAGTGTGCAGAATCTATAATGTATCTTTTATATTTTTCATAATCTTAAAACTTTCTATTTAGTTATAGCTTTAAATAGATTTTCAATGTCATCTCAGATTTTTGAGCCCCACTGTACATGAAAAAATGGGTTTAATTTCAGATCTGTAATTTCATGATGCAGATCATTGTGTTGCTCAATAGGCTCTCCTGACTGCCGTGACATCACCACACATAGAGATCCATGAGGGAACGATTCTTCTTACTGTGCGCACCTGCTACAACATCTACCTTGCAAGCCGCAACCTAATCAACCAGACTACAGCCAAGGCCACTCTAACACAGATGCTTAATGTCATCTTCACCCGGATGGAGAACCAGGCGGTTAGTATGAAGCATCTCACGCTGCTGCACTTTGCACACTCAAAACAACTCTTCTTTTTCAATGTGTGGTATGTTATCACACCCTAGTGGAACTATGGGTGCCATTATGGGTGGGGAAAAATACACTAAATCTAGGAAACTAGGTTTGACCTTCTGATGACTGTCTTGCAGGCTCTGGAAGCTCAGGAAGCAGAGAAGGACAGACAACGTCTGCAGCTGTGCAATCCTTCCCCAGTGTCCAGTAACCCGTCACCTGTGACCCAAAACCCTTCTCCAACTCCTGGACGGGGGTCGGGATCTCCATGGTTCGGACGAACCCGCTTAGAACAGAACGGACCACCATCCCCGTCTCTCAGCCCGTCTGGGATCCCATCCACTCCTTCCACCCCCCAAGACTCATCCTCCATCAATGGCCAGCCAGAGGAGTCAAAGTCAGAGGAGGAGTTTGCCACAAATCAACAGAGCACAAATGAAGTTGAACACCCAGGTACGGTGAATCAGTGGGGTCAGGATATGAGATATGACTCCAAAAAGGGTTAAGTGGAATGACGGTAGAGTGATTTTGCTATATCGTTTATATCGTGATTAGTGCTGTCAACGTTAACACGTTTATGCTTGCAATTAATTTTTCCAGTTTAACATGTTAAAAATATTTAACACAGTTAACGAAGCACCTGTTTTTTCTGTCATCCTTTGGTTAGTGTTTTATTATATGATCACGCTTTTATTCATGCAAATGCCTTTAAACCATTCATGTGCGACAAGACAAAAGAGAACACGCTGTGAATGTCCTGTCTATACGACACACACGCGACCCACAGAAAGACGTGCGCCAGTATCGTGCTCACAGACGCCAGAATAGAGTTCTCTTTCACACTTGAACGAGCAGTAACACATTTATGGAAAAATTTCCATTTTGTCGAGTATCCTCATAAGAGCAGTCTTAAATTAGTTAAATAAAGTCTTAAATGAGCGTATGTGTTTTTAATCGCGATTAATCTGAAAAAATTTGTGATTATTCTAGTTAATATTTTTAATCGATTGACTGCAGTAATGCAATGCAAATGTATACGCATAGCACAGTACTACTTAGTTACTGAAATTTTAGAGTGATAAAAATAAGAGCGTGTTTTTAAACCATAAAAATATCTCAATGTGGCACTCGCACTGAAAGACACGCACATGATGCGAACCCTAATTCAGTTCTCTTTCATGGCATAATGTGCTAAAAGTCCCCCTGTAGTCAATAATTGAATCCCTTAAAACTCATCTTTGATCACCAAAATTACATATTTAAATGTTTTTCCTGTGGAAATTGTTTTCTTCATGCCTTAAAATAGCTTGAATGTAACTACACCCTTGCTTCATTTAGTATACACGAATCCATGAAAATGCTAATTAGTCCCGCCTCTATTCACTCACGCCAGTTCAGAGATCCACTCGGTCAGCTTACTGAGGTAAACTCTGCACAATGCAATCGCTCCTTACAAAGTCGGACACATAACGGTAATTAATATGATTAGCCTTTTGCTTGACTATGTTATCAAACAGCTAATGTGTTGCTAATGTTACACAAACCCTGTTCCCGTTCACATCTCAGAGTCAGTCAGCTGCCTTCTAACAATCAGCATTCTTAGAAACACTTTGAACTACTCAGGACCTCAGGGGAGAAAGGCATATAGTTCATCATAACATCGTAATATACATCATTTTTTCATATCAGCAGTAAACGCCGGGATAACCTGGCTTCCCTTGAGACTCCTTTTCGTCACGGCATAGTAATTATATGCTAAAGCTCGCCAGGAATTTGACTTGATTGGTTACAAGGTAGTTGGTGAAGTAAGGAATACCAGTGATGTCAAACTGCATTTTCAGTGCAGTTTTAAAGAGAAAATACTCCGCATCAGTAATGGTGTTGACTTATGAATTTGCTCATGGTTTGTTTTAAAGCATATTAAAAACACCACATAGACATATAAAAAACATTAAAAACTTGATTTTTACTACAGGGGGATAAAAAAAAAAAAAAAAAAAAATATATATATATATGTTATGTATAATGTTGACGTGAAATAAAATATCTCATGTTGTGAAATATGTTTGATCATAGCGCCCACCCTAAGTCTAAATTATAGGTTTGTTAGTTTCCTGCTATGTTTTTAATAGTTGTTTTAATGCGTTTCATTTGGTTAGTAGAAACTATTTCATTTGACTTCTTAAAGACAAAGAGATTCAGGAGTCGGACCAAATAACTTCTGATCCATCTGAGGGAGAGGAAGCCCATCCGCAACCTGAAACAGAAGCAGGCACTGGGGTTCTGGAAGAGACTGAGCCGGACAGTGGATTGGGAGATAGCTCTGTGGAAGGAGGTGTGTCACGTTGGTAATAGGTTACTGTACCTTTATGTGGACCTACAACATAATAGTCTCTTCTGTTTCTACTACAGGATTAGATCAACATTCTGACTCTGAAACCAAAGTGCCGCCCCCTGTTGTCCGATTAGACACGCAGCAGATGAATGGAATGGTGGACGACCGTGGCTCAGAGTCCTCGACAGACATTCTGGTGTGTTTCTTGGCCTACTGTTTTTTGATGTTGGACAGAGGTTCCCAATTCCAGAGTCTCTCTCTCTAATCTGACACGCTCAGTTGTGGGGTGGGTTGCATTTGACTGTAAGTGTTCTTCAAAGTGGACTTAAAAAGGCATTCCGCCATCTTAAAATTGCAATTATTGGTTTTATTCAGCAATTAAATTACACATTAAACTCATTTAATTTATCAAAAGTGACAGTAAATGCATGTATAATGTCACAACATTTTCATTTCAAATAAATCCTTTGAAAGAGAACACATTTTCCACAAAAATATTAAGCAGCACAGATGTTTATAATAAATGTTAATAGTATGTTGCTTGAGCAGTAAATCAGCATATTAGAATGATTTCTTAAGGATCATGTGACACTGAAGACTAAAGCCGTGCAGCGCAGGCGTAAACAGCGCAGAGCGCAGACGTAAATTGTTGGATTCATGAAAATGTTTGTATTTTCAGAATGTTAGTTGGTATGAAAGAAATTTACACCTTCTCCCTACCATGTGTAAGTGCTGCGTAAAACATTTAAACGTTCTATGTTCTTTTAGGCAAACTGATGACACTTTTTTTTTTTTTTAAGTTGAAAATGTTCAACTTTGGGTAAAATGCAGCATTCGTCACTGTCACTTTTTACCCAGCCGTCCAATCACAGTGTACAAATACAAATCCAATTTTTACGAAGTGTTTGTGAATCCGGAGTAGAGTTTTCGGGAAGGACAGTTTTACGCACAAATTACATTTACGAAAGTTTCATGAATGAGGCCCATTATCCACAAAAGACACATAACTTGACTATAGGTTGTTTAACCCATAAACGGGCAACGTGCACCACAGAATACATACTCTAGTCTAGTCTCTTGTAGGAGGCAATAGAAAGAATTTTTCATCCAAATCTGTTATCATAGTTAAGTCTGTTAAACCTGGTTCAAATTTTCTGTGCTCATTTTGTCAGTTTGACCTAAAGCCAACACGTCCATCCATGGAGCTGGACATTCTGACTTTGTAGAAAGTAGGCATATATTAATCTTACTTTTTTCTACAAAAAAATGCAGTACATCTGCTAATATTTATTGTGAATATTGTTTTAAGATGTTGAAAAAGAAAATTAAGTCACATGAAGTTCATGCTGTAATTTACTGCATTTTGAAATGCCTGTATCCCATGAGATACGTTGCCAGATTAGGGTAAGAAAAAAGGTTATGCCACATCATTGACAAAGAGGTGTCACAAGGTAAACTGATTAAAATTAAATGATTTGAGGGGAGGGGGCCCCCCTTAGTAGAAATTGCATTCCAGGGCTGGGACCCTTAGGGAAGATCCTTATAGGCCCTCCTGGCTTCTGGGATCCCTCTGCACAATCCCCTTTCTCAATCTATGTATTTTGAGTTTTAAAAAAATGTGCACGTTCATATTCACATGTAAAACTGATGTTATTATGTTTAGTTGACTGTATCTTTGCAGTTTTAACTAGATATTTTCTTTCTGGAGGGCTACCGTTTAAACGCATCTGAAAAATCTAAACAAAGTCTTCAGGATTACTTAGAAAATTATTATTTTTGTATCATAAACTACATTATTTGGTTGATTAGGGATGGAGCTAAACCCTGCAGGACAGTGAACCTCAAGGGCTAGTTTCCCATCCCTGAGGTTGAAGATAACACTTCAGCACTTCAGCAGTGTAAAAATGCAAGAAATGTATATGCCTCAATTTTAGGACACTTACATATTACATATTTTTTTGCATCAAATAAATCATAAAAATGTATGACTTTATACCCTAATAGGGCAACGTATCCTGAAAAATACAACTCATAAAATCCAAAACATAAAAATCCCAAAATGTTTTACTTAAGTCCAGATGATATAAAAAGTGACTTGAAATGATTTTTTGCTGATCATTTTCCACTCCTGCCTGTTTTAGGGTTAATCGTGGTCTGACTGGTCTTTTGTTTCTTGTCTGAGCAGGATGTAGAAAGCATTCAGGGCAGTCAAACAGCTGCCCGCTTCTCGCACATCCTACAGAAAGATGCCTTCCTCGTGTTCCGCTCCCTCTGCAAGCTGTCAATGAAGCCCCTGGCTGATGGACCACCAGACCCAAAGTAAGAACCTGGAGAGAAAATTAATGTAAGATTAGAAACAGAAGTTAAATCAGTCAAGAAAGTATTTTTAAGCTTGGAGGCTTTTTCAAGCCAACTTAAAGTTTGTTCCACAATGGACACTTCCTGTAGAATGATTTTGAATTCATTCACCATTATTTTGGAAGGTATTCAGTTTATGCAAACAGATCATTAACATTCGGATGACTGCTGTAATTTTTCTATCATCTCTTTCAGGTCCCATGAGTTGCGCTCTAAGGTGGTTTCCCTGCAGCTGTTGCTGTCAGTGCTACAGGGTGCTGGACCTTTGTTTCGAACTCATGAGATGTTTGTGAACGCCATTAAACAGTACCTGTGTGTAGCGCTCTCTAAAAACGGGGTCTCCTCTGTGCCTGAAGTATTTGAACTGTCTCTTGCCATCTTCCTTACCCTGCTCTCACACTTCAAGGTTCACCTAAAGATGCAGATTGAGGTAAAAAATGATCAGATGTTCAGATACTCTACCAGGCTGTTTGGATACACTTGACTAAAACTTTTTTCTTGTGATATTCAAAAAGCTTATTAGTTTTGGAGACAAATATACATTTTGCTGATAAAAAAGCAAAACAAATGGAAACTACTTTTTGCTCAGGTGTTCTTCAGGGAGATCTTTCTAACAATCCTGGAGACGTCATCCAGCTCATTTGAGCACAAGTGGATGGTCATTCAGACTCTTACTCGAATTTGTGCAGGTAGGCACACCTCAGTGTAAACTTGCAGACACATACATAGAAGCATCTCTCAGATAATTAGCTCAAATGTCAAACTCAATGGTGAATCAGTCTGCTGTTCTTCTCACAGATGCACAATGTGTTGTGGACATTTATGTGAACTATGACTGTGATCTCAACGCTGCCAATATTTTTGAGCGGCTGGTAAATGACCTGTCTAAAATCGCCCAGGGAAGGAGTGGACAGGAGCTCGGCATGACTCCATTACAGGTAGCTATCATCATGTTCGAACAAAAACATTAGTAGTTACAAGCCATGAATACAAGCCAAGAATACAAGCCATATTCTTTTTAAAGATACACGATACAGCATGTCATACGATTTAGATTTTGTTAGCAGATGCTTTAGTCTGAAACAACTTAAATGAGGTAAAAATATCAACACAGACACTATATTACAAAATTAATACAGAATAATATAATCCTCTCTAGTAAAAAAGGGGACATGCTATTGTATAATTGCAGTATATGTCATAAAATTTTGATTTCATTTAACAAATTCTTTAATTCAAAATTAAATAAAATATAAAATATATTAATGATTAATCATAAGGAAGCAACAATATTAGTTGTGGGGAATTTTTTTTTTTCAAAAGACAGCCAGAATAGCGTATATGTCATAAAATTTAGATTTAATTTAACAAACGTATTTAAGTGATTAATCATAAGAAGTTTAGAATATTAATAGTGCCAGACAACTACATTTCAAATATAATTTCAGAATATTGCATATCCAGTAAAAACGGGTGCATGATTCACTGTTTGTAATAATTCAGAGTTGATCGGTTAATGATTAATTTGCAGGAGCTGAGTTTGAGAAAGAAAGGGCTGGAGTGTCTGGTGTCCATTTTGAAGTGCATGGTGGAGTGGAGCAGAGACATGTACGTCAACCCCAACCTGCAGGCCAACCTTGGTAAGACAAGAATCTGTTTTAATCTATATTATCTTTTACAACATAATTTTACAAGTCTAATAGACTGTGTTGTGCTGTAGGTCAGGAACGTCCAGCAGAGGGCGATAGTGTGGATGTTAGGCTCCCTGAGCATCTTTCCTCTCGCAGAGATAGTGCGAGCTCCCTGGACTCCACTGTGTCCTCTGGAGTTCAGCTGTCTCAGCCAGATCACCCTGAGCAGTATGAGGTCATCAAGCAGCAGAAAGAGATAATCGAGCATGGCATTGAGCTGTGAGTTGTCTTTTTTTCTCTGTCATCTCCTTTCTTTTTTTTCTTTTTTTTAACCATTTCTATGTTTCTTAAAGGTTTAACAAGAAACCAAAAAGGGGATTACAATACCTGCAGGAGCAAGGGATGCTGGGAACCTCACCAGAAGACATCGCACAGTTCCTGCAACAAGAGGAGCGATTGGACACAGTAAGTTCATGCTTGTTTTACATGGCTAAATTAGTGAACCAAGACATTTCGTGCTCCAGCTACTTAGGCTCTGATGTGTCATGTGATCAGACTCAGGTTGGTGAGTTCCTGGGAGAGAATGTGAAGTTCAATAAGGAGGTGATGTACTGCTACGTGGACCGGTTGGACTTTTGTGGCAAAGACTTTGTGTCAGCACTCCGTGCCTTCCTGGAAGGCTTCAGGCTTCCGGGTGAAGCCCAGAAAATTGATAGGCTAATGGAGAAGTTTGCCGCCCGCTACCTGGAGTGCAATCAGGGGTGAGTTTTGTAGTCTGAGGAGGAGTTTTATATTTCTGAGGCTTGCTTTGGAGTTTCTGTAGCATATGTGCTGACCTGTCTGTTGCTCTGTAGGCAGACTCTGTTTGCCAGCGCAGACACCGCTTACGTTCTGGCCTACTCCATCATCATGTTAACCACTGACCTGCACAGTCCACAGGTAAGACTTCTTATTTTTGCTTTTGCTTTCTACTTGCTAAGATACCTTGAAAGTTAACCAGCAACTGCATAAGTGGTTGTACGGTTGTTGATGTCCAGATGCTAGGGTGTTCTGGTTGTTTGCTATGTGGTAGCAACTGTATACCAACGTACAAAAAACAAAAAGCTTGTTTTATCTCTAGAAAATGTCAAAATATTTTCTTTCTTTTTTTTTTCAGGTAAAGAACAAGATGACGAAGGAGCAGTACATAAAAATGAACCGTGGCATTAATGACAGCAAGGATCTGCCCGAGGAGTATCTTTCCTCCATCTACGATGAAATCGCAGGCAAGAAGATCGCCATGAAGGAGAGCAAAGAATACTCCATCACTCCCAAATCCAGCAAACAGAGTAAGAGCTGTATAGATAATATTGATCTAATTTCCTTTGTTGGGATTGAATGAAACCATGCTGGATGCTGATGCGAGCTGTTTGTCTTCTTTTTAGATGTAGCCAGTGAGAAGCAGAGAAGGTTGCTGTATAACATGGAGATGGAGCAGATGGCCAAAACGGCTAAAGCTCTGATGGAGGCTGTAAGTCACGCTCAGGCTCCCTTCTTCAGTGCTACTCACCTAGAGCATGTCCGGCCCATGTTCAAGGTAACAACATCCCTCTACAGTTTTTCACAATTTTCAGTTGCAAAACCACACATCTGAACTGTTTTGTGTCATTGAGCACTGGATCATAAGATCATTGATGGGTCAAAAGGATCATGAGCAGGTCATGGAAGAGACATAATCTGATAGTGTTTCAGGAATTGGTTTCACACATCAGTCTAGAAAGGTCGAAAGGAAGTTAAACTTTGAAATGAAAGTATGTTTTGCTTGGGTTAATTTCTCTGAACTTGAATGCTTTTCTAAAACAGCTGGCCTGGACTCCCCTGCTGGCGGCGTTCAGTGTAGGACTCCAGGATTGTGACGATCAAGATGTCGCTTCTCTTTGTCTGGAGGGAATTCGCTGTGCTATCAGGATCGCCTGCATCTTCAACATGCAGGTTTGTGTTTTTACTCTTTTATATGTGACTGATCTTATTCAAGTCTGCTTTATTTAGTTCCTTCTGCCAAGTCTTATTTTCTTTTCTGTTTCACTCTCTTTGCAGTTGGAGAGAGACGCCTACATCCAGGCCTTGGCCAGGTTTACGCTGCTCACAGCCAGTTCAAGTATCACCGAGATGAAGCAGAAGAACATTGACACCATTAAGACTCTCATCATGGTCGCCCACACCGATGGAAACTACTTGGGCAACTCTTGGCATGAGGTGGGCAGGCATCAGAGCATGTGAGCGTGGAGCCGAGTGTTAGCCATTTTTCTCCTATATACACACAGCTGTGGTCAGAATTATTGGCACCCTTGATAGATATAATCAAAGAAGGCTGTAAAACTGAAATCTTAATGTGAATGTGGGGCAGAAAATCACATTATGAAATAAATGTTTTTCTCTAATACACATTGGCCACAATTTTTGGAACCCCTAGAAATTATTATGAGTAAAATAGCTCTGAAGAATGTTGCTCCTTCATATGTGCAGTTTTTAGCACACCAGGGTGACATGAAATTATCCAGCCATGCCTTCCTGAGTATAAATATGAGGTAACTCGAAGGCCAAATTCCCTTAATCATTCATCAGAATAGGTAAAACCAAAGACTATAGTTCTGATGTGCAACAAAAAATTGAGCTTCACAAAATAGGAAGTGGCTGTAAGAAAATGTCTAAAGCATTGAAATTCCCCATTTCCACCATTAGGGCAATAATTAAGAAGTTCCATCTTAATAAAGAAATCAAAACTTGACCGCCTCTGCTTGAAATCTTATAATGGGCATGGCCTATACAGTATATATTATAAAAAAATGTTTAATAGGTTTGTAGTTTTCAGCACATTCTTATTAATAATTTCAAGACTATCACAAATCATTTTTGCTAATTCAAAAGAATTGACAAAAATCTGTTTTCTAGCTATTTAATATTATCTTGCTGACAAATCAGCAGAATTTGCAACAGCAGTGTAGAATACATCACATAAAACCAAACAATTAGGTGTACAAGGTATAAAAAATGGATGTAGAAGATTGATGAATTTAACATTTTCAGTGGTTGCACAACTGGTCTGAAACACGCCCCCGGCCAGCAGGTCATCCTTATTGTTGTAAAGTCATGTGACTCCACTCCACTGGTGGGCATTGACCTCTGCTTTCTTCCAAAACCAATGAATTGATAAAGTTTCTTTGTATACTATATATCTGCCTGCTCTGTTTTCCGTTGTAGATTCTGCGTTGTATCAGTCAGCTGGAGTTGGCTCAGTTGATTGGAACAGGGGTGAAGACGCGTTATATCTCCGGTGTGGTCCGGGACCAGGGAGGCAGCATAAAGGGTTTCCCAACAGGGGGAGAGGAATTCATGTCCCTCGGTTTAGGTAAGCCATTGTATGACTGCATTTAATAGCTCACGGATGGGGCCCAAGTGTTCAGTCTGTTTATTATTTGTTTATTGATGTGTGTAAATCGTGTGGACAGTGTTGCTTATGGAGCAAAACCATATTATTGGTCTCCTGCAGGTACTTTGGTTGGAGGTCCAGACAAGCGTCAGATGGCTCATATCCAGGAGTCAGTGGGGGAGACCAGCTCTCAGAGTGTTGTGGTGGCTGTGGACAGGTGCATTGAAATCACAGGACAATACAAACAGTGTTGTTCTTGGTGTTTATAATCCCATGTCTGACCTTCTGTCTCTCTGTTTTGTGTGCCAGAATCTTCACTGGATCCACCAGGCTTGATGGAAATGCAATTGGTAGGTTTTTTGTTTTGCTGTTTGTTTTAATGTAACATTTTTGTTTAATTTTTAAGGGGGCAATTTAAATATACACATTACTGTTCTAAATTTGGGGTGGGTAAAAAAAGTCCCCTTATGCTAATCAAGACTGCATTTATTTCATCAATAATACAGTAAAAACAGTAATATTGTGAAATATTATTATCACTTAAAATAGTTTTTTTTCTATTTAAATATATTTTAACATGTAATTTATTCCTGTGATGGCAAACCTGAATTTTCAGCATCATTACTCCAGTCTTCAGTGTCATATGATTGTTGAGAAATTGTTCTATAATGATTATTTGGTGCTCAAGAAACATTTCTGATTATTGTCAATGTTGAAAATAGTTGTGCTGCTTCATAGTTTTGTGTAAACCATGATGCATTTTCCTGAGGTTTGTGAGTTAAATAAGGTCTGTGGTAAACATGAAAAGACTTTCACGTTTTGTTCTACAACATGATTTACATAGTCAAACCTGCTAAAGAAAGACTTATAACAACCATAAGGATGCAAGTTTACATGCTTGGCAAATCAAACAACTTTTATAATCCTTATATACATATGCAATACAATGCAACATGAACGGTTGTGTCACGCCCCTGTTACTCGGAATAAACTAGCTTGCCACTGAAAAAGCAACACTATTTTGAAAACAATTGAGCTACTGAGGAGTTTAGCTAAGTTATTAGTATCACTATATGTAGTAAGTTACGTCACCAACACAGTTTGAGAGCATATCTGTGTGGGTTGATTATGATGAAACCGATACTGTTAATTCTTCCAGTTTTGTTTGAAATTACAAAGAAATTAGCTAGAATGACTGCATTCCTTACGTATCTTTATCTCCATGAACAGTGGAAAGTTGTTTTTTTAGTCTTAAGTGGGCGTCTATGCTGTGATCCTGTTCCCCACAGTTTGGATTTGTTCTTAGTCTGATAGTCAGGGACTACAGATGAAAAATAGCCTGTAAATAGCCTCTAAAAAAATAGGTTGGCAGTGGCTTAGTGGTTCATGTAGGTTGTCTACAATCCCCGGTTCCACCTGACCAAGTGTCGAGGTGTCCATGAGCAAGACACCTAACCCTAGATGCTCCCGACGAGCTGGATGGTGCCTTGCATGGCTGACACCGCCATTGGTGTATGAATGGGTGAATGTGAGGCAATATGTAAAGCGCTTTGGTAGCCATTGGGTCTGTGAAAGTGCTATATAAATGCAGTCCATTTGCCATTGTCCCTTTAAAAAAAAATAAGTTCAAATATTCATTCGTTTGGTCCATTACATCATAAGGAAGTGAATTATAAGGGATGGTGGTTGTTTATAAATAAATAAATATAAACTTCCCTCATTCGTGTAATAAGTACACGCATAGTTTCGTGACAGAGGTTCTCTTTCATAGAAGGTAATAGGCCGTTTGAGTTCAGAAATGATGTTATAATGTGCAAAGTTAGCTCAGGAAATGTTGGTAACGAGCTATTGAAAAAAGACACTTTCTTTCAAATTATTGCTACATGTCTTGGTTGTAGGTGTATAAATGGATGAAAATGATCTGTTTCAGGCTGTTTGGGTGGACGCAGTTTATTTAGTTACTTTTATTATGTGGTCTAACCATTAGGTGACTACCACACAAAATGGCCCTCTGGACTGACTCACTCTTGCAACCCATGTTAATGCAGACAGACATGTAGATAATGTATTTGAGGGCAAAATGTCACTTGATATTTTTGAGAATTCTAAACTCTGCTCCATCTCCAGTTGACTTTGTACGTTGGCTATGTGCGGTGTCCATGGACGAGCTGGCCTCTGCGCACCAGCCGCGCATGTTCAGTCTGCAGAAGATAGTGGAGATCTCCTATTACAACATGAACCGCATCCGTTTGCAGTGGTCACGCATTTGGCAGGTCATCGGAGATCACTTCAACAAGGTCTGTGGCCTTTATCTAAAGGTGCAGTCACATTCAACATTGTTTTGTGAATGTTCGTGGGGAAAATCCAGTAATTTCTATAGGAATTCATGCAATCAGGATTTCCAGGTAAAGGCGAACGGTTTAACCACGCAGATTTCGCAACGATTCCCATTTAGTGTCACGGATTGCATACATTGCAACATTACAATTAATGTTTTTTGCTAGCAAAATTTTGCCAAAATGTCGCTAATGTGACCGTACATTAAAGCTGATATTGATTTTCTTTTCTTTTTTTCTCGATTTAATAAATCAGTAAAACAGCTGTCTGATTGTGTTTTATTTCTGGTTTGACAGGTGGGTTGTAATCCTAATGAGGATGTGGCCATCTTTGCAGTGGACTCCCTGAGACAACTTTCAATGAAGTTCCTTGAGAAAGGAGAACTGGCCAATTTCCGCTTCCAAAAGGACTTTTTAAGGCCATTTGAACACATCATGAAGAAGAACAGGTGAGAAGAGAATTAGAAATGTGAGGGATTGAGGAGATTAAGAAAGAAGTTAAAATACTTCCAATCCATATAATAATCCAAATACAATCCCAGTTTATTATGCAGAAGCAACTACAAGTAGGCCATTTGTAGGTTGTTTTCCCCAAAAAGTGTTACACTGCTTGGATTGCACAATTTCGGTGGAAAAAGATTCGCTGATTAAAATCTTTGATTTGTGATTTAAAATGCAGTAATTCCATATTTTCTGTGCTTGTTTGTAACACTGCACAATTTGGCCAAACTTTTGTGTTTATATATCAATATGACTGTTGAAATAATAATAATTACTACTATTACTAGTAGTAAGAGACTCGACCTGTCCAACACAGCAACTTTAGCTCAATCAATGGCATGAGTTCGGGACAGAACTAACTATTTGTTTGACCATTATAAAGATGGATAAAGTGTTCAGGAAACCTAGTCATTATTTTAGTATATTTTTCCATTTTAAGCCATGCATTTTGCTTTCTTCTTACACTAACTCCCACATCCTTTCTAAAGGTCTCCCACCATCCGGGACATGGTGATACGTTGTGTGGCCCAGATGGTGAACTCCCAGGCTGCTAATATTCGCTCTGGCTGGAAGAACATCTTCTCTGTGTTCCATCAAGCAGCATCAGATCATGATGAGAACATTGTGGACCTCGCATTTCAGACCACAGGGCACATTGTTAGTAAGTACTGGCAATTGCACATTATTTTAAAGCTTGCATCTTGAATATATTAAAAAAAAAAATCATTCCCATGTCTATCCTTTCTGTTTCCTTACAGTGAACACGTTTCAGCAGCATTTTGCGGCGGCCATTGACTCTTTCCAGGATGCAGTGAAGTGTTTGTCGGAGTTTGTGTGTAATGCTGCATTTCCTGACACCAGTATGGAAGCCATTCGGCTCATCCGCCACTGCGCTAAATATGTGTCTGACAGGCCACAGGTGAGTGCTGTCACCTCAGTCTCTGTTACCCAAGACGTCTGAGCTTCAAAAATTGCATTTTAGTCACTCTTCCCCTTTCTAGGCTCTGAGGGAGTACACTAGTGACGATATGAACGTGGCCCCTGGTGACCGTGTGTGGGTGAGAGGCTGGTTCCCCATCCTGTTTGAGCTTTCCTGCATCATCAACCGCTGCAAACTAGACGTCAGGACCAGGTGGGTCCCCATCATCAACCTTGCTACTCTCTTCATTTCTTTAAAGTCTCTGTGAACCAGAAGTTGCAACTGACTTTTCTGCAGTGTTGTGACGTATTTCCAAGTGAAAAGGAATATTGAATAGAGGGCAGGGTTTTAGTTTAGCGCACCTCCTCTCCATCCCTCGCTCGAAGGAAACTGACGGTCGGAGGGTAGTGGTTAAGAATATTCAACCCAAGCCGTCACACTGACGTCATCAGATAAGGAACGCCATTCCAGAGCGGAATGTTCAGATTTTGATTCAAGATTACTAAAAAAAAAAATCTGTGTGTATTAACTTATTTGTTCACCACAAGACTAGTAATGTGCACTAACAAAGTAAATTTGGTAAATGTTGATTCCATGACGACTTTTAACACATTTAAAGCTTATTCAAGAGGGTGTGTTTTGGTGTTTCAGGGGTCTGACTGTCATGTTTGAGATCATGAAGAGTTACGGACACACATTTGAGAAGCACTGGTGGCATGACCTCTTTCGGATCATCTTTCGAATATTCGACAACATGAAGCTCCCTGAGCAGCAAACTGAAGTGAGTGTTAATCACAACTTTTAAAACTCCCAACATTACATTTTTGTTAATTATAACTACTTATTTATTTATACTTATAAACTTAGTTATTTAACTACTTGAGCTTATCCAATAACAAGCTACTTTTTCCCCATAGCAGTATAACAGCACAAGATGTTACATCTCTGTTTTTGTCACATTATTCTGTGCTTGCAATCGAGCGAGCTGAAGTAATAATCAAACATTCTTCACTAGCAGTAGCATGTCTATTGTCTACTAGAATAGTAGCATTGAAAAGTCTGATTCATTTAGAGTCTGTTGGTTCGGTTTTTTAACTGATTTAAAAAATAAGTGTTCCTAGAAGTCCCTGCACTAGATTTTTTTTTAAATGTTTTGCTATTGCTATTAATATGCTTTTCCCTAGTTGATTTACTGATATTTAGAACTGATTCATAAATCAGATTTTTAACTGATACATGTAATCTAATTTAAAAGATATTTCCCCCTTGTATAGCTTGAATGTAGCTAGCTGATTTGAACTTTTTTTGTTAGTTGTATCCAACATATTTTTAACATAAGAGCAGACATAGTCATTTGTAACTTAAATGTTGAGGCTTCTGGTCTCAGTTGCTTCCAGTTGGTGCACTTTGTTAGTCTTCTAGTTGTAGCGGCTAATGAATTCACAAGAAAAACACATTCACAAGAAAATAGCTTACTTCCGCATTGAAAAATAAGGTAGATACATTGCAGCCAATTAAAAAAAAGTTTCATAATAATTTTCTATTATTTTCTTTCATAGAAAACTGAGTGGATGACGACAACTTGTAACCACGCCCTCTACGCTATCTGTGATGTTTTCACACAATTTTACGAGCCTCTCAGCGAGGTGCTACTGGCAGATATTTTTGCACAGCTGCAGTGGTGTGTGAAACAAGGTGGGGATTTTACTAATCTGTTGCGCTAATCATGAGGGAGAGTTTGTGAATTTTAAGACCTGTCCTGCTACTTGCTGTACTTCATTCCAGATGGACAATTCAAATGTGACGCCTACACATGTCACATTTGGGGAAACATATTGACCCAGTGGGTGGTAGTGTTTTAAATCATCAGGGTGTGGTGATACAGGGATAGTTTTATACTTAAAACTTCGCCTCTGTTTTTAGATAATGAGCAGCTGGCGCGGTCAGGCACAAACTGTCTGGAGAACCTGGTGATCCTGAACGGGGAGAAGTTCAGTCCGGAGGTGTGGGACGTCACCTGCGCTTGCATGCTGGATATCTTCCAGACCACCAGCCCTCATGCGTATGACACTCTTGCACACCACCATCTGTTTCAGTGACTCTTAACGGCCTTCCATCTGGATGTGTTTTCATTAGAGTTGTCAATCGATTAAAAAAATCTAATTATCAAATAAATTACAAGGTATGCTAATTAATACCATGTCTAAATATTTTTTTTAGCATAATTTAAAAGGTTTTTTTTTTTTTCAAACTTTTTTTTTGGTCTGTAAGACGTGCCAACATATATCAAATTCTTGACAGGTGTTGATATGACCACTGATGGAGTGGGCAATATGATCCAAATCTTATGATTACGATATAAGTAATTTTATTTCACAATAACAATATATACGATACAATAATCTAGCTATATTTGTTTTTTTCAATATTAGAGTTTTTTTATTATTATATTTTTTTAAACCATTGACATTTCATAATTAGCCTAAGTAAAAACTCTCAAGCTTACTGTAGACAAGTAAACAGTCAGTGATGAAATAAGAACAAAGAAACTAATTACAAACATATAAGAAAACAAACTGCAATAGAAAAAGATGAATGAAGTAGACCAACCTGAAAAACTTCAAGCACTAGAAATAAGAAATACTACATGAATTGTATAAAGTAATTATATGTACAAAAACACTGCATAGTCTTCACTGTATACATTAAATACCAAATGTATTCTTATTAAAGTAACAAAAGTGGTTCAGCAGGAACAGTGAGTGATTTTCTTTGTCTTTTGTTGTTTGATTAACATTAACGACAGCAGGAATATTAGGCTGCTGTAACTTTAAGACTGAATGCACAGATCCAATATATGGATACATGTGCGCTGTCTTTCTCAACTGTTTACGTTCACTTAAAGCATAAATGACTATCGAAATTAGTTATCTTTCTCTGCTTATTGCGCTTCAATGGTTTAAAATCACTTGTTTTTAAACAGCAATGCTTTAAAACGCATATAGATGATAAGCTTTAATGACTGGGCAGCACAGCAACTTAATGTTAGTGTAACCACACGGTAGAGATGATAGTCTCCACCGGTTGACAAATTTCTACCGGTATATCGGCCACTTCTAACCACTGATATTGAAATCGGAGCGTGTTTAAACCGACTCGAGCTCCAGTAGTTCTGTTTATGAAATTCTCTCTCAGTTTGGTTTTGACTTTGCTCTTAACAGCTTGCTGACATGGCGACCAGCTGGACAGGAGGAGGAGGTGGGAGAAGGGAAACACATGGTGAGATCACAAACACATAAACAAATAAATATTGTGAATACATACAAATAAGCCATAATCAAGCACCGCTAAGCCCTTATTCTGTTATACATCATTGTGTCCTACCCTTCTGCTAACACTGACACACCCACCAGACTTTGCTTGCTATTTATACTAGACATTTGCATATTAGGCTCTGGTTTTCATGTGTGTGTGAGTTGGTCTCTGTGTTTTTTAGGATGTTGAGGTGGATTCTCAGTCGCAGAGCAGCTTTGAGAGGACTCTGTCAGAGAGAGGCCATAGTCAGATGTCCACCGCCAGTGATGAAACCTGGAAAGGAAGGTCCCACACCAGTATGTACAGCTGCAATGCCTCTCTCACTTTTATGGTGATTCTCATGAAAATGTTTGTCACTCATTACTATTATTTTCATTCAGCAAGGATGCATTAAATGTGACTGAAAATAAAAAAGATTTTTTATTTCAAATAAATGCTGTTCTTTTGAACTTTCTATTCATCAAAGAATCCTGTAAAAACATTTAAAAACATCCAAAACTTTTGAACTCTAAAATCATTATAAAAATATTTTACCTCCAAAAATATTTTTTTAAAATTATATTTGCCTAAAAAAAACTAAGCCTTAATTTTCCAATTGGCATAATGCAAAAAAAAAATAAAAAATAAAAATAGAATTAACTTTAACCTTATTTTTCTTTTTAAGTAATTTGTTTTATTGTAATTCAACAGAAAACCCCTTTGGAGTTTTCATGAGATTTGCCCTTGTACTGAGAAACCACCATATGACTACATCAGTTTCCTAGTTTTCCACAGAACATTGTAACGTGACCTCATGCCACACAGCTTGCCTACTTTGTCTGAAGTATAAAGACGTCTGATAAGCTGCCCACAAAACCTCATCATCTAGAGTTTCCACCTACAGCCACATTCTCTTTGAACTATATTACCTCTTTCTCTTTTAAAGTCGTCATGAAACTGAAGTCACAACTTTTGTTCCCTATTGTGGCATTTATCTAAATAAAACTGCTTATTTAAAAAAACCAAAATGAAGTCCCAGTATACATTTTTTTCTATCAAGATTTGATTGGAACACTTAATTGCAAACTAAATGGATCTGAAGATCTGAATGTGGATTACAACTCCATTGAACCACCTTGTTGCCTAGCTCTTAAGCCATTTTACTCTTCACCTTTCTGTCCAGAGTTCTCTGTCCTTCTGTGACTTATAACATGTTACTCTCTTACATGTTCTGTCCTAGGGGTCTCGGACCACAGGCTGTTTGCAGGGTTGCTTATAAAGTGCGTTGTACAGCTGGAGTTAATTCAGACCATAGATAATATTGTGTTCTACCCGGCTACCAGCAAGAGGGAGGATGCTGAGAACATGGCTGCTGCTCAGGTTTGTTCACTTAACCCAAGTCCGTTCAAATATCTGCTTTATAAAGTATAACTGATAATTGACATGATTACATTGAAATATAACTAATAAAACAGCACAGACAAATACAGCAATGTGGCCTGTGTGAACAGCCACTTATGTTGTTGACAAAATAGACAGCGGTATTGAAACAGATAGATAGCGATTTGGAGAAATCAGCCAAGGAACGGCTTTGTAGCATGATAACTTTAACTGTAATTTGTTCTGTCTCTTTGTGTTTCCTAATAGCGAGATGCACTTGAGCAGGCAGAGGAGGGAGAGACAGAGCCCGATCAGGGTATGTACAGACACCTGTCGTCACAGCACCTCTTCAAATTGCTTGACTGCCTCCTTGAGTCTCACAGGTTTGCCAAGGACTTCAACTCCAACAATGAGCAGAGGACTGCGCTCTGGAGAGCAGGTCTGGGCTCTTTTATTTCCTTATCTGGGTTGTGGTAATGCTGTCATTTATAGGAGACAGTCTTTTTTTATTCCTTTTATTAATCTTGCGTGTAGGCTTTAAGGGGAAGTCAAAACCGAATCTTCTAAAGCAGGAGACCAGCAGTCTGGCCTGCAGTCTGAGAATCCTTTTTCGCATGTACTCCGACACGCAGCTGCAAGACTCCTGGCTAGATATCCAGACACGCCTTTTGCTGTGAGTGCAGGCGTCTGCCTGGTTCTATACAGTGCATCTGTGCTATGTGTTCAGATAAACCTATTATTTGAAGAAATTGCTCTTGAGTTGATTGATTATTATTCTGTGATTATTTAAATTATACTAACATTATTAACAATTAGAAAGCATTAAACATAGATGCTACACTCATCACTATAATGCATACAAAATACATGTATGACTCATGACTGAAAAAAAAAGTAGTTTTACATAAAACAGGAACTGTTTTATGTAAAACACTGAGGGATGAGTCACATAATCAAGTTTTACATCATAGATTTACATGTGCTGTATGGGACAGTTTTGGGAAAGTAATGATGTGCATTTGTGTGTTTTATTTAGAGTTTGTAGTGAAGCGCTGGCTTACTTCATCAGTCTTACCTCAGAGAGCCACCGGGAAGCCTGGACAAGTCTCCTGCTGCTGCTCCTCACCCGGACACTCAGACTGCCTGATGACAAAGTAATAACACGCAAAAACAAACACACCCTCTCACTGAACCAGAACATTGGATACAGGGATCAAAATGAACTTTTTGCTTCACGTGCCAACTAATATTTTTTCCCAGCAAAAATTGTTTTTTCTAAAAAAAAATAACACTTTAAATATGTTTTTAATTAAATAAATGATTCCGCTATTTTTCCTTTAAAATGTGTGACAAACACAAGAGGACGGAAGCATTAAACGTCTGCATCTAATCTTTTTTCCGAGAATTTTCTGTAAAAATCAATCCAAACACTATTATCGCCATGTTTTCTTGCCCATCATCCACCATGTTTGTTTATTTTAAAGCAGGGGTCTCCAACTGGGGCTGAGTATCATTAAAAAAATTCAATACCGTTACCTTGACTTCAATACCTGTTCCTGAGCGATACTTTTTTCTATACCAATTTTATGAAATCTGTTTTAACAAGATTACATTACATTACATATTACCTAAAAAAAAAAACTTTGATTTGTTGACTTTTTACAGACTCAATGACTATATGCCTCGTGCTTAATACACATAAAGCTTGCTGCAAACTGGCAAAAGTAATGATTATGAATTTGTCTGGAAACAATAGCAAGGAGACATTTTAATTGTTTATTAATAAACTAGTGTTTTCTGAGTCAGTGTTGGCTACAAAGATGTTGACGTTGCTGACTCGTCATCTCCGCAGTATAGTGAGTGCGCCTATTGAAAGAAATGCACCTTTCATTTGGATTACATAATTAGAGAGTTTTTATTTTATTTTATTCGAATTGGTTCATTTAAAAGTAGACACTTCAAGCTTTCTATGTGCCTAGGCAAGTAGCCTATTCGCTGAGTTTCGGTTCAGTTGTGGCGCGCTCCAGTTCTTCTTGCAGTTGAGGACGGAGCAACTTTCTGCTCTTAAGCTTATTCTGTGCAGTCAAGTGTTACATCAGATTTGTCATGTTGCTGGTCTTGGCAGCAATTATCTTGTCGCAAATATTGCATTGCGCACTGTTGGCATAGAGCCTTGTAAAATGTAGCCACACTTTTCTTTTCCTCATCTTTTCCATCTCTGGGGTTGGGACGCTTACACACTACAGCCATGTCTCTGGGCGTAACTGGCGTAAACTAGTGTTTTTCCTTGATGCCTCGCCACAGCCAATCATGCTACATGCTTTATTGGCTCACTGACGTTGATGAGATTAACCCCTTAGGTATCGAAATTTGGTACCGAACAGCAAGACATTTTTTGATACTCGATGGTATCGAGGCTATTCGGTCGGTGCCTAAAAAGTATCGAACTCGATACCCAGCCCTGCTCCTGGAGAGCTACAGTCCTGAAGATTTCAGTTCCAACCCCAATCAAACACACATGAACCAGCTAAACAAGGTGTTTAGGGTTACTTGATAATTACAGGCAGGTGTGTTGGAGCAGAGATGGAACTGAAGGGTAGCTACAATCCTGCAGATTTCAGCTCCAACCCAAATCAAACACACCCGAACCAGCTAAACAAGGTGTTTAGGGTTACTTGATAATTACAGGCAGGTGTGTTGGAGCAGGGATGGAAAGGGTTTGAGATCACTTCTCTAAAGTTATGTTTGACCGCAATAACCAACCTAAGCAAACAATTTTGTGAATGTTTACTATGTATGTTCTGTATGTGTGCTGAAAAAAAAGAATATTGTGTTTGTACATAGTCCTGGCTGTGCAAATAGGAGAAAAAACTAAGTGGATCGGACTAATCTACGGAGCACCAAAACAGTCTTGTAGCCAATCAGCAATAGGGGGTGTTTGCACTCATGATGGGGGAGGAGAGAGAGTGAGATATTACCAAAGAGGAAAAGGTCAGAGGTAGGGCTGGGCGATTAAAACGATAAAGATAATTATCACGATATAATTTTCCTTGATAAAATAACAAAAGTTCTATATAATGTTTATGCACTAAAAGTAAACTGTCGCAGTCGCAGAGCCCTACGTAACTGCCCTACTTATCCGCTCGGCTCAAATGGCAGCGCAGCGCGAGCTTACTAGAGCAGATGCGTTTACTCGCTGATCGGTCTTGACCACGCGACCATTAAACAGTGCCGTGAGATCAAATGGGAAGCCCTTGCATTCAACTTTATGCACTGTTTTTCATACAAATACCATAGAAAATGTAATACTATTATTATCGCAGCCAGCCTGTTTACTGTGCTTAAGATACGTGCCATAAAAATCAGGCAACACAAACCTGTTTCATGATTTGGAACAACATCATCCATTATAACATGCAGAAACTGAGAAATTGATCTTTCTATTAAGATATTTATTTTGTTTAGGAAAATGTTATACCTCAGATTGATAAAATTTTCACCTGTTTTTCAAGTTTTTGTCATGTTCTGACAGTAAAGAGTTCCAACATGAGGGTGAGTAAATGATGACAATTTTCATTTTTAGGTGAACTATCCCTTTAAATCTCTTATCTTAGTTCAACTCGAGGTCCCTAATTAGAAGGTTAAAAATAGTACACTTTTTATCTTTCATGTTTAGTAGACATCCGGTTGGGTTCAGCCTTGATCTTGATCTTATATTGTTAAATATTGACATGTCCCATCTAAGAATGAGAAAAAAACAGACTGTAAAAATAGTGCCCTTATTAACCATACAGGTGGGCTGATAATTAACCCAATAGGTTTTATTTCCTGTAGGAAAAGACAATGTATTGGATATCTCTCTTATCCTTCAGGGGTCTGAGTTAAGGGTTTTATTACAGGAAGTACCCGCTGAAATGTCAGCTTGTCAGTGTAATGACCTTTATATGTAAAAGAGACCTGTGCGATTACGCAGTCAGATGATTGGCAGCCCTGGGGATCCTCCCTGTTCATAACTAAAATATACTTTTCCATTCATCACGGTTGATAACATCAGGCATTCCCAGTGGCGTTCCACTGACACTCCAAAAAGGTCTTTTGGAAAACCCCTAAACGAAAAGATCTTTCCATGAGCGTCTAACACTGTTATTTTCTCCCTCAGTTCAAGCCTCATGCCTCCTGCTACTACCACCATCTGTGCGAGATGATGCAGTTCGACCTCATTCCGGAGCTCCGTGCTGCTTTGCGGCGATTTTTCCTCCGCATCGGTTCCGTCTTCCACATCGCCGCTCCTGAATTGGGCCGAGCGCAACCTTTGTCGTCATAAAGTTGATCAGAACTGGGAACACAGCTCTGAGATGAACTGGGGGAAAAGCGTGGCTGTAGAGTGAATGTATGGACTGTACAGGAACACAGAACTGACTGTCCAATACTTTCCTCTATCAGTCCTGACTCATCAGCCGTTGGTCGCTCCCCTATGAGTGAACAGCAGGGTGCCGCTTCTGCTGTGTCATCCGTCTGTGTTGTTAGTGTCATGAGTCATTTTTGTTTATTTTTATTTGTACTTTTTTTTCCTGGATGACTGCGACAATAATTTATTACCAGTACTACTGTATATCTGGTTTCTGATCGTCTGTTGATTTCATTTTGTTGGCTTTTGTCCTATCTGTTTAATTTTTGTCTTTTAAAGGCTGAACAAATCTAGACATCTCAAAAACATAAAAAAATAGATCTACCCCTGTTATTAAGAGCTTGTAAGTGACACCCAGTGTGCAATGGGCTTGTAAGCAGTGATATATTTGTTTACCGATTGGTCCAAAAATGGCCATTATCATTGCCCTTTATTGATTCATCATACAATTAAACAATAATTTCTGAATCAAATTCATTCAAGCAACCCACAGAGGTTTTAGCATTTAAAATGCTTTTAGTTTGGGGTTAAAGACTTGAATTTGGTTTTGGTGTGTTCACACTAAAACCCAAATTGTCCTAAGAATGTAATGGTTGCTTTCAAAGCATTTGGAGTTCATTTCACTTGTGTCGGTTACACTTGTTAATCCAGACCAGGCAGACACTACCATTCCTTACATGCCACACACCATGCTCATTTAGTTTCCAGTTTATTTATTTTTGAGAGGTTTAATTCTACATTCTCATTTTTGTTAGTGCC
Source organism: Meda fulgida (assembly GCA_030578275.1). Classification (NCBI taxonomy): domain Eukaryota; kingdom Metazoa; phylum Chordata; class Actinopteri; order Cypriniformes; family Leuciscidae; genus Meda; species Meda fulgida. The sequence continues at coordinate 14,182,779 of CM060638.1, read as the reverse complement.
TATTTATGATTTAAATCTTAAGACAGCTAAAGAATATTATTTTAGTGCACTAAAGTTGCTTAATTTTTTTTAATCTTTCATTTTTGTGAGTGCTGTTCGCTCTTGATTCGGAGTCAGACTGAATCGGCAAGTTTACGCAATGGACGCCAGTCACTGATGTCATTATTAAAAAATGAGTGAAGTGGGAGAAATACAGGAATACAAATGTACTGTATAATCCAGGTATATCTTCTTTTAACCTAAGCAGCATATGGCTTAGTAGTGTATTGCCAGTGTAGATTCAAATCCCAATTCATTTTCATTAATGATGCATTTCATTCTTGAAGTGCATTTAAATATTTTCTGAAAATTCCTTCCCTTGCAACTATGGATGTCTACTTTGCCTCCCTTGAGACTGGGAAATATAAATACATAGTATATGAAATAAATACAGTGTAAAGATTTCATGTAAAATATACAGAATAATGTTCAACTCTATACATATTGTGATGTAATCTTTAAAGCATTTGGTGAAGTAATCAATAAAGTTTGAATTCTGAACCATTGAATATTCTCCTATATTTTGATTCTTCTAAGGTTTTCACTGAAGGGGCTGTGAAGATTTAAAACAGTTTTTACAGCTTTATATCTCGGCAAAAAAAACAACATTTCCAATTAAGGATAAGTGTGATCTTAGTAAAGAGAATATTGTACTCATTTGAATACGCCACATGATGTCGCTGTAACAGTTAGAGGCAAAACGAGCGTTTTGGGGTAACAAAGGTTACCATAGTAATTCTGCCACCCTTTGTTTAGTGAGCGCGAGCCTTAACGTTATAACATTTACATTCAAAGCGCAGTTAAGTATGTATATCAAAATACCTGTAGCTAGATTAAGAAAATTATCAGGGTGGACTTAATATCATTAATTTATGTGTAAAAGTACGTTGAGATTTAGTCTTCCGTATTTAGTAGCAGTTAAGTTACACTGAATGGCGCGTCTCAACATTTTGAAACCTGTTGAAAAGAGTGTTGCTTTTTGAATGATTGGAAGCTTTAATTAACGGACTTTGGAGTGAGTGAGTAAAATAGTTACTCCATAAACCAGCATAGGCAATTCACATAAGATGTAGCTGCTGTTGAATAGGCCCTTGGTTTAAAGAGCAGAGCTGCCTGTGAAGGGGCGGAACTGAACTAAGCGCTGCTGCTGACAGCGGCTCTCTCTACACCGACTGCGCTCTGTTCGAGGAGAAACACGCCGACGTCGATCATGCGGGAAATCACGAATTTGCCTTTCCAAATATCCGAGTAAGTACCTAAGGTCTGTGATGCGTTTTGAAATTGGAGCTTTATCTTTATAGCAGCTTCCCAAATGATTCCGTGTTTCCCTGTACAGCCTGTCCATCTTCCATGACGCTAGCTACACGGCTAACTAGCCGAAGGGAGGAAAGATTGACGTAGTTGGATTTTATTTGACAGGAAATGCATTCTTGGCCAGCAAGAACCCTACATCAGATAGTGCTTGATATTAATTTGCTCTCTTGCTGATGTTTTTGTGATTTTAATGCGTGCAGAAATGCAGTACATGTATTGCATTCATTCGTAGATAAAACATGAAGGGGTGTTTAATTTTACTTACATGCGTAAAGTCATTTATGCAAATTGTATGACCGATAAAATGTAGAAATTATAAAATAATCTACATCCAGCGTTTCCCCTCAGCATAGACAGTGCGAGGTTTGGAATGCTCTGCCTTTGATCAGCGGCAGTGTTTGGCTATTCATTCTGGATTTTGTCCTTGTATGTGCGTGTTCTCGTGCTGGAGTGATCCTGTGCGATCACTTCTCTGAAAGTGATACGTGTTGCGGTTGCTTGCCCAACAGAACTGACTGGTTGTTTCCGCTCGGCCTGTAATGGGCCCTAGAATGGAGGCTTCTTATTACGTAATGGCTGGTAGGCAGCGCGAGCGTCATGCATAGGTGATCATATCCTATCACAGTCAGGGGAGGTCTGCTTTTTAAGAGAAATATCCAGCACTTGCTCGTTTTTTTCTCACACACAGTATTACTTTTGATCTACCGCAGTTTGATTTTGTCGCTAACATTAACACAGACTCTCAAGAGTTGTTTGCTTGGTTGGCTTAATCTACGAGAACAGTAAACAGATTGTGTTATGGAAGGTAAGCTGAATGCTCTTTTACTCTGTGTTGTCAGTATCGTAAACATTGTCAATAAGCACGATAACGTAAGATAAAGTAGAAAATGCTCACGTTAGACTTTGTTTCTGTTAATTTCTAACTAGTTGGTCGATACAAACTTTGGTTCAGTAAATGCAGATCTGTACTGTTATCCACTACTGTATTAGACTATTGTTTTTTTTTTATGTTGTGCCTTGAGATTACTCGCATAAAACACTGAATAGCTTTGTGTTCGTCAATGAGGTATTCATACACGCTTGCGGTTGCGCTTGTGCTGTATGTAGGAATGTGTTTTTGACATTGTGTTTGTAAACACTGCGTGTAGCCTTATTAGAATCTAATGAATTGACTCCTGGAAGTGTCCGCTGATCAGTACATAGACAATAAGTGCTTCAACATCACTGAATATACATATTACACGTATGTAATATAAACGTGCAACAAAGGCTGTGGCTCTTAGATAATGACATTGTACGTCACATTTGGACTGAGAATGAGTAATTTCTTGTTAAGTACCAAAAGATGCGAATTAATATAATGTGTGTACTTATACTTGTCATTTATATATATTTGTCATTTTCCCGCGACAGACAGAGCTTTTGAAACGGCCATGTGTTGTGCTCGAAGCCTCGTTGTTGTCAGCACGTGTTTGGCTGATCCAGTGTTTCCTGAGAACTCTCGCGCTCTTCCCAACCAGCGATCAGATAATGCAGCGCGTGAACACCCCGCGCTCGTGATGTAGTCAAAAATACGAAATCAGCAGAAATTACTCACTTAATCTGTTTATTTAATAATAACGTTTTTTTCATCTCTTTTCTCGTTAGATCTGTCTACCTACAGCATGCATCCGTCTAGATTTGTAGTCTCAAAATGAGTGACCATACTAATCAGAAATTATAATTGTAAAAGACTGCTGTATAGATTTGATCTATAATACATTTATGTGAATACATTCATTTGAGTCTATTCTATCAAATACATTAAGGAGTAAATAAATTAGACATGAGTTGTCAGAATATTTTAAAAGGAGTTCCTAATGAAAAATGCCACGAATCACTTCGGTATCTTTTGTCTGTGACTCTTGGCTGGTTCTTCTGGCACCACAATTACGATCCATTATAGATTTGTTCAAATGAGGGAATCATAATTCTAGCCACGCTGGCTGTTCGTGCCCCCTGCTGTTTAAAATCCACTCATGTCAAGGTCAGTGTACATTTAGCCTTGTCTTGGACAAGGAGAGAGGGGAAATTGTCCATGTTTTTCATAGGAGGCAGGTGATGAGGCGCTACCATCTGTTCCTTTGATCAAGCTTCTCTATTAAGTAAGAGGGTTTTAGAGGGTGGAAAAAAAGCTGTTTATCTTCAATGCCCCTTAACCTCTTCCAAAGTTTCACCCTTACCCCCTCCTCTTGCTGTTTGTGAAAATGATTGCGTATTTACAGATCAATTCATTGCACTGTTGTCTTACAACAGGGTATGAGCCATTGCACCATCCCTGAGCGTCGGCAGAAGCCTGAGAAGGACGCAAGGGTGTGCACTGTGTTCTAAGAACAAGCAAGTGGATATCCAGACATCGGAGAACGACAAGCAACGACGTGAATTATGTCTTACTATAACCGAGAACTGGTGGTATTTTTTATTAAATATAAACTCTCGCAGAGGAACTACCCTTGCAACCACATTGGACTTACAGAAGACACAAATCGGACTGATGGGGCCGAAGAGAATGGTGAGGGGGCGGCAGGAACGACGACCCTTGTTAATGGCTCCATGAACAGTACCCCACCACGATCCCCCGGTTCATCCCCACAGCATCAGACAAACGGGACTGGGGGTCTGGACGCGGTGAAGGAGGCGCTCCGTGATTCTGCCAACGAGTTTGAGCTGCGTTATTCCCGAGCGTTCAACGACCTCTCCTCACAGCTCCACATCACACCCGCCACAGCATACCAGAGCTTCGAGAGCGTGATGGATGAGGTGTTCCGCGACGGTGTCAACTGGGGCCGCATCGTGGGACTGTTTGCCTTCGGAGGGGCTCTGTGCGTCGAGTGTGTGGAGAAGGAGATGAGCCCACTAGTGGGACGCATTGCAGAATGGATGACCGTCTACCTGGACAACCACATTCAGCCCTGGATCCAGAGCCAAGGAGGATGGGTGAGTGGGAAATTACTTGCATTTCTCTCCTGCCTTGTTAGCTTTCTTCAGTTTAATCACAAACAGCCTTTGTTAACCTGTTTAGGTTTATGATTAGTCTCAAATGATTTATGCCTGGACTTATCCTGTTTGATCAGAAGATATCTGTTAATTGGATTTAAACCTCCCTTGATCATAAAATGAATCCATATGAATAAAGCAGCATAAATAAAGTCTTGTGAAGAGACATGATTAATATTTGGGTATCACTTCTAGACTTCTGTTACCATTTGTGATTCAAATACTTTGTGAATCTTTTTTAAAGACTGTAATAGTCCAGGAAATGTGGATGTTATTGATGAAAGAGTGTGTTTTGCATTGCCAAATCAGCTGCTTCCCTTGGGTCCAGACGGGGGCTGTTTTTAGCGCCTGCCTTCTCTTGGGCCTGGGTGGGGATGTTCTAACTCTGCGGAGGGGAAAGGAATTGGAGATAAGATAGCAGAGCCACAACCTCTGGTCAGCTGATTATTGATCTCCGTAGTCTTATTTCCCAAAAGAAACTACAGAGCGGAGCGGAGTCAAGAGCGTGTCGGAGATGAGACATATGATTGAGAATGGAGGAGGATGCACTGATAGGTCATTGTTTTTTTGTTTTATTTTTCCTTTCACAATTTTTGTCTTTTTATTGTTTTCACTTTTTCTCTCCATGTTTTTCCCCGTCGGTCAGCTGTCCAGTAGATGAAAGGCAGGAATGAGTAAAGTCATGTGAAAACCCTTTGTGCTGGTTCTTTTCTTTATGTATGCTGGACGAGTGGCAGGTAATGGGGAGGTCCTGGCCAAGTCAGCCTTTTCTCTTTGTGATCAGGGCTGTGATGTGATTGGGTGGGTATTGGGTTGGATGGGGGGTGGTGAGATGTGGAAGTGGATTGTAAAGGTCATTTTTAACACACCTGGTTTATTGGATGGTGCAGAGAACAGACTCTCTGATTGGCAGGTTGGTTTTGTCAATGTTGTTTATTGTACTTTAGATGCTTATTTTAATTTGCCAATGTGTCATTTTACAAAATCTTGTTTAGTCTGAGACATGTATTTTTTTTCTTCCCTTGACGTTCATCTTTGCTATCTTGTGATGTCTTGATTGCACAAAAATCTGGAACTGTGTAGAAAGCAAAAGTCAACACGTCATTATCTAAATTTGATATGAATCTCTTATCATGTGATCACAGGAACGAGAACATTATGAAACACAACAAACGGTCCTTAAAAATTGAGTAATTTAAAAGAGTTTTAAACATGTTTTCTGAGCTCTGTCATTGGTCGGATAAACAGTCTTTAGTCCATTTTTATCTTTTTTATTTTTAAGTTTTTTTGACAACTTCTAAAGTAACTTCTGACGAATAAAATTCAGTTCATATTTCATTCAATTTTATGGACTAATAGGTCATCTAATTTTTGTCTACAAAAATAACATTTTAGTTGCTTGTGCAGATATAAACCAAATATGCGGACATTTTATTTATTAATTTAATCTCAAAATTTTACAACAACATTTGAAAAATCTAGGTCAACAACAAAAGTTTTCTTCTTTAAAAACATTATGCATTGTTACCATCTTGCATATTTCTGTCAGGACTAAGCAGTATGTATTAATTAAAACAGTTTAATTATTGTCATGATGCACATTGTCTTACCTCCGTTCTCATAAGAAATTACTTTTTTTGTTATGTTAATGAGATTAATACTGCCCGGCTAGAAACATTAAGAAGATTTTTGCATCTATGCCATTTTAGACTCCACCCTGTGGACTGTGGAAGTGTGGGGCGATTTTATGCCGAGTTCGAGAGTTGATTTTGAATGGCACTACAGTGGGCTAATGAATGAAGTCTTGAGGTTTCACATCCTGAGGTTTTGCACCCAGCTGCAGTTTTGGTTAATCTTGAACAGAATTTGTAAAGCGTTCTCTTTATATCACTTCCTCAATGGGGAAGGAAAATGAGGTCTGCGTGTCATACAAAAGGCAGACGTGCACGTGTTACATGAATGTAGGCCGCCTTTCTGCAGACTCCCACTCAACCCTCTTCATCTCGGTTGCATTCGGCATCAATTTCAGTTTGGTTGTCTTACGGATGCTCTGTCTCAATCAGGCCAGTGTAGTTCATCTGTGTGCTATGGCGGTGGGGGGCACGCATAAGCACACATGCACGCTCGATTTCACGGTCGAACAGGATAGTCTCTCTCTCTAGTGAGCATTTACTACACATCGAAGCGTTTCGGTGGCGGGGGGTTCTCATGCTATTTATTCATCTCAGTTTCTGCTTTGTAGTGAGATTTAAAAGCAGCTGTCACGAAAACCAAAGGGTACCATCGGCGCCGTCCTATGCGGTGGGACGTCCCCTCGTGCAAGAAGAAGCTGGGAATGCCCATTTCAAGTTTCACTCTCGCTCAAATACTTCTCGCATATTCAAGATTTTTTTGTACATGTGTGTTTCTTCTCCCCTCCCACATGCAGGCACATTTTTAACCACCTTTTGATCTCATTCTCTTTGCCTACGCAGAGTTTTGCAGTGTCTGGCAGCTGTATGATGCAGGTGTATGACAGTACTTGCACGTCAGGCTGTGTTATTACTGCTCTGGGAAGATCTGCTCTTATACTGTAATAATGGCCAGAGGTGTGGCCGCGCCGGCTCTATTTCCTTTTGTATGTTCGCCATGATGGTTTGGTGAGTGGTGGTAAAGATCGTTGGATTGGAATAAATTGAGTAAAGTTGACAGATACAGAAGGGACATAGAGGCATATAGATGAGAATTCTAAAGAATTCAGTTACTATTCCAGTTCCTTATACTACTAACAAAAACAAAATGTTATCTAAAATATTTTATAAAAAAAGTGCATTAGAGTCCATTCCATAAATCAAGGAATTGGATTAGTTGCACTGTATGCTATTGATTCACTAAAATGAACCTGTTCTTAAGTAATTTGTGCTGTAATCGCTCTAAATTTGTCACACTGTTTAGTGTCATACATTCAGAAGCATACTGAGTTCTGTCTGCATCTGGAGAAGAATGCATTGGCAAGTCATTCGGTTCTGATATTTAAAAAAAAAAGTTTTCTATTCTACAAAGGGAAGTGGAAACAGGATTGACTGACGTAAATGAGTCTAGTCTAGTTGGCACTAGTGAAGTCCTGTGCCTGAGGGGGTGGGGATATTACCAATTAGGCTTGAATTATATGTGAATGTGCTCAGGGTAACTGCCTTTGTTCAGATAGGCTAGCCTAGTACAGGATAAATTATTTACAGTCGATAAGAGTTGAGGGCAAAATAACGATACAGCGGGGGAGGGGGGTGGAGTACCATACCTTTTCAATCTTATTACACCTGATTTGTTCATTATTGCTGTTTTAGTGTGTGTGTGTGTGTGTGTTTGTTGAAGTAGTCCCTCAGAAACCCTCATTAGCGTCCAGCAAATGTTCCTTCACTATCAATCTGCACCTAACTAGAATAGTGACTTCCAAATACAACGAATCATTAATCACAAACTTCACACACACACACACATATACACTTAGCAGTAAAGCGCTCATGCATGCTGATAAACAATGGCCCGCCTTTATCACGTTTTAATCACTGTCACCACAACAGAAGTCTTTGTATGACGTAGGGCTGTTACCGGGAGTTTCATCAAACGTATACGCGTACAAATACAAACATGTTCACACCATACACACACACACTCTCGTCCCATTGTCTATCATGTTTGTACAAGGAACACCCACGGGACCACCCCTTACTCCCCATCCTCCATCACTTTTACTTTTTCTCCCTCCTCCAGCTCCTGTCCTTCCTTTCTTTCGATTCTCTGTATCTTTCTTTCTTTCGGTCGCTCTCCCCCGCCTTTCCCTCTGTCTCACGTGGTCGGACGTGTTGCAGATCAGACATGCAACAACATGCCAGCGTCACCGCCGTTAGTGTCCCCGTTCACCCCTTTATTTGGTCTCGTTCGTTCTACGTCCATCCGTCCATCCATCATCCCTCCACCTTACTGGTCATCTCTATTGATTTGGCAGGCGCAAAGACCATGCGTGTTTATGGCACGCCTCCCGCAATCATTCGTCAAGCTTCGATACATCAGCACCACCCACTCTGCGGCTGTGTCTGTCACTATACATCTGCTTTTGTACTCCCTGCTCAATTGTGTCTGAGTTTGTGATCGAACACATCGCATTTAAAATGCAATATGTGCATTATTGTTCCATTTCATGCATGTTACACGCATGTGCCTCTCATTTGTGCAATTATTTGAAGGTTTAGCACACGCTGAGCATGTGATTACCTTAAACAATGGAGCTGCGGTTGAACACACACACATGCATGCCTGCAGAGGCCAGGTGAGGAGTTTGGCTGTAAACACACAGTGATAACAGCAGTGGACACGCTGATCCAGATGTGATGTTGTTCTTTATAGACACTAAGGGACATAATTTATACCCTAGTCAGTTAGTGCGTAAAGCTAATGTTTGTGGTATTTGCTGCTGTTGTCAGTGGCGCCTCATGTTGCTATCTTCAAGGCTGTAGTTCACCCATGACCTTTTGGTTCAGATTTATGCATCACCAGCATTTGAAATGTTTTCTTTTGATATTTCACAGGGTAATTCCATTTTTGGAGTACATGCATTTATGTGTGTGCTTGGTTTATGTGTGGCTGACTGAGTGATGGCAGTAAACAGATGGTGGGATTCAGTTTGTTCCAGCAGCCTTGTCACCAGCGAAAGAGAAAAAGTGGGGGGAGAGAATGAGAAAAGGACTTATGCTATGGTTGTGCACTCCTCTTATGTCACAGGCAGGGGGAGATGGGAGGGTTTCTGGCCTCACCTTCAAGGAAGGTTGGGCTGTTCCATTCTGCCAGGGTCACGGGGGAGGCAGAGCATCCCAAATGGAATGTTTGAAGAGGGAGAGGGAAGGATTGTTTTGGTCCATGTAGCTAATAGTAGAGGCATAATTATGTAGGATTTTTTGTGATTTTAAAGGGGTTGTTCACCCAAAAGTGACAATTCTGTGAATTAATTGTTTCCAGACATTTGACTTATGTGAAACATAAAAGGAGATGCATGACAGTATGAACTCCAAACGTTTGTATGGAAAAAAGCAGAATCTACATTTTCCAAAAAAGTTCTTCTTTTGCTCCATGGAGATAGTTTTAAACAATAAAAGAGTGAGTAAATGACAGGATTTTCATTTTTGGGTTAACTGTCTGTTTAAATGCATGAACATTCATAAATGCACGTCCACAACTAAAGCACATTTGAGTCCGTTATCGGTTTTGTCACCAGTTTTTCTCCCACCTAAGTGTTTGTGAATACACTTAGTGTATTTTTAGCAAAGTTTCCTTTTTTTGTTTTTGTGACGCTGCCAGTGTGTTTGTTTACATGTGTGATGTTCAATTCCAGTTGGTTTAGCTTCTTAGCCGCAGCTCCTCTTAGCTAATTAAAAATCGTAACAACACACACACACACACACTTCTCTGTGTGTTGGTCAATCGCGTGGAAGAGCGACCTGCACATTTAAACCCGGTTCTCCTAATGCACTTTAGCCAAGATTAGCCAGCGTCATCGAACCGCACTGCAATTAGCCTCTAATAACACAAATAACGGCCCACTGAAAGGACCTGCTAACCTTTTAGTGGCTCTGTCGCCATTCCACTGAGCAGTGGACCACACTAAGCTCCTTGTTTATCTGACAGAATTATGACTTTAAAAAGCAACTGTATTTTATGTTTTCGTAAATGGATCGACTCGTCTGCCCCTTTACTTTCGCTCATAATGTACTGCACTGAACAGCCTCTAGCTAGGCAGAGCGCAGGGTCCAAATGTGTGAATCATATAGTAGACTATTTGAGGAAGAGGAGGACGAATCAGAAATATGGATGGAAGAATTTAAATTTGTTATTAAAGTCATATGCTTACATCAAATATTTATTCATTCAGCATGCCATATTTGAAAATGATGTCATGTTAGTGTAAATCACGCAAAATAATAGGTCTGGTTATTGACAGATTTCACAAATCAGTTCAATTTCAATTCACAAGCTCTTGATTTGATTTCAATTCATTTAGAAATGTCAGGTACAGTACAAATACATTTTTTCTTAAGGAAAACAATTCTCACAATTAATGCTGTAAACTATACCCTGTCAGTTGATACATATAGTATTAAAGGTTAAAATTAACAATTGAGTCTGAATTGAGCACTAGATATCAGCACTAGTTATAATAAATATATATTTATAAATTCAAATCGCACTCTGTGCTGCTGCTTGAACTGTGGTGGCTACAGAGATCTGTCACGTCGCATTAAAAGAGCATCAAAACAGCGTTCAAATTTATCACAAAATTCAAACAATTAATGTTAAGACCTTTGTTTAATATTAAAAGTAACAGCATGTAACGCAACAAAGCAAGCAACAAGGCACACTACAAGTGATGTTTTGTTCATGCGTCAACTGAAAATGGCAAAGATTGATCTTGAGATTTAAAAATCGATATTAAAAACAATTTGAAGATTGATTAAAATCAATTAATCTGTCAATCAGTATAGTATGATTGCATTTGAGTTTGTATATAAGCATGTCTGTAGTTTTGAGATGAAGTCATGGAGAGATGGAGTCATTTGAGTCATGAGATCACCACAGTGCTTCAGAGATGTCTCAGGTAGGACTGAAAGAGAACTCAGAATGAAAGCTCAGTCTGAGTGTGTGATGCCTGGCTGATAGCAGATTAGGAGCTGGGGGAGGTAGAGCTCAGATCAGTTTCTCGCCTATGCTGATCTGGACGTTGCATGACTGTTGCTCTGCTCTGACTGAACTGGCTTATGCTGGAAAATCAGGTCATGAGCAACCCCCCCTCTCTCTTTCACTCTCATTATTTATCCTCTGTTTTATATTCTCTCCATCCCATTTATACGTTTTGAAGGAGGTGTGGCTTTGTAGAATGTTCTGAAGGGAGGGTGGGATCTTATGCTTTAAAAGCTAACTTGCTATTGCTAGCTGCTCTGAAATTGCCTACCCTGCCTTTAAATCAACAGCAAAAAAGACTTTGTATTGTCACACAAAGGTTACATAATCAAGTGCAATTATTCAATCACAATCGCAAACAATAGTCGAGATCCATGTTTGGATTTATTACAGTTCATCATTGAGAAGGTTGGATCGCAGATTTTGTTGCAGCAAACAGCGTAAGCGGCTCGTGACGGAACACAGAATGACACTTTAATTTAAGCAAAATATCTCAATGGAGATCGCTAAACTCCAGCTTATTTGTTTTTGTCTGTATTTTCTGATCATCGGTGGTGCTTCCGCAGTGTAGAGAGAGCAAATGCGCATGGTTGCCAGAATGCAAATATTAAGTAAAACAGAAAAGTTCTGATTTGGGATTTAAAATCTTGACATCTGGCAACCGCAAGCATGAAAGTAATGAAAGATGAAAGCATGAAAGATAACATTTCAGTCTCGTCTTTTTTTTTGTCAACGATCTTACATGTTGATGAACTCAAATGATATAGTCAAAAAATAAATGACATTGGTGTCGTCTCGTCATCGTCTCATCATGGGGAAAAAAGGTCATCAACGACCATTTTTCATAATAGATTTTGTTAACGAAATTAACGCTACCACAGTGTTTACTTTTTAGGGAAATCATCCTACAAATGGAATTGACCAAGATGGTGCAGCATTTGTGATTTGAAAATCATGACTATATCTTGGCACCACACCATTCATGTACTTGCATGCTCTATTTCAGGTTGGTGTGCCATCCAATAGGCATGAGTCTTACAGTCTGTTTCCTGACAAATATCCCCAGACACCGTGTCTGCCTGTAAGAGCCGGTTTAGGTCAGAGACTGGTAAATCTGGCTGCATGTGTTTCCAAGAACATGCATGAATGCTACGGTCTGTATGTATGTGGACGTATGTGGTCTGTGTGTGTCCCAGCTCACTGGGATTTGCTTGACAGAATGGGAGCTGATGTCTCCCCGGTGAGATACGGAACAGATTGGAGTCTGAGCCCCACTCTCCTGACTCATTAATCTTCTCTTTAATTCATTTACGGTACGCACAAACATGGCCACATTGCCATGCGGGTACAAAGGACACCTGCCACAGACAGATCCTCCAGATATATGACCTAAAATAAAATGGGGACGTGTACTGCTCAAATGACTTTACATGCTGTGATCTGATTGGATGTTCTGTGATCTAAATTTAATTTGGGCTGAGGGTTTACTGGAGTCTGTTTTGTTGCTCTAATTGTCAGCAAAATTTGAGGTGCAGGGTTTTAAACCAGTTTAATGTATCAGGTGTCCTCACACTAAATTATTACATAATGGAACGCAAATGTTTCTGGGCAAAGACTGATGTAATTGGGAAAATTGGATGTAGGAGAATAGACAATAAAGTCTGTTCATGGTGAGAATTACTTCTACTGTCTCATCTGAAATCATGATATAATGCCTAAATTTACTTGTAGCATTTAAAGCAATTGATTTTAGTTTATAATCATTCTTTTTTTATATATATTTTCGGACAAAATAGTATAGACTTTTATTAGCCGTAACATGAAAATATTTATTTATATTTGTATTATAATATTTGTATTTAATATTGGTGGATCCCTATTTAGAACTTGATATTTTAATCTTGGGGTTGTTTGAACTTAAACATGATTAAGGCTGAGGCAGTTCATAATTGGTTGTCTGTCAGTAAACAACTCACATTATACATTAGGCAACACAATTCAGGATAATTCAGATAATTCAAAGATCTAAATTCAACGAGTTAAAAGCAGTGCTAGCATCCTTTCAAAATTTCAAGTGTAAAAAACAAAAGTATCTTAAAAGTGGCCTGAACAAGGTTGGCTGTCTTTCAATAATTTTATTGAGATTTAAGAGACCATTAAGGAGGGGATGCAGAATGTGCTACTCTAAAAGCCCTTTCACACAGCGCGATGATCCCGGCAAATTGCCAGAACGCCTTCTGTGTGAACGTAAACACGACCCGGGATTAATACCGGCATCGGTGCCGGGTTGAGGACCTAGTAACATTGCCGGAATCAGTCCCGGAACGCGGCCTGTGTAAACAAAAGCCAGGACCAATGCCGTCATCAACAAAGAAAGAAAATGTCTGCAAACTGGAACGAAGCAGAGACCAGGAGCTCCTTACTGTCCGCGCTGAAGCTGAGTTCGTTTGCCAGCTTTGTGGAACGGTACGCGCGTGTACATGTTTTCGACGCGTACGTTACACGTCTCATCCTGACGTCATGTGTCTTTACGGGATGTGTGTGAACGCACTCACAGATCCCGGAAAATCACTGGCAGTGTGAATGGACCAATATCAAAAAATCCCGGGACAAATCCTGGGTCACATTATCCGTATATTTTCCGGAATCTCTGTGTGAAAGGGGCTTTACTATGAACCACTAAACCCACGTCATAAACCAGAGAGAGACAGTTGCTCTCTATAAAAAGTGAGAGACTCTATCATAAATGTTTGCCTGGCCTGTAGGTGTGGGCTGATGTCATTGACATTTAAATGGTAAATACCTGGCTGACATCAGAAATCCCATTTGCTGTGAAGCATCTGCCTCCCTCTTAGAGCAAGTGAGATCACATTGTCGTCATGAACCAAAGAGATGATGACCATCAATTGGATCAGACTCAAAGATAAAGTAACTGTGGCAAATACAGTCTTTGACCCTCTTGTTGTTTATTTTTACCCTGAAAATTATTCAACGTTATTTCACCTTCCAAAAAATGTCATCCTGTTTGTTTTGCAACATTTGTGTAATTTTCAAATTCACCGTGACCGTTACATGCTTTGTGATGGTTTAACTGGGTTTGTCTTGCTTCTGTTTCTCTCTCTCTTTTTTTTCTTTTTTTTTTACCTACCTCTTTTCTTTCTTTCTTTCTCACTCTCTCCACCACCCCTTTAATCAAGGACTGGAGATTTCTGGTTTCAGCTTGAAGTCTGAATGACTCAGCAAAGATTGAGTGAGAAACAGTTCTTGACGCCACACAGTTGGAATTCATTTCCCCCCCTACCCTAAAGCATATTTCAAATCAGCTGATTTCCAGCATTCCATGGGTGTCCAGCATTCCTCAGCAATTTGTGAGGAAATCCTGCCCTTCCGGGCTCTCTGTAATTGTTCTACACTGTGCTGGTGTGTGACCGTGCAGGGCTCGACAGTGCGAGCATTTCACTCGCATTTGCGACTAAAATGTATGCGAACCGTAAAATGCATTTAGGTGCATGTGTGCGAATAACGTCGCTTTCTCCTTGGCTTGCTCCCGTGGCTTCTGTCGTTGCTATGCAACCATGAACAGCGCTCTCCATGATGAAGTATCAGCAAAGGATTAATTTGATTTCTAGCCCTTGCATTAGCTTTACTACTAGATATATTTATGGAGATGAGAACTAAAAATCCGCCCTGTACAGCTATGATCAGCCGAGCTTTCAATGTTGTTAAGGAAAGGCTGAAGCTGATCGGTTGTTTTTGTCACATGACCTGCGGTGTGCTTGCGGCAGTATAAAAAGTTGAGATGTTTCATCTCGCCGCAGCATAAGTGCTATTAATGTACTGCAAGTACTGCAAACGGCTGAAGCAAGCAGGCATTTGTTTTGTTTTTTAGCACTTTAATTACTTTATTGAGGTGTCCATACTGTTTATACATTTTGAAGTAAAATAATTCCATAATAATTAAAGGGATGGTTCACACAAAAATGAAAAGAGACTCGATCGCTTTATACGATGAACAGATTGAATTCGCTTTTATTAACATAAACATTCATCAGCAAACATGAACAAAAGCTCAACCGAACCTGCTTGATGCGTGATAACAAAGGGGAAGCTCAAACTCAAACGTGCTGCGTAACATGAGAATGAACCTCATGCTTGAGCTTCCGTTTACCATAACTGATGTTGAAGCCCAAATTAAATCTGTTCCTCAAATGAAGTGATTGTGTCTCTTCAGAACATTTGGACTAAACCACTCAATTCATACTCAATTCATATTCATTCATTGCGCCCCTAAAGATCTTACTGCGCTCCTAAACTTTTCAACTTAGAAGCACGTGCTCCTTCTGAGAAAAGTTAGCGTCAAGCCCTGAGACCTTCTGTGAAGTAAGCTTTTTGGATTCCAGTATGAATGAAACAGACATTACATGTGTTTATAGTGCTCAATGCTCACACCACCCTATTTTGGATAAAAATATGAAAAATAATACTTCTCTCTTAAGAAATTTGAAGTAAACATGATAATCCATGTTATTCTCTAGTGTAGTGTACTGAAGTGTTCCTTTCTAATGATTTTTAGATATAGTTATAGCCTGCCTGCATGTTAACGGCAACCTGCAGTTTTCCCGTAAAATAAAGTTTTTACAGTAAAATAAAATTATTATTTT
Organism: Meda fulgida; assembly: GCA_030578275.1. NCBI lineage: Eukaryota > Metazoa > Chordata > Actinopteri > Cypriniformes > Leuciscidae > Meda > Meda fulgida. The sequence continues at coordinate 14,167,021 of CM060638.1, read as the reverse complement.
AATTCTGAATCAAAACTCTGAATCAACCTGCACCAATGCTAAATTTTTCTAAATGTCATAATCATTTGTTAACAAACAGGTTTTCATTACTTCAATGAACTCATTGTTTCTGCCTTTAATTGTTACATTGTTTAAATTCATACATTTTTAGCTAACTGTGATTGTGTACATTTCTGAAATGCATAACTTAGACAGTTACCTCTAATAACAGATCACTCTGAATTGTAATGTGGACTCATGCATTTTTTTGTAAAGCTGCTTTGAAACTGTGTATTGTGAAAAGCGCTATACAAGTAAATGTGAATTTTATTTTTTCTTAAATTTTATATTATTTTTAATAATGAAATTGTGTTATTACAGAAGTAATAATTCATATTTTGTTTAATATATTTAGTAATCATCATAATAATAATTATTAGTCATATTGATACATATATAAGCACAACATTTTTGGCCAAATTGCGCAGCCCTACAAGCAGGCACAACCAATTTGGTGTTCTTTATTCTTTAAAAACATTTTACAAACATTTTACAAACAAAAACACTTTAAAAACTATTTTAACCCCAAAAATAGCTTTTTCCCCAATTCATGCAACCCTAGATGGGAGTCTTTTCTAGGAACCAGAATATCATTGAGGCTTGGTTGTGGGGTCTTTTGAGTATGGAAGAGACCAGGGCTACTTCCCAACTATGTATTTGACGAAAAAACAAATACAGTGAGGAAAATAAGTATTTGAACACCGTGCTATTTTTATCAAGTTCTCCCACTTAGAAATCATTAAGGGGTCTGAAATTGTAGGTGCATGTCCACTGTGAGAGACATAAGCTAAAAATAAAAAAAAAACTATTTATTTGTATGATACAGCTGCAAATAAGTATTTGAACACCTGAGAAAATCAGTGTTAATATTTGGTACAGTAGCCTTTGTTTGCATTTACAGAGGTCAAACGTTTCCTGTAGTTTTTCACCAGGTTTGCACACACTGCAGGAGGGATTTTGGCCCACTCCTCCACACAGATCTTCTCTAGATCAGTCAGGTTTCTGGGCTGTCGCTGAGAAACACGGAGTTTGAGCTTCCTCCAAAGATTCTCTATTGGGTTTAGGTCTAGGCCACGCCAGAACCTTGAGATGCTTCTTACAGAGCCACTCCTTGGTTATCCTGGCTGTGTGCTTCGGGTCATTGTCATGTTGGAAGACCCAGCCTTGACCCATCTTCAATGCTCGAACTGAGGGAAGGAGGTTGTTCCCCAAAATCTCGCAATACATGGCCCCGGTCATCCTCTCCTTAATACAGTGCAGTCGCCCTGTCCCATGTGCAGAAAAACACCCCCAAAGCATGATGCTACCACCCCCATGCTTCACAGTAGGGATGGTGTTCTTGGGACGGTACTCATCATTCTTCTTCCTCCAAACACGGCGAGTGGAATTATGACCAAAAAGTTCTATTTTTGTCTCATCTGACCACATGACTTTCTCCCATGACTCCTCTGGATCATCCAAATGGTCATTGGCAAACTTAGGACAGGACTTGACATGTGCTGGTTTAAGCAGGGGAACCTTCCGTGCCATGCATGATTTCAAACCATGACGTCTTAGTGTATTACCAACAGTAACCTTGGAAACGGTGGTCCCAGCTCTTTTCAGGTCATTGACCAGCTCCTCCCGTGTAGTTCTGGGCTGATATCTCACCTTTCTTAGGATCATTGAGAGCCCACGAGGTGAGATCTTGCATGGAGCCCCAGTCCGAGGGAGATTGACAGTCATGTTTAGCTTCTTCCATTTTCTAATGATTGCTCCAACAGTGGACCTTTTTTCACCAAGCTGCTTGGCAATTTCCCCGTAGCCCTTTCCAGCCTTGTGGAGGTGTACAATTTTGTCTCTAGTGTCTTTGAACAGCTCTTTGGTCTTGGCCATGTTAGTAGTTGGATTCTTACTGATTGTATGGGGTGGACAGGTGTCTTTATGCAGCTAACGACTTTAGGATAATAAATGGAGTGGAGGTGGACATTTTAAAGGCAGACTAACAGGTCTTTGAGGGTCAGAGTTCTAGCTGATAGACAGGTGTTCAAATACTTATTTGCAGCTGTATCATACAAATAAATAGTTAAAAAATCATATATTGTGATTTCTGGATATATATTTTTTTTTAGATTATGTCTCTCACAGTGGACATGCACCTACGATGACAATTTCAGACCCTCCATGATTTCTAAGTGGGAGAACTTGCAAAATAGCAGGGTGTTCAAATACTTATTTTCCTCACTGTATGTGAAAGGTAGTAGGTCCAATTTCACAGTATTCATATTCATAAAACAGTAGGCAAAAAGTACCTGGATGTCCTACTGCTACCGCCAAAATTCTGAAGCACATATCCAGTGGACACTCCCCATGAGGGTGTGAATGGGAGTGAAGCAACGCAACTGCTGGGAGGTCTCGTGAAATATGTAGTATGTCCGGATGACATTCAAACTACATAGAACATCACAAAGTAAACAGTCACAAAGTAAATTCTTATGTAAAAGAAGTAACTACTCAGAGTATGTGATTTCAAACACAGGTTGCAGAAAAATTTGAATGCTCTATATCAGGGGTTTTTGAACTTTTTGGAGTTAGGGACCCTATAGGGTGGAAAATGTTCCCCTCATATTTTAAACAAAAGTTAATGTGGGTGAGAGTAATGAACATGATATGCTTTTTTTATTGGTTGAAACGGTCTCTGTTCTAAATTTACCTTTTAATAATAGGCTACAGCTCAAATTTATTATTTACCGTATTTACATGAAAATAAGTGGCACCTGTAAGTCGAATCAGGTCAAACGTGCATTGAGAGAAAAAACACAAATAAGTTGCATCGGTGTATGAGTCGCATTTTATTATTAGGTTCAGAAATCCTTTAATCCCAAATCCTTTAAATTTAATGGTAGGCCTATTCAGAACAGAGAAAAAAAATGTGTATAAAATTAATTATAGTGCCATTCATTACAAACCCCATTTATTTTATATATGCCAAGCCAACAAATTTATTTTACGTGAAACTGAATCTGCTCGCGTACCTCTCATTCGGCATGAATCGTGTCCATGAATGAATCCTTAGTCGCAGTGTTACATTTGGTTGCTAAATTTATTATGTAAAGAAGGCTTTGTACTTCTCTCGTCTCCCAATATCCACTCAAAATAGCGTGCTTCATATACACACAAAAAAATTGTATTCGGAAAAACACCACAGCATTCTTGCGCTGACCGACACAGCCTACATACTGTACAACAGACAAATTAAATTGACTAACCGCATAACTTTTCTGTTTAGTTGTCTCATAAGAGGCTGCGATGTCATGTGCGCATGAGGCGCCAGTGCGATCACTTGGATTATATCAGTGGAAACATCTTAAAATACTCCATCAGATAAGAGTAAGGCATCATTTGAAATGGTAAAGGGTGTATTTTTATGTGTGCACCTTAAAAATAACAGCAAAACGTTGTACTTTTGTAAAATAAAGAACCAACAAAATGCGCTTGCCGTCTTGGTCTCTTTGAACTTTCTGAAGCAGAGATCACTGCCTACTCACACAGACAAGAAAAATATATCTATAGAAACCTTGAAGTACCTACTTTCAACTTTTTTTGCTTATTTGACATTAAATGCATTATAGAAGTGACTTTGGAATATAAATCGTATTTTGCAGACAAATGGCAATGGGAACCTCGGGGTCTACTTTGAAAACCCCTGCTAACGGCTAAGTCACACCTTTCAGTTTAAAGTCAATGGTGTGTTGGATTTACTCTATAATTTACAGGAGTTTATTTACTTGTGCATTCATATTAACTGGACCTGCCTGCAAAATAGTTTTTTAGTGTGACTTAAAAGATGCATTTATGATACCACTGTTGTCAGAATTGACACATTTTAAAAGTAGTTTTGACTGAAATTTTTGGAGATTTCGGTAATTCACTGAAATAGGTAGCCTATATTACAAGTACAGCTCCTACTACCTACATAGATTATAGCTTCCTGGTGACTTGCTATAATGGGACTTGTGTCAATAAGCAATCAATCAGAACACATTAGCCACCATACAGAACATCCAGCATAGAGGCTTGCATGGGCATTTTATGTACAATATGTCGGCTATGTTGTTCTCATTGTTTTTCAAATGACTCTCATTGGTCAACCAATTGAGAAAAGGCTAAAACAGAAGCATTTATACAGAAGCTAGTTTCTTATTCACACCATGCTGTGTTTTGAATAAAACGTGTTATGCTCTAAGTGTGTGTATCATCAATCATCTGGCTGAAAACCGAACAAGCTATTCTGGAAAGCAAGTCACTGGTTTCACAAACGCCATGGTGAGGGTTAAGGGGTCAGGATGGTGTAACAGTGGAGAAACCCAGTGCCCTGACTCAACCAAACCAAACTGAAATCTCTGTAAGATCCTCTCATAACTTCCCAAACACGCACACTGCTCTATCTTTCTTGCAAACAAATTGCTCATCTTCTAAAAGGATGAGGTTAGACGTACTTGATATAATACACTGATGTCAACAGAGTAGCTCAGTAGTCTGGATTGTAATTTGTAACAGTGGTAAGGATGACTCTGTGTTTCTGTAGTCCGCCTCTGTTCATCTGTGCCAGCTTTTATACCCCTCCAGTAACTCCTTCACCCACCGTGCTCCTTTTAAGATCAGAATCAGCTCCTTTCTTGGCCTCTTTGGATATTAGCCTATGCTAACTAACAAACGCAGGCACCTTGCACCTGGTTTCACTCTGTCCTGTAGGGCCAGGTTTGTATGTGCTCTTTGTTTAGATAGGACTGTGGAAAACGCCTGGCAGTCCCTGCTGCCTAGCAGCCGGTATCTCTTGGGAGCATTCGCACAACCTCAGCACTGTTTGGAGCCAGTAAAAATCAGGTTTTCTTGACAGATTGTGTTTGGGTAAAAATACTTTTCACTCAGTCACACCTACAGTGAATCAGTGTGAGTTTAGGAGTGTATATCTTGCAACTACACCTTAAAATATCCAAAGAGTCACAGTAGTTAATGAACTGTTTAAAAACCAAGTCATAAATGCTGTCATGATGGTCAGGCATATTACAGTGTTGTTAGAGACAAGTTAGGGCATGTGCTGTACCTGGCTTGGTGGGGATGGGATTAATAAGAGCCCCTACATTGTTCACCCAAAAAAATGAAAATTCAGTTACTCAGTCTCATGTTGTTCCAAACCCATTCGATTTTCACCCATTTTTGAGAAACTAAGATATTTTTAATGAAACCTGAGATATTTCTGTCCCTCCATTAGAAGCCCATGCAACCAAAACTTCATACAAAATCCATATAAATCTAATCCAAATGAATTAAACCAAGCTCGTTTAGTGATCGTCAAGTGATCGTGTCTTTTCAGGAAATGGATTAAACAGCTTGATTCATATGAATTTCTTTTATGATCTATTTTATGGACTTTTTGAAGTGTCAAAGTATTGCGTAAATGGATTTTCAATAAAGGGACTGAAATCTCTCTGGTTTAATTAAAAATATATTCATTTGTGTTTCAAAGCTGAAAAAGTCTTATGTGTTTGGAATGACATGAGGGTAAGAAACTGAGACACAACTTTAATTTTGGATGAACAATCCTTTTAATATAATAATGTTAAACATTGGGAAGATCTGAACACGCTACAACATTCACTTTTGATGGGAAAGCATCAGAAATAACCCTGCTGCCTCGTGAAATAAACTAAGAAACAGACAAATTGTAGTTGCCTGTTGTTCAGTGATTAGGACAAAACAAATATGATTATGGAATTATTTTGTACATGAAAGAGATACTTTTAATTGCTTAGTGCTTACTCATGCAACATCTAATTGGGACACAGAGGCGTATTAGTAGTTTTTTAAAGCAAGCATTGCTATTGCTTATTCTTGGATATTTAGACAAAGCCCTGTGATATTTCAGCTTATGGTTAGTTAATTAAAGCTTATTATGCATGACAGATAATTTGCTTACTCACTCCAGCATGAAAGATGTCTGTTCAAAAGGTTAAGACACACCTCCATATCTGCCCCTCCTGGATTAACCCATCATGTATAGCCTGTGCTTGTACATGATTGCACATAGCCTAAATTGTTTTATGTGCTATAGCCTAGGCTATGCGTTACACCATAATCCTACTGCCAACAAACATGCCTTAACATGTCTTAGATTTATGACTTGAACTGTAATCAAAGAGTCACATTCTTGTCATACCAGTGTACATTGTTCCTACCTTGTTCTCACAGTTTCTCAGACTGATACTCTCTAACATGTGTGCATTAGGCTTGGCTCTGCTGCCAAGTCATACTGTTAACATTCCTGCAGGGGTTACTCATGTACCTGTTTACAGCATGATGCAAATTCCTCTGCCATCTGACTGTATTGACTATAGCACGCCCTCTCTGTTCACCATTCATGATCAGGTCAACATGGGTCATGTTTCAACTACCCAAGGCTGACAAAGGTGTGCCTGAGGAAGTGTTTGCTCAATTCGTGCATCAATATCCTATTGGAGGTTTTTTTTGACACTCGTTCTGCAGTTTATGCTACTGATATAAATCATACATCCAATTGTGTGATTTGTTGAGAAGCATTACTTTTCTAAGCACTCAGACCATGATTTTTAAAAAGACTTGCATTGATGGAGGGAGCCAAGTCATATCTGGAGACCAAAAAATTGGTTATTGGGAACTTTTGACTTGTCAGCAAGCAACCACACTGAACACCCTAGCTATTCATGGATGAGCCCATCCATTATTTTTTAAACAAAATTGTAAAAATTGTTGTTAGCTATATTAATAATTATAATCCAATATTATTATTTTTATTGTTGTATATCATAGATTTGAGCATAAGGTATTTTCGAGGTTGTTTTTAGGTATCTGTGTTAACCGTAAGTGAAAGTGCAGTCTTGACTTGTCATGTGCTGCGTCACTGGTTGTGATAACCCCTCTGCTCTGGAACTACATGTCTGTTATCAGCTTCTGCCACTCCCATCACCCCTCCCTCACACTTGCGATATAATTTCCAATGAAATTAATCTCGTTCCTATGCACACTGTGACTGACAGCACTTTGACTACAATGTCACACATTTCGTATCCAAAACAATCCTATTTGACTCTTATTACTTAATACTTATTAATTTCCCTTTCATCCTCTTTGTCAGTTAAACAATATACCTGTCAATAAATTTGACAAGACTTTGTGGAATAGAGTCATTTACCATAGGTCACTTGCATTTTTGTTGTGCATTGTCCTTCCGACAGACACCCATTTGACCTCTCCTAGCTGCTCCTTTTTTTTAATATTTGTAATGTTTCAGCTTTAGCAATCCTTCTCAATTCATATGAAACATGACAGATTGCTTTAGTAGCTAGCTAGCTAGCACGGATGAGTATTAATATGCAGAAAAATGGTCACAAAGTATTGGAGATGTGGCCTAGTCGTAATCTAGCCTGGCTCCGCCCTCCTACGTACTTCCGCTCAATTTCCCTTTTCATTCAGTACGCCATCTGGGTTTGTGGTATATTCTTGGGTTTTCTCCAGCCAATTTTTACTTGTCCAACCTGCAAACAGAGGGAATGGTTGAGAACGATGACGTTGAGGTCGTGCGCTAGTTTAGTCACGACCAAACGTTAGCGATTGGTTATAGCAGATCCAGAGTGGCTCTGGGCAGATTTAAATTTAAATACACATTCTATCCCTTTAATGCTGGTCAATGGGGAGTGGCCACTCTCTGTACAAATGAAATGTATGAGAGTCTGGTAGGACCAGGCTAGTGGTAAACATGTTCTCAACACAAATTAAGCTGCTGTGCAACTAAAGAGTCTAGCCTGTGTACTACCCTGATCCCATTTCTTCCTTGTCTCCACATCATTTCCTTTCCACTCTAAATTGTCCTATAAATTTGTGATAATCTGCCAATATTGGGTCCCCTTTGCCATTTAACTAGTCTATTTGTAAGTTTGTTTCTGAAAGCTGATTTTTATATATATAAAATTTTAGATTTATATCCTCTACATATACATATACACATATATATATATAAATATATACATATATATTAGTAAATCTTAATTCCTATAACTATGTTAGCCTTTAAATATATAAATATACAGTTTTATTTATTATCTTTTTATGCTAGAAGCCCAAATGAAATCTGTTTGTATATAAAATATATTTAAAGGCTAAGTTTATATATATATAATGTAAAAAAAAAAAAAAGCCCAAATGAATTGTTAGCCTTTAAATACATAAATATAGGCTAATTTATACACAAAGTTTTTTTATATAGGCTGTATATTTATATATGCACTAAAAAGGCAAAAAAAATGCTAAAAAGGCTAAAAAATATGTCATCTGCTACACGCTATGACATCCAGTTCTCTATTTACAGTTCTCTTCACTGTAAAGAGAAACCCAGTTCTGTTGTGACTGATAAATATTGGCACAGTGCACGTGTTAAGTGTCGGATGGTTTTACCCAGTCCTCCACATTCTTCTTCCCATATTATCAAGCTTGTGTAGATAACTAGGGCAAAGGAAAAGACTTGAGGATGACATCAGTCTTCTTGAGTGGAAACCGTGTGTGTGTGTGTGTGTGTGTGTGTGTGTGTGTGTGTCGACTGGATGCACCGAATTATTTTTGGCTTGATCAATGCATTGCTGTAATACCACTGACAAAAATGCCAGTGAAACAAATCGTATTGACCCTCTATCTACACTGAAGATCCAATTGAGAAAACTGCAAAGAAGAAAATAACATTTCTGTCCTCAGAAATTGTCGGGGTGGTATGAACTTTATGAGACATATTTGCTTTTACTGCAGTGCTCTGGTTAAAGTATTTCAGCCTCCATCTGCAGTTGGTGAGCTCTACTTTTGTGTGTGTTCCCTGAGGAAACGGGTTACGTTATAAAGCCTGAAATCCCCTTTCAGCTTTTCAAATAAAATTGTGGTTGCTACAGAATCCTGCTGAGAAATGAGGTTAGTGAAGTCTTTGAAACAGGCATGGTAAATCTCGCCCCCTGATGGTCATTGCATGAACACATTATTGCAAACAAACTTGTCACAGGAAGGGTGGGATGAAAGGCCTGATAGGAAAGGACACTTGAAGGAGTTCAGTGGTTGGCTGGAATGAGCTTGTCAGTTAGTGTCTGAATTATTGGGTGGTTGATCATGGTAATATTTTCCTCTGATTTATGAATATCTAGTGATGATTGACCCTTTTCACATTTCTGGATTTCTCATGAGATTTTACCCCAAAATCAAAATATTCTGCCAATTCCAGTCATAAAAATCATAATACAGTACATGTGTGCATATTTTCATAGATTCGCTGTTGTAGAAATAAATCTGATTATATTCTCTGTGTTTTATGCAGGAGCGTTTCGCAGAGATCTTTGGAAAAGATGCAGCAGCAGAGAGCAGAAAGTCACAAGAAAGCTTCAAGAAGTGGTTGCTGGCGGGAGTGACCTTGCTCACAGGTGTCGTGGTCGGGTCACTCATTGCACAGAAACGCCTGTGAGGATCAGAATAACTGAAGATCCAAATACACCAACTGCTTCATTTAGATCTCCAGCTAAAATGAAGGAACTTAAAAAATACTTTTTTTGGATTTATTTGTTTCCCTTTTATTGCCAAGAAATGTCATGTTTACATCCCCCGTCCCACCGTGTACTGTTGACTGAGTGGAGTGCATCTGTGATGTCACATCACATGACCCAGACTGCATGAGGGTGCTTTGGTTTTAGCTGACTCAGAAAAGGCAAAGCCACGTATCCTTACACCCTCTTCAACGAAATGAGAAAAATGACTAAATCAGTCAAGAGAAAAAGTTTCAAATCTTGCTTCTTTGTCTGTAAAGTTTTTTTTTTCAGCTCCATCGTCAATCTTTTTAAGTATCCTTATTATTCTCTCATTTTCAAAGAGACTTGCAAAACTGACAAGGATACAAACATTTTATCTTTAAATCTAATTTAAGCTCATTTGTAATTCTTGAGTTAACCGAATGATAAAGAAGTTGAATCTGAACTGAATTTGAAGTATTCAGTCAGTAAATCAGCACTGACATTTCTGAGGAATGTTATTCCTGTCTGGAGTGCCAGATATTAGCTCGAGAGCAGAGGCATCTCACTACACTTGAGCGCCTGCTTCCTCTGCAATCTCTCTACTAGTATAGCAAAATGTGGAGAACAGATAAAATATGTGAGGGTTTTTATGTTGTTGTTTTTTTTCCCCATTATTGTTCTGTTTCTTTTCACATGCGAATTTGATGAGCGTTAAATGTGTGTGACTAGCTGCACGGGCAGGTTTGAAATCCTCTAAAGCATCTAAATTGTATAAAGGACCAACAGTTATGAGACGGCCAATAGTTTGAGAGAAAGTTCTGTATGTTTGGTGCCGTTTGATTTATTAAACCTTATTAAACCTAAGTTTCAGCTTCAGATGTGGTATCACATAACTCTTTATACCTTTGAGATTGTTGTAACTAGAGCTAGAGGAGACACAGATACATAAGGAGTGAGTAGATCACTCCTGTTGTATCTGTGACTACACTTAACTGTGTTTTATACACAGAAAATATAACACTTTGAGCTGAAAATAATTAGATTAAACCATATTGCCACACGAGTGCTTGGTGTCTTGTATGGTCTTTGTAATGAGGATGCAACCAGTTCTGGGAATACTGGCCTAGCATTTGTAACAAGCTAATAGTCATTGAGTTTTTGTTTTATTTGGAATCTGAGGTATGAAATGGCATATGCAGTGTTTTTTTCAGTAAGCAAAAGTTAGTTTGACACTTGCAGCACATTTAAATGTACAGAGCCAAGCTAAAATGCTAATCTAAATTCTGGTCTTTTAGCATTCACATTTACAAGTGTAAATGTTATTTCCACAGACATTAGAGCATTCATAGATTTGTTGATTTGGGTCTTACCGTGTAATGGTCCATAATGTTTTGAACCCTGGCTGACAGACATATATTGGGTCAGATAACATCATGGTGCTGCCGTGGAAAAACAAACAAAAAAAATAGTATTTGACTAAACTCATTGTTTTTAACTGTTAAAGAGTGAAATCTATGCTTCATCGTTTTAGTTTTATTGTAATTCATGTTTTCAAAAGCAAACCGTAGAATAGTTGGGATAAATTTCTCTGATCTTCTCCGTGTTCTCACAGCTCCTGATACCTGTCGAATCTCATTTTAAACGCTTTCCTGCCAGACGTTAAGCGCGAGTGTCAATCCGCACGCGCACCTGCTGCTGCACGGTCGGCTCGTGTCAAACTCGTTATAGCGCTCGGAGATGTGGAGAATTGATGTTTAGGCTTCAACCCATCAGTTATTCAAACAGGACGTCAAGTTGAATATTCCTCGCCTTTTTTCGACTAGTGATGATTGACGAGCGGGGAAACTCAAACAGAAGTGATGAAAGGAGGGAAGTTAACATTAAGCAGGTATGAGAAAAGATCTATTCTTCCCGATTTACACCGAGGAACTAAATGAAATTTCCCTCAGCTCGAGGGATTTGTTTTAAAATCAATATCAACAGTTTGTCAACGATTAATCAATGCTCATTAATCCAAAGAGGGAATAATGGTAATTTGCTCATTATTCAATCCTTCTCTTTTAATAAATAGGCCTACATCTTTTCTGAAAAGGCCAATTGCTGTGTTTACAATAACTGAACGATAATTTACAATAACATAGGCTAAGGCTACATTTGGAAATTGTTTCAATCTGGATTTTGCCATTATGTTTGCAACTATGTTGACTTTAGAATAAAGTTTGAAATGTAAAGAGGTTTTATTTGGCAACATTAGATCCGGTAAGCCCCCTTTAAACTCCTTAGTTGCGAGTGAACCGTCTAAATTACGATGTAAACATTTAGCCTATAGTTGGCGAGTCTTAGCAGATTAAAATTGCCGACATTTACACCTTTTGCTGCTCTATAGACACTGATTTCACAGAATACATTCCGTGTTATGAAATTTGCTGGTTGCATGCTTAGTCTATGTTTGTCTGTCGTGTGTGTGTGCGTGCTGTGTGGTTACGGAGTTTGACAGTAGGCATATGCTTAAGAGTGAAATGTAGGCTACCAGCATTGGCACGACACTATGTAAACTAGTTAACTTAATTAGACTAGCTCATTATAGATTAGTGAAAATATTTAAGCCGTTTGTTGATTTGAAATTATTTATATTTCGTGTAAACGCATATTTTTCCTTCCTATGGCCTTAAACTCCATAATTTCTTTTGAAGTGTATTTGTTGCTCATTATGTTTGTATTTAGCCAACTTAACCTTCAACATAAGGGGACAAAAATGAAAAATATTTTTTTAAGGTTTTGGGTTTATTTAAACAGCTTCACCCCTGAATTAATTGTTTTATGTCTTAAGACTTTTTTTAAAATGTCTTATATCATTTAAATTAAATAAAGACCCATTTGAATTCACAAAACCTCTCTTGTGGTTATTATGTGTTTGTTTATCTTGTTGAATGAATACAAAGACACACTTTCCTGAGTTCTGTCAGGTTTTATTTCTGTTAGCCTAGAATTAACCCTTGTGACATTCAGTGTTGTGGACTGTCTCACTGATACTGGTTCAGGTTTTACATTAATATCCATTGGATAATATTCATGTTTGCATAAAGGATGGCATGAAGACTACCAGAGACAAATGGCAGATAATTGGCAATGTGTTAACGTGACACTCACAGCTGCGTTCCCTACATTTATTTCCACTGGCCCTTCTCATAGTCCCATTTGGCTGAGAAGCCCTCCACAGGGTTCACCCGCATGTCCAGCATCCTCTTCACCTGCTTGGCCTGCCATTCATCATCAAGGGTATGAGGATGAGGAGGATACACTGAGAAAGCAAAAGAAAAAAAAAGAAAAAAATTGAACCTAAACAGACCCATTCACCTATTTTTATCCTAATATTAAAATTAAACTTATTAAAAATACACATGTATGATCTTACCATAGTGCCTTTGCCACAGAACAACCAGGCCAGTGAAACCAATGAAGAAAAAGATGCCACCCACCACAGTCTTCAACTCACCCGTTGGTTTCTTCATCTCAGCGAATGACTCTTTAAACATCATCCTGTACACTGCCATTGAGGATCACAATAGATAAATACAACATTTGAATTGTTCTCCATGATGTTGTCTATACTGTGCTTTGCCCTCTCAGGTAAATTACCCTTAATAACCCAATAAAATAGCCAGATCTTGAAGTTGGATGCATCAAAGCCCTTGCTTTTGTGATTTTTTTTTTTTTTAATTAGCCAATAGCATTGAGTTTACATACCACGAACCAGGGTGTGTCACGTATCAGGATTTGATCTATCCACTACAAGAATTTAGATGGACTCACAAAACTATAGATGGAAAGTCACATAAAATTTGTTCTCTATATGTTCATTTACCTTTGAATGATACAAATAAGTACTGAATAAAAGACACAGGACCAGGAGGAGAACAGACAATAAGGAAGAACTATACCAACAGGCAAGTTTCTCCTCTTTGGAGAGGTTATTCCAGGGGCCTTTCTCCTTCTGCTTCAGGCTCTTGTCTGCTTCACTGAGGGTGTCTTGGTATGGTTTGTCTGGAAGAGGAGTGTCCAGACGGTCCCAGTACATGGGTACAGACATGTCCGCCTGTTCAGTCACATCGCCTGAGAGAACAGAAAGAAATAATCAATTGACTGTTGAGAGAAAAAATGCAGGCATTTCAGATGTAAAGTAGAAATCTCTTGAAGAAAGTGGCATTCTATAAAAACATAATGATGCAGTGGCCACTTATTGATTACACAAGTTGACAGTCAAAGTTGTTTATTATTATCATAATCTTTTTTTTTTATTTATATTTCCAAATTTGTATGATATTTTTGGCTTAAAAGGACATTTGACATTACCATGCCCATGGCTGGCCATCTTGACACTGCTGGAGCTGAATGCAGCCACTCCCCGTCTGGACAAAAGCCCCCCTACACGTCCCACTGTAAAATGCAGCATCTCAGAACCCCTCCGAAAAACTACAGCACCTGGCAGATTGAGGTTAAATATAATGCAAATGGTGGTTAAGGTCTTAGACTGATCTATACATTATTAGCTGGAGCCTGCATCTTCTTAAAGCCACAGTGAATGTCATCCTCTTAACTACCTCCATATGCTTGCGTATTACATTTAATTCTTGTCACAGCTTACCTTTGTTTCAATTTCTTTTTCTTCATGGACGTTTAGTTTGCTTGTCTTTGTTCTTATATATTCCCGCCATCATTAGTTGTCATGGCTACTAAGTATGTTACTAATTAGAGCACACCTGTTTTGTACCTATAGTGTATTTAAGCCCTTCAGTTTTTTCTGTTCATTGTTGTTGTTTAGACACATATTGTTAGCTATTTGATGTATTACTACTCTCATCTTTGTGGACTAACTTGTGATAATTCTACTGTCTTCGGTAGTTTTAGTACTGTCAAAGCCCTTAGTAACGGGGAAAGTCTTGAGTTTAGGACCTTTTGCTATTTAATTCTGCTACTGTCCATAAAGGTATATAAACTTCCTGATGCTTTAGTTCCTCCTGCTCTGGATCAAATCCAAATCCCAGCTGGTCCCAGTCTGGTCACATACTCATCTTTTTCTGTTAATTACAGTAAGTCTCCACCATCCACATGTTCATGATACACAGTCTTGCTACACAGTTGGGTGGGAATTCTGGAGTTTGGTTGAACAGATCCATATAAAAATCTTTATTATGATTGGTAACATTTTACAATAAGGTTCCGTTACAATAGTTTACAATATTATTTAATGGACCTGAGCTATGAGCTAACAATTAACAGTTGTATTTTTAACTAACATTACCAAAGATTAATAAATAATAATGTTACAGTAAAATACATCTGTTAGTGTTAATTAATAGGACCTTATTGTAAGGTGTTAAATATTTTTTATTATTTAATGCTTTTTTCCCTATTTTATTTAAAATGCAAATGGTCATGCTATAATACAACATTCTTTATTCATCTGTGCAACAATGAAACTTTTTTAATGCTTTATTATCAAAGCTGAAACTTTCCATGTGCAGCGGGAGAGACACAAATATGCTGTCGTTAAAATGGACGAAACTGGCAAAAGCTCAAGCCAAGAGTTAACAACGACCCCTCACACCCCTATTTATAAAAGTCAGGTATCTGCAGTATTTTGCTCTAAAATATATGTAATGTAAAATATATGTTCATGTCTATATCTCTATACATTTTTTAATCTACTTTGTTTTACAATTTTTTACAAGAGTTTCTATTGTAAAAATACAGACAGTATGGCCATGTACAACAGTGAGTAAAAGCAAACAAGTCGTTATGTAAATGCATTAAACTCATCTGTTCATACATTTTTATCAAAGCATAGAGAGTACATTTTTTAAGTTCTTAAGTGCACAGATGCACCCCCCCCCCCCCCTCATCAAAATTCCCTCATCATATACTCACAGTTTTCCTGAGAGACTAGACGATGACAAAATCACACAAAATGTGCAAAAAAGAAAATGTGCACACTTGCTTCGTTTTATGGTTTTTCCC
The DNA here is from genome assembly GCA_030578275.1 of Meda fulgida. Lineage (NCBI taxonomy): Eukaryota > Metazoa > Chordata > Actinopteri > Cypriniformes > Leuciscidae > Meda > Meda fulgida. The sequence continues at coordinate 14,151,410 of CM060638.1, read as the reverse complement.
ACTGCTTGGACTGTTTCAAGACTGACCATGAAAACAGGGTGGGTGGAGAAAGGAAGGAGAGAGAGAGAGATGGTGGGCGGTATGGAGTTTAGTAGGGATTTTAAACTGTGAGAAACTGTGCAAGTAAACAATCTGAGACAAGCATGTGACTTCACTGTTCACTGGGACGTCAGTGCTGAAGATTAACTCTTAGTATATCCAAAACTCTGCCTTTTTTGTTGTTGTTGTTTATTTTTTTACCTTTTTGGCAGTTTTTCTCATATTTAGTTTTCATCCCCTAAAGACTTGTTTTTGAGTCAATAAACAATTTTATTTGTGATTACAATTTTTGGAATCAAACTTTCAGAGAACAGGAAATGGAAGCGGCCCTGAAGATAACATGAGGGGATAGAGTTCATGGCTCATGTCCAGTCCTGATCTGGGTTTAGCCCAATGCAACCTGAACTAAAGTCTGCCTCAGAAGTCTGGCAGTGCTTACGAATGGGAATATATTTCAATGCTCAACTAGCTTTGAAAGATGGTAGAGACATCAGAAAAAATATTGAGGAATGCTCCCTGTTAAGGGTCAAATAAGGACAACCCTGCTGTGAAATATCCATCTGCCCCAGCACATGCCTTCTGCTCCTCAGCACAAATAAAGATATATGTTATTCAGATAATCAAATATGGTAAAATGTTTAATTAGTTAAACTTCCTTTGCTTTACTGTAATTTATAATTGTTTTAGAAAAGTGAGAATTTGTTAGCAATAACTGCAGGTGTCATGCTCTTCTGCTTTATTCAAACATGTTGTGACACATTTTAATGAGCTCAGGGCCTTGTTGGAGTGTTAAATACAACTGAATCTCTCATAACACAATGTAAGCACAATGTAATCAATGTAAGTCTTTGGGTTAAGGCAATGATAGACACATAAATACCAAAAATGTATGTGACGTGATCTTAAATATATTGATTTAAAATTAATAATACATCATTTCTATAAAAACGTTGATTCCATGTGATGCCGTATTTTTATATTACAAATATTAGAAAGTATTAGAAAGTAGTTACTTTCATAAGTAGTCTTAGAAAAATTCATAGGCCTATAAAATATTTATTTAAAACAAAAGTATGATGTTGACAAACTACTTTTTACAAAAAAAAAATGAAGGCCATAACCAGGAGAACAGCAGTCCTTTTGTTTTGAAATGTTTCACCTTGTCATACTCCACCCATCACAACTAAGTTCCCAACGACAAGAATATCCCAATGTAATATATCAGCAGAATGTCACAGATTATATTGATAGAGCTTAAGTTATTTTTATATTAGCAAATTCATATAACAGTGCTTGGTTTAAAGACATAGCCTACTAATCTCTTCACAACCATGTGTTAAAAAAACCCGACGCATGCGCAGATATTTACGCTTGACCTCTGATTAACCTGAAAGTACCCGCTGAGTGCTTATCTTTTCCCATTTGTGTGTACAACTGAATTATAACTGTTTTCAACAACCATTCAAGCATGCTGAAACAGCTACTGTGTCGATGACACCTTGAATATGGGCTGTCAGTGTCACTATAGCTTAACCAAAAAAATGCAGGACAAGTTAGGACAGTTTTCTTTGGATGCAACTCAAACTAAAGCTGTCACACCAGTTGCAGACTGTTAACAAGACAATGATTCAATTAAATAGTACAGGGCATTAAGGTATTTTTGAGAGCTCGGCTCATCTGTGTGATTGTGAAAAGCTTCAGCAGCCTCTAGATGGCAGCATAAGCCTCACATGGTGCGAGTCTCACTGAACATGTCTTCAAATGTGACGAACAAATAAGGAGCTGCATTGTTATGGTTAAGGTGGGCTTATGTTTGTTTAATGTGAATACAAAGGCTTGTTTGCTTTGAACACAGACAGGAAAAAAGGACATCAGACTTTCACATTTCGATCTACAACATAAATTACATACAGTCCAATCTCAAATGTGAAATTTGAAACTGTTAGGTGTTGAGTTGCTATAAAGGACTAACGTTACACTGCTTGTCTGATTTGTCAAGCACATAAACTCACATTCTTGTGGTAGTTATTTACTTACCAACTTACATTTTTAACAATCGCAAAATTAAAGCTTTAGGTACTGTCTAATTTATGTTATAGAAATCCCTTAAAGTCTTCAAGGAGGCTAATGTTAACCACAGATCTTATTTCACTCGTAAATCAAAACTGCTGCTCAAAAACCCATAGGAAATTCCTGAGGGAATCCATGGCTGGAAAACGAAAACAGTCTTCAAGATTTTATGACTGTAAACTTTAAATGATACCTCCATTCAATGGAAAAATTGCCATTTACCATTAAAAAGTCCCGAACTCTTTCCATTTAACAACGATTATAAAAAACTGTCATGCATTCAACAACTTTTAAAGTTTAACGTTATACCAAACAGCATGCAAACCTATAAGCCTACAGTAAATGCCTCATTTAGATTATTATTATTTTAGTCAATTGAAACACCTCCAGATGATGCCTCTTTTCTTTGTCATTGCACTGAAATCTCTGTTTGGATGCTGGAAAGAGTCGAAAAAACATAGGTCTTTTCTTTCACAACTATGTGCAAAAGTAAATATTTTCTTAAGTTTTTAATATAAATGTAGAATCATGACAGATAAATAATCATTTATCACTGCTGCACTATGGATCTTTGGCCTCACTATCGCCATCTGTGGTTGAAACATAAAATTGCAAGTTGCATGAGAGCAGTTTTTTGAACACTCAATAATATAATTTTATAATTATTTTTGCCCTAAAAATCTCCTGTAGAGCACTGCTGATAAAACATTTATGTTTGATAATTTTTTTTCAATTGGAAGCCTCACTTTTACAAGGTCAATCAACCCCACAGCAGAGATCTGTGTGTTAATGAGTATTAAGGTGGTGACTGTCCCTTTGGGGGTCCATTGATTCTCGGGTGTTGACCGTGACACCAACAGCTGGCAGAACAAAGCAAAGGGCCGGATTGGGCACCACTGGCTGTGCTCCCTCAATTCCACCCGGTCCCCTCCTACCAAGAGTGGCACGTGTCCCTGCGCACCCCCAACTAAACACAGCTTAAAACGAGAGGACACATCCCCCCTGCTATTGTCGTTACACCATTGTTATCTCTTAGACCCCATCCTCCAGCTCAGTCCTATTATATGCTCAAATTTTGCATTTTTTGCTCTCTAGAGAAAACTCATATGCCATTTGTCTTTGCCCTTCTCATTCTATGCTTCTTGCATTGTCTTGTCCCTTAACAACAAAAGCCAGAGATGAAGATTGAAGGAGAAACGACCCTATGACCGTTAGCTTGAATCAGTCTGCTCCCCATTGCCTACATGTCCACATCCAAACAGATGAAACTCACTTACAGTATATATCCACAAAAAAGCATATCAGTTATTTACTAAATCAAGAAACTAACACAGATGCACCATCTGATATGTTTTTTAATTGTGAGCGTGCTTGATCAGTAAAAAAAACACAATATATATATATATATATATATTGTTTATAACTTGTTTATTGTTTGTATTAGAATAAAATGTTTACTTTTTGTAAATTTGTAAATGAAAATGCATAATGGAGTGCAATTTGGGGAAGGGGTGGGTATAAAAATTATGTAAATGTGATACAAAACATGTAGAAAATGTAAACAGGTTTAACTACAGCACTTGTATTTGACAGTAATGTATGTTCATGTTTACGGATAGGTTTTATATAACTTTATTCAAATCTGTAGCTGTTAAATTCTGTGAAATTATATAATATAACACACACACACACACACACACACACACACATACACACACACACATATGTATGTGTCAGGATTCAGACCAGGAGACAGAGGTAAGTGATGAACTCAAACTTTCTTTATTTTTTCAAACAAAAGGTAAATATTCGAAATTGCAGATGCTCATAAGTGCTCATGGAAAAGGGAGTGTGGCAGGAACGAATCCAGGTGAATAACTCCTGTTCTTAGTGCAGAAACGTGTGTGAATCTCGTGGATCAATAACCCTCCTTTCTCTCTTCACAGATCATCTCGGGACGGACAGGATTCAAGAAGGGCTACAGGTGAGTTGATCCAGTATGTGCAATCGGTGATAACTTAACCAGTTCAATGATACCTTCACTTTCACTTGTAGAGAATCCGGGGGGAAGTGAGACTCGTTTGTAGATTCCAGGAGACAGGGAACGAGAGTCATGGAGCATATCCTGGGAACAGCAGAACAAGGATATCAGGATTAGTATCTTACAAGTGTATATACTTCTCGTCCGTTGTTGGAAGATGACTCAGAGCGCGATCATCGGAGACTGGATAAGGGTCCTTTCCTGTCGGAGGCTTGACGAAGACTGTGAGTAAACTGGGTGTTTTTATACTGACTGGGAAGTGATCGTTGAATGGAAAACAGGTGTTGGTGATTAATAATCTGGGGACAGGGATCTTTGCGTGGTGGTTTGTGAGGTCTCTGATTGGCTCCTGACACTACCCCCCCCCTCCAGAGTCCGCGCCAGCGGACCTTGGACCTCGACGTCGTGGGGGTCTGCCTCTGGGTCTTGGTGCAGGCTTCTCGGGATACTGAGCATGAAATTCCGAGAGCAGACTGGGATCAAGAACATCTTTACGAGGTACCCAACTTCTCTCTTCTGGTCCATATCCTTCCCAGTCAATGAGATATTCTAGTTGACCCCCTCGACGTCGAGAGTCCAAGATCTCCTTGATGAGATAGATGGAATCTGGTTCGATGGGTGGTATCGGGGGGTTGTTCTCTGATACGACCTCGTTGACTGACTGGGGTACCGGTGGATGATGGGGTTTTAGAAGGGAAACGTGAAACGTGGGATGGATGCGGTATTCAGGGGGCAACCGGAGCTGGTAAGTAACTGGATTTATTTGCCTGACGATTGGAAAAGGTCCGATGTACTTGGGGTTTAGTTTTTTACAGGACTGACGAAGTCTGATATCCCTAGTGGAAAGCCAGACTAATTGTTCAGGTTGGTATTCTGGAGTAGGTCGTCGGCGTGTGTCGGCGAACTGTTGTTGTCTATTGACAGCTTGTTGGATATGATGCTGAGTGTGATTCCAAACCTGTTCGCTTTCCTCAAACCACTTATTGACAGCAGGCATTTCTGAAGGTTCTCCGGACCATGGGAATAGCGGCGGTTGATAACCAAGGACACATTGGAATGGGGTTAACTGAGTGGATGACTGTCTGAGGGAATTCTGTGCGTATTCTGCCCAGATGAGATACCGACTCCAGATGTTCTGATTGGAGTGGCAGAAAGTACGCAAGAACCGACTTATATCCTGGATTTTTCGCTCGGTTTGTCCGTTGGTTTGTGGATGGTACCCGGAAGACAGACTCACAGTCACATTCATTAACGTGAAGAATGATCGCCAGACTCGGGAAATGAATTGGGGTCCTCTATCGGAGACTATGTCTTCTGGAAGACCGTAATTCCGAAATACATGTTCCATAAGGAGCTCGGCAGTATCAAAGGCGGTTGGCAGCCCCTTCAACGGGATCAACTTGCATGCTTTCGAGAACCGGTCAATGACCACTAGGATGCACGTATTCCCTTCAGATGTGGGAAGGTCGGTGACAAAGTCCACCCCAATATGAGACCAGGGTCTATTCGGGACCGGCAACGGTAACAGTTTCCCCACGGGCAGATTTCTTGGGACCTTGGAGATTGCACAGGGGATACAACCTTGGATGAACTGGGTGATATCTTGACGCATGTGGGCCCACCAATATTTTTCTTGAAGTGTGGCTAGTGTCTTGTTTATCCCTGGGTGTCCAGTGGCTACTGAGGAATGCGCTGAGGAAATCAAGCCGTTGCGGAATTCTTCAGGGACATGAATCTTTCCGGGAGGGCATGCGGGAACTCTGGGCTGTTGCTGAGCTAATTCTTGGAGTTGTTCATTTATTTCCCACTGGATGGGATTTACCCATAAACTCTCTGGTAAAATTGTCTCAGGTTTCTCAATAGGACTCTCAGGGGCATGAATACGGGAAAGAGCGTCTGCTCGGGCGTTCTTGGATCCGGGACGATAGGCAATCTTGAAGTGGAATCGTGTAAAGAACAGAGCCCATCGGGCCTGACGTGGATTTAATCGTTTTGCATCTCTTAGATACTGGAGGTTCTTATGATCAGTTAAGACTATGAATGGGTGTCTTGCTCCCTCTAGCCAATGGCGCCATTCCTCTAACGCCAGTTTTATTGCGAGAAGCTCTCGATTTCCAATATCGTAATTCGCCTCTGCTGGAGAAAACTTCTTCGAGAAGAATGCACAGGGTACTGGCTTAGAGGAGAGTTCAGAACATTGGGACAAGATTCCACCCACACCGGTGGTGGATGCATCCACCTCGACCACAAATGGTCTATCAGGATTTGGGTGATGCAGCAAAGGGGCACTGGTGAAGGCAGACTTCAGGGACTTAAAGGCATTCTCGGCTTCCGGGGTCCATTGCAGGGTTTTAGGTTTTCCTTTTAACAAGGAGGTCAATGGAGCAGTGAGGAGGCTGTACTGATCTATGAATCGCCTATAAAAGTTTGCAAACCCGAGGAATCTCTGAAGCTCCTTTACCGCTGTGGGACGTGGCCAGGACAGGATGGCCTCAGTCTTTCGTGGGTCCATTTCAACCCCTCGATCGCTGAGGATGTACCCCAGAAAGTCAACAGTGGTCTGGTGAAAGGTACATTTTTCCGCTTTCAGGAACAGCGTGAACTCTTTGAGCCGTTGAAGTACTAAGGACACGTGATGTTGGTGTTCGGCGGGGTCCAGTGAGTAGATCAGGATGTCATCGATATATACCAGCACAAACTTCCCTAAAAAGTCTCGGAGGACTTCGTCCATGAAGCTTTGGAAAACGGAAGGAGCGTTGACCAGACCATATGGCATGACCAGATATTCATAGTGGCCAGCAGGTGTTATGAATGCTGTTTTCCACTCATCCCCTTCTCTCACTCGGATCAGATTGTAGGCACTTCGTAAGTCAAGCTTAGTAAATATCCTTGCCTCCCTGAGTTGTTCGAGAGCGACTGGAATGAGAGGTAGAGGATAGCTGAATTTTACAGTGACCTGATTTAAGGCTCGGTAATCAATGCATGGTCTCAAACCGCCATCTTTCTTGGTCACGAAGAAGAAGCTGGCTGCTGCCGGTGAGGTGGAAGACCGGATGTACCCTTGATCTAACGCCTCTTGGATATACTTTTTCATTGACTCCTGCTCTGGAACGGATAGGGAGTAAATTCGACCCTTAGGGAGTTGTGCATCAGGGACCAGGTCTATTGCACAATCCCATGGTCGGTGTGGTGGTAACCTGGAAGCTATGACAGGATTAAAAATATCGGCGAACTTGGAGTAACATGCTGGGATATTCGTCGACAGGTTTTGAGTAGGACTCTCTATAGATGTGGAGTTAACTGTGAGCTCCTGATTCCCCTGCTGGTCAGGTGGACGAGGTACTGGATCTGGGATCATGTGACCCTGACAACCCCAATGAAGCACTTTCCCAGATTTCCAGTCAATGGTAGGTTGGTGAAGAATTAGCCAGGGTCGCCCAAGGATGAGATCAGTCTGACTGTTCAGGAGTACAAACGGTTCAAACCATTCTTGATGTGTGCTATCTATACACAGTTGAATGGGGTTTATCTGGGTAGTAACATCTTTCATGTTGATTCGCTCACCTGTTACGGCGTAGATGGAGTAGGATTTGGGAGTGTTGACTTCTCGTAGGTTGAGTCTTTTACAAAGTTTCCCCGAGATGAAGTTTCCCGCGGACCCCGAGTCGATGATTGCTGTGACAGATACGCAAAGTTCTTCAATTCTGAGAGTAACGGGGATTGTGAGGGGCGTTGAAACAGTGTGATGATTTAAAACTGAGCTGACCATCAGATTTCCTGGTCGAATGGGGCAGTTGAGTCTGAAATGTCCTTTAGCCCCGCAGTACATGCATAATTTTAACTCCTTTCTCCGAAGACGTTCAGACTGGGAAATCTTGAAAGTGTCCACTTGCATGTCCTTGGTGTGATTCTCAGACGTGGGGTTTCTAACATTGGTTTGCGGAACAGGGTAATGGTATGACTGCTCACTGTAACAACTCTGAGATCTTTGATTCACTCTCATGGCTTGTTGCATGAATTTTTCGAGTCCTAAGGTATCGTCATATATGGCGAGTTGGAGGCGTAAAGCTGGATTTAGTCCTCGACGAAACACGGAAATGAGTGCTCGTTCATTCCAACCACTGTTAGATGCGAGCGTGCGGAATTCCACGGAATACTCTGACAGTGATTTTCTTCCCTGACGTAATTGTAGCAGGTGTTCTCCGAACGAGGAATCATCCGCTGGCCGTCCGAAAACTTCTTTGAAGTGTTTAACGAAGTCTTGACTTGTTGCCACCACTGGTGATTCTTGCATCCACAACGATTCAGCCCATCTCAAAGCTGCTCCTGATAATTGTTGAATCACAAACGCTACTTTTGATCGTTCAGTGGGATAGAGTTGAGCTTGCTGTTCCAGCGCGAGAGAACACTGCAATAGGAATCCATTGCAATCCTCCGCCCGGCCAGAGAAGGGCGCTGGGCGCGACGGGGGACTTGCAAAGCATGTAATCGCCGAAGTGGTGTTCCCGGAAGTACCCGCGGGGGAAAGCAACGGCCGCGCTGTGGTAGCGGATTCAGGTAGTGGATTTGTAGCAACTTCAGGTCGTCCGGAATCCATCCTGATTTTACCTCTTTTGTTTTCTTTTTTGGGTCAAGCCTTCTGTCAGGATTCAGACCAGGAGACAGAGGTAAGTGATGAACTCAAACTTTCTTTATTTTTTCAAACAAAAGGTAAATATTTGAAATTGCAGATGCTCATAAGTGCTCATGGAAAAGGGAGTGTGGCAGGAACGAATCCAGGTGAATAACTCCTGTTCTTAGTGCAGAAACGTGTGTGAATCTCGTGGATCAATAACCCTCCTTTCTCTCTTCACAGATCATCTCGGGACGGACAGGATTCAAGAAGGGCTACAGGTGAGTTGATCCAGTATGTGCAATCGGTGATAACTTAACCAGTTCAATGATACCTTCACTTTCACTTGTAGAGAATCCGGGGGGAAGTGAGACTCGTTTGTAGATTCCAGGAGACAGGGAACGAGAGTCATGGAGCATATCCTGGGAACAGCAGAACAAGGATATCAGGATTAGTATCTTACAAGTGTATATACTTCTCGTCCGTTGTTGGAAGATGACTCAGAGCGCGATCATCGGAGACTGGATAAGGGTCCTTTCCTGTCGGAGGCTTGACGAAGACTGTGAGTAAACTGGGTGTTTTTATACTGACTGGGAAGTGATCGTTGAATGGAAAACAGGTGTTGGTGATTAATAATCTGGGGACAGGGATCTTTGCGTGGTGGTTTGTGAGGTCTCTGATTGGCTCCTGACAGTATGTATGTATGTGTGTTATAAACACTGAGTTATTAAAGCTATATTTTAACTGCAAAATGACCACAGGCACCATGCTGAAAAAATGGACCTAACAATGAGATATTTCTGTCAAATTTAAAGAGATGCTTCATTACTTTCTGTGTGTGGTTCATCCAGCCTTGTAGGGAAATGCCTTCTCATGCCAAAATCTGCAAGAGCACTACTTTAGTGATAATATATCATTCCCTCTCTTTACGCCTGGGAGGCCATAAATATGAGGGTGAACCTAACAAGCTCTGCCCTCAAAATATGGCCAAGGGCGGATGCCATACATACAGTGCCAGCTTTGACCTAGAGACCTTCTTCTGCCAGTGTCCTGGTTTTCTGAGCCACCTCTCTCCTTGTTCCTTTCCTTCTTCCATTCATATCCAACCTACTTTGCATACTGGCACCATAAGACAGTCTTTTCCTTTCACCCCCCCAGGGCATGCTGGGTAAATGGGTCATTCTCCCACCGCCTTTCGTTAGAAGTGTGGCTGCTCTTTTTGCCGCTCATGTAATGTGTGGTTACAGCTTTGTGTTTGATCTGGACTCTCTCCTCCTCTGCTGGCTCTTGTTCAATTATGTTATGCTTCTGAACAGTGCACATGATGTCAGATGATGCACTCCATGATGGCCCTGATGGATGATGGGACAATGACCTGCATTACACACCAATTAGAGCTGCTCACTGTTTGTTTTCTCGATTCAAACTGGCACCGCCAAATATTTGGCGATAATAATGGCCTTCAGTTTTAGTATCGTGACAGGATTATCAGGTTGAGCTACCTTGCTTAGAGTTTTCCATATTATCTGTTGGCAGGAGATGTAATGAGGCAAATGAGGTTCAGCATTTGGCTTCAGGGTGTAACATTAGCGCTCTTCCCCCTAAAGAACCATTATGAACATAAGCAACAAGTTCAACATCATACCAAAGAGATTTCTTTCATGCATATTCAAATAATTTCCTCATAATCTTAAAAAATCCTTACGTACGTGTACTGATGACAGGTGATTTACCCCACTGACTTCCATCGTCATTTTTTTCTGCTATGGAAGTCAATGGGGTACATCAACTGTTTAGTTACTGACATTCTTCAAAATATTCAAAGAGTTCAACTGATCCAATCTGGTTGCCGCAGTCAAAGGTAGGGTAGGCAAATAGCAAGTTAGCTTTGAAAGCATGAGCAGAGTCTGCACATAACTCAAAGCACATAACGTTACAATAATAATGAACATAAACAACTTACAGAGCTCTATTTGTACCTCCTGACTGCTGCAGATTAATTTCGGCGTTGTTAGTGTTGACATAGAAATACTTAAATCTGAGTCTGACGACGTGAACAGCTCCGGGTAGAACGTCACGGGTTGCCATCTTGTAATTATGGTTACGACATGGTGTAAACACAGCATAAGCTTGTTTTTGTGGTTCAGGAGGAACTGTAAAAGACAGCTGCTGTTTCTTTGTGGTGCTCCGTGACTGTCTACAACTCTGCTTAGCCTTATGTAAGCACTCTGAGCGGGATTTGAACCGTGGTCTCCGGCGTGGAAGGCGGGCGCTCTAACGTCAGTCATTATAGAGCGCCTCTTGAGATCAGGGGAGTGAGGTTTACACACACAGCTCTTGCTGCCCTATGACAATTACACTTAATTGCAATGATTGGACACACATTTTATGTTCTTCCACAGAAGATTCATATTCACACCTCTTCTATTATTGATTGCTATCAGCTCATGATCAGTGAAGAGAGTTTCAACCAGTATAATAAAAAGTGTTTATAAAAAAAAATCTTTAACAACTCACTGATTCATGATCCGGTCACAGTGAGTCTCAAGTAAACAAATCACTGAATCGTCCAAGAACCATATGTAATAGGATCCTCAGAGGTCAAGTGCGCCAGCTAGCTCATAATTCATAACAATGTCAGACTGATCTATAAACTAAACTATAAAATAAAGTCCATATTCATAAGTAATTTGACTTTAGATGCTTAAATACATTCAAAAGCCAGTATACTATTAATCAAGATTGGGGCTATTTTTACTTTTACTGAGTCAAATTTTATCCGGGTATCGATGCCACTTTACCACAACTTCATCCTGTGCTTATGTTTGTCGCTAGTTTGTTTTTAGTGCATGTATAAATCAAAGGATGATCAGACAGTCCACCCATGACTAAATACTCACTAAAAGTTGTTATTTCCAGATTTCTCAATGTGTGATATAAACCACCAGCCAACATGAATCATGGTCCAACATAGATCCCATCATTACACCATATCTGCAATAGCAAAATTTTAATTTCCGTCCTTTGTTAATGTACCTGCATTTACGAATTTGGCTGAAGCTTTTATCCGAAGCATATTTTCCAATAATCAAATACTATGATTTTGTTGTTGCTAGCTACATTGTGCTACCATTTGAGCTATACAGGAAATAAGACTTAACCAAAAACAGGATGAAAGGGTAAAAATATTTCTCTTTAAGGATTTGTAAACATGATCTCATGAGTAGAAATGTTAACATTTACTTACAATTTGCATTAACACTAAAAATGTACAATATTGACAGCATCTAAAATGTAAATGATTTGCGTATGAACATTTATAGAACACATTTTTACGAATCCTTTTAATGAATACAGAATTCATGGAATTAATCGGTTGATATATTGTATTTATTTCATTTGTTTAACACAGTTAGCTAATTTACTTAATTTAAAATAACACTCCTGGAGCAAACTTGTTCCAAAGCATTACTGTTACACTTTAAAACCTTAAAATGAATAACATTTCTGTACATGTAATATTTATTTAGCTTGCTGTGCACAGAGTAAGTTTTCTCAATTTACCGTGACTCAAAAATGATGAACATAAAATGCTTTACAGTTCCAAAACAATGCCAGTGGATCTCAATTGAGCTACGCAGTGCATAAGTGTGAATAGAAGTATCGATACTTCCGATACTGACGTATGATGATCAATCTTCACACAAAAATACTGATACTAAATATTTAATTATTATTAATACTATTAACAATAATTATTTTATTATTTATTTAGCATGAAAATTAAATGTGTAAAATAATCTTTGAACAGATGTCTGTAATTCAAGCTGATAGAGCGATGAGACAATATTTGGAGTTATTTCTTAAAAAGGCAAACCAAATTTTGTTGAATGGCTATAAGTCACTTTAATTCTCAATGTAAAAATGTATTACTTTTGGCAATACTACTTGGCAAACAAATGCCATAAAATGTAAAAGAAAAAGATTATATCTCAAATAAATAAAGGCTTATATGTATATTTCTAATCACAAAAACATTTGCGGTTGATTAGTTACAATTTCTAATCGATTCACCTAAACGGTCCTAACAATATATTAGAAAGTGAATAAAACAGATAGCTGCATTACCCCAGCAAATTATCGAAAGATAATCACAAAGTAACAAGCCAGCCTTTACCACAAACCAGTGTAGAATCAAAACCCTTGTCCTACATCTGCAAGTCTCATCCCTTTTTGAACAGCTTCAGGACAAAAAACATTATCCTGCATTCATTATTCATTATGATATTCATATTCATAGTTCAGTGCCTCTGTGCACAAGGATGAGGTCTCTGAGCATGAACATGTGCCTCGTGTCATTTTGTTGGAGTGGAGTTTGGAAGGATGGAAAGGAGTGAGAAGAGAGTGAGGGAAGGAAGTGTATCTGATGAAGGGAAGACACCTCCTCCTCAGAGTCTCATGGCTTTGGTGATGAGGTCGCTCCCCAGGGCTTTGATCTTTGACACAGCAACGAGCGAGTAATGAGCGTGTGTGTGGGTGTGTGTTTTAGGGAAAGAAAAAGCTGATTTGGATTCTGTGTTCTCATTGTGTAGTGCTACTGAGTAATATGAACAATTGTGTGTCTGAAGGTTTTATGGCTGATTTCACAGTCAATTTGCCCTAGCAGTGAATCTTATCTTTATAGTATTCTAGCCTCATATGGAAACACATCAACAAAAATCAAGTCATTTTAATTCATTTTTTTTTTTTTATCATAAGGATGCCTTGTTTGGCTTCTGTCCAGCCCATTGTTGTTATTGTTAACTAAAACTAAAACTATTAAAAATTGGTTTTCATTAATTGAAATAGAGCTATAATAATATCAAATCTAATTATTAGATTATAAACTTTAAAAAAAACGTAGTAATATTGCCCTGGCAAGTGGCAACTAACTGAAATAAAGTTGAAGGATAGAATTACTTAAAATAAAACCAAAAAAAAAATGTTAAGGTAAATGGAAAAAAAGAGACAAAAACACATAAAATTACAAAAACAAAAAACTAAAATTCTTATAAACCTGAAACAATGAAAGTTTTAAAATATTTATAAATAATACTAAACTAATTCCGTTCCACCCCTGTGTTTCCAACTTTTCCTTGCTTTATTATCGATTTTTTATGAAAAATATATCCTAATATATAATTGTTTTTTGTTTTTTAGATGACATATTGTATTATTTGTATCATTTAAAAAAACATACTGCGTTCTTAGGTTGTGTGTCAACGCTCATCATATTGTTTCTCTCTTAAAATAATGAACTATTTAAAACTATATGATAAAACAAATTATATTATATATGTATTAAATAAATATAATGACATAATGCTTTCAAGCAGTCTCTTTGTCTCATGTTCTTTGTCGTTCTGAAGGCATAAATAAATCCCAACATTATAATTTAATAATTTAGCTTGAAATAAAACAATGCAATTTAAAAACAGTTAAACAGATTACTTGTCTGAATTTGTTTGAAATATGATGATCAAACTAAAAAAGGATGGAATGACCATCCTTTTCTGGTGCACTGTGTATGTGTATATATGATTAGGTGTGTGCACTCGCCTAACTGATGTGCCATAGAAATCTGGCACATGCAGTCTTGAACTTTGACCTGTAGCGTCTAGTCACACTCATCCTCTTCTCTCCTGGGGCTCTCCATTCAGAGCGAGAAGGACAGCAGCTGCTTGTCTACATGAAGAAAAGGAAAGAGGATTTGGATTTGGGTACTTGGGAACAGATGAAAGGAAGGAATAAATGGTTACTGTATCTTGATACACAGTCCTCCTGTCGACTAACTATTTGTCTTAACAATAGTTTTATGGATTTATGTTCTTTAAGGTTTGTTTTTTGTTTGCCATCATCATCACGGTTTTCTCCATCATCGTAATTTTTTCACCTCACTTTTGCTTACTCACACTCACAGTGTTTATCCTGTGGACAGATGTTAAATATTTGACCCTCCAAGTAACACCATCAAAACATGAACTTTTAACATGCCACTCTTCCTCTTTCTACTTCCACGTGCACTTATCGTGATAAGTTAACATGAACAATTCTGACAAGAGGCAGTGGAGTTTAATACACTCTCAAGTAGCCACATTCTGAGACACGAGTAATTCAAGTAGGCTAGGCCTTAACTCCCTAAACAACAATACGTCGGGCACAATAGTGGTTTGGATTTGTATACACATGTGCAAGCTAGTGTATAAACAGAAGCACATCCAGTACTAATGAGCATGAAGCAGCCTTGACTTTGAAAGAACTATTGTTTACATTGCCTCTATTTCCTGATAAAGGCTGACAGAGAGTAGATGGTGCATGTGTGTGAGAGTGAATCTTTATGTGAACGTTAGGGGGTGGGGTAACCAAACCTGTTTAATTCAGTTTGAGTCTCTGCTGCCTGGCATCTGCTGATCCCTCTGTCGTGGTCCTGGTGGGTGGACACACACACACACACACACACACACACACACACAGCTGCAAGTTTTTTTTTTACTGTAAATTAAACAGGATATTTTACATTTCATGGTCAACATTCACTTTCATAAAAGAACATTCTCTTCATCTTCTTTTGTATTCCATGGCAAGAAAAAAGTCAAGAGTTTTGAAAGACATAAGTGTGAGTAAATAATGACAGCATGTTCATTTTGTACTTTTCAACTATTGCTTCAAATATATCAAATATAGAAATAGTGAATGTGTTTGTGGACTGATAAGACAATGCACTGCTCTTTCTCTTGTAAGCTTTATGGAAAGTCACTAGACTGTGACCTTATGCTTAGTCAAAACATTTTCGTATCTCAAATGTCTCTTGTACCACATAGGCACTTTTCATTCTTTTAAAATTTTTTTAAATGTGGTTGTGGTCCGGTATGGCACGTTTTATCAGCTATGAAACATCTCACACATCGATCGCTGCTGTCATCTGGTGCTTTCTCATTATTTGTCTCTCTGGTGGTTTTCTGTTATCCAAATCTGATGGCCTTATCTTTCCTGTTTCATCTTGCCACTCTCTCTCTGTTTTAACCAGTTGGATAATGAAAGGTAAGAGATAACAGAACCTTTCCCATGGCCAACAGCATGGGCCCTTTCCCATGGGTCCAATGGGAGAGAGTCATGGTGCTATAAATAGCTGACAGGCAGGGAAAGGGAAAAATAATATTTGTTTATGAGAATGAAAACGTGTGTGTGTGTGTGTGTGTGTGTGTGTGTCTCAAATGTTTTAAAACGTGAGAGAGAGAGACTGTCATTGGTGATTGAATAGCAGCATCCTGGACTGGCTTTCTGCCAGTCTCTGCCTCAGTGCAAGGAAAAGCTGTGTTTTAGATGTGGTGAATATGATAGAAGACATTTAAAAGTATGTGCATTCATATTTCATTATACAATTCAGAACAACCATTCCGTTTTCTGTATATCTTTCACTATGTGATTAGAGGGTTCATAAGATGCTTGTGTAATATTATTATAGGGATAGTTCATAAAAAATAAATTCTGTAATCAATTACTCACCCTCATGTCATTCCAAACCCATATGATTTTCTTTCTTCTGTGGAACATAAAAGAAAATATTTTGAGAAATGTGTTCTTTTTATTTTTCATATCAATGGGCACCAAAATCTGCATGAGAGAACTCTGAACCCCTCATCAGTCCTCTGTGTGAGAGACTAAATAAAAACAACAAAAGAAGCTCTGAGAGTGTGTCAAGGTGCTTTTCCTCTCCTTTAATTATGGCCAATTTTGGACCTAGATTAAGCAGAAGATGAAGTCCTGCCTCAGTTAACTGGAAGTCATTGAAAACAGACAATGACTTGTCCCTCCACAAGATCATTATAGTATTTAACTCCATGTATCATCAGACAGGTTTTCTCAGAAGCTTCTCAGGAACATTTACTCAGAAAGCTGACTACATCGGATTGTGACATAATAAATGTCATTGTTTCACATCAAGTGGTTATAAATAATCGTATTTCAGAGTAGAGAAATCTAAATCTATTTTTTTTAGGGAGGAAAGCTTTTGCTTCTCAGTCATAAGCAATAAAGCTTATAGATGACATGGTGGTTTTATTCTTTAGGTCTGTTTGCTCTTTTGTTTTGTTAAAATGTCAGCATTTTTTAAAAACATGCTTCTGTTGCAATTGATAACAGCGAGTATAGAAGTGGAACTGATATATTTCCCTATTTCAACTTTATTTTCAGTACAGAGCAGTAGCCTGCATTAATGAGACATGATGTTTGTAATATGAGAGGATTGACGGTTGAGGTTCATGGCCCAGGGGACAGTGTCTTTGTGTCTCAGAAATCTCTGTTTTCCTCTGTCATGGCTAGCAGTTAAACCGAGCATTGAACAATGGATGCATACGGCATTTGGCCTCTCAGAGCACCAAGTGGGAGTAATGGGGGTTTAAAGATCAGGCTTCTGCTTTTTTACAAAACCGGTTTCTTATCCTCTGCGTCTCTCCGTTAAATTACTTAAATATTTGTTCTCTCCGTTAATTAATATTTTCTTTGGTGCAATATAGTCCTCTACAATGCCTGTATATCTTTGTTAATAATATAATAATTATTTGTCTAATAATAATAATTATCATTTTATATATATATATATATATATATATATATATATATATATATATATATATATATATATATATATATATATATATATATATATATATATATAGTAGTCAATATTTGAAGTGGATCAAAACCTTTCATCAAAGTTGAACAATACCCGTTCTTAGGACAACTTTGATTAACTTTTTTGATCCACTTCAAATGCTGACTGTATACTGTGTATATATATATATATATATATAGCTATGCATAAATCATTAAATTTGTTTTAAATATTAACTTAAATTACAATTAAATTACAATTACAGTCAGTAAATTACATTTAATCAAGCTATTGCATTTGTCTTCACCATTGCATCTCAATAGCACCTAAAGATGACAAAAAGTGAAAGGCCACTGAGTAAGTTAATTAAATCACTTTGAATTCACCTTCTGCTACTTTAGTTTATCAGTCGCTTCATTGTATATGCAGACGAGAACAAACACAGTAGGCTATAGTGAATCTGTGCCAGTTAATGAATTAACACCATCCCCCCATAACAGCCCTGTCTGGGCCCACCCATTTTTTTACAGTCTCACCACATGATATAGTCTAACACAACTGCTTTATTTAGAGAAAATCACAAATGAAGGTTCCTCCGCTAATTCATAAATATTTCTGTAGTTGTAAAGCATCCATCATATTGTGTAGTTTGCTCTTGCCTTACTGAGCAGCCAAAAAAAAAAAAAAAAAAGTCTAGGCCAGAATTTAAATAAACACTTTTAGATTTATAGGGTCAGGCTTTATGTATTTAGCTTGTAAAGCCTCCTCCTTACAATTTGAAAGTGTTTATTAGCATTGCTGACATACAACATCACCCACAAATCACTTTGGAAAAAGGTTAAATTTATAAGTTCCCTGATTCAGGCCTCGACAGAATTGAAGTATTAATGTAAGCAAAGTATAAGCCAGAATAAAAACAAATTATCCGAGGTAACTTGTATAATGTTTTTTTTTTTTTTTTACCCTGATTTATTATTAGTTACTGTGAGCTTTGAATCGAGGCAAACACTTAACGTTACGTAATAAGTATCACATCATTGAGGGGCGGTTACCTTGGAAACTATCCTGCGTTTTCCAAACTGGGAAGCGACCAATGGCGGGATTCGGCTCATACTATTATTTGCAGGATTGGGGGTGTTCACACGGTGTGCAGACATCCTGAACCGCTTTCTTGTCCTGCTTTTTTAAAACGTATTTTATATTGTAAGAACATTTTCAGTAAAAATAAACATATTTGTGTGGTAAATTAAAGCATATGTTGCCGCTGATATTCTATTTTTCAACCACAATGACATTGCACCCTCATATTTTATGGTTCGATAATGGTATATTCCCCGCAGAAATTCAATTCGCTACCAGTGTTCACTGTTCACGAAAATGTAGCTACTCTCACTTTATTGCCTCAAAGACATTTCAGCTATTAACTAAATTCATACGCTACCTAGAATCCAGTTTGAATTTTACCTGTTTGGTGTCTACTTTGGAAACACGCTGCAGTGTCGCCTCTGAGGTGAGTGATAAATAAATGAATGAATTATACCAGAGACATTTTATATAACTTTGATTATACACAAGAAGATTGAATGCCAATTTATGCTAGTCAAATGATCATTGCGGATGGAATATTCGAAATAAAAAAATGAAGCAAACTGAAAATGCATTCTAACTGATTAATCTTTAGGTTTAGTGGATTTTTAGTATTAAACTCAGTTATTAAACTCACAGTTTGTCGTTTAAAATTATTATTGAGCACATTCAGTTTAAGCAAATGTTATTACTAATTCTTATATTATTAAACGGTATCAGGATATTTGTTCGTTTGAATCGGTCCACAAATGGTTTGATTCGTGCAAAGTATTTTTAATTTGTGTGATTTATGTTCATTTTAATATTGTTTAATGTAAAGGCAGATGATATTTGTGTTCTTGCCGACTTTAAACTGAGATATATTAGAACAATGTATGAGAACGTTATGCCACTCCAGGGGCCGCGTGATGACGTAAATAAGATAAACCCTGAATCTTTTGCTTTAAAATTAACTTCGAAAGAACCGAATCGCGGCCCTTTATTGCAGGATGTCAGTGTTGCAGCCGAACTAGACTTTGAAAATGATTTGTGTAGTCTTTTTAAAAGTGGAGCCCAAGGGCGAGTCCTGGGGTGAAGGTTTACCACACACATTCTCAGAGAGTGATTTAACCTTGACTGTAGCACTGCGCATTGAAGAAATAAAATATCTGTAGAAGTGACAGGTGCTTCATATCTGTTTCACATTAGTGATTCTTTCGCACTATTTTTGTATTTAAATGACGGCTGTGGGTGGATAGAGCATATTTAGTTAATAAATAAACTTGACTACTACTGTTATAGGCCTTGTTTGAAAAAATGTGCTTGTGTGTTTTTGTCATCAAGCCAAACAGATCATATAAGATCATTTTAATTAGACAGAATTGGCATTGTTTTGTTTTAATGTACACATATTCTTGATTATGTTCTGACCTGAGGAAAGGAAAATGAAAGGGGATTAGTTTAGGCTAAGAGTATGTTTTTGTTATTCCCTGTTAGTTGATAGTCTGGGCGTTATCATTCCGTGTCTGTCTAAATACTGAATTGCATCATGTTGACCTTTTTGTGCACGATAAGTCTTAAAGCATATAAAAAACTTGAACAGCTATTCATGTCTGTGTATTATTACACTAGTGCCCCACTTTGTGCTTATTACTAAAATGTTAATTTTAGATGTTATTATATAATTTGTATATAAATATGTAAATGTATATATAATTTTAGACGTAATTTCCGCTTTTAAGTAAAGTTTAGTATGCATGTAGTCTGTGTATTCTCTGTCTCTTCCGGAGCAAAGTCTGTTTATCTCAAAACACACACACACACACACACACACACACACACACACACACACACACACACACACACACACACAGCCTCAACCACAGACTAGCCACTAGGTCCTAAGCCAGTTAGTTTGCAAACCATGTGAAGAACCACAGTCTCTCTCTCGGTGATTGTTGACAGTCTGACTGCCTCAAGGCTCCAGTGAATATAAAATGATCATATGCTCAGAAGAGTTGAAAGGATTAGAGAGAGTATCTGAGACATTTTGGGTCCTCAGAGTGATCTCATAAAATTTCCTAAAACCATAAAATGTTTCTGATAGTTTGAAAGAAGTGTAAAGCGTAGCGCCAGTTTTGGAAGGTCACGTTAGTCAAGCTCGCATCAGCTGACTCTCAGCTGATCCACGTCTACCTATAGGAATACGACGTCTATCACTGTATTCATATAAGCTCCTTCAGTATTATCAGCAGCTATTGTGTTTCTCAGGAGCTCATTACCCTCCTCCATCCCCAGCTCCTCCTCTCGTCAGTCAGGATTTGGTATTCTGATTCCCCCTGAATCAGACTAAAATTCTCTAATCATTTTGTACATTTAAATTAATTAATTATATCTGCCATACATTCATGTTGTTTCTGTTCTGTTTACCCTAAGGGGGTTATTGCTGCTCTCCCTGCTCTTATCCATGCTATGGATGCGCAGTTCTTGCCCAGAACAGAACCATCCCGCCAATCCAAGCTGTGTGCTAACTGTCAATCGTATTTGACGATAGTGATCCTGACAGAGTTGAATCTTGGTGATTTCTTTTGGAAAAGTGTTTAAATTAGTGAATATGTTGAATAGGTGTCACTCAGTTTCTTAATAATTGATGCGTTGTTAACAGCATAAACAAACAATAGCCACAGCACAATATGATGCGTTGTTCTTTTTTGAACCACATAATGTTTTATTTGAAAGGCTAAAATTTATTTTGCCATTCACAATTAATCATGAGGTTTTTGTATAATACTGCCAAAAATAGTTGAAATTACTATTTTAATTCTTAACTCATTTTACAGGCTTTCCATAGAATATGGACATCTTGAACCAATGGCCCAATTTTTTTCCTTCTACAATAAGCAAAAAAATGCTTTTTGAAACTTAGTCTAAAGAGTTTAAAACGTATTGTTTGGTCATAAGAAGCTGATGCTTTTCTCTCAGAATCTTTTTGACCACAACCCCTATAAGTTTATTATGGACTTTACTAGAAATGGTTGCTAATCAACAAATTTCGATCTGTAGCCTATATTTTATATTTTAACTGCTAGTGTAAACCTAAATAGTGTCTTTTGTTGACTTTTATAATTAAGTGCTTCAAACTGCAAATCAGTTTTGATAAAGAGCATCTGCTAAATTATATTATAAATGTAAATATTTTATTCAGAGAAAAACATCCTGACAGACACACAGTATGAGGATTGAAATTACAGAAATATAAAATTCTGGCATGCTCAACAAATATGATCAACCATACAAACATTTAAAAAAAAGTCTGTTATTTTTATCTCTGGATGATGCTTTTGACCCATAAGAAGTTTGCCACATCAACCGCCCACATGCATTTACTAAATACAGCTTCCTCAAGTTTGGACTTCAGAATGTGACCAAGCCTTTCCCTTTTCCTCACACACTCTTCTAAATCTACAGGGTTTTTTTTCTCTGAGGAATGTGAGTTGGCTCTTTCTAGCCTCTCCCTAGAAAACTGCCCACCCAAGATAAACAGCGCTAGTCCAGCCAGCCCTCCACCCTTCCCAGAGGGCTGTGTTTTCCCTCCAGCACGTGAGAGAGTGGATCTCCTCCCCTGTGTGGCACTGGGACTGAGAGTTCACTAACCCCTGATCTCCCTCTCTCTATGCATTGGTTGGCTCAGGTGCTCCTGTTTTTGTGGAACCTCTCCAAATCTATGGTATTGACTTGGTTGGCGTCTATAACAAAGAGTTTAACATTTTTTCAGCGAGTGAAGCAGGTGCTATTTCAGACAATCCTTTCGATTCTGCCCACTTATAACCAGGCCTACACAAAGTTTAGCAGAAAACTCTCCATATTTCTGCATAATTGGAAATTGTATATATTCCATTCTGCAGAATTTCATGCAAATGGCTCAGATTCCGTCAGGACCTGCTTTTAATGCTGCTTTTGAATTCAGAGGGAATTGGACTGTTATCTGCCTCTATTCTATAAAGAATGTAACCCACATGCAAATTTGAACCGCTTATTCAAATGCTGCTAAGTATGTAAACAGTTTATTATGGTAGGTGACCTCACCTCACTTTGGTTTTATTGAGTCATTTTCATCATTGTTTGATTAATCAGTTGATCAGGCATGTTTATGCACATGTGCGTGTTCACAGAGGGGTGTGTGTATTTGTGAAGATTTAGTGGTATGAAAGGCCGTTTGGACATGTCTGTGTGCAATAGGAGATGTTCGTGTGTGTGTGTGTGTGTGTGTGTGTGTGTGTGTGTGTGTGTCACTCCGAGCCTACAGCATGGTCTGTGATCTTCAGAATGAAAGATGGGCAGGAGTAGTTATCCTGCACTCCTTCATAATCCTCTCTTTCAAAGACACTGGCATTCTTCAGCAGCTCAGACGAACACCCAAACAGATCAGTGCTGACAGCATTACCAATGTGGCACACAGGGCAGCCAGGCTCTTAAACATTAGCGTTGATCCTGCAGCATAAGCAGCATTAATGCAAACACTTCAGGAACTTGGGCAGTGGATGAAGTTACGACGTAAAAGTGAAAGATCAGCGGTCTTCATATCTGCATGGAGTTTGAAGATATATATATATATATATATATAAGTAGAAAAAGAAATCTGATGGCAGACATAAGAAGAACTCAATGGTCATTTACTCTTGTTGATGAAAGTGCTGCATTCAAACAATTTACATAACACGATTTACTAGTGTAGCCTATGTCAACAATTCAAAAGTAGTTCAGACTAGAGGTGTTTTAATTCATGTTAATGTGGAGGACTCTGAATACTATTTATACGTATACCCTATGTTTAAACTATATAATAAATACATTTGACTAAGAAATCGAATTGGAGTGTTAGTTAAAACAGTATGTTTTAGTGCACTTGGGTGCATTTAAATTGTGACTAGTTTTATGTATTTTGCATTGAAGATAACAGTGATAGAAACTAGGACTGTAGAATCAGATAAAACTGTAAACAAAACAGCGCGAGTGCTTGCTTACCATTTTGAATATCAATCATGCTGATAACTTTCTTCATTCCAGCCGGCTAATGTAATGAAAATATTCGCAAATTGAAATGCTCAGATAAGGTGATTATATAAAATTATAACAGCCTTATTATAAGGTGTGTGTGTGTGTGTGTGTATATATATATATATATACACACACACACACACACATACTGTATATTTCAATTAAAGATTCAGGGCAAGTGTTGCAACAAACATCCTTGTTGCTTATCATCTTTATCACACTATCACTGTTTTCAGTGAATGTAATCATTGTTTATAGACAGTAAAATGTTGCAACACCTTGAGTTTAGCCTGCTGTATTTAAACAAGACAGGGGTGCACATCCGTGTCGCAAATGTGACACGCAACTCAATGTGCAGATACGCTTCAGGTACCTGTATAAATGGTGTTTTCACACATCGTCAGATTTTATCTATTAAATTATGCACAACAATTAATCGCCATTAACACCGCTATTTTTCAGACTTTTGGTAGCATCTGCTCGATTCACTTCCCTCAAAACAGACAGAGTGCCAGTCATTCCCATAGAGATCTGTTACCATAGCCACAGGCACACATTCTGTGGGTATTGTGTTTACGGTGGGACTCAGGTATGCCCCCATGGCATGAGAGTGTTGGTTTCAAAGGCAGCCAAATGGAGAGGACTGGAGTAAGAATCCACACCTGGACTTGACTGAATGAATAAACCCAGAGAGGAGGAGCTATTATGGTCAGACTTGTTTATTTGTTGTGCATCTGGATGGCAGATGTTGTCTGTTTTCTGGAGAACATTCACCTTCACACAATGGTGGTCTGCCAAACTTAATTTCAACCACTCCTTAAATAATCCAGTTAATCATACTTAAAAAATGGAGAGGTGGAGTCTCCAAACTGAGTTTGAGGCGTGTAAGTGAAAATGAAGTGTTGTTTCACAACTTTCATTCTTTTCTGTCCTTCTGAGTTGGATACAGTCCACTCCCTGCTCTTACGGGATTTTACGGGATGAACTTCTTTTTTCCCAGACTCATATTATCAGAGCCGAGAAACCACAAATTCTTCTTAGCAGTCTGCTTCCAAGAACAGAAACAGACATACTAAATGATTATCTCCAGTCTTTCTCAGGTAATTCCTTCGAGACCTTCCTGAAATTGTCCAAACGAATGATGGGATATCCTTATGGCCTGCTTGTCTGTCTTTTTTCTGGAGCACTCTGTTTACTTTGATGAAGCAGACAGACCTATATCACTTCCTCTTGTAGTCTAGGTGGAATGTGGGAAAAGATTATTAAGAAGTGTTTTGGGAAATGACTGCCACAAATATCCTGGAGGTGAACTCCAATCGGAAGCAAAAACTCCAATGGGAAACTACTCGAGTTGAGACCAAGAATAGGCAAAGGATTTGTGGTATAAATATGGTTGAAGCATGTACTGAGGTGCATGAATGAATGAATTTGATCATGTGTCCGTAGGGAAGTGTTGTGCTTCCTGCTTGTATTCATCCAGCCCTGGTCTGTCTGAAAGAGTTGGCTGGGAGGAGCTATCTAGGAAAGAGGGAGGAGGAGAAGTATTTGAGTTGCCATCTCAGTCGCGCTCACACACACGGACTCACACACACATTCACTGGAGCGCTGCTGACTCTCTGCTTAGCTCCATTCTTCAAAAGGGTCTGCAGCTTGAGAGCTTCGTCCTGCTCTCGGAAAACACTTGTCCTGGTAAGTTAAGCAACCCGTAACAGAGGTGGTACAGTAATCTATTTACTAGTGGACTTATTCTTTCTGAAGTTAGTTTGTGTTGACTATGTGAGATATCTGTTGAACTCTGGCTTTGTATTAGTTATTTTTTTAATCTCTTTGTCTTCTTAAGATTTTATTCGCATCAATTGTATTGGCAATAACAGTGAAACTCGTGTATAAGACTTGTCCTCTCATTTCATCATTATTTATGAAGGATGTGAGTCTCTGATGAGTCTAATTTGAGCATGCTGGGACTGGACTGATTACCTAGTATGTAATGGTTGTTTATATGGGATCTGTAAGTGTATGGGTGATTGAGTGTAGGTTTTAGGCAAATAAAATACAGATAAACTCCAGATATTTTCCCATCTCATTAGGGCTTTTATTATATTAGTTAAAATGGTGAATGATTGTCGCTCTGAGCTCAGTTTTTAGATTGAGTTGGTTTTTGTGGGTGCTAAATGTTGTTTTCGACATTGTTAGGAATACACCATTAAAATTCTGGTGAATATTTATTTATAAAGCTGATTATTATTTTCATGTCATGGCTGTTTAATATATTGGATGATATTTATAAGTTTAACTTTATTTATTTATACTTTATACTATTTTTTTTCTAGATAAAAAAAATTAAATGCATTTTAAATAATACGTAGTACGTTAAATAAAGTAATCTAGGAATCATAACATTATAACTGTATCAAATGTTTTAACATTGATATCAATACAAATATTTTCATATTATTTCAATAACCATTAAATGGCAGATGTTAAAAGTCTAAACTACTTTTTTAAAATAAAATAAAAACACAAAAAATTACTTGTTTTAAATGCTGTAAGTAGGCATCACAGCATTTTTATGTACAGAATAAAAAAATGGACATTCATTTTGAGATTTGCTAAAGATAACATTTAGTGATTTTAAAGATTAACTTTAAGTTAGCTTTAGATGACAGCAAAAGCTGTCTAAATGTAAAAATAGAGGAAAGGAGCATGCTAAATTAAAAATCCAACATAAAACAAAAACGTGATCTGAAATATTGTGCATCCCTAAGATGGATGGTCTCAAAACAATAGTGACTGTGAAATGAGGAACTGAGTGTGTGTAAACAACAACTTTGAGGTATTTCTGTGTCATATTGTCTGTATATTCATGGAGAAAAAGATCTCTATCTATCTATCTCCCTCTCTGAGATCCATTAACATTCCTAGCTTGGTTATGGTCAAACTGGGTTAATAGGTGACCTCTGCTTATGTATGTTTAGAGGCTGTGTTTGTGATGTGCTCTAGTTTTTGTAAAAGTAGTTACTAGTTGTTAGTTGTTCTTTTGTTTTGGTGTGTGTGTATGTGTGTGTGTGTGACTGTGGGAAAGCGGAATTGGTAGCTGCGGTGGAAGAAGGTAAAAACAACACTCTTGGCTGAGGCTTAAACCATCTCATCTTTGTGATTACACACTGTGTCCACACGTATGCTTTTTTTGTGTCTGTTTCTCTGTTAGCAGACACCTAGGCTGTAATTCAGTGCAGATGTGAGTGTGTATGTTTAGTGAGTGACCTATCTCTGCATTACTTTGTCAGGCCTGAGGCAGGCCACAGGGTCAGGGTCCATTTAAAGGACCTGGGGGTCATGGATTCCTGAGATGAGTCTGACATGGACAAGGTTGCCATGGTTGTAATTAGGCGATGATCAGGCCATTTTGCTTGATCGGTATGACAGCAAGTTGCATCTCTCTGTCACCCCTGACAGTGCTGTGAGGATGTTGCCAAGGCAATTGAACAGTACTGGAATAAGAGTTTAAAGTGTCCTCTGATGCCACAGTGTCCTTCCTTAAATGTGCAGCTGGTACTGCAGAGCTTCATCCGGGGGAAACGGTAAATCACTAATAATCGTGTAAGTGACAGATCACCCAGGCCTCTGGGGTCAGATACATCTGTGCTGCCTGCGTTTAACACTGATCTGAAAACTCCAGGGATCTGATTTGATCTAATCTGTTTTCTTTGATTTGAAGTTTTAAAGGGATGGACTAAGGGAAATGTGGAGAATTTATGGTAACAGTGAGGCTGGCCCATGACGGACAGATGGACTTTTTGCTCTCATCTGATTATCTATAGTCAACATGAGAGATGGAGGAATATACCGATCACATTCTCTACTTGTTTCCTTTCTTTCACGACTCTGTGACACTTTTATATGTTTTTCTACTAATGATAAATTGGTATTTGGGGCAAGCCAATTAATCGCTTTAACTTAAGGGATAGATAGGCTAGTGCTCCCAAAAACTAATGGTTCTATTCTGGGTTTTGAATCATTCAGATACGGTCATTTATTCAAGTTGTTTCAAACCTGTATGAGTTTCTTTCTTCTGTTGAACACAAAAGAAGATATTTTAAAGAATGTTGGTAATGAAACAGTTAACGGTAACCATTGACTTCCATAGTAGGAAAGAAAATACAATGGAAGTCAATGGGGACCGTCAACTTTCTGGTTACTAATATTCTTCAAAATATATTTTCTTTTTTAAGTTAGGTTTGGAACAACATGAGGGTGAGCATATGATGATTTTTAGAACAACTTTCCCTTTAATAACCTTATGTTTGTCCGTTTTTAGATTATCCATACTAAATTTCAGGATTTGTCTCTCCAATTTTTCTTTTTGTATTATTTATACCCTTTTTGGCATAAAATCTACATCCCCAAAATGATATATTATAGAAAAGATATACGATATATATATAAGATAAATAAAATATTTGAAAAATAAATTCAATTATTTATCATCATAAATAAAATAATAAATGAAAAAATATTAGGGCTGCAACAATTAATTGTTAATAAAATAATGTTTGTTTTTCTTTTATTTTAACTTTTAATACAGTGATTTTAAACTGCTTTTTTGCTTCAGATCTGCTGAGAAACTGTTGTTGTTTTTGTAATAACGTAATGCTTTTTTTTTTTTTTATTAAGTCACATATTTTATAACAGCCTACATGGGTACTTTCACTATATTTGTTGTCAACCTTCAATTTGCACAATTGTTAGACACTTTAGGGATCCACATGTTGGCTGAAATAATAAATGGGAGATGAATGATGATATTATCCTGAGGGCTCATTCAGACATTCAATGTTTGTTGTATCCTGGTCTAGCTGTGGGACGTTTAGTACAATACCAGGCTCTGTCTAATGATGTTGTGTTGAGAGGTCATCCTGGCCTGCTGTGGACGGAGGGGAAACAGCTGTGCTGTGCTTTGCCACACATTGAGAAGAGAAGGCTGTTTAAAACTCTTTATAACCGGCTGTTGCCTTGCCGATAGAGCTTTTGTGGTGGTTATGGATGGAGGCAGTGTGAAAGGTTATCAGGCTAAAGGCTTGAATCCTCTGGGGCGTCTTTATCGTGGTCGCTGAGGTGAGTTGAGTGAGAGGTGTGACTCTGTCAGTGCAGTAAAAGCCGTCTGGTAAAACCCTTGGGAATGATGCTAGTTAGCTTGTACTTACACCTAACACCTACAGTATAGTGCAAGAGGTCAAATCTTTAAGTGAACAGTCCCACAAATGAGGTTCATCTGTCGGCCACATCCAAACAAAGCTGTTACTGCTGAAACAAGCCGTTATCAATAAATCATTTGAGAACTGTCACATAAAAGCACTAAAAATATATAAGTACTTGTTGCTGAATAGGAGGGCTCGTCCAAAATTCATCTTATCTGACTCTCCTTATCTGCAGAGGTGATATTTGGCTGTGATGATCTCTGCCCGAGTTGGATTTACGCATTCCTTCTCTCTTTTCCAACTTCCTCCCATGTCAGCAGGATGGCTCATGTTGCCAGTTTGGAGGGATTCCTGAATTGCGTCATTACTCAGTGACATCAGATCTCCTGCGTCCAATCCTTGCTCAATATCTGAGAAGATTCACAGGAACTTCCTGGAATATTGACACGTTAAGTCAATGATGAAAAGCATGTAGTGTCAGTGTGTGAGGAACAGGAGCGTAACTGTAACATTGCACAGATGACTCAGCCTCAGAGTGAATCCCTTCGGGCTGCTAGGAGCAGGAAATGTTGCTTTTGATCTGTTTAGAGCTCTCAGCGTCACTATTTCTATTCTTCGCTTCCATAGCAAAGCACAGTAACTAAACATTTAGTTTTGGGTTATGACTGAAATTTGGTCACTATGATCTACTCAGTAACAAAAGTGTGGGAATTGATAATGAATGAATAAGAATTCAATACAAAGCAATATATTTGCTCATATATTAAAAACAGATGGGAAAATATGATTTAATCTAGTTTTAAAAGCATATTTTGCTTTTAAAAGGGTCCAAAACCCTTCCACCCAAGTTACATTTTGGTATATAACACGTGCTATGAACATGATGCCTCAAATTTTGCTGTTTGTTGAGGAGCTAAAAATTTGTCCTATTTTCTACCTGGAAGATGATAAAACATGAATCATAAAATCCAGAATCATCGAAATTGGGCTTTTTTGATTTTTGAGACCGTAAGCTACCTAGCAACCCCCCAGAACTACCTAGCATCCACATAGCATTTACTGAATAAATCTTTGAACACCATAGCAACACCTTGACATTGTGATGATGAGATATTCTTTGGCAAGCACCATCTCAAGTTATCTTTAGAAAACATTATTTCTTCGGTCTTTTTGTATTACATGCCTTTTGAATATTAAAGACTCCTTTAAGATATAACAATAACTATTTACCAACTATCTCAGTCTTTATCTGTTTTTCATATATCTATCCTGACCCACATCTCTATCTCTCTCTCCCTCACTTTCTCTCTTTTTTTATTTTCTATTCCTTGTTCTTTTTATTTTCCCCTCTCACGTATATCTCTCATGTTGGGACTTTTGTCGCAGCAGTAATTGATAGATATCCTTAAAATAGCAGATCCCTTTCAGTCACGCAGAATTCCCCTCTAATTACATAGCGGAGTTTCTTTCAGGAAAAATTAGTGAAGTCATTTTGTACTTTGTCCCTACAGCTATAGACCGCCACTCCAATGATTTTTAGATATAGCTTATTTGCATTGCATTTTCCTCCATATAGTGTTCTGTCATTAAATCATTAAACACTAATAAAATGAACATTGGAAATTATACATCCATTCGAGTTTAAAAACATCACTGTTAGATGCCGTGCTCAAGCCGTTAGCAAACATTTTCCATTCACGTTTTTGCAGCCCAACCAACAGTCCAGTACACCACTAAACACTGTGGGGAACATTACATCAGCTCTCAGAAATCAAGACCAAGATCTTTATTTTGTGCCCAGAAAGGTTTGCTTTGGAGATGCCTGTGCGTTTCTGTGGTTATGGCAGTCTGCTGTGGGTGTGTGTGGCTCTGTGTGTGTATTCCTGGCTCTACCCACGTCCTCAGTGTTCCGGGTCCAGTTGGCTCAGCGCTGAAATGCTTCTGTTATCTCAATCAGTTCACACCACGCTTGTGCCCAAAGCTGTGAGCTGTTCGTGCCACCCTCGCTGCTGTGGCCCTCACATTCCACTGCATGTCTGCTTCTGTTAAGGGATATTATTTTACAGGAGAAATAAACACTTTAATGTTTTTTTGGGATCACTGTGTGCTGTAAGATGAACGTGATTTCCACTCCTGTTGGACAGGGTATATCATTGCTGTAAACATGGGTTCTCAGCTGTCAGGTTGCAATCCAAATTTGGGAACCAAGTTCTGCTTATTACAGTCTACACAGGAGAACTGTATTTTTTACTCATTCAAAGATCAGGAAGTCATTATGTATCCATCTATCGGTACCCATATTATCGGCTCAACACTCTAGATTTAATAACGCTGCTAAAAATAATCTTGAAATGCCTGAATACATTTGTAGCATTTAAATAGACCTTTAGTGTATTTGTTTTAACAAAATAGTATAAACTTTTAATATCGCCAAATTAAATGTTATCATACAGGCATACAATGAAAATACTGGTATCTGATGACTTAATAAGCCTAGAATTTAGAATTTTAGCATAGAATTCTAGATGCTCTTGGCCAAAAACCAAAATTATTTAAATGTGTGTATAATATAATATAATATTAAATTATTTTAAATTAGCTAATTGCAAACATAAACACGTATACTACTACATAGAAATTTCATGTCGGCACATTATTTGAGCGGACTTTCCGATGAGCATGAGCGGTACATGAGTTCAGCGTTCTCATGGGCCGTGAGCAACCGAGCGGAGCGCACGTGCATAGAGTGAAATATTGAGCAGAGCGTCACACGGCAGTGATAATGGCTAGAGTGAGAGTGAAACTTTCTGGACAAAAAACGGGAGTGCCATTTTTGGCGGGTGAAATGTCGGTGCATCTCTAGTGTATATGGTCCCTGTCTATGGTTTCCTCTATGTTGGTGTCTGGTAAAGGCCAGTGTAGCACTGGTGAATACAAAGATGTGGAGGGCAAGGAATGATGATCCATTTTGGCTTTTGGACACTAGAGCTGCCTCACCCCTAGCAGCATAGCAGGATCCTGAGCAACTGGTGCTTTCTATTAAAAGCTTGGCCAGCTATGCGTGTGTGTGTGTGTGTGTGTGTGTGTTTTGATCATCGTCTAAATGCACCACAGAATTTGACCTGGATAAGCATTTATTCCATTACTCTGTCCATAAGCCTCTTATAAGACACAATAACAGATAGATAGAAGCATGCCAAGCATGTTTAAATGGTTCTGTTTCCATAGTAATGGAAACACCACAACACTAGACATTTCTCAATACCAGTTCTAACCTACTTTTAACTTACCTGTCACTCTGCTGTTTCAGTACCGTATGATGTGGAGTCACGTATCTGAATGATTCAAAATCAAAAATGGAATCATTAGTAGGAACAGTTAGTGTTTAATCTTGTTTCTAAAGCAAATCACCCTGCAGGGTCATTTTCACACTTCACAAAATTTAGTTCTGGGCACCCAGAAGTGTAGGACCAGCACTGTTATTCTTCTAGTTTTTTACCTATAGCCAAAGTGCAGTAAACGGTCAAACTACTTGTGCTACTACTACTTGTGTTTATAATTAGATCAATACATCAAAACAATTTGGTAGGAAATACTAGTTTGCAATATAAAACAAAAAATAAATTGAAGCGAATGACACTGAAAGCCAGACAAAGAGATCAGGTATGTTTGATTTGAAGCAGCACCGAGCAGAATGATCGGTGTAAAACTACCGCAAGAGTGATTTGTATTTTGAATCTACAATGGCCGTGCCCTTACAAGTACTGTAGCTGTGCCCACTCTTACGATAAAAATAAGATGGATACATTAAAAATTGCACAATTTTGGCATAGCCTTTTTATTATAATAGTGTTATAATAACTTTTTACATGTCATTATATAAAAATACATATATTTAGCCTACATGACATGTTTCTACTTCAATTCTTTTTTAGAGTATAAATATTTAAACGGAGGCTGTCATAACCTGTTCCTCATTATTTAATGATATATAATATAATGCATATAGTTTATCAAAATTTACAAAGAGATCTTTTTTTTGCTAACAAGTTTTTAAACTAACAAGTTATGGTTATTGAACCACTTCACTTGAACTGAGGCAGCAACAGTGATCTGTCATACCACATCTAAAAGTGGCAAGACATTGTTTCATATCAAATGAAAACGAAGCAAAAAACGTACTGCTACTGCGAATTAATGGATGGGAGGCATGCTGCAAATAATGTTTAGTTCATGCATCAACTGAAAACAGCATAAACTAAAAGATCGATTCTTGGGATTTAAGAATCGATATTGGTTCATCAAAATGAGAATTTGAGGAAAAAAATTGAGTAATCAATATTTTTAACCCAGCCCTAATAATTATCATAACATTAAAGTTAAATGAATCACCACTTGAAACCTGTTTTACTTGCGTAATGTGAGAAAAACAGGATATTTAAAGAGGAAAAATATAGAGCGTGAATGAATTTGAAAACAATAGCTATATGTGGTTATCCATTAGCCTGTGTAGCCTAAGTGACGGCAGCAGAAAAGGAAAGTCATTTCAAAGGAAGAGCACGCTACTACATTTTGACAATTTACAAAGCCACACAATTTTACTATGTGGAAGAACATGCACTGATGAAATGTTCACAATAATACCATGAAAATACATTAAAAAAGGAAATTGGGTCAACTTTTATTTCATGTTGGAAATAATTGCAGGGTAAGCCAATGAGCTCATTTAAGCAATTGAGGCTATTTATTGTTCAGTCTTTTGGGCGAATGTCAGTAAGGTTTTTAACAGTTTTCTCTAAAGGCGTTTCACACTGTTCTGTAATTAGAGTTTAAGACTATATTTAGGTTTTAAAGTGAACTGTTGCTTGGTAAGAGAATATGTCTATCTCTTTCTATTGTACTGAGTCTTTTCTATCTTATTAGTGGAAGAAAAGGAGGGGGAGTGTAACGAGGATGAGGGCCCAGACACAAAGTCATGCTATAAAAAGATTAATTAAAAATGTGTATTTGACTATAATGGTATAGATGGCGAGAAATGGCAAGGAACAAGCCTCTCAGCGCTCTTGATGAAGTAATCCAAACCTTTAATGGAGTAACAAAAAGGAGAATGTGGAGGGGAAAAATTGCCTTCACTCCCCTGACACTGGGGATCAAGAAAATATGAAAGCATTATAAGTTGTGAAGACAGAGAGATAGAGAGTGAGAGAAGTGTCTAAATTTGAGCCAGAGCTGATTTGAGAGGAACTTTCTTGTCTGTGTATAGTCTGACAGTAAGAAGGTTTTACTACATTAAATGAAACTAGCTTGTCTGAGTCAAGCTGTGTGGATGCTCACGAGTGTTTCAGACAGATTTTAAAAAGTCTTGGCTTAGATATAGTCTGTGGCCAGAATATAAAACATGATAATCTGCCTATAATGTACTCTAAAGACACTACACAAAGTGCCTTTGTACGCTTATGAACACTGAACAATTGAAAAGCAGGACATTTAAATATTTTCATAAAACGTTACTGTTTGATGTAATTGAATGTAAAAGATTGCAGCTGTTCTTTTGCTCTGCTCTTTTCTTTTTTGTTTCTTTTCAAAGAATCACATTTGAATGAAAATTCAGTAGGAGTGTTTGTTGTGAGTGGGGGGAAGGGTGCAATTGGTCAGAGTTCCAACCCTCGGCCAATTGGAGATCATCTGCTGGCTTACTCCTTTCTCCTCCTCTTGTGCTTGCAACACTTTTCTCTTTCCTGATTGGCTGCTCCCACATGCAGCATCTGGAGGCTTTAAGAGTGTAGTGGGAGGGGCCAGACAGTGCATTAAAACCAAACGTCTGGCCACATTCGCTCTAGAGTACTCCAGTATCTGTTATGTGTGGGGCAGAGGGAGTGAAAGGAGGTCCTCTCTTTGCCTACCCATGTCTGACAGCATCTCTTTCTCTCTCTCTCCTTCCTCCAGGAAAACAGTGCAGGATTACAAGAAAAAGAGTTTCGGGTTTTCAAGGAGTGTTTTACAAGTCTGAAACATCTGGAGATTGAAAGGAAAGGACTGAGGCACCGTGCTTCACCAGAACTATTCTGCTAACCTTTCAGCTGCGAAGAGCTCACTTCAGGATCTGCCCGTCCTGGTGGGTCACTCAGCCGGACTGATGTGGAATGCGACCCCTTATGACCCCATCCCATGGGCCTCTATTCAATGAGCCGGACTCGGGAGAGAGCAGATAATAGAAGCAAGAGGCCGGTACACAAAAAGAGTGAAGTAATAGCAGCAGGAGTGTTCAGACTGGTAAGAAAGTTAAAGGGGTCATTGAAGGTGGGAAAAAAGAGCTTAAAATACAAAGGAGAAGGAATAAAGAGACCAGTGACTACCAAAGTCTTTCTTGGGACTGCAATACATTCTTGATCGCAAAGAAAACTTTGACCCTTAGTCATTTCACCTCTTAAATTAATCCCACTGCTACCCATCATGCCAGTGGAGACCCTCCGTCCTACAGATGGCCGTCTTACTGGGGGTCCCTTCACCTCTGCCATGCCTTTCCGTATCCTCAATAAAGGCCCCGACTACTTCCGTAGAGCACCCGAGACAGGAACACGGAAGCTGAGTGCAGTTGAGCGCCTGGAAGCGGACAAGGCCAAGTACGTAAAGAGTCAGCAAGTAGCACTCACTAGACAAGAACCTGTAAAACCCCCAATCATCCGCAAACCACTGTTATCACCAAGCATGATGATGCAATGCAGAATAAACACTCCACCAGCAAGGAAGATTACCCGGCGGCTACTTGAGGCAGAGAATGGACCGGACCATGGCATGAGCAGAGGACCACAACTCAACCTGGAAGTACTGAATAATCTAATCAATGTCTGCGATGGACCGCTTGCATCCTCCCCTACCCCTTCCTCTCCTTCTCCTTCAGGCTCCTCTCCCTCTTTTGGGGGTCACAGTGCTGGTAGTGGACAATCTGCAGAACCTCAGCACTATACCAACTTCAAAGCACACCTTGCCTCAACGCCCAACTCTTCTCGCACCTCCTCTCCTCTTAACAATCAATCCTCACCTGCAGAACCCAGACGAAGGCCGCCTCCGGTCCCAGCCAGAGCTCCCAGATTAGTACCACAAGGTAGTTATGGACCGCCCAACTGTGTAAATGTGCGGAGGGTGGATGTGCGGCCGCAGACCGATAGCAGAAAACCTAAAAGATTGCCTCTACAACCCAAACCTAGACAAGCCCAAGTAGCTCAACCACAGATAGCCCAGCCACAGGCACCTCCCACACCTCCTGCTCAGCTGCAGCCTTTGGCAGCACACCCTCCATCGCCCTTCATACCCACCAGCCCGCTGTTTCTGCGACCTGGCATTCTACCCCCGGCTTCCCCTGCTTTTACCCGCCTTTCTTCAGCCAGCTCTCGAGGGTCACGTCCAGGTTCAAGCCGGAAGCACCCCTCCCTCCATCGGTCCAAGTCAGACTTGAGCGACCGCTACTCTCGGGCCACAGCTGACCTGGAGCGTTTCTTCAACTACTGTGGGCTGGACCCAGGTGAGGTGGAAGGAATGGGTGGCGTGGAGCGTTTCGCCCGGGCCAATTCAGACATTGTTTCAGTCTCCAAGCTCCGCAGCGTCAGTACGTCTAGCTCAGAGTGCAGGGATGGTGGGGATGGACGGCAAGGGGAAGAGGAAGATGACGATGGGCCCATCAAGCCCAGTGAGCGGGTTCCTTACGGCATCTCAGTAATCGAGAGGAATGCACGCGTCATCAAGTGGCTCTACGGTATCCGACAAGCAAGGGATGCTTCACAAAACATCTCCAATGTCTAGAAGCTTCTCTCTGGCTGTCTACCAACCCAGGACCTACCAGACATAGACAATATAAATGGAATAGAGACTTGTTATAGCATCCAGTTGATGTCTATCACACACACCTAATATTTATTACGTTCTTGTTTGAAGGCTGTTTGTATTTGCTTTACTAAAATGATAATGTTCATGATGTTTGTTACATAGAATTTACATTGACATCCTGTTGTTTTTCGAGTGTCTGATGTTCTGCAAGAATGACGTGCCTCCAAATGCGGTATACTACAGACTCTCAGCACTGTGACTTTGATACATTTTGATTTAAGCAATAAGACTAATGCTAAAGGTGATTGAATGTATGATGATTTTGATGAAGAAGGTAGCAGTCGATCTGCTGTGCTGGTGCTGTTCAGGTACAAAGTCTTTATTAAACAGCAGTACTGTGGGACCCGTGGCCTAAGCTAATTCCTCTAAGAACCGTTGTGTTCATAGTATTGGAAATGAAGCAGGTACTTTCTAGTTTTAGAAATCTTTGAAATTGGTTGAAGAATTGATGATTGAAGCTATTCAGGATGCTTGTGTTTATGAGGTCATCATTTGGTGTCGATTGTAGTAAGACCTCAGGGATATGTTTAATAAGCCACACCTAGAAAAGATACTGCAAAGTCCTACCAGTACACGCATATAAAAACTGAGATGCACACAAACCCCTGCTCGCTGTTCACACACTTTTGCTCCATAGGTGTCAAATTCAAAAGTGCGTCAGATGTTTGGTGTAGATGTTTTTGAAGGCAAGACTACGATACTGTGAAGAATTCAGAGCTTCCACAGAGGCACTGCTCCTCTGCAAACATGGCTGATAGACTGTTATTGTTGAATATAAGTTTAGGCATTCAAAATATAAGCATGTGAAAGCCTCTTGTCAGCATGCACATGTGGATGTACAGCTGTATTATGTGGCAAAGCACAGTTGCACGATGTGCACTCAAACATGCATTCCAAAACATGGACATACATTCCATTCAGCTTAATGTTTATGTATGATTTGTGTGGGTTTTGTTTGTGACTGTTCCTTCTGCCTGTTTCTATGTTTTGGAGAGGTTATGTTATAGACAGTTGTGTAAGACAGGAAAAGTGTGAAAGCTGACAGAACTGAGAGAGAGTGTTTGACTCAATACTCTCAGGGGAATCAAAGCTGTTAACTCTGTTAACAGAGTTTTTGCATTTTAAAGTAAAAAAGAAAAGCCTTACAAATTATTTTGATGGAATTTGATTGAATATGTGCGCATAGACAAGTCATGAGGCCACACAAATGTTTACTTTTGGTTGACAGTTTTTAAGATAAAGTTTTGCTTTATTAAAAGCATAATAATCAAGATTTTTTTTTCTTTGAATTGTGCAATCTAAATATAGCCATAAATGCATGAAAAGGTAACGCAAAGCATTTGAATACATTAAAATACATTGCTGTGCTGCACATTCAGAAATAATACACACAAAGGTACAAACCCTCAAACAGTTCACCACAGTTATTAAAGTTGGAGGGGAACATGATGGATCTGCTCGTTCTCTGAAGTTTACAGTCGACTCGGAAAGAGTTGAATGCAAAACCGGTCTTTTGAAGATGACAATAAAGAGATGATGTTTTTGAAAACAAGCTGTGATTTTCTTATTTTCTGTATGAAGTTTAAAACTTAATATAGATCTTCTATTGGAAAAGACATTCAGGGTGCAGCACTTTTAAAAGCCACTTTACATGAAGAACCAGTTGAAGATGTCATTCTGAGTATGTTTACTCTATCCCTTGAGACAAAGTGTTGAATATAAAGATGGCATATACAGTCCAAAACAACACTGGATCCCATTGTATGGACAAATGATAAAAAAAAAAAAAAACGTCTTTTGTGTTCCACAGAAGAAAAAGGTAACATGGAATGACATGAGGGTGATCTTTTAAAGGCTGATGTCTCTGCTTTCAAATGTAATATATATTGTAAAATATTGTGCCCTGAGCCTGTTGCCTCAGTCACTTGTGAATTATGTCTAACCTTGAGAAGACATGCAAAGAATTATGGCCAGGGAGAGAGGGGGATGCGACCATGTAAGAAGATGAAGAGGGTAGAGGTGTGATTAACAGCATCTTTTGCAGGCCAACTAGTTTTTATTGAAGAACCTCCCATTTTAATCCAGGAAAATTGAACTGGTGGAAGAATGAATAAGATTTATGGTAATGCTGCTCCCTAGAGAGGTGGTTTGAGGTGAGGTGTATTTATCTCTGTGCAGTAAACTCATGTAGACAGATGAGAGTGCGAGTGCTAAGGGAGGAGTACACTCATACAGTATTTACTGACACACTAGCTGCTTCATTCAGAAACACACAAAGTAAAGTAAACACTTCTGCACCTGTGAGCCTCCGGCATTAGATTTTAATTTTCACTTCTGAATAAGGATGGGAAAAATTGTTCAGTTATTGTTTCATAAGTATTTTTGGTGTAACTGTGTATTATGCACTAGTAAGCAGTTCTAGTGTTCATAGTCCCCTACTTTCATCATATTACAGTGAGTTGTACAGTGTAAATAATGGAATTACATTTTATTCAGGGGCTTTTTAAATCGAAGATGAAAAATGTGAATTACTTTGCATCTATAAACACATTAGAGAAACAATAGTCTCCCAAATGTAACAGTTTCACTTTGAATAATGTTGATGAATTGACAATGCGCATTCACTAAAGCTTTGCAGGCTTATTTTTTGGCTGTTGACTGGCTTTACTTATAGTGATGTTGTTTGTGTTGGTGTAAAGAACTCGTCATTTTACTTTGTAGTTTATTGGTTGTCACCGTTATTGAAGTTTATGTGTTGCTTCTTCTTAAAAATGTTTCTTATTTTATTTCACAACATAAGAATTATTATTATTTACAGTGGGCATGTGGTGTGTGTTGATGTAAACCACAAAGCACAGCAGCCGCAATGTGTGTCACTGCCTGACCCGTGGGCTCACTAACAGGCGGTCGGGAGGGGGGATGTGGTCGTAAGCTGATTAGATGCACAGGGCAGATGGGTCTGTAAGTGTGTATGAAACTGGATGTGATGTGCGTTGAGTATTGGTGAGTCTCCTCTCACCAGCCTCAATTGCAATGAGCTGAAGCCACTTAACCCTCACTACTCATCTGCTTAGAAACCAGACTGTCAGCAGCTGAATTTAAGGAGATAAGCTATACAGATCTATGTCAGTTATAGCTAGTCCTAAGCATCAGAATATATTACTGGTGGGAATGAACTTTGACCAATTAAGCATCTAAGCTTTAGCAGAGACTGTATGGAGTTTAGCAAAGTTCCTTCACTCAGTCAGTTCACTCAGACGCGTTTTGCATCAATTCTGGCCCGTATTTCTGGTAGCTATTTTGGGGATCCATGAGAAACTCACATTGCCATCCTATTTGGAAGACTTCAAAAATAAAACATTTACATAACAAAATAGCTTTCAAGGTACAATGAAAATTCTATCAGCATTTACTCAGCCTTATGTTACAAAGCTGTATGACTCTTTTATATACTGTATATTGTCTATATAATGGAGGTCAATGGGCTCCAAAGTTGTATGGTTTCCAGCATTCTTCAAAATGTGTCCTAATGTGTTCTGTTAAAAAGCAAGTGTAAAAGCAAATAATTTTGGGTGAACTAAAAAGTCCTGAACTGATCTGATTGGTGAAGAATTATGGATCATAAAATATTTTACTCTTTAAAGGGAAACATGTTTAAGAACAAAATAATTGTATTCAAAAATGTATATATATATATATATATATATATATGTGTGTGTATGTATGTATGTATGTATAAATGACAATTGATAAGAAAAAAAAAAGGTTGTGGAGACACAATGTATAAATGGCCGAATTCTGAAAGGAACACTAATGGAGAGGATGCAAACACTGAGGCCTACTAAATATTTCATCACCTTCAAAGATCTGAGGGAGAAACACTAAGCAGGTGAGGGTTACTATTTTACTGGCATTGCACCCTATGGACATTTGATTAGACTTTCTCAGTCAACAGTCATTATTAAAATGATATGAGAGCTGATTTTAAAGACTAGAAAACTAGAATTGCAGCCCTCTTGAATGAGAGTAGCTTACCAATTCCCTATAGTAAACGTTGCTTCTTTGGCTTTCTTGTTTGTTAGAAGCAGTATATGGTAAGAGAGAGCCATGGATCCTGGCTTGGGAAAGTTCTTCAGGAAAAGTAGAACATTCTTATGTCTGTCTGCTCTGTGTTTAAACTCATGAGATAAAGGAGGGTTAGCCAATGGGATGAAGGCCATGTTTATCTAGACTTTGACCTAATTGCTTTGCTATTCTTGCTGTAAGTTGTAAAATTGTGCCTTAAAATATACAGCTCCATGTAAAGACCTTGTCCATATGGTTATTTATTATGTCAGGCTACAGGTGGCCCTCGTGAGATAAACCAACAGCCCTTTTTCATATTTGTGTATCACATGCAATGTCTATTCTGAAATCAAGTCAATGTTTTATGCAACAACTAGGAGAGAAAAAAGGCCTGTAAATAATCTTGATGATTTGCACTGGCAAAATCAAAACCATTAATTGTTAGACAAAGACAAATTCCAAACTGAGCTGCCATAGAAGGTCAGATGTGTGTCAGTAGGTCCTTCATCCCTCTCCTCAACAAACGGACTCAACGGATCAATGGCTGATGGATGTGTGTGCTTGATTAGGCATGAACTCTGACTAATAAACCAGGTCATGTGATGTCACTTCCACCCTACCTTCAGACTGGCAGTTCAGGTTTTCAAGGAAGTGCAATTAATGTTCTCTGTAAAAAAAAAAAAAATTCTGATAAAAAAAACAAAAAAAAACAGGACATTTCATGTAATTTTGTCATGATAATTTAGCTGAAAAGGATTTTTTTTAAATACAAGTTTTAAACAGTAAAATTTACAGATTGTTCTTTAAAGTTGTTTACATATTTACTGTTTTTTTACAGAATAATATATAACCACAGATGCCAGTTGTATATTTATTTATATACAGTATTCATATACTACCAAATACTTAAAAAAAAAAGACAATGGCATGACAAAACTATTTAAAGATATTGACAAAGCAGTGGAAATTAGGTAAAATCAAATCAAATCAAATCAAATTAAATTAAATACTTAGAAATTAACAGTCAGGAAAAAATTACATAAAAAAATGTATGACCAACTTTCTTCAAACTCTTTATTTTACTTTTCTGCTTTTTCTCTTCTACCTCTTTACTTTGTGGCTCAATTCCTCTTTTCTTCTTGTCTCTGGGTATTCAATGCCAGGCGTCTGTACCTTATAAAATTTATTTCACATTCCCTCTCTCCAGAACAGACGTACTCAGTCTTGTCCAACTCTTAGTTGTCTTCGCATCATTCTTTGAAATTACACTTGGTCCCAACTGATGGCAGGTGTTTTGGTAGATAAGAGCTAGACTGTTTGTCTGGTTCCTGTTTGAATCTCGGAGTCTGTTTGTGTGTGTGCCCAAAATCCTTCCCTTTATTGCTTTGGAAAGGAAAGAAGTTTTGCTTGTCTTTTCATGTTTGTTATTTATGTTGTGGGCATGAATTATTAAATAGAATCTGCTTCAGACAATTGGAAAGCTTTAACACAGCATTGATTAAAAGTGATTCCTCTCTCTGTTCTTTGAGTGTGGCAAGGATTTATTGTACTTGATATGATGTACAGACTTCAAAGTTATTGGATGATTTTAATGCAGAAATAAGCTTATTTTTATTAAACAAATGCAGCCTTGGCGAGCATACGAGACTTAAAAACATTAATAAAAAACTCATCACTGTACTAAATCTAAAGCAAATCATTAATATTAACTTTTTTTTTAAACCAATTATTATTCATGTAATTTTAGATATTTATTTTAAATCTAACAAATGATTTATTTAAAATTATTCAATAAAATTTAGATTTATTTGTAAAGCACTCCCCACTGGTCTTTGTTATCAGACAGGAAGTTGCAGTGAGTGACATCCTGTCCCAGTTCTATGCCAAAAAATAATGACGTCGAGCGCAAGAAAGAGACAACATTTAATGAAATATTCAAAAGACTCTCATCACTCACTCGAATGCACCTTCAATTTTTCATAGGCACAATGTGCCTGTTGTCATGGAGGTATGCGTACTTGTGTGCACATAGTATTTCATCTTTCAGTGTGTGCATAGAAAGATGGAAAAACGGCACACACATCATTTTAGTCATTAATTGAGGCGGCATTATATATATATATATATATATATATATATATATATATATATATATATATATATATATATATATATATATATATATATGTGTGTGTGTGTGTGTGTGTGTGTGTGTGTGTGTGTGTGTGTGTGTGTGTGTGTGTGTGTGAGGGAACTTGCAACATGTAATTTACATTCCCCAAATCGCCACAATCTTCCCTCCTAAACAAGTCTGTCTGAATGGGACAGTAACCGGCATGAGTGACAGATACACAGCTGTGACTGGCCACAAACTACATCAAAACAATTCAATTTAAACCAGCAAGAGACAGAGATGTGCTAGTCTGACGCTAATCCTTTATGTTTTGACACAAAAACAGTATGTGTGGTAAACTTTGGATTACACTTTTGCATATTCAGACACACAAACAAATGATGAACCAGCCAATATAACATGGGTTCATACTGAACCGCTATGATTCATAACAAAA
Organism: Meda fulgida; assembly: GCA_030578275.1. Classification (NCBI taxonomy): domain Eukaryota; kingdom Metazoa; phylum Chordata; class Actinopteri; order Cypriniformes; family Leuciscidae; genus Meda; species Meda fulgida. Next base: position 14,108,155 of record CM060638.1, on the reverse strand, counting down.
AGGAGCTGACTTAATCACACAGTTGAATTTCTACACTTGCACCTTTATTGCTCATGAACTCGCAGCATGAAAGACGCAGGGAGGACGGGTGTGTGAGGAGTCGTAAGGGGAGCTTCATTATCAGAGCCCCAGAAACACAGCACGCAGTCTGGGGTGTGGAGAGAGCCGAGGTCTGGTGTCAGGTGATCCGGAGATTAGATCACCTTTACTGGAGCAATCTGCGTCAAAGCTCTAGGACTTCAGGTGAGTCAGAGGACAGGTGAGGAATGTCCCAGGGTGGGCCGCAGGTGCCTGGGGTAAGTAATAAAAATGATGGTGCATAAAAACCAAGTGAAGAAAAGAACCTGCATGATAATTTCCAGCACTACACGCACGAGATGAGTAATGTGACAAGCAAGGACGCATTAGACAACAACAAGCGGTTCAATCCGGTGAAATTCCACTCCTCTCCTTTGTTTCTGCCTCCGGTTACACTGCTAATATCTGCTCCTCTCTCTCTTGCTTTTTTTTTTCTGAATGTTCAACGGGTCTTAGGAAAACTCTTGAAAAGAATATTATACTGAGTACATGAGTCAGATTATTTTGAATGTTTAAATATTTTAAATATAAGAATATATGAAATTGGTTGACTAGAATAATTTTTTTTGTGTCTTTGTTTTTGTGAGACATCAAAGGACTCGTCCCCATTTTTAATTAGCCAGTATTTTAAATGTCACCAGGAAGAAAATAATAAAAATGATTAACAGTAATAGGCTATTTTGAGAATAATTTTCATTAATAAAATAATATTATAAAATAATAATAATATAATTACATAATGATAATTATTATTATAATTAAACTTATTTCAAATAGGCTAAAGTTAACAAAATCAAATAAATAATTTACCAAATTTGACTACCATCTATAAATACTGTTCAGACAATTATTTTATTCAATTGACAGCCATAGTTTTATGTTTTTCTTCAGATTTAGATGCATCAATTCTAAATTGTTGGTAGAAAAAAATGAAACAAAAATTAGATTTGAATGGAAAGTAAATATTTTACATCTAATAGTTTACACAGGCCTATATTTATTATAATATCTATATTTTCACAGTATAAATGTGTCTTTATATGTGAAATATTCATATTTTAGGAAGAGGATCCATAATAAGGGCATCATCATATTTGGTGATCTAAGTCATCAAAAAGTTTGAAACTCCCCTGCAAATTCAATGCCATAATCGCCAGATATGGTATCTCAGACCGGACTGTACTCGAGAACTGCAAAAACAAGGAACAACCCAAACAAAGGACAGTCTGATTGCTGTGAACCTTCCTTCACTGAAACAGTCTTGAAAAACATATCTGTGGAGCTACAGCTGACCTTAAGACACAGACTGCAGACTCAACAGGCTGTGTGATCATTCGTCAGAAACACAGGCAGTGGGAGTAAAGCTGACGACAGATAAATGTAGACCTTAACCCCCCCCCCCACAGACACACACACACACACACACACACACACACACACACACACACACACACACACACACACACACACACACACACACACACACACACACACACACACACACACACACACACACACACACACACACACACACACACACACACACACACACACACACACACACACACACACACACACACACACAGCTAGTTACTAGCACAGCTGGTGAATAGTGCCTGAACCACAACAATCCCCTCATATTATTTCAGACCCTTCCTGTCTCGTCCCACATGAACTCTGACGCAAATCTTGGCCATTATGATGAAATACCTGCAAGAGTCATAAGAGTGTGTAGTTCCTGAAGCATGTAGTCACAGTTCAAAATGTATTGTTGTCAAGCAACAAGTGTGAGTAAAAATGGTCTTTGGCAATACTGGCCAACTTTGAATGCAACATAACATGGTTCAAATAGTTGCTGGTTGTCACAAATCCCTTTAAGAAAAACTTTAGTGAAAACTCATTTATAAAAATTTCTACAGACATCTATGCCATGTCTCGCTGCTTTTTCTGCTTCTCGCACATCAGTGGCGCAAATTAAAAAAGGTTCAAAATGTGCCTTGAGACCCGCAGTTTCTCACGTTTTTAAACGCAGCCAAAGACTTAGATATACAAAGAAGGTGCACTATGAATGGGAGAAATTGCAATTCGCAATATGGCAGAATAAGTCCCACCTTCTAAATAAAAGAGCCAATCGCGTCACTGCAGCTGATGCAGTCAGAAGCTCCAGTTGCTGAAAAAAAGTCAACGCTTATGACTCCACATGTGCATTGGCTGGTCCAGCCTGAAAAATGCAGTCATTCATTTTTTTGTCATGATTTGAGCATTTAGAAACAAAATGTATTAGATAGTTGTCAGATTTAATTATTTATTATTTTATAAATCAACATTATAACATTATTTATGTTATTTTAAGTACAGGGTACTTTTTGCACTCTTTTGTGAGTACTGTTCATTCACACATACTTCTTTTTGTCACATTTCTGTTTTTCACTTATAGTAGGGAAGTATGCGATTTCGGATGCAGCTTTTGACTCAGCCAGACACGGCGCAACAGTTAAAGACGTCCATCTAGCGCATATCTATATAGAAAAACAATAAAAAAGGTAGGGCATAGAGACGCAATAAAGCATTCTGTGTAAGCGATTTACACAATTCAAACCATCTACTAAAAACATCTGTCATGAACTTTTTTCGCTGGTAAAAAAAAATTATACAAATGGATGCTAAGAAATATTATGGCTGGTACAGTCTCTCAATTAATTGTCTTGGCAAAAAATACATTTGTATCCTGCATGTTGGAAAGTTTTTTGAAGTTGTAAAACATCCTTATAGGGACCATTCACACAGAATGCATTGTCTTTAGATGTGTTTTTTCACAGTTGAGCTCTGTGATTTTAGAATTCTTTGTAATGCACAAAACAAAGAATAAGACACAAGACATGAGCGCAACAACATTAGTCTAAATCATGTTTACATATAAAACCAATGGAAAATGTGAGGGATCAAGCAGTTAAGCAAGAGGAGTCACAAGGGAGGTTCAAAAGTAAGGGTTTTTATTTCCAAAAAATTATTACAACAAAATAAAAATAAAGTTTTGGGCCCGTAAAAGAGGTCAAAATAAACAGACAGTGACTAAAGCTCTGAACATAAGAAACTCAAAAATACAACTGAACTCCAACAAAAGAAACAAAGGGGACTTATATATTGGCTGATCAAACCAATTTTGACACACAAGGGAAGACTAACAACAGCACTACTACATAAACTACGAATAACAGCAAAACCTACCTAAAAACTTTTTCCAAAAAGAAATGTACTTTTACTTAACCTTGGCTCAACCACAAAAAAATATTATAATATAAATCTAAACCCCAAAATATCTAAGGAAAAAATAAAGCTAATGTGTGAAAGATAATGTGATTTTGGTCATGAAAAATGAATATTAATAAAAATAAATCAAGCCACAATGTCTCCCTTTCTAATAGATGTTTATTCAAAAATATTAATTTCTCTGCTGTTGAAGGTCTCAGCCTACTTTTTTTACAGATAATTTCTCCAGCCTTTGAAAAAATTCTCTCACAAGGGACACTTGTTGCTAGCATACAAAGATATTTTTTAGCTAGGACATACAAATGAGGAAAGATTAATGCTCTCTCTTTCCAGTAAGTTAGAGGATCATGAGTTCTGGGCAAAAACGCATCGCTGAGGTATTTTTTCACTTCCACTGTGGCATCAGCTGTAGGATTGTGTATCATCTGGGTCTCACGGATACGATTGTCAAAATGTTCCCATAAACTGTCTTGTGTTTCAACTGGTGTTGATGATGATGGCCCTGATGTTGACATTTGTGGTTCTGAATTAAAAGAAAACGGCAATTAGTAACAAATCATAAACTGACAACACATATGAAACTCACCAGGAGTTGTGTTTGAACGCATCAGTGAAGCACACTCCAGTGTGATGTGCTTTTCAGCATCCAGGGCTTTGGCAGGATTTCCAAAAGCCACATTTTTAAACCTTGGGTCCAGCAGTGTCAGTAGCAGGCCTTGGTACAGGGGGAACACTACCATCCTCTGCACCCTGCAGAATGGCAGGATGAATGCTCCTCAAATGGCGCATCATGGATGATGTATTGTTGCAGTAGGCTAGCTGCCGATCACAATACACACATCTCACTTTATTTGGGGTTTTCAAATGGAAATGCACCCACACCACAGATGTATCTATCTATCTATCTATCTATCTATCTATCTATCTATCTATCTTATTTGACTATCTATCTATCTATCTATCTATCTATCTATCTATCTATCTATTTTATATGTAGCCTATCTATCTAATAATCTATATGTATCTGTAATATATGTATCTATCTATTAATCTATATACACACACACACACACACACACACACATATATATATATATATATATATAAATATATTTCTATCAATGCATCTATTAATGTGTCACTATATGTACTCTGTGTGTCTCTAAGTCAATGTGTAAATGTGAATTAAATCCTAAATATAACTAAACAAATCGCACTATAAATGTCACAATATCACCAAAAATCCGCTATCTCAAAACCAAACTCCTCTCACAAAAACCCACGATATGAAAATGCGTTGACAAAACTTTTATACTGTGTGATTGTGTGATTTGTTCCCGAACCGACCAATCAATGAAACCCTGATTCGGCGGAGCACTCCACCTGATGAAACACTTAGACGCTTCATTTAGCCGTTGTCACGTGACGTGGGTGCTTTGAATCACGCTTCGGATCAGTGTTTCGAATCATCTTTGCTTCGGGATCTCGCAAAGCTTCGGAACGTCTGTTTCGCGCCAGCCATCCTTAGTTATTTGTAACTGAATAAATATTTGCAACAAATGTATAATGTGTATAATATAATAATATAATATAATATAAACTAAAGTAAACAGCATAAACTCAGGAAAATATAAATGCATGAGGTTACCGCTTTTAAACTGGTTGTGAGGCCATGGCTGTGGCCATCACAAAAAGTAGCACCGAAGAATATAAAAACGCATTCTGTGAGAACAGTCCCCTATTCTTACAGAACTTCCCAGTTTAAGAACAGTCTGATTATTTATGTTTAAAGCAACCTGGTAGGCTGACTCCAATAGCGGTCTAAAAGTTGCACACACGATTTACACATCAAAGTAACCCCTTGACCTCATATTAGAGGCTTTTGTAAATCCTTAAGTATTTTTCCTCCACACTTTTGTTTCACTGTGTTTGTGAGCCTCCTCCACCCCTGACTGTGCTGATCTGTGTCTCAGTGCACCAACAGGAGGTTCCCCAGGGCTCTGTAGCAGGGGGTCGTAGAATTAGGTCTCGTTCAGGTATAAGAGGCTTTGAACTACAGGACAGGCAAAGCTAGTCTGATCTCCCCCAAATGCTCTCTGAGATCTATCCAGCTCAGTCATATGTATAGTATGAATACATATGTGAAGAGAATATAATGAATCAGTCATGTCCTGAACTTTTGTTGATAAATTCTGTAGTATCTCTGTTTCAAAACCTGTGAGATTTAAGTGAATTAAGTGATTTAAGTTCAGTGAAAAAAACAAATCCACGATAGTGGATGAGGCAAGGGCAAAATAAATATGGTAAATAGATATGAATAGGTCAGGTTAATACTTTTTTTTAATCCAATTTTATCCAATATGTAGGTGTGTCGATGTATTAGAGTATTGCACTAGCTTAGCAACTTGCTAATAGCAAACTCAATTCTGAGTCAAAACTCTTACTACTAGGAGTAGCTACTATTTTGTGGTGTGCAGAGTTGCAGCTTGTTGTTTAGGATTCAAAATCAATCCATTATGAAGTTAGGATGCTGCCTTAGAAGGCACTGTCTTAACAGAGCTAGTCTAAATTCTCTCTTGAAAAAATCAGATACTCTGCCAAACTGGATTCATTCAAAAAGCATTTCCTGTTTAATTTCCCATCACGGGTCTGTCAGAACTTTACCCTGTTTTTTTACCTTAGTTTGCTCTCTTGCTTTCCTTAAGGAGTGAGTGCGTGTGTCTAAGTGTGAGTGTTGGGTTGCAAACCTATTTTCGTGTTCAGTAATGTACTTCAAATTTTCTGCTTGCACAAGCTCACTTCGTAGTGTTAAATCTTGCTGATGGAGTAGTGCATTTTTCATGAGACCTGCATTTGAATGACTCCAAACAGAGAGATGGAAGAATTATCATGGGAATTGCAGTGAGGTCAAAACCTTTAAAACAGTATATTTGTGCTAGATTTTTCAGAGCTTAGCCCAATTCTGTACTGATGGCTTTTACATATCAAACAGATACACTCACACACATGTAGAAAGTATGTCAAGACACAAATAGATAATTTCCAATTTGCTTAAAGACAAACACTCATCATGCTATGAACATACAGGGCATCCTTTGGCTATATGACTAATGATTATCCTCCATGGCTGTCATGGCTCAAAATGAAAATAATGCTCAGTAGAAAATGATATGCAATTCGGTTTAAACCGAAACAGAATATCTTGCAGACTGCATTGTAAGGGCAGCCTACCTGCAGTTCCCAAGACAAATGAAAACTGTAAGAGCATGAAATCTTTCTGTGTGCGCACACATTGTTCTCAGCCTCAACCACAGCTTTCCCCCATCTGTAAGATCCCATGCATACTCAAACGACCCAGTTTGGAGACATTGCCTTTGAGACATTACTGTTTCTTTTTGAAGGCAGCTTGAGCTGCACAGCATGACATCGTCATTAGAGAGAGCGAAGGATAGGAATAAAAAGAAAAGAAAATTATTAGCAAACCAGTGCATAATAATAATAATAGTGAAATAACAAGTGAAATAAAATTGTAAAAAATATTAGCGTGTTTTACTGTCATGACAAAAACTATTTGTATCACCTAATCAGTGTATAAAAATAGATACTCTAAAGAATAATAGATAGATAGATGCCAGACTACAGGGTTGCAATTGAGCAAATGGTGACATTTCTCAAATGTGCCAGAGTATGAATCTCTCTGCATGAATCACTACCTACTAACTTGAAAGTCATTTGTATTTTTGATGTCTGAAAATCTTCACCCACACCCCAGGCTCAGGAGTGTGTGTGTTTGTGTGTGTGTGTGTGTGTGTGTGTGTGTGTGTGTGTGTGTGTGTGTGTGTGTGTGTGTGTGTGTGTGTGTGTGTGTGTGTGTGTGTGTGTGTGTGTGTGTGTGTGTGTGTGTGAGAGAGAGAGAGAGAGAGAGAGATTTACATTACTGAGATCTAAAAAGTAGAGCGAGAGAAGCAGGATTGGAAAGTTGCGGCGGCAGGCGCATCATAGCTCTTAACGCACATTAGTGAAAGGCGAAAGTGGGCTAGATTTTGCATTTTTAATTAGAGAAGGGATTTACTATCTGTAAGAATCCTCTGCTGAGTGAATTGAGAGGGAAGTGAAAGGACCACAGAATGAAGAGATTTTGATGATGCTAGTTGTGTCCTCAATACTGTGTTTCATGATGTGCATGTTTTTATTCCCCATAGCCCCATTTTTTTCTAATTTCTAAATTCTTTCAGCTGCTTTGCTAATTGCTGGCATGTCTCACCATCATTGCATGACTTAATATGTCTGTGTTTGGCTCTGTCCTCAAGTTCCCACACAGCAGATAAACTAGAAGGACACACTGCACCACACAACTGTTGATGTCACAGTCCAGAAATCTCATCTGTAGCCAGAACACTGTTAGAACAACAAGAACCATTAAAGGAATATTCCAGGTTCAGTACAGTTAAAAAAACAATTTTAAAATGTAATTTAATTCTGTGATGTCAACGCTGAATTTTCAGCATCATTACTCCAGTTTTCAGTGTCACATGATCCTTCAGAAATCCTTAAGTATCCTTAATTGGGCGCTGTGGTAAACCCCCCGTCCTGACCACCGTCAGTCCTGCAAGCTTGCTTAACAACATGATCGAGCTCATATTTATGAGGTGAAACTGATTTGTTTGTATGCAGGCCTGCTTTTCCCAACGGTCACTTGGACTGTAATGAGTTTCCCATTACAGCAGCTATAAAGCAACAGAACAGCTGTATGTGTGTGGTTGATACAGAGCAGTGTTTAATCTTAAAATGTACACTACTGTCTTTTTTCCATCTCTATCTTTTTCTAAGAAATTCACAAAGTCTGCATTGTAGCTCTCACATTTCTTCCAGATCCTGTGCACCTGTTGCTCCCTCAATGTTCCCAAGTCATGGTAATAGTGTGAGTGTTGATTACAGCTGTTGAAGTGCAGCTGTGTTCAGCTCTGCAGCTCTCCTTGTGTCTCAACTGAGTGCTTATGAAGACGTGATCTTTAAACACATACACTATTCAAATGTTCTATATTGGGTGGATCACATTTTAAAGTGCTCCTATTATGGATTTTTTTTAAATGACCTTTCATGTTGTCTGTAACATAGCTCTAAGTGAATAAAAACAACCTGTTTTTTAAAACAACTAAGTTTTAAATCTTACTCCAGTCTTCAGTGTCACATGATCCTTCAGAAATTATTGTAAAATGATGATTTGCTGCACAAGAAAAATTTCTTACTATTATCAATGTTGAAACCAGTTGCGCAGCTCAATGTTTTTCCTTCTTACTTTTATTTTTTGCCTGTTGAGAAAGCATTTTTAGTCATCATAGCTGAGATCCCAAGGAACCAGAAAGTAGGCATCTTAATTATATGTTTCCTTAAGATATTTTATTTAAGCCAAATTATATGGCAGCATTAAATGCATCTCTTGCAGAGAAGACAATCCCAATATGCCCCAATAAGGCTAGTGGAAAAAATACATCCAAGATCGCATGTGTCTCATTAATGCTTCAATTGAACCTAACAACAGAAACACAATTCAAATTAATCCCATCAGTGCTATTAAATACACTACCCTCCCCCTCACACACATCACACACATACATATACACACATATGCACACACACGGGTCACAGAGCAGCCAAATGTTCACTGATATCCTGGGCATTCAGATGTCTATTTAGCCAGAAGAGGTCCTCATTGGTTGCCATGGCAACTCTCCTGCACTATTTTATTGAGCATGAGAGGCCATTGCCTGGGCGTCTGGAGGAGGAACGCTGAGCAGAAGACCCTGATGTTCGGAGTCTCAGTGTCTGAGAGAAGATCTGATGCCGCTGTGATAGCAGGCTGTAAAGGCCTGCACACACATTTTGGTATTGTTTTGTTAATGTCTGTCATTTTGTCTGACTTTCATTGTCTGACCCTAGAGGTTCATTGCACTAATAGTGTCATAAAAAACATTCACAGTCTCTGACTAATTGTTGATTGCTTAAGTAATTGCAGGTTGAAATGTCACACCTATTCTAACAGGATGCCATGTCTGTTTCCCTTTCACCTGTCAGTGCCAATAGGATAGAAATATCACGGAGGAAATGTCTCAGTTGTTTGTTTAGATCGAATGGAGAGTAATTGGAGGTTTTTGCGTAAGTCTCCTGCTTTTTAGATGAGAGAAAAACAGAAGTAATCTCTAAATGAATCAATAAAAATCAGCAGTTTGTGTATGATCCAACATAAACTTTAAACTTTTTCATCAGATACTTCCACAAGCCGATTTATTTTATTGCTCTATACTCATATATACACTAATATATCTCAGCAATTGTCTAAATTGTGTATTTTTATTATTTTCTGAAGAATTTTTAAAGGAAATATTAACTTTTAAGAAATTAGATAGATAGATAGATAGATAGATAGATAGATAGATAGATAGATAGATAGATAGATAGATAGATAGATAGATAGATAGATAGATAGATAGATAGATAGATAGATAGATAGATAGATAGATAGATAGATAGATAGATAGATAGATAGATAGATAGATAGATAGATAGATAGTGTTGTTTAATTAAGGTTAACACAGCGGTTGGGAAAGGAAGGTTGATAGAAGAAAGGGTTAGAGTGCACTAAAAATAGATAGAGTTACTCGCTGGTGTGCTCACAGAAGTAGATTTACTACACTCACTCTGTCAATGGGGCGATCAATCTGCCCTCTCTGCATTATAACCTGTGTGCCTTTGAACACTGTGGGCTCTTGTAATAACAGGCTGGGTCACACACCGTGAGTCACCTTCTCATTTTCTGAGAAGATATGATTTCACTCTGGGAGGTTTCTCCAGTTTGATGTTCCTTCCACAGTGAAGCAGGACTTATAGTGGAGGGAAACTGCTTTGGGTCCATCTATGCATTCATACAAGTGGATAGACAGTTGACAGGGAGAGAGACAGATGGAGGCAGATTTATGGAACATGGGAGGGACAAGAGTGAAAAAGATGGAAAAAGGGATGGACAGGAGGGAGGAGAGGTGGTCAGGAAGGATGCAGTGTTGTTGAACTCTGATTAAACTGTCAGAGTGAGAAACGACAGCTCATGGGATGTTACGACACACACGCACGAACATACGTATGCACACACACACACACACACACACACACACACACACACACACACACACACACACACACACACACACACACACACACACACACACACACACACACACACACACACACACACACACACACACACACACACACACACACACACACACACACACACACACACACACACACACACACACACACACACACACACACACACGAGGTATGGAAGCTTATTTCTACCAGAAAAATAAATAAAATAGGTTTTTTCCTTGGGGAAAGGTCTGAAGATATAAACTTACAATTGCAATAAAAGAAAAAAAGTTGCAATTATTTTTTTTTATTTTTTTGTCCATGGCAGGAAAACAAAATAAATTATGAGATGTATAAAAAAAAATGTAATTGCAAATTGGATTTTTTTCTCTGACTTCTCAGTTTAAATATAAACTAATATAAATATAAACTTGCAACTTTGAAAAAAAATTAAAATAATTTAGATAAAAAGTTTGCAATATAAGCCTCCATAAAAAAGAGATAAGAGTTAAAAGACATATATGTGATTGTTCTCCACTGACGATCACAATGCAAAAAGATGGAAAAGTTCCATAAAAGATGCACGTAAAGGGGAAAAGATGACAAGGAATGGGAGAATAATCCCATGACTCTCCGGTTTACCATCAGGCCTTTTCCTGTTGATCCAAACTTTATCTCCATATCTAACCCTGTGACGAGCTATAGAGCTCCATACAAACAAAGCTAATCCTGGGAGAGGAACAGATGGCACGGGAAAGCGGCCTTGCTGAGTAAACATCAGTTTTCATAGATGTAAATTAAGATTCAACTAATGTGTAACAGTATAATTTGTTATCTTTGTAATTATGAAACCATTTCCCTAGTCTTTGATGTCCAAATATTACATTGTCAAACTGAGAGTATCCTCCAAGTGTCATGGATCATTCATGGATGGGACAGATCCATCCTCAGTGCCCATGGGAATCGATTAGTAAAGGTGACCGTCGGTAGAGAGGAAGTAAACAGCCAATTCTGTTTGGAAGTCATAATCTCTGATAGGCTCATGAGTCAAAGGTCATGTGGTTAGTTTCAGATGAAGGGGTGGTGGCATGAACAGGACGGATGGACTGAGAGATCCTATCTGCGCAACAGTAACGCAATTATATATCAAGTGATTTTTAGAAAGTGGAAAATGAGTCTTAATTCACAAGATCAGTTCGTCCATTAACACGCCACCCAGAAGAGAGATGCATCATGGTCTTATCAGCACATAAATTGATGCACATAACAGTTGCTCTCACTTTCTTTTTATCATCCCCATCCTGCTTTACAGTATATATACAGTATAAATGTGTGGAGCAACCACATGCCTTATTCTTAGGTTACACATCTCAAACATAATCCCATTTCACATTGATGTGCTTTGTTTAATGCTTTGAAAGTGAATGCTTTGCCTCACTTTCTTTCCAGTCTCATGAATGCTTCACTTTGAGTATCGAAATCGAAATATTTGAACCAAGACCACTACAGGTTTTTGGAAGTTTAAGTCCATTTACAATTTTTTTTAAATAGATAAGCCTATAGCCTATGTTACATGATCATAAATTCTATCATATTATAAACAGCATAGAAACCATAAAATGTAGGCTACGACCACCATTTACTTGCATCAAGCTACTCTTTTGGTATTTTTATAATTAGAATTAATATAATTGTTATATTTAATTTATTGCCACACTTTAATATGTGAATTTTATTACCAGAAAACTGAAGATTTCGCGTATTTTTGTTTAATAGATAAAACAACTGCGCTGCGCACTCGGGTTTATGGCTGCTATAAATTTCCATAGACAGTAAAAGAAATTTCACCTGTCACAAGATGGCGCTGTTTTCGACAAACTTGATGCTTCGAATCTTTTCAGTGCTTCATGAGGCTTCATTTGCCTATCCCTAATGGGCGGGCTAAATTCGGCTGGAATCCGGACTAACTTACTGCATCTTTGAATTCTCAATTCTCCACATGTGCTCTTAGTATTGACTGCACTAGATATTTTTTTATATGCATATATATACACACACACACACACACACACACACACACACACACACACACACACACACACACACACACACACACACACACACACACACACACACACACACACAAATAATTATGCAAACTTATAGGCCCTAATAGCCTACATAAAATGTGCAAATCAATATTTGTTCAATTTTCTTATGGGTGATTTTAAAACTTTAAATAATCATTATAAAAAGTCAAAATTCTGACATAAAAATACAAACTTATGAGATAAAGTCATAATTATGACAGAATTTAGACTATAACTCATACTTATGACAGTATCTCACAATTTTAACTTTTATGTCATAATTATAACATTTATTGTCATAATTTTGACTTTTTATCAATGATGCTGCAGTTCACAATAAATATCTCGTTTACATCATGTTCACAATTTATTGAGAGCATCACGAAAATGTAGAACATCAGTGAGCTCGAGTAGTGTGTCAGCAACTTTAATTTAAACACCTGATTGGCTGTTGCCATTTTGTGCTCAACAGACATGTCCTGTAATTGGTTAAGGTGCAACGCAGCAACCCCCCCCCCCCCCCCCCCCCCCCCACACACACATTGTAAATATATACTTGTGAGCAACTGGAGTAGATATAAATGAAATTCTCACAGCATGTGTCCACACTGGGTTTTTCATATTTCTTTAATAAATAGGCCTATTTGTCCTCTAAAGTCTGCATGAATCTGCGTGTGTGCTTTTGTCCACTCAGACTGAGCTTTTGATCCTAAGCGTCCTGTTCCACACCTCGGTCTTCCTCTCTGATGCTCTTCCTGATCTGTCAGTGAGAAAGACTGTTTATTCTAGCACACTCATAGATCATATCATAGAAATACTCATGCTTATCTTTATTGTGCTAGCGTTACATAATAAAACATTTATGAGTGATATTAACATAAACGGTGTCTGATCAGACATATTTCTAACAGCTATCTTGCTAATTTGCAGTTGTATGTTTTCTCTATCACACCCAGGGAGGAAATTATGGTTATTTTGATATGTTGGCAGAACGTCCTTCCTCATTCTGGCCCTGAGATACTGTCTTTTTCTGACCGCTCCAGTCGAGGGTCGCAGGCCTCTGCTCTTTGTATTGTGTGTTGTGAATTACTTCCTTGGCCTTTAACACCACAGTGACTGCAGGCCCACATCCACAGCCAGGCTGACGGTGTGCGTTTCCCCTCGATAAGGCTGGTTCTTCACACCCACACTTTATCATTGTCAATAACGGTTATAGAAAGAGCTGATGCTTACTAGATTTGTGTAATTCTGATTTCATCAGTGAACGTTAGAGACATATTTTAGCATACTTTATGCATGGTATCTGTTCAATCTCCAGAGAATGAAAAAACAGTGTTAGATAATCAGTTTAATCTGATTAACCGACCTTTAAAATCAGATTGTTCTTTGATTCCTCTTTTTTGGAATAACAAGGGACATATTTTAGTATGTCTGTATAGCAGTGATCTCTGAAGGCAAATAGCTGCAGAAAGAGGACACAGTATTCTAAATCTATAAGAACATGCAGCAATAATGCATATAAAAATAGAATTTTTTTTTATTAAAATTTGTTTTATTCCCCTAAGGGCCGGTAAGATGATTAAAATTTGAGGGCATATTGCTCTCTTGCATGAGCTGCAATGCGTGTGATAGGAAAGGAAAGCTCGGGGGTGAATGATGACAGCAATGCTCTGGTGTTTAGTCATGTACCACAACCTGATTATCTGTGAAGATCAAACGAGCCAGTGCACTGGAAAACAAACAACAAAGCATTGCTAAGTTTCTCTCCAGAAACAATATGTGCTAAATTAGATCCTACCAAACTAATTGAGCACATAGTTTGCTTCTGTTTAAGGACCTTTGAATTAGCAGTCGCTAATGAATGAATATTAGGAAGAAAGTCCTGCAAAAATCCAGGTCACACAATAAATGAGTCATTGTCTGCTGGTGTGTAAAAGCTCTGTGGTGTGAAATCACATGCATGTGAGAACAGTTTCAACCCAGTTTCTTTGCTTTGGAAAAAATGTTGGATACACATTATTTCTACATTATTGTACTTGGAAAAAGAAACACTGTAAATTATTTCCTATTATTTGACACCCTAAACAAACATATTTTTTGTGCTATCATTACCATAAATGTTATTATGCTATAAGGAAGTAGCCTATTGCATGACAAATGTGGCACCATGATAACGAAAACTAATATGAAAACTATAAACTAATAACTAATATGATACCCATCTTTAAAAATTGTAAATATAACATTTTATCTAATATAACAAAACATACTTGATGTGGGCCTGTAAATGTACTGCGTAGATGGGATGAGAAATAAGGTGACAAATAGAGTGGACTGTATTGCCATCTGCTGGTTGATACAAATGTAAGGGAAGAGATTGCGACTTACTGCTAGCCTGGCGTCGTCATACTCAGATTTTAGTCAGAACTTCCCATCCTCAAATGTTGTGGGCGGTAGTGATGTTACATAAAACACTGAAGCTTCAAAGCGTGTATCGAGTTCGCAGCGAAATTTCTCATGAAGCTCCGTATCGGAGCGCGTATTGTTTTCAGAGAAACACGTGATCAACGAAAAACGAAGCCTCACTTTCTTTCCAGTCACATGAATGCTTCACTTTGAGTATCGAAATCGAAATATTTGAACCCAGACCACTACTCTACAGGTTTTTGGAAGTTTAAGTCCATTTACAATTTTTTTAAAATAGATAAGCCTATTGCCTATGTTACATGATCACAAATTCTATCATATTATAAACAGCATAGAAACCATAAAATGTAGGCTACGGCCACCATTTACTTGCATCAAGCTACTCTTTTGGTATTTTTATAATTAGAATTAATATAATTGTTATATTTAATTTATTGCCACACTTTAATATGTGAATTTTATTACCAGAAAACTGAAGATTTCGCGTATTTTTGTTTAATAGATAAAACAACTGCGCTGCGCACTCGGGTTTATGGCTGCTATAAATTTCCATAGACAGTAAAAGAAATTTCACCTGTCACAAGATGGCGCTGTTTTCGACAAACTTGATGCTTCGAATCTTTTCAGTGCTTCATGAGGCTTCATTTGCCTATCCCTAATGGGCGGGCTAAATTCGGCTGGAATCCGGACTAACTTACTGCATCTTTGAATTCTCAATTCTCCACATGTGCTCTTAGTATTGACTGCACTAGATATTTATATATATGTGTGTGTGTGTGTGTGTGTGTGTGTTTGTGTATGTGTGTGTGTGTGTGTGTGTGTATATATATATATATATATATACACACACACACACACACACACACACACACACACACACACACACACACACACACACACACACACACACAAACACACACACACACACACACACACACACAAATAATTATGCAAACCTATAGGCCCTAATAGCCTACATAAAATGGGCAAATCAATATTTGTTCAATTTTCTTGTGGGTGATTTTAAAACTTTAAATAAATTTTAAAAAACTTGCCAACATTAATATCGATGCTGAAATCAAAAAAGAGGGAATTGAAAACAGAAAATTCCACTCTTAACTTTTGCTCCCAAACAGCGGAACTAAGCTTTCGTTTCTCCAATTTCCTGTCGGATCTTTCCATAGCGTGACACATCAAAATGGCGGAGCGGGAAGAAGCAGTGAGGGGGTTCATCGCTGTTACTGATGTTGATGAAGAGAGGGCCCGTTTCTTCCTCGAGTCAGCCGGCTGGGACCTACAGGTCAGGGTCACACTGATCGCCTTTTTACTGAAATATTGTACTGTGAAGCACAAGCTCTGCAGCTGAGATTTCAACAGACTTAAACCTCCGCTCACTCGCAACCAGTGAAATCTATAACCGGCTAACGAAATGTGCAAGTCACTCTTCATTATAATCACCAGGAGTATCTTACATTGATTTAAGTCTTTAATCACACATGGTGGGATTCACACTTAAGGATTTGGTAGTCAGTATTGCCTTGAAGTGGATAATGTTTTTAAACCGTGCCGGTCTAATTTATATAGAAATCCATCCATAAGCTAGCAGCTTTAGCTTGTTCAACTGATGCTCGTGTTTACATTCGTGGTTTGTTATTATTCGTCCTGAAATATATTAAATTGTGCTGCTTTTGGAGTCGATAATATAATTAATCTGATGTATCTAATTACTGAAAGCAAAAATAGGTGTGTTTTGTTTCTGTAATTGACCAACAAAGTGTCTGTCTGTGAATTGACAGAAATGACAAAGTGACAGCTCTCTCTCCTCTGTCCCCTCAGCTTGCTCTTGCTAATTTCTTTGAAGATGGAGGAGATGATGATATTGCCACCCTCCCTCAGCCAGAAACTGGCCCTGTCACTCGATCCACAGGGCCAAGGTAACACAGGTCAACCTACGAACTGTTTGAGCTTCTCTATTATACAGTATCAGCTATATGGTTAAAGTCATAATAACAGTTGTGCTGTGTTTAATGTAATCTCTTCTGATTTCAGTGAACACAGAGTGACATCCTTTAGAGATCTGATGCATGAGGATGAAGATGAGAGTGGTGATGAAGAAGGGCAGAGGTATCAATATCTTGTACAGTTAATAACAGCTACAAATTGACATTTATTAATATTGGGGTTTACATTATTGGGGAATTATGTCATTATTTTTTTATGGAATAATTATTTTTAAACCATATGCCCTCGTATTCTTTTAAAAACATTAACTTCCCTTCTCTGATGACATGTGCACAGGAGTGAGGGCTAGACAATAATCCCTCACTTCCAGCAACCTGTCACGCATGATCTCCCAGCAATTAGCAAATGACAAGGATCCAATTATTTTCCAGTGGACAAAATAACATTTCACCCCTAAATTTTTTGTTCTCATTTGAGAATCTTTTTCACTCTATTATACGTCACAATAGGGAATATAAGATGACGGCATTTTGTGACTTTAACACAAACATGAACTCTTTTGTATTCACGACCAAGATAAGTTACTTAAAGGGAAATGATTGCATAAAGGAAACACTGTCGTTTAGGTCTTTCTCCGTTTTTGCTTTTTGCTGCTCGCTCCAATGGTCCTGTGGTGACAGTATATATTAAAAGTGAAAAAAATATCAATAAGAAATGCATGTTTGATAATTATACCACAATTAGACATATTGTTTATAAATTGTGTTCAAGTCCCCATGAAATCAGTTGAAGTTGTTTGGCTTTTAGTATGAATATATTAGCCTTACTGTTACTGTCCTTACTATAAGCTCCATCTATGTGCTCCAAAACAATGACAAAATTTGCATTTAGAATATATAAGCATTGAAAACGTACAGTCTTCCGCCAATATGGATCAATGATTTTGATGACATCATTGCACTTCAGCTTCTCTTCAGATTTTTTGTCCAATCAAATGCTCTCTAGAATCCAAAGCGTCTAGAATCATTCTGTTTCAGTGGAAATTATGTTAACACAATGAATAAAGCTGCGCTTTTCAAGGCACTTCAGTGGGCCTTTAAATAAAATATAGCGTCACCCTCCAAGACACTGCTGTCACTGCTTGACATGTCAACTACCCATTATACGCTGTAAGAGAATGTTTTCTCAGTCACAATTTTATTCCATCTCTAATAGCCAGATAAAGACAAATACTTTCACTTCTGCTTTTACATGCTTTTAATGTCATGTTTACAAATTTAATGTTCCTTTTTTTGAGTAACATCAGACTTCTCCTGCAGGTTCTTTGCTGGGGGCTCAGAACGCAGTGGGCAGCAGATTGTTGGCCCTCCCAAAAAGAAGAGCCCAAATGAGGTGGTTGAGGACTTGTTTAAAGGAGCTAAGGAGCATGGGGCGGTTCCTGTTGACAAAGCAGGCAAAGGACTTGGAGAATCCAGCAAGTCCAAGGTAGCTCTTCCACAGAGTAAACTTTACTGTATATTAAAGATAATTTGCTTATTATATATATATATATATATATATATATATATATATATATACTTGTATCTCATGTGATTTTGATGTGCTCATGTTTCCTTTCTGTCTGCTCATTCTACAGCCATTCATAGGTGGTGGTTATCGATTGGGTGCAGCACCAGAGGAGGAGTCAACTTATGTTGCTGGAGCTCGGAGACAGCCCGGCAGTTCACAAGATGTGTGTCACCTAGCCTGTGCTTGCTGAAGTCATTCAGGTGTAGAGAGAGATCTGCTACAGTGATTTGTGCTGTACCAACAGGTGCATGTGGTGCTGAAGCTCTGGAAGACTGGCTTTAGTCTTGATGATGGAGAGCTTAGGAACTACAGTGATCCCGGGAACGCTCTCTTCTTGGAGTCTATCCGCAGAGGGTGAGCTCTGAATTCATTCATGGATGTTTGGCAGACGTTTACAGAAGTTTAGCTGATTAGCAGAGGTTATTGTTCCCCCTCAAGTCACTTCCAAAAGCATCCAAGATTTTCCATTAAATGTATTTAGATTCATGTTGGAACCTCTTGACATTAGCATTGAAAATCCTTATTGGTTGAACACTATTAGATAGTCCTTTAACTGGTTGTCAAATTAGACTAGATAATCCACTAAATCTCTTTGTTACTTGCTGACTCTCTCAGGGAGATTCCTCTGGAATTGAGACAGCGTTTCCGAGGTGGTCAGGTAAACCTAGACATGGAGGACCATCGGGATGAAGACTTTTCCAAACCCAAGCATGCTTTCAAGGCCTTTACTGGAGAAGGACAGAAACTCGGCAGGTTGGAAAACTCTTTCTTCTCTTCTGATTTCCTTTCACTGAGCTGAAGGTGGCTTAATTACTTTACACCGTTTCTAATGCTGAAACACATGTATGGCTAAAAGAGCTGCTCGGTTCTGGATAAATTGAGAATCATGATTTTAAATTACGAGATTCTCCCACAATTCTAAATGGACAACTAAACCAAACAACCTGGTTAAAACCAGACCCTTCTCAGTCGTAACTGAGATAGGGTCTGGGGAAGGTTCTTTGACAGCTCATTTCCAAAGGGGCGTCACCAACGGATGTCGCTCAAATGCCGCTGGGCACAATTGGATAGACCTAAAACCAATCAGGTCGATCGTCATCTTGTAAAGCCCGCCTCAACGTTTGTGATTGGTGCCTCGATTTGGAAAGATTGGAAATGAGCTTGATTGGGCTCTTCGCCAGACTAACTTGCAGAGCAAATCTAAATTTGCCGGAGGTTCGTCTGGGTTTTCCCAGGCTAGTAATTTACTAGAGGTTCTGAAGAGAAGGTTAATCAGTCTATTGTCTATAAAAAATATATATTTAAAAAAAATGGTTTGAATGAATGATTCAATGACTCATAAAGACTTCATTTGTTTCATTTCTGGATGAAGTATCATTTTTGAACAATTCTTCTGAATTAATCAATCAATGACAAATACAATTTTTAACAGTCACTTTATATTTGAAGTGTTATTTTCAAAAGGTGATTTACTTCTGATCATTTTAATGATTATTAGATAGAAATAATGATACTGTGTGCTTGAAAAGATGGTTTGTGAAGCTGTTTCATACCTATACATGATAACTGCTTTCTCTGGGTCAGCGGCAGCACCAATGCAGATTTTAATGTTCGTTGTGTTCATACTTGCCAAAGGTTTAATAGACATAGACAAATCATAGTTAATTGTTGTCACGATTGAATGGATGTTTGAATCGAGATTGTGATCTTTTAATGATTACTTTAGTTAGCATTAATAAAGCTATAATTCTCAAAACCCTTACAATTATGCATAATGACAGGAGCATTGCTTATAGCAATCTATTTTACCATAAAGGGAGCGATAGTTTAATGCCTTTTAGCTACAGACTCTTTTAGTCTCCCTGTTGTTTGGTGCTTTGTATTTGCTGTTGTTAAATAGTAGGGCTGTATGATTTCTGC
The DNA here is from genome assembly GCA_030578275.1 of Meda fulgida. Taxonomy (NCBI): domain Eukaryota; kingdom Metazoa; phylum Chordata; class Actinopteri; order Cypriniformes; family Leuciscidae; genus Meda; species Meda fulgida. The sequence continues at coordinate 14,087,693 of CM060638.1, read as the reverse complement.
ATTATTATTTTTTTCTTTTAGGATTTTTCTGATAAAGATTGTGATTGCAATTATAAAAATAAAAAAGGGTCCCGTTTTGCTGTGCTTGGTTATAGGACTGCACATTTTGGCCCCAAAATTTAGCAAATACATCAATATAACTATGTTGTAACAATACCCTCATGTCACGATTCGATACATATCACAATACTGAACTCAAGATACGATATTATTGCGATACTCCAAGACATATGATTAAAGGTTAACAAAAAATGTACTGTTTATTAAAATGCTTAATTTGATATTACATTGTGGGTGTAAATGAATAGGCTTGGACTTGGTGCTGAAACCCAATGCACAGGACAATATTGAGACCAGATTAAAAATATATTATGAAATATATAATACAGAATTATTTTAGATGAATATGCCTGCACTCTTTCACAGACTAGATATATTATGTAGTTTTTACTGATAACATAAGACATTTGGCATTACCAGGACACAAATATTCCCCCATTGCATTATTAAACATTATATTTAATAGTTTAATGTAGTACTGAGACTAAATTTCCTTTCTTGTTTTGCGATATATTGTGATACGATATATTGTTACACCCCTAAACTATAGTAATAATATCAATTATTATTATTATTATTATTATTACTAAATGTCGTTTAAAATTCGTAAGACATTCGATCATCTTCGGAACACAAATGAAAATCTTTTTGATTAAATCTGGGAGCTTTCTGTCCCTCCATTGACAGCTACGCAACTAAGATTTTCAAGGCTCAGAAAGGTAATAAAGGCATTTTTGGGTGAACTAACCCCTGTTACTATTTTAAAAAAATCATTGTAAAATAAAAACATAAAACGTGAAAGTAATAGAAAAAAAAGTATAAGACAAATAATATGATAGTTTTGTGTAATCGTACAACTGTAAAATTACAATACTAATATGTATTGCTGTCTAAATTTCTTCATTTTTTAAAGGTTAAACCATCAAGCTTTTATTTTGGCTGTAAACTGATGGGACACCATAAAGCTTCTCTTTTGATGATGACGACAGCCAAAATCATTACAAGTTTTGGGAAGATGGATGAATATATTTTGTTTAATCGCAGTCTTTCTGATTTCATAATCACACTAAGCCATATTGCAATTTTGGTTTTGGTTCGATTAATCGCGCAGCCCTAGTAAATCATGATTTTAGTTTGATGGGCACTTTGGAGCTCTATCAATTCATTGTACATTGTGGTCTACTTGATAACACTTGATCATTAGATGTTATGTCATGTAATGTGGCAGAACTGTCCTCATTCTACACTATCTTCCTCAGCGCCACTCCAGAGTTGGTGTCGCTCCAGAGCAACCCGCTGGACCAGTCTAGCAGTGAAGCTGAGGCTAGTGCTTCCATCAGTGTGGACAGCTCTCAACCTGTCACTAGCATCCAGATCAGACTGGCCGACGGAGGCCGGCTGGTGCAGAAATTCAACCACACCCATAGGTAAAAGCGTTATAAAAATGCTTTGAATATAGTGAAAAATCTTCCTCACGACTGACTGACTGTTCCATCTTTCTCCATCTCAGGGTGTCTGATGTGCGTCAGTTTGTGGCGAGCGCTCGTCCAGCTTTAGCCGCCACTGAGTTTGTTCTCATGACGACCTTCCCCAACAAGGAGCTGACGGACGAGAGCCAGACACTGAAGGAAGCCAACCTGCTGAATGCCGTCATTGTGCAGCGGATAAAGTGACAGCGCCATCCGCTGGCCTGGCTTTATTAAAGCACTCTTGAGTTGGAGATATCTGGACTGAAAGGACTTCTAATTACTTAATTTTGTTTTCTTTTGTGATATGTTATTCCCCTGTGACAGTTTTGAGGGTGGTGGGTGTTTATGGTTAAGCAAAATGGAGATGAATGGGGAAGCAATCACACTGTGGTATAGTTAAAGGAAAGGAGAGAGCAACCGAAGCGAAGATCTAACAAGTTTTATGATTTTAGAATAACTGCTGATTGACATCTCAGATTGATTAAAAAGAGCTGAAGAGTGAAGAGTTTTGACATTCTTTTACCTTGATGTCTATCTTCTGCTTTACCACCTCTTCAGTTTTATTCCTCGTTCTGTGATTCTTCTCTTAGCATTTCTCAGAGCTGTCATTCAAAATAAAGTAGCCTTACAACCCCATACAGTGACTGGACCTCCAAGAACAACCTCAACTGTCAATGATCAAAATGTTTATTTTTACAAAATAATCTTTCTTTTTTCAGATTTGAGGATTTTTTGTTTGTTATTTAGGTTGTCATGCTATATTATTGAGGTTTTTTTACTATATTAATTTTGCCTGATAATAAAATAAAGAGTTGGTTAAGTGAGGTTTTTTTTTTAGGCTCACTTGTATTCTATGCAGAAACTGACTATAAATCTGGATGTATTGCGTGATTGTGAGCTGTGGTGAACCTGATATTAAACCCCTTTGTCTGGCATTGGAGAGCGCTTTCCTTTTTTTTGGAGTGTTTCAGAGTATGGGACCACCAGGTCCTGATACCCTAAGAACGTTTCCCCTCCAAAAAGGGACCTTTGAATGTCAGGAAGCAGTTTGTTTTTGAAAGCTTAGTTTGATGTAAGATCATGCTAGATGGCGTGATGGAAGCTATTAGTTCAGAAACTGGAGTCATGAGTTTGTCATGCACTCCCAAGGTCTGTGGAGTCCACCGGCTTGCAGTGTATTTGGGAAGAATATTTTCACATTTAGCACAGTAAAGAAATTGAAATCATTAATTCTTGACTTAATTGAATTTATTTATAAAAATACATCTTAATATTTTAGCATATGGATTCCACTATAATTAATACAAGTTCTACTCCAGTATTTAATGAGATTACGGCTCATTTTATTATTAAATTAAATATAATTCAGCTGATCGGATATATTAGTCATGGTTGCCTTTTAAGAGTTAACCAAGTTGAGCTGATTTTCGGCGTGGGACTATATTTCAGCCGTGTATATTTATGTGTGACTAAAAATGGTCTAAATAAGTGGAAAATAAATGTCTTGTTTGTTGCATTGAGATATCAAGTATATAATCACTCAGTGGAGTATGTCAACAGCAAACATTCTTCGCATGGCTTGTCTTTTTTTAGGACTCATTGCTATTCCCTTTTGCGCAGATGGATGTACATCATTCCACTGCAGAGGAGCAAAGGTACACAAACCCACGCCAAGAAAAAGCAGTAGCCGAAGTGTCCTGAGCTCAACTCCCGAGAGTCCTGAAGGATTTCTTTATTGTGCAGGGTGTAAATGAGCACGGCAGTGAAGGCGTTGAGGCCTGGAAGGAGACAGAAAAGGTCAGAAAAAAAAATGACAAATGTTTTTTCCCGACTTAAGAGTAACTGAAACGAGTGTTTATGTATTTTGGCTTGGTTTGAAGACGTTAACCTTGGGTAATGAATCAAATTAATTCAAAGCACATACCGGCAAATGCCTGGCAGATGCCGGTGAGGTAAAAGAGTCCTCCTTTAGACATGGTGAAGAGTTGTCCCAGGAAAATCAGGAATGAAATGGAGGAGAAAACCACGGACAGGACCATCAGAACCTGGACAGCTTGAAGCCACTCTGGTGGAAACAAAACATGGAAGACTATTCTAGGCAGCTTTGAACTTCTCGTGACGCTTATTGCAATAAATTCCCATATTTCAAAATCATTTTAAGTGCTCAAATGTGTTTTTTTACCCGTGTCTTGTGATGTTGCACAAAACCACGCCTCGGTTTCATTCTCAAATCGGCAGTTGTACCACAGGTCTGAGTTTTCTGTGCCTTGCCAAACCCACCAGGACTGAATCATAAATAATGCATTAATGTTTTTAGATGTATGCACATTATTCCGATTTTTGGGAAGAAAGTGCTTCATATTCTTACCTTCTCCATGGTGGCGATAAAGAGAACGGCCAGTGTGATGAGATGAAGCAGCGTGACAAACATCAGAAGGAACGCCATGGTGATAAACAGCACCTGTCAACATCTGAAACGTTTTCATCGGTGCATTTCTGTGTTGTGGATCAGGACACATAAATATGTGTTTTTTTAAATACTTTTAATACTTTTAACACATTTAAAATATTTTATATATATATATATATAATATTTAACTTAAATGTTTGCCAATATTTTATAAACATTCAATATTATTTTAAACTATTTAAACTATTTTGTATAATTTATTTATTATTATATTGTTTATAAACACATTTCACTTTTAACCTTTTTTTAACTTTTTTTCAAAACAATATATTTATTATATAGTTAGTTTTCTTTTATATTATTTATAATAAAATAAACTATGTAATAAAACATTTATATAATAAATAAAATACTATTGTTTGATATTTGATATTAAGGCAAGGGTTCAAGACACAACTGCATAATTGTACGTTTAGCCTCAGGTTTTCTGCAGGGCAGGAAGTAAAAAGACTTAGTAAACTGACTATGGCTGAAGTCCAGAGCTGAGAAATGAAGGCGCTCTTTCAGACTTTTCTAAGTCTTGAGACACACTGTGCTTTTCTTCAGGTCGAAGCTACAGAAGAACGGCCTTGGGAAAAGTTATGTTCTCATGACCAATCATTCTCAGAGAATTTTTACATAAAAAAACTAAAACTGTTTTAGACTTCTGACTATAATAAAATGATGTTCAAGCACAGATTCAATCCCTGAGTTTGAAGTGGTGAAGTATGTTAAGTTGTTATATTTTATTGTTCAAGTTGTGTTTATATAGTTCTTTATTATTTCACACTATAAACAATAATAAAAGCAGATCAAATCAGGGTCGTATAATTTATTAAGGATGTGTCCCTACCAATATCCAGTGACACTGATATATCCAGCAATAATTTCGATCAAAACTTAAAATAGAAGTAAACTCACCAAATGTGATCCAAATCCAGCAGAGGCAAATATACGATGTATTGCCTCTTTCAGTGTTTATTCAGGTCTGCTGCTACTCTCCTCCCTTTTCAGCTCCAGTAAATTGGAGTATTTTCTGGGGTCAACTTCAGAAACGCCCTTTTCCTAGCTGTTGGGTGAGTTCTGTTGTCCAGCACACAGTCCCATCTGATCCTCCTTATGTGTTCAGGAAATGCATGAGCATGGGCACACGTCTCTCTTTCCTTACAGTCGTTTATCATCTCAGAGGGTGTGCGCTGAGTTCCTATGGGTGTCTATCATAACTTTAATCTCCTTTGATGATGTCGATTATGTGAGTGGGTTTCATTCATCATCGCCCATGCAATGGAGTTATGGCAAGGCCACCTAAATAGAGAAACAGGAACCCTAGTGTTTATTTGTCCTGCTGTGTACAGTAAATGTGGGTGGACCAAGGAAAAAAATAAACCCTAATATTTATATATGCTACAGTATATTTATATCTATATTATTTCTACAAGTGTTACAAACGCATTGACACAATAAATACAATACAATCTTTCCATTACTGAAAATATATCTGTCCATTGTATTGAACGCAATGTGTTAAAGGGTATATTTCTTGTTATTTCAGTGCTCTTACTTGGTCTATATCTTGGTCTATTTAAAATCTATCATTGTGTTATTTTATAAGCTCATAACAATTGCTGTAATTTAATGGTTTAAAAAATATAAGCATATTTTTTCTGAAAAATGTATGGTTGACATTTTCTGTAACACTACAATTCTAAATGCTTTATATTAAGTTATATATATGATGATGTTCAAAATTATTGGCTTGTTAAAACCATTCCATATTAACAGAAGAGTTTGAATTGGTAAAGTTAAGTTGTTGTATTTTAGAAATGTGTTACATGAGGTAATTATTATTTTGTTAAATTATTATAATTGTTGTTATTTTGTGATTTTTTTTAGTAGGCCTACATGCGTAAAGGTTAAAAACAAATTATATTAATTAATTCATTATTATTATTAAAAAGTAAGGCCTAGGGGTGAAGAAATAAAGAAAAAGAAATAAGAATGGTGAAAGTTCCATGGAATGACTTTCCAAAAGACAAACAATTTACGATCCTAGATATGATTTTAACAATGTTTAAAAATAAACTCTCACTAATGTAGCCTAGAAATCTAGACACCCCCTAGCGGCAGCAACATTTCGCTGGAACGGCTCTGGGTCTGGCATGCCAGGCCATCACTAATGGGCAGTAACATCAGATGGACCGCACGGCACTCACCACTGTAATTCAGTGGGTGGGGGGGGGGGGGGGGGGGGAGGGGGGGGGTTGCTGGTTGTAGTTACCCTCCGGTCCAACAGGATGCAGTATTAACTCTACCATCCCGGGGGTTTCGTGGAAACTTCTCAACGTCAGCGAAACAGCAATGGCGACAAGGCGCTCTGAGTGTTCACGGACCCAAACAAGCAGAGGAAATTCATGCAAAAACATTTTTAATAAAATACAACAAGGCCAAATAACAGGTGTTGGGTTGACTAGAGGGTCTCAGGTGAGATTTTAAGTTATATAAAGGTCCAAACTGCCTGCAAAACGTCTCTTGGACACTGTTTACATACGAGGGCCTGAAGACCCCTCAAATTAATATAACGTTAGCTCTCAAAGAGTCATATATTTCATTTCATTGAGAGCGATATTCCGACAAGCAAATTGTGTAGGGTGGATGACAAATGTGTAGTAGGTTTTTATTTTAAAACCCGGATTTAGTGATTCTCTTCCTGCTTTTCAACTTAGCAAACATGATTAGTTTATGATCTAACTTAACTATATATGATAAAGTACTGATGTTTTATGTATTTGCATTGCTTGCTAAATGTGTTTAGTGCTTAAATAGTCTGATAACAATAGGAGGAATAATAAATATATTCGAAATGTATTTATAGTGTTTGAGCAGTGTTGTGTTTGTGTTGTCGAATGAAGATTCCTGCGGTTTTGCTGGAGGAGAGAGATAAAAGAGCTCAATGGCAGGGAATACCTGTGTTACTGAGGAGACTTCATGAGAGCAGCCATCCTAACAGTGATCTCTCCAAGATAAGCATGGAGAGCATGGTCATGGTAATCAATATGTCGTCCATTCATACGATATTGCATTGCCTGAAACCCATTGGTATAATTTGTGATCAGATGTTAATTGAGTTGTTTTGTGATTGTGCAGGAGCTGTCGTCATTGCTGTCTATGGAGGCCATGTCATTTGTCACAGAGGAGCGTAAAACACCACAGGAGTCGGTTTCACCAAATACATATACGTTTGACCTGTTTGGAGGAGTTGATGTGAGTTTCTTGTAATTGAATATAATGCCTGACTAATCTTGATCAAGATAAGTTCAATTGCATTCATTTTTAAGGCATTCATGTATATGGCTATTCTTATTCATCTTATTCAATTTTTCTTGAGCTAGAGCCCCTAAGAAGTTAGACTACTTTGCAAAAGTTTTTGGTCAGTGCAATGCTTTTAAAATAATAATACATTTATTCACACAGAGCAGTAAAGTGACAGTAAAGACGGTATAAACATTTATATTATAAAAATGTTTATATCTGACAATTATGAGTTTGACGTTATCAGAATTGTGAAATAGTCGCAATTTCCTTTTATATATTTTTTTTAATTCTTTGGCGGAAACAAGCTTCCATAATTTTCAGCATTTATAATAAAATGGTTATTAAGCATCAAATCATCATATTAGAATGATTTCTGAAGGATCATGTGACACTGAAGACTGGAGTAATGATGCTGAATATTCAGCTTTGACATCACAGGAATAAATGCAGCTGAATTTGTCTACGCAAGGCAGAGGTTGTGCTTCAAATAATGTCACTTTGATTTACTTTCACTGTCATTCTATCATTAAATGTTCTGTCATGCTCTATTTTCGTCCGTCAGTAAAATATTGCAATACTTGGTAATTTTATGATGTTATTGATGCTCACAAGAAGAGTCTTATCAAGCGCTGTTGGATGCAAGGTTATTATAGTTTAGCATTTTTGCAGGTTTTATTTTAATATCATTTTCAAATTTCCTATACATTTCAGTTTAGTTTTAGTTTCATTAATAGTTTTAGTTTAGTTTTTAATTGTGAAACATTTCTATTTAGTTTTTTATATATTTAGTTTCAGTGTCAGTTTCAGTAATTATATTATATATTTAGCAGTTAAGAGAACACTTCCAATGAAAGGCATTTAATTTCAGCAAAGTTTAATGTTTGCAGTTTACATTTACCTCTTGTGCAAACCACTTAATACAAATAAAAGATTTTTTTGAGATTGAACTAAGAACCGAACAAATACAACATAAAAGTAAAAATTAGATATTCATACTCATTCATATTAAAGATGAAATCTTGTAAATGTGGCGTGTAAGAAAAAGAAAAAAATTATGTATGTAATTTTTATTGTTATTGATGATTAATCCTTTCAAACATTATTCATCAATTAATGCTTTGTCTATTGCATCTTTTAATATCATATACTCGTAGTTATAGCCTTCTCATATTCATGTATTCTATTCAGACCAGACATTTACACTCTGAATAATGTACTTCTATTTGTGGGATAGACATGCCATTTGTTTTTTTCCGATTTCTGCTCAGTGTGGTATCTTGTCTAATATGTGTGGTATTTTGTTTAGATTCACATGAGATGGTTATCTTACTTGGAATTAAGGTACAGCTCTATTTGCATAAGGTGGAAATACTTTTTTGGCCATTTCTGCTTCTTAGGGCTGGTTCACACAGAAAGCGGTTTTGCTTTGAAGAAGCAAAAACTGAACTTATTTTAACTTGAGTGCTTCGTTTTTAGAACGCTGTGTGATGCACATGATGCGGCAAAAGATTTTCCGGTACAGGATGAGCGCTTATTAATTACAAAAAACGATTATTTATTTTTGCTAATTATTATTTTATTTCAGTTAGTTTTTCAGTAACTGTTGTAAGTTTCGTTTAGATTTAGTTTTTCATTTATGTTGAAATTTCTATTTTATTTCACTTTACGAAAATGTTTTTTGCCAATAGTTTTAGACTTAGTTTCAGTTAGTTTACGAAAAAAAACCTTGGTTGCATGTTCTTTGCTTTGTCGTCTTATTTTGCTTTTGCGGTGTGGAAAAGACAGCAGACACTGCACTCTTGAGAACATACAAAACTTACAACCAGCACTTTAACTACATGGAATCATAATATTTGAATTTAAAAGGAACCAGTTTGGCTGTTACTGTAATTATCATACAGGTAATCACAGTATACAGATTTGTTAGTTACTCTATTTTTGTCATTCATCTACAGCTATTTGTTGAGATTCTGATGCGGCCAACTCTCAAAGTACAAGGAGACCTACCCATACGTAAGCTTATTTAAATATTAAATCCAAGCTTCATCATTTCCACTCTTCTTATTGCTTACTGTTTTTGTAGGAAAGAGAGTGTTTGATGTTTTTCAGTTTAATTAAAGGTTTGCTTTATTATTTTTAGTGAGCGATGATCTCATCAAGGACTGTCTAAGCGGACTGTACAACTGCTGTATATGTGTAAGTATATTCAAAAATGCATGACTCTGAAAGGACAGAAATAATAATTATGAATTATTTCACTTGTTTCCTTGTAAATAACAGCCTCTGCTTTGGTCTGTCAGACAGAGGGCGTTACAAAAAGCCTTGCAGCGAGGGAGGATTTCGTCATGTTCCTGTTCACTCTCATGTCCAACAAAAAGGTTTTCTTACCAACTGCCACTCTTATTGAGGACATTCTGAATGTCCGAAAGGTAAAAGCAAATGCATATACACTACTGTTTACAAGTTTGGAGTCTGTATTTTATTCAGCAAGGGGATGCATTAAATTGATCAGAAGTGACAGTAAAGATATTTGTAATATCATAGAATATTTCTATTTAAAATAAATCCTTTGAACTTTCTATTCATCAACAGATCCTGAAATAAAATTTATCATGGTTTCCTTTAAAAATATATTAAGCAGCACAGCTGTTTTCAATGTTGATGATGATAATATTAAAAGTTTCTTAAGCAGCAAATCAGCATATTCGAATAATTTACGAAGGATCATGTTGCAGTTAAGACTATAATAAATTTATTTTCTATTTAACCTTAGGAAATCATTCATCTAGAGAAAATTCCCAACTTGGCTAGTCTGGTCCAGAGCTTCAACCAGCAGCAGCTGGCCAACTTCTGTCGTATCCTCTCGGTCACCATATCAGAGCCAGACGTTGGTGTAGATGACAAACACACTCTCCTGGCCCGCAGTACCCAGCAAAAGACCAGCACGTGCACATCACGCGCTGAGAGCAACCAGGGTTAGAAAACACAACTGCAGTTAATACATAAAATAATAGTACACGTTCTATTGTGTCATGTGGTTACACACTTGCTCTGATCTGTCTGCAGTGGCTCTGCTGAATATCCCAGGCTTTATTGAGCGCCTTTGTAAGCTCGCCACACGAAAAGTTACAGAGGCGGCGGGTGCTTCTGCCCGGCTGGAGCTGGAAGACTGGCATAGTTGGCTTGACAACGCACTGGTGCTGGATGCTCTCATGCAGTTAGCAATTGAGGAAGCGGAGCAGAGCAGTACAGGTGAGATCCTCTTCTCTTTATTGCTCTGTTATTTATATTAGCTGTGATTCCTCACCATCCTTTCCCTGCTGTTACTTGGTCTCATCCACTCTGATTGGCTGTCTTTCAGAGTCATCTGATGAGAGCTCCCTGTCCTCCAGTCCGCTCAGACACAGGCTGCCCCAATCTATGAAGATCGTGCACGAGATCATGTACAAAGTCGAGGTTCTCTATGTGCTGTGTGTGATGCTTATGGGCAGACAGCGAAATCAGGTAATGTGATGGGATTGAAGTGACTGCGAATATTAATATGATAAATTTGACATGGAATGAGCCATCCAACAGCTGACTAGTCACTTAGTAAGCTTGAGTAATAGTTTTATTTTAGGGCTGGAACAATGCATTGACATAATCGATTCCGCTCTGTTTATGTTTATCCCTAATACATCCCTAATTACAAAACTCGAGAGCAGATGCTAATGGCTAGTATGCCAGTGCCGCTTAATACGAGCCTGCACATTCTCAGGAGTCACAACTAGGGCTGCATGATTAATTGCAATTTCCATGTAATCGCACTTAAACCGATTTGGCTTTTTGCGATTTTGAAATTACAAAGGCTGCGATTATTGTTTTTGTGAGCAGCTTGTCATTGATGTATGGCTCTGTAAACGCTCTATCTGAAAGCACTGAGTTTGGGTCACTTATAACGTGAATTTGAAAAGCAACATGCGTCAAACATCTTTCTTAACATGAGAAGCATTTATGAACCTCATGTCCAACAAAAGACAACATTTAATAACATGCTTTTACTCCAAACTCACTTTCATAACAACAGTTGAGCATCCTTCGGTGAGATGATGTGGCTTCTTACAAAGAATAAGGCAGTTGTGTGATTATTAATCATGTTTAATCAATCAAAGCGTTTCAATCTTCTGTTTATTCAGCTACAGTATTGGGATTTTCTGGAATGATGTGTGTTATTGTACTTCTGCGGCGGGGCATACTTGTTGTGTCTGCGTGAGATGCCCTCTGCCTCTGGTGTTCAGATGAAGCAGCGTTTACTACCGATCAGCCGTGCTGCACTGACAAGCTGCGCAGAAAATAATCGCAGCCTTTGCCCAATCGCGTGTGGATTCATTGCAATTAATTGTGCGGCCCTAGTCACAACTACATTCAGCGACAGTATCAAAAGTAGCGATGTGCATAACATTAGGAAGTTTTATCACAATTGACAGCGTGTTATTAAATAAATGTGTCCAATCGAGACGTGAGTTCATCCATCAGATATTTTAAACAACCAACAAGGATTTTAAATGCTTAATAATCAAGTGTCATGCTCATAAAAAAAAACAAAAAAACTGTAATATGAATGCAACCGTATTAAGCGGCGCTGCCATACTGGGCATTCGCATCTGCTTGGATGATTACGCCAACATGTCCTTCCAGCCCTTTCTTTAGTTTGACTTTCAAGCAATCAAACATTATTCATAAAGCACTTTAAAATAACCGAAGTGGACCCAAGTGCTCTACAGAAAGACTTCAAACAAAACACCATTCAACAGTTTAGGGTGGGTACGTTTTTTAGGTGGGTGGGAGTTTTTTTTTTTAAAGTCTCTTATGTTCACAAAGGCTGCATTTATTTGATAAAAAAATACAGTAAAACAGCAGTTTTGTAAAATATTATTACAGTTTAAAATAACTATAACTATAATTTATTCTTGTGATGTTTCTGAATCATTACTCCAGTCTGCAGTGTTACATGATCCTTCAGAAATCATTCTAATATGCTGATTTGCTGCTCAAGAAACATTTCTTACTATCTGTGTTGAAAACAGCTGTGCTGCTTAATGTTTTAGTGGAAACTATGATGTATTTTTCCGCAATTATGTGATGAATAGAAAGTTCAAAAGAACAGCATGTATTTGAAATGCTTTAAAATCTTTTATACCATTATAAATGCATTTGTCTTTTTTTTATTTATTGTCTTTTTTAAAAGCATTAATTCCACTAAAAAAAACTGACCCCAAACGTTTGAACGGCAGTGTATTTTAAAGAATTTAATTATACATTTTTACTCTTGTTACACAGGTTCACAGAATGTTAGCAGAGTTCAAGTTAATTCCTGGACTCAATAACCTGTTTGATAAGCTGATCTGGAGGAAGCAGCCATCGGGTCACATCCTACATCGACAGAACCAGAACTGTGACTGCAGTCCAGTAAGAAGCAGCCCTTCACTACTCAGACTTATTTAAATGACTCTTACATATGGATGACAATACACCTCTTTTCTCCTGCACATCAGGAGATCTCTTTCAAGATCCAGTTCCTCAGGCTGCTGCAGAGCTTCAGTGACCACCACGAGTGAGTATAACACAGAGATGCAAGGAACAGGGAATGTTAGACTACATTTTTCTACATTTCTTAGCAGATACTCAACTTATATTAAACCATCTATTTATTGATCACAGGAATAAGTACCTTCTTCTAAGTGGACTGGAGCTGAATGAACTGAGTGAGATCTACCTGAGTGCGAGCATCTTTGAAATGGATGCACTGAATAACACAGACAGGCATGGGGACCCTTTTCTTATCATATAAACATGATCGTTTTAGTGCTTTCTTATTCTCATGTTTTGAACTGCTGGTTAATTGGTTTACATTAACTTTAGTTCATTGTTTTACAGGAACCTTGTGTGTGATGGTAAAAAAGGTCTTCTTACACGGTTAATCTCTGTAATGAAGAAAGAGCCAATTGATTCTTCATTCAGGTGAGATCTTCAGTTGCATTCTTAATGTTTCCTTCCACATCTTGACTTCTTGTGTCTTGAGTTTGACTGGTCACATGACAATTCTCTATCTTTTTCACAACTCACTTCTCTCAGGTTCTGGCAGGCAAGAGCAGTGGAGAGTTTTCTGAGAGGAACGCCATCTTATGCTGATCAAGTTTTCCTTCTCAGAAGAGGCTTGTTAGAGGTAAACACAATGTGTGTTGAATCCATTTACACACTACTGTTTTTTGAAAGAAATTAATAATTGTATTCAGTAAGGGTGCATGAAATTGATGCGTGTGACAGGAAAGACGTGAAAAAATGTTATGAAATATTAAGCTGTCTGAATTTTTTTTTCTTTCAGCACATTCTATATTGCATAATCGACAGTGGCTGTAAGTCACATGATGTCCTTCAGAGCTACTTTGACCTACTTGGTGAGCTCATGAAGTTCAACATTGATGCCTTCAAAAGATTTAACAAATATGTCAACACTGAGGAGAAGGTGGGGTTAGAGTCAGATCTTTCTTCATTTTTCTTGTGGCACACACACTGAAGTGATTCAGTAGATCTCAAATCTGTCTTTCGACCCCTCAGTTTCAGATGTTCCTCACTCAGATCAACAGCTCTCTGGTGGACTCTAACATGCTGGTGCGATGTATCGTCCTGTCTCTGGACCGTTTTGAGAGCCAGACTGAAGACATAAAAGGTTTGACTCAAGTGATTGCACGAATAATGGAGAGATGGATGAAAGACGAGACATGTTTTAAATGTATTTCTTTGTCTCTTTTTCTCAGTGGTTGAAGTGTTTTCAGAATGTCGCCTCTTGTCCTACATGGCTCAAGTGGAAAACAGGTTGTTCTACCTTTATAGACTGATCAGCATCATCAATGTACAAACCCTCACTCAGGCAAGTTATAAAATGATTTTTTTTTTGCCTGGGGTCGGCAACCTATGGCACGAGTGCCAATATTAACACGGGATCTACATTTGAGATATAATGTTCCAGCAAGTCTGCTGAATCAGTTACCAAAGAAACATGTCAATATTAATCAGGAAAATACGATTTTCTTATCATAATGATAAAATGTTGTTGCAGAAATGAGTAAACCTCAAGAAAGTTACAAAATAAATTTAAATACAATTTTCTGGTGCAAATTAAAGGCATTTGTTGATTAACGGGTGAGGTGATGTTGAACCAAAACATTTAAATAAGAGTAATTTCTCTACAATTATAAGAGTTATTTAGCCCCTTGATTCATTTTTAGACGTAATGCAATGGAATGGAATGACTTGGGAGAAAATTGTCTGAAGACATTACTTTGCTCAAGGATTTCCTAAGCAGTGGTTTTAAGGATAAAAATATAGCAAAAGTAACACACAAACTCAAAAAGAATGCACTTCAGGCCTTCACTTTCAGCTTTCATTTTGTGATGAGTGTTTTTTGCTAAGAAATGAGCAGGAGAAACGCCAAGCAAGTGTTTCAGAGCTGGCAAAACCTGTGAGAAGAGTGACTGATTCGTCTCACTCAGTAAGACGCAGGGCGCAGAAGTAAAATGTATGGTTGTTGTCGACAGAAGAACTACCTACTGTAGCCAAAGCGAAAGAAACTCTTTTAGTCTTTTCCCAGGCCCATATTAACAAAATCAATATTCTGGTCTCATGCTAACGGTGTGAGAGAGTTGTGCTTACTCAATGGTCTCATGAATTCACCCGAAACAGAAGATGCTACCTTCTCCTTATTCCATGCGTTGTTAGGCGCGTTTTCAACATGACAATGACTTCTGACCTTCTGACCTCTGAACTGTTTGGCACCTGGGGTGGATCTCCAGGAGATGAACAGAATGGATGTGAAAATTTGGTTGTGAACTTTTACACTCAATGTCAAGAAGGGTCAGAGTAATATACTTAGTTGTATAGGACGTACTATGCACTAGAATATTATCCCCTGGTTTAAAAAAGTTTATGTTTGAGCTGTTTTAACTGAAAGCAACTTTCACTGACATATGTTAAAATATGACTGTCATTGTTCTGTCTCAAGTTTAAAAAAAAAAAAAAGCTTAATCTAAGCCCTGTCTGTGAAACCAGTTCTATATGTTTGTTATTATTAATCAAGGGTGTACTCAGTTTTGTAACCCTTCATGTAAGCTGAATTGGCTAATTTGCTTATTTTATAGATATTGATGACATATTTTGACGTATTTTGATCATATCTGTTTTTATTAAGTCTGTTTAATACATTTAAATTTTTCTTGATCACTAATGGGAACATATCTTTGTTCAGAGGGGGTGTACTAATTAATGCTGAGTTCTGTGAATGTATGTGTGCGTATGGCGCAGAGATTAACTAGCAAAAATCGAAATGGCACTTAATGACAAAAAGGTTTGCCGTCCCCTGATTAATGCTGTTGCAAGATAATATCCAAATGAATCAGTGAATCAAATATGAGAGACCATTTAAAGGTCACTCACATTACACTAGTTATTTTTTTTGGCTAGATCAATACATTTGTTAAAAAATACCTGAAAAATCTATGCAATGGCTAGATTGACTTTTTATTACTAGTAATAGAAAATGTTATTTACGAGTCATACAATTTTTTTTCTTCTAAAACTAACATGAATACAAAGATTACATTTCTAATTCATGAACTCAAATTTGTATTAAATATCATTGTCCCTTAAAACCTATTGCTGTGGTTTTGACCAATCACAGGAGAATGTGAGCTGTCTAAACACCAGTCTGGTGATTCTGATGCTGGCGCGGAGGCGGGGGAAGTTGCCTTTCTACCTGAGTGCTCTGCGAGAGAAGGAATACGCAGAGAAATACCCCGGCTGCCTGCTCAACAACTTCCACAACCTGCTGCGCTTTTGGCAGCACCACTACCTCAACAAGGACAAGGACAGCACCTGCCTGGAGAACGTGAGCTCCACTTGATTGACCAAACGCAGACTTTCTGTCATAGATGTGAGTTCATAAGGTATTACCTTTTGTATCTCTTTCTCTACAGAGTTCTTGTATTCCCTTCACCTACTGGAAGGAGACAGTATCAGTGCTGCTGGGTTCTGGTAGAAGCTCACAATGTGCCATTGCCACCTACATTGATGAAGCCTACATGGACCTGGATAGAGACTTCATGGAGCTGTGACTATAGAGACTGAGAGGACTCTCTTTACATCAGAATTACATCATGCCTAAATTTATAAGACCTTGTCCATTCAGATGCATTACAGAATAGTGTGTATGTGTGAAGTTATGAATATGTGGGTTATTGATCTGCTTGTTGAACCGCATGAGTGTGTGTGTGTGTGTGCTGGCTCACAGTATTAAATGAATGTGCTTGAGAATATGTAATGCCACTTTAGAAGTGTGTTTGCAATGGCACTAGAGTCTGGATGTTTTTCAGCTGGTTTGTAGAGTCACAGCTGCTTTGTTCTTTACTGCTGATCTCTCTTGCCTCCTGTGGGTTGAGTTGTCAGTGACACATCCAGACAAACTCCTGAAAGTAGTCAGGAAGAGCCTCACTGCCCATTGTCCCTCACTGCAAAAAGGCTGTTTCATTCAGGGACATCCTAATGTCTAATGTTGGTGGTTGGCTTAGTTTACATACTGCCTGTATATTTATGTATGTTATGTACGTAGTTCTTACTTCAAAATTGAACTTTTAAGCCCTGAATTACCGAGTGACAAAAGAAAATAAAGAAATTGTTTTATCACAAGCATGTTTCTGTCTGGCTACAGCATTAGACTGCTTATTCTGTTAAAACCAGGTTTTCAATCAGGGGACCCCATTTAGTATGTGAGATTTTAGATTTTAATGTTTTTTATTTTATTTATTTAACACTCCCCTACCTCTTACAGAAAAAGTGTTGCTGTTTTGAACTCTTTTTTCCTTCTTATCCAAACCAGGGATGCATTAGGGTTGGGTTAGGGTTAGCCATCCCAAACGTATCTTTAGCCAACCATGGTCGCCAGTTCTGTTTACGGAATTAGATGGCAGATATTTTCGTTGCGTAAAGACAGAAATGGTGTGTCTTCTGAGGTGTTTAAAAAAAAACTTATTACATTCAGTAAGTTACATTTGTTAGATAAAATTTAGTACAAAATAATATTAACAACACAGGCCTACTAAATAGCTGATAATAACATGTTCATTGCATGTATGCAATGCGTATATAACTGGCCGTTTGATTCATTAGTTATAAAAGATGATTTTCTTATGTCATTTTCCCTATCAACTCTCCCTTAATAATTTTACCTGAAGCGTGTTGGAACTGAAGTGTGTCAGATTTCTGCTTACGAAAAGAGATTTGCCTAAAGCAAGACACGGATGAATAGGGTAAAAAAAACACTTTCCCAGTAGATTGATTACATTAAGAATTGCAAACATTATTTGCATAACACATCTTCTGCTATGTTAAAGTATGGTAATTGTTATTTTAATCTGATTAATTATGCACTAATTTGCATACATTTCCAGTACAGAAATCTAAGCATTGGATAAAGCCAGGTTCAAAATAGATAGTTCACATAGATAGTCTCTAAGGTTTTTTTTTTAAGAGGGAATCTCTTTCACCATGAAAATACTGTTAAAAATTAAATTAAGAATGACATGTTGAATAAATCAGGTAAATGATATGTGAACAAACCCCTTGTTCAAACCCATTGGAATATGTATGGGAATAAAACTAAAGTTTGGTGTAAATGCTACTCAAGCGGCGATTTCATTGAAAACGTGACAAAGATATGTATTGCAATCACAATCTCCAAATAGATAAAGTGCAATAAAATAAAAACTTAAAAGTGTCTTTTGAATATTGACTAGTGCATGAAAAAAAAACTGTTTTTGCCTGTAGTGTCTTGCCTTACACAGATGAACTAATCTCCAGTCTGGTTAGGCTGGACTGTTTTGCTGGTTTTACTTCATACTACTGTTTTTGGTAAAAAATAAATAAATCTTTTTTCTTTTTTTTTTTATTTGCAGAAAGATTCCACTTTTCACAGATGCTACATAATGTTATATTTTAAATATTTTAACTATTTCTTAATTTTAAATCAGCATTTTAAGCTATGAAATTTTTTTAGGTGACCGTGAGACTCAACTTTCATCCTCTCAGTTTGCATCCCTAAGAAAGAACAATAAGTGATCAATTATCCCACTTTGTTGAAACTGAAAGCATGGGTTTGGCATATTATTTGGCGATGCAGGTTGAGTTAGACCAGAAAAACAAGAGCAACGCATTCTTACAATTTTTATTCCACATTCATTTCTGTGCAACTTGACATGATCATGCAAACATTCCCATTTAGGCGCTGTTTATTTATCATGTCCAAATATCTTTTCAAATATTCTGTGGACTTTAAAATCAGAAGGGTAGAGGAACACAACTGTCTTCCTGAGCTGTTCTTCAGCTGGACTGAAATGACTGTGATTTTCCAAAACACTGCAAATTATGAGCTCAGCAGCTTGAGCCTCTTCCAAGGATGTAGACTGCTTAAAAAAACTTTTCAAGACTAGTGTTTGATATCTGAAAATCAGCATTTTATCTTTGCAGGCTGCATATGCAAAAAAAAAAAAAAAAAAAAAGAAATCAGTTTTAGTTGACTTTCAGTAAGCATTAAACATTTCCAAAACCTCTGTGCCTTGCAGTATATTACAAAGAGCAAAAAAGAAAGGAAAGGTCACAAGCTACATGACTCTTAAAAATCATCTGCTTTAATCATCTTCACTCCACAATCTGTGAACAAAAAGGAATGTTTGTTATGACTCACTTTTATTTTCACTCTTAAAGGGCCAGTTCACCCAAAAATTAAAATTCCGTCAATTTCATTTTCTGATGACTTTGTAGGACTTTCTCTCTTCTATGGAACATAAAAGAGGATATTTTGAAATGTCTCAGTTTTTTTTTTCTCTTTTTTTCTAATTGGGTTCAGTTTTGTTGTGGCAATTCATTGGCATAAGTTTCATTTTTGGGTGATCTACCTATACAAGTATCTGAGATCAGTTTACTGTGTTACCTTGACAACACGAGTCTCTCGAGTGCGCACGCGCAGCTTGTTGACCTGAGATTCGGCCATATCTGCCCTCTCCTCGGCCTCTTCCAGCTCATTCTGGATCTTCTTGAACCGAGTCATATTGCAGTTGACCTGCTCCTCCTGCCATACAATGAGATACAATGCTCTGTAATCTTTAAAAAATGGACAATGTCATATTGTTTGACAGGTCACATGATGAACAAAGTAAAATATTGTGTTACTGTCCAACACAGTACCATAATTTTATGTACTGAAAGAATGAATTACTGAGTTGATATTGCAAGGGAACGGAAAATACGTACGACATCCTCAGCTTGTCTCTTGAAGCTCTTTACTTTTGCCTGTAATTTGTCAATCAGGTCTTGCATTCTCAGGAGATTTTTCCTGTCCTCCTCTGTCTGCACAGAGAACACAAAGTCTTTTAGATGTGCTGGAGATGATGAGGCACACTGTTTTTCTGTTGCGTCTTGTCTCCGTGAGTAATACCTGGTAAGTGAGCTCTTTAATCCTCCTCTCATATTTTCGCAATCCTTTTTGGAACTCCCCACTCCTCTTCTGCTCACACTCCAGCTCTCCCTCTAGCTCCCGCACCTGATGATTGAAATATTCCCACAGATACAGATTACTCCATAAAATATGTTATATTCATGTCTGGAGCAAGTGGACTTTTTTTTTCTTTCTGCTCACCTGAATTTCCATTTTCTGAATCTGTTTCTTTCCTCCCTTGAGAGCAATCTGCTCAGCCTCATCCAGACGCATCTGCAGGTCTTTGATGGTCTGCTCCATGTTCCTCTTCATCCTCTCCAGGTGACTGCTGGTGTCCTGCTCCTTCTTCAGCTCCTCCGCCATCATGGCTGCCTAATGATGGATATGTTTGGTTACAAGTTACAATATAAAACAGCACACTCAAAACAAGTTACAGAGTTGTGCTTTATTGTTGTAATCAGACAAATTGTATGAGATTTTGACATTTTCTGCCCATGCAGTCAGCCATACTGCAGACAGTAGTAACTCACATCAGTTATGGCCTTCTTCCCCTTCTCTTCAGCACTGCAACACTCCTGCAGAGCATCGTCCACTTCCCCAGATAGCATGGACAGGTCACCCTCGAGCTTCTTCTTGTGGTTCAACATTACCGTGTTCTGTAGAGATCAGTGGATTGTAGGTAAAATCATGACGTTTGATTATTGATCATTAGTTTTATTCATTTATCATACCTGAGCATGCAGCAGGTTCACTCTCTCACTGCACTCCAGAAGCTCGTGCTCAGCGACTTTACGCATGCGGTCTGTTTGTTCCACCATTGCACGAAACTCCTCCAACTCTGCAGTTAGCAGGGTGTTTCTCCTTTCTGTCACTGCCACTTGCTCCTTTAGGTCCTCACACTGATGTACATACTCATCTAACTCTATCTGCAGTTCCTGAGAAGACAACAATTGCAGTTGACATTTGAATTTTTACACACTTAAATGTATGTTATACAGATTAGAAGGGATGCACCAATATAAAGATTCTGGCCAAAACAGATAAGATGGTAATTATTTTTGTTGAATTTTTGAGTGAATTAAAAATAAATCTTAAAAAACTAAGTGCTTTAGGTATCACAACATTATAAAAAATGGATATTCATTTTGAGATTTGCTAAAGATTACATTTAACAGTTTTATTAAAGTATTAAAGCTTTAAATATTAATTTAAGGTAATCCAAATGTAAAAATAGGGTATTGAGCACAATCAATTATACAATATCAACGAATACGATAAAAAAAATCGTAATATTGTGCATCCCTAGAGATTATTTAAAGTTGTAGTTAAAGATTACTCTGTTTCTAAAAAGTTGATTGTCTTTTTAAATCTGCATATTGCTACAACCAGCCCTGCCATCTCACCTTGATTTGAAGCTGTAGGTTGCGCACCATTTTTTGGGACTCCACAGCCTGTCTGTTTGCGTGGTTCAGATGGATCTCCATCTCATTCATATCTCCTTCCATCTTTTTCTTCACCCTGATTGCCTCATTACGGGCCCTGGTTTCTGCTTCCAGAGTGGTCTGCATGGTGTCCAGAATCCGCTGATGGTTTCGACTGCATAGGTAAATAGTCACGTGTTTTAATTATATAGTGATATTTTAATAGTTTAATTTTTTTGATAGATATAAAAGAGTCCCTTACCGCAGATTGTCAATCTCTTCATCCCTCTCTGCAAGTTTCTTTTCAACCTCAGTCCTGGTCTGGCTGAGTTCCAGCTGGATGCGTATGGTTTTACTCTCCTCGTGCTCCAGAGTGCCCTGAGTCACACAGGGTTAGCAACACATTAGCTTTTCACCGAAGTACATCATTATAAATGTCTGGTATCTCAGGAAATATTCATCACCTCAGCTTCCTCCAGCGCTGCTTGAATGTTACTCTTCTCATGGTCCAAAACCTTCTCCATCTGTTCAAGCTCATGGACAGTCTTGTTGCCTTGACTAATCTGATCAGTCAAGTCAGTGATTTCCTCTGCAAAACAAAGGTCAGGTAAGGCTCATTTTGAAAAACATTCTGAACCAAAATATAACCTCTCTTGATTAATATAAATGTATGCAATTTCACAGATATATTTTTTTCCTAAAGTCTATGTACAGTCTTTGTACCCTGCAGGTTCTTGTTCTCCCTTTTGATGGTCTCCAGCTGGTCAAGGGCTTCTTCATAGGAGTTTTTGAGTTTAAAGAGCTCTGTGCTGAGACTTCGGGACTCTTTCTGAGAGCCTTCCAGCTCGGCCTGTGTCTCCTCAAACTTCTGCCTCCACTCAGACAGCACCTGGACATAATAATAATAATAATAATAATAAAAATAGGTGGTAGTAGAAAATGAATAAGAACAGTCTGTACCTCTGGTTAAATTAAATATTTAAATGTACTTTTTTGTCCTGACCTTATCAAAATTGCGTTGCTTTTTGTCCAGTGCAACAGCCACAGCATTAGAGCGTTCCAGGTCAACCATCAAGTCTTCAATCTCAGTCTGCAGACGGTGCTTGGTCTTTTCCAGCGAGGCACATTTGGCATTGGAAGCTTCCACTGCCTCCTCAGAACTCTGGAGCCGTGCAACCAGCTTCTTCCTGAAGACACATAAATCAGCTTTTTGATAAGTGAACAAGACCCTATATTACATTGGCTGATGAGAGAGTGGTCTCTTACTTGGCATCCTCTAGTTCATCTGTCCTCTGAATGGCATCAGTCTCATACTTTGTCCTCCACTGTGCAATCTCCGCATTGGCTTTAGACAGAGCACGCTGCAACTCGGATTTGGCCTCCTGCTCCTCCTCAAACTGCTCTCGCAAGAGCTCACAATCATGCCTGGATGACTGTACCGCATGAGCTAAACTGCTCTTTGCCTGTTACAAGGACAGAAACACAATATAATATTAAATGTGATTCACTTGAGATGAAAATATTGAATATATAAACACTACCGTTGAAACGTTTGGGGTCATAAAAGAAGTCTCTTATGCTCTCCAAAGCTGCATTTATTTGATCAAATACAGTAAAAACAGTAATATTGTGAAATAATAATAATAATTTAAACTAAAAAATGTGATGGCTAAACTGAATTTTCAGCAGCTATTACTCCAGTCTTTAGTGTCACTTTTGAGCAATTAAATGCATCCTTGCTGAATAAAAGTATTAATTTCTTTCCAAAATAAAATGATCCCAAACTTTTGAATGGTAGGGTAGATTTTTTTCAACGCCTTACCTCTCTGCCACAATAATGTAATGCTTCATATCTTTCTTCAGCAAACATTGATATGCGATTAATTGTGGTTAGAAATTGTAATTGACTGACTGCCCTAATAGTTATGGCACAATGCATCCAATGTATCTAAAATTAGGCTCACTTTGCATTCTTCTTCTAGCTGTTTCTTCATCTCCTCCATGGTCTGGGTGAGAGCACTCTTTGTTCGCTGCAGTTGCATGACCAGAACCTCTCTCTCTTCCAGTCTGCGGCTGACCTCGGCTGATAATTGTAAGAGTGAAAAGAGGGAAGATCTGGGAAGATACTTTACCAAGTGCCAGTTACTTTGTTCTTAAATGATTTGATCAGTTGTTTCTAAGAAAAAATGTGAATCATATTTTCTATAGGAGACTTCCAATCATAATGTATAATTTATTTCCAGCTGCTGATCTTTATTCCTTTTCAAAGTGTAGGACACTGACCACTTTCTGTCTGAGCCCGTGCTTTCTGAGAGGTGACATCCATTAGCTGCCTCTGGAGTTCCTCCACCTTGGTTTTAGACTCGTTCAGCTGGTCCTCGTACATCCTGCACATTTTCTCTGTTGTGGCCTGCAAACATCAGTCTCTTTGTTAATTCTCTCACAGTTCATTTGGTACTGTATATATAATAACAATAAATAAAGTATTTTTCAACCCAATTCATGTTTACTCTATATGTTTTAACCATAAACTCTATGAATAGCAACATAACGGCATTATGAATCTCAGAAACCATGTTAAGTACATTTAGATGTTTTACTTTGGCTCTGGAGAGATCTTCAAGGTTAGACGCCAAATCTTCAGACTCCATTCTGGCTTCTGCTTTTTCCTTTTCCAGCCTCTGTTTGACCCTCTGCAGGTTGTCCAGTTGCTCCCCCATCTCATCCACAGTGTCCGCATGCTTTCTCCGTAGCATGGCCATGGTGGTTTCATGATGCAGAGAGGCTTCTTCCAGATCTCTTCGCATCTTTAAAAAGTCAGCCTCTCGCTTCTTGTTCATCTCGATCTGGGCAGCGGTAGCTCCTCCTGCTTCCTCCAGACGTTCACTCAGCTCTTCCAGTTCCCTTGAAACATCACTGCGTTGTTTGT
The DNA here is from genome assembly GCA_030578275.1 of Meda fulgida. NCBI lineage: Eukaryota > Metazoa > Chordata > Actinopteri > Cypriniformes > Leuciscidae > Meda > Meda fulgida. The sequence goes on along the minus strand of CM060638.1, from coordinate 14,063,530 downwards.
CCGACTTTATTCGAGCTGCTCTTTCAGCCTCAAGTTCCTCCTCAAGCTCTTCTATACGGGTCTGTAAACAGTTTACCATAATAATGTTAGTTTAATAACTCATTATGCAAACACGTAATGTTCGGTCAGTAGCCAAATAATTACTTTACCTGTAATTCTTTTATTTTCTTCTGTAGTTGAATAACCAAGGCTTGCTCCTCTTCAATCTGTGCACCTATCTGAACCATTTCGAGGTCTTTCCTACAGAAAAGACAAAGTACAGATTTCATTAGAGAACATAATCTTATAGCATTTTTGTAGCACAGTACTTCCATTTAACATAACAACGACTGTGTAATGCTTATAAAATCTCACTTCTTTAGTCTGTCCTCTAGCTGCTGTTTGTTGTTCTCCAAATCCATGGATGACTCCATGGAAAGCTTCAGATCGCCCTCAAGCTTTCGCTTCACTCGCTCCAGATCCATACGCACTTTCTTCTCTTGCTCCAAAGAGCCCTCTAACTGTTCCAGTTAATAAATAATAATAAACAATGAAATCTAAGAAATGTATTACTCAACCATTGTGCTAGGTTACACTGTCGTTTAGGCTAATAAGCTTTTCATTTCCACTGTGCTGTGAAAAAGCAGTTTCGGATTGCTACAGACTCTGAAGTTTGTCTCATAGGGTCTTACTGAGCCCACTTTATACTCACATCATCCACCTGCTGCTCAAGTTTTATCTTGGCCTTGGACAGCATGTTCACTTTGTTCTCCTCAATCTGCAGGTCTTCCAGAGCCTGCTGATGTGCATCCTGGAGGGCTTTCTTCTCTTTAGTCAGCCTCAGGATGGATTCATCCAATGCAGCCATTTCCTCCACTATGTTTTTCACCTGAGTCAACCAGAGATAACTAGTTAATCAGTGCATTAGGGGAACTAACGTAGACCACATCGCCCCATCCATGAACGTATCAGTGTTACCTTGTTCTCAGTGGCATGTTTTTCCTTCTCCACCTTGGCCAAAGTAATCTCCAGGTCATCCAGGTCTTTTTTCAGCTCAATACACTCATCCTCAAGTTTGCGTTTCTTGGCCAGGATGGTGGCATTAACCTCCTCTTCATCCTCCAGCCTCTCCATCAACTCCTTAATTTTCCCCTCCATCTGGATCTTAGCCTTGATCAGCAGGTTACAGCGGTCTTCAGCATCAGCCAGATTATCCTGCTCCTGGGGTACGAATGTAAAAATGAATTCTTTGCATCTTTCCTTTGACTAGTGTTTGATGCATAAAAGCAAATAAAATATGATCGCTATTAACTATGTGATTCTGAATCATAACTTCTTGTTTCATTGGCATGATCCACTCTTGCACTCACCGCTTGAAGTTGTAAGGAGAGGTCATTTTTCTCTTGCACCAAAGAGATCTGTTTCTCCTCAAACTCCTTCCTCTTCACCTCAGACCTCTCAAGAGCCTCCTTTAGCTTCTGGAACTCCTCCTTCAGCGTAGCCAGCTCCTTCTCTGTAGCTGCGCTCCTCAGCAGGGGTTTGATCTTGAAGAATAGACACATCCATGGCCAGTTCTTGACTGCGTAAAAGGCTCGGATGTTCCACTGAATCACCATCAGAGCTTCCCTGAGTGAAGATAATCAGATGGTGGATCAATGACATACTGTCTATGACTATCCACGGTAAAGAAAAGGAAAAATCGGGTTTAAACACATATGCCAAGTTCTCAGAAATGTACTCTTTATATTCATGTTGGTTTCATATGGTTCTAAAAACTTATATACCATTAAAAAAGAAAAAGTTTCAATATACTGATCCCAAAAATGTCATCTTGTTTAATCATAAAGTAAAATATAACACCTTACATCTAAGTACATGTGACTATACATCTTAATCATTACATATAGATTATTTCAAGGTAAAAAAAAAAAAAAAAACTTTTAACCTTTTAACTTGTATGTTGGGTGCATCACAACCCTTTCTTGAAAAAGTATTTACTGTTTTTCGAATGAAGCTTTTTTCCTTCATTTTCTTGATATCAGGAGAGTTTTACCACCCTGGTAATTTTAACTTTAAGCTAAAAAAAAATGAAAGTGAATTTTATGTCCCCTAATTTTCATCGTAGAGGTGCTGTATTAAAGTCAATGTGTGTATGAGTTGCATGTTAAACATACATATTTTTAAATAAATAGATCCATGACATTTCTTTTTTGCATAATGTCATTGACCCTGGTGCTGGTATATATGGAGTAGTCTAGGAAATATATTTGACTACACAGAACATTGGGTAAATATATTACAAATTTCAATATAAGATACATACTAAGGATGTCCCAGTCAAGTTTTTTGTGCCCCCAAACCGATCCGAGTCAATGAATATTGAGTATTATAGTATAGAGTATTATATATATATATATATATATATATATATATATATATATATATATATATATATATATATAACCCGTATCCATTTTGTAGCCTGCACCTCAAACTCCCTGCCCTTGTTGTTTTAAATTAGCTCAGTATGTCTAGCACCAAAAAGGGCCAGGCTGCCACACGCCATTGTTTTGTGTGTTCTAAATCAGTAATCCCACTGTGATACTGAGCATGCCAAAAGTGTAAATCAATATGGCATTGCTGAAGCGGCAACACAATCAGGAACAGTCAAAGGTCACGCAGACATTGTTGATTATCTAAAGCTGAACCCTTCTGAAGAAACAAGAGGACCTTAATGTCCTGTCACCTGGGATGGGATTTCAGCAGTTTTCAGCTTGCTCCCAGTCATATCCATTCTGGACAAAAGAAGGTTATTTATATTAAAGACCGGAGGGGGCACTCTGGTAAGGAACCGTCATCAACTGGTATGTGCGCTGTTTGCGGGATATATGACCCACCTCCACACCTGCTTTTGTAAATGCCAATGCCACACACACAAAACAAACGGACACACGCCAGACACACGCCACAACATACTCTGCATACACTTCAAACATTCCTCCCATATATTTACAGGCTCATAGGCCTACACACACTCTCAACAGTTTATCGACATGCTTAGAAAGGGCTTAAGGATGCGATATCTGCAATCTGACACCTTCTTCAGTCAGTGAGTAACAGCAAAACTATTTGCGTTTGGCTATTTAGATGCTTTATGACTATTGTCATGGTTTGGACATCCAAATAGCACATACTTCTCTTTCATCATCCTTCTGCGCTCCATTTGCATGAGTTTTCCCCTGCAGAAGGCCTGCAGCAAGGTGAGGATCTTAGACAGACGTTCGTCTCTCATGTCCTCCAGCAGGCCAAGAAGTCCCGCCTTAAAGAAAACCTGAAGGAGGACAGATTCACAGGTCAGTGTAGCCTGGGATGAGTTTTAAGTAACTGAAAATACAGTAGTGGGCATGATAGGAGTGAAAGAGAACAATTTCATGAACCTTGCTGTGGCCAAACTTGTACTGTGTGTGGTCGATATCCAGAGACCCAAGCAACTTTTCTACAGCTTTCCTGCTGTCCACATATGTGTCCTCTGGGATGGCCAAAGGGTTCAGTATACGGTAGCTGGTAAAACATGACGGTTTAGTTAAATATCTTTATTCATCTTTCTACTGGGGTTGTGCACCATTCAAAATTTATTTGGGAATGGCTTTTAAATTGTTACATTTTAATACAAGAAAGTAGAATTTTAGTAGTGAAAATAAAAGAGATATGCATTACTTGTGATAATGCATTACCTGTGTTAAATATTCCTTTAATTACCATTCACTAAAATAATCTTCCTGCTTTTCCAGAATTATCCAGTCTCTTGTGCCCCTAATTACAAGTGTGACAATGAAGAAAAACTCACCGCTGTTTGAACTCTGTATAGAGAATCCGGTTGGGAAATCCCTTTCTGCAAATGCGGATTCCTTCAAGAACACCATTGCAGCGAAGCTGGTGGAGAACCAGAAATGGCTCCATCATCCCTATCAGAAACAAGAACAAAAACTGAAGACTGATGGTGTGTTTACGGTTGGTTTGTGGAAATCTTGTAGCATAACAAATGATTTTATCCTCAACACTGAATTTTTTTTTACCTGGGGTCTTTGACTCATTGGGGATAATGCAGCGCACAAAATGAGGCTGAGTGCTTCTCAAATTAGCCATCAACTTGTTAAGATTCTCCTAGAGTGATATAGAAGGAAAGGTCATTATGCAACATGTTAAGATTTAAACTAATTTTAAATCAGCTCACAGTCTCCATGCTAGTAACTACTGGGTCAGATCTTACCTGTGTCTTTGCATCTGCAGCTGGTGAAAGCTGAGCCAGCACAGACTTAAAGTGATGTTCATGGGTCAGATTACCTAAACATCACTGCAAGTCTTAACTGGCTCACTTTCCAACAACATTTCCAATATCTAACATTTGCAGATTTTTAAAAAAATGAAAAGTTGCTTTTCTGGTGCATTTAGATATAACATAATTTGATATCACACAGTACACCTATAGAAAATACATAATCTCTCTTCCGTGTCTCCTCACTCTTACCCACCTTATGCAGCCGGGACACTGTTTGGAATGAAGCACCTTTCTTCCTCTTCTCTCTGCCCCCTGGCTTTGCTTCTGTACCTGTAACAATACATGTAAAACACCTCAGTACAGTCTGGCCTAGTGGAATCATCTTTTTAATATCAGTTGTATTAATACACACCTGAATCTAAACTGATGAAGTTCTCATAGAGGATTGCCATTAACTTGTTGGACGATCTCTGGAAGATTCCCACCACTGTTTCATTTAGAGGATCTTTGTTTTTGTCAAGCCATCCATTGATGTTGTACGGCACCTGACAACATACATGTATGTGAATTGATATTATATGTTAAGTGAATTATAGTAATCAAGTGATTTATCCTTTGCCACTCTTGAGCTATCACCATTGTGCCATTAAGCTAGGCACTTAACCTCAGCTTGCTCCAGACAATCCCTGTTACTTAAATGGTGCCATTCTATGGTGGCATTGCATACTGTAAATTGCTTAACAAATTCCAATGGCTCCAGTAATGCGGCTTATAAAGAGTCTATTATTGTATGCTATGGTAAATATGTATGTGAATATTATGTTATTTTCACTCACAACTCCAGCGTAATGCACCAGCTCAAAGTGAGTGTCATATTTGCGTTTTTTGTCTGGCCTCGGTTTCAGGAAGTTGGGAGACTTGCCAAGGTGATTATCGTAGAGTTTAGCTTTGAAACTGCTCTCTGTGGCTTTAGGGAACATGCACTCCTCCTCCAGAATAGACAGTATACCCAACGGCTGCAAACAACACAAGAAGGATGTAACAGCTAGACTTGCTTAGTAATATCTTATACAAACTTACACATGCTTTCACAGAGTTGTATGTAATTCTATATCAACCTTCTCAATGAGGTCAATGCAGGCTTGCAGGTCTAATCCAAAGTCTATGAAAGTCCACTCTATGCCCTCGGCCTTGTACTCCTCCTGCTCTAGTATGAACATGTGATGGTTGAAAAACTGTTGCAGTTTCTCATTGGTGAAGTTGATGCACATTTGCTCAAAGTTGTTGAACTGTTCAGGGAAACGGAAGAGAAAGAGTTTTTCAAATAAGGTATAAAAAAAATAGCTTTTAAAAATCAAAATTGTGTCAATCAAATGAAATTTGGAGAAATATGGAATATGGAGAAAATCTATATTTTTACTCAGCCCTAATTTTGTATCTTGTATCTTTAAGATCCACATCTGATGTGCAGACAGTGGTAAGGAGTGATGCAAATATACAAACTGACTTACCTCAAAGATCTCAAAGCCTGCTATGTCCAGCACTCCTATGAAGAACTGACGGGGGATGGCCGTGTATAGGGTTTTATTGATTCTGCTCACCAGCCATTTAAACATGCGGTCATATGTGGCTTTGGCCAAAGCACCAACAGCATAGGTCACCTGTCATGACACAAAAGCACAAATACTCTCACTGCTTGGTGAAATGAAATAGCAGGGATACTAATTCATCATTTCCTGACCAAACTGACCTGTTCAACTGTCTGTCCTTTGACAATGTACTCATTGCCCACTTTCACTCTAGGGTGAAGCAGTCCTTTTATAAGGTCAGCTGAACTGATCCCCATGAGATAGGAGGCTTTGTCTGCACCTGAGTAACAAAATCACAGCGCTTAGCCAAGCCAAGATGCTGACTGAGACGTTGGCCTTGCTTATGACAGAATCCCTCTTACTTTCAGTGCCATCTGCCTCTGCTTGCTCCTCTCTCTGCCGCACTTTGAACTTCATGTTGCCAAAGTGCATGATGGCACCGACTATCTTGTAACAGCCATACTTCTCCTCAGGAGTGAAACCAAGGGTATCCATTGCATGCTAGAGAGGAAGGTAAGCAAGTTGCATTATAGGTGAGTGGTCATTCTGTGTTGATGTGGAATAATTAGCATCTAGGTATCTCTTTTCAGTGACCTCCATCATACACAAGTACTTACATCAGTTGCAAGCAGCTCATCTCCATCGTCCATGTGGTCAACAGTTATAACACCCTGCGAGCAGAAGTGGTAGTCAAAGGGATTTGATGACACCAGCAGCATGTCTGTATAACACATGAAAGAGGTGTGGTTTTTAAGTCACACAGTGCACTGGAGGATGGAATTCTGCTGGCATTTTAACTTTGCTTGATGTATACTTCGACAGCATGGCTACTATTTAAGCTAAATAACTGTTTTTCCTCTGAATACCTAGGAGTTCTGGTTTCCTTTGTGAGAGGATCTGGTAGTAGATGTGGTAGCTTCTCTCTCCAGTTTGCTGAAAAATCACTCTAGATTTTTCCAGAAGATCTAAACAAAAGCGAATGTGAAATGGAACAGGATTTGGAGGAAGAACAATATATATAATCTATTAACAGTATTATTTTTAAAATCAGCTTACAGATGTCAATGTCAGAAGATGCAAGTTTCCCTGTAGGAGCAAAATGGATTCGTATGAATTTACCCTGTGTTAAAGAGAGGGAAAAAAGTAAAACGGAGAACGATACTGAAAGAAAGTGAGATGTTGTGCTCATCTTATGATGTTTACTCACAAAGCGGGATGAGTTGTCATTCCTCAGGGTTTTTGCATTGCCAAAAGCTTCCATAGCTGGGTTGGCCTCAATTATCTGATCCTCTAATGTGCCCTATTTACGTTGAAAACAGAATTGTGTGAGTTTATAATCGAACACTAAAATTATATCTATGAGTAGGACAGAAAAAAACTAATGGAAATGAAAATGAAATATTATCTGTCATGATTGAGGGGAAAATAGATGAAATCAAGAGGGTTTTTTTCTTTAAAAAGACAAAGTGAAAAAGGAGCTTATAATGTTAAAAACAAAAGACAAAATGAGAGTCATTGCAAAAAGGGGAATGGGCAATGTAAAGAGTGGTATAAAAAGGGTTTGTAAAATCATACTGGACCGGGAAAACAAAACTTGGGAAACAAAACTCTGAGGGTCACTCCTCATCAGTTAAAAGGATGTCTGTGAATCCAAAAGGAATAGATAAACATTTAGACGTGATTAAAAATCCCAAAAAACAAGATGTAGAGGGACAAAAGTAAGACTCTCAGGGAGACAAAAACAAGGGATAAGGATGGGTGATGAAAAAAAGAAGCAGAGAAGTTTCTGCCCTTACTCCTTTTTTGCCCCCTGCTTCACCAAGAGCAGCTATAATGGCAAAATACTGAATTACGCGTTTCGTGTTGACAGTTTTGCCAGCACCGGATTCTCCGCTAGGCATGGACAAAATTCATGTGAAATATACATGAAACAAAATTAATCCAAGAAGAAAGATTGAAAAAGAAAAAAGAAAACTCTTCAAAATGACAAAACCCCATTTTTTTATACCGCTTCATGATTAAATAATGAGCAAAAAGGATTTCAGATCATTCTGACCTAATAGTTGTAGAACAGAATGTCGTGGTGGATGGTTACTTACGTGATAAGCATTGACTGGTTTTCACGATCTACAAGGAAAAAAGTTTACTGAGTACATGGTAAAGAATAAAGAACGAAATGTATTATCTTTTGATGAAAGTGCTATTCAGAATCAAAACAATTGCAACATTTAATGCCTGTGTGAAATAGAGATCAAAAGTGAAATATGTTTCAGACCATACTTTTTAGCATGTCATTGTAGGTATTGTCTGCTATGGAATAGATGTGAGGCGGAACATCTGAGCGACGCTTTCCCTTATACGCTGCAACCACTTCAGGAGAATAGACAGGAAGCCATTTATACGGGTTAACTGTCACACAAAACAGCCCTGAATATGTCTGTGGACAGAGAAAAGAACACGCACGAAGACTGAGCAACCCTAAAATGATCCAAAAGCTATGAAGAACATCAAAGATACAGATAACTTGATTCTCGAGTTATTTTTAAAACTCTTTTAGATACAGAGAGCTGTTAAACAGTAAATGATAAAGTCATGTCTCACATAGATCATCCAGAAACTGTAGCGACGGCTGAGGTTGAAGAGAACAGAGGCCTCATTGAGGTGTGTAAGCATGGCCATGTCTTCAATCATGTCAAACTTCGGGGGATTCATCTGCTGAATGTCATCCTCTTTCACTGTTAACAGCTGTCAGTATTAGATTAAAGAATTTAATCACCACCTTGTGATACATTTTCTTTTTCCACTGCAGAATGAATGTAGTCCCTTGAATGACAATTGTATAAACTTCAAATTCTTAACTATTTGCTATAAATACAATACAATATGCACAAAAACATCAGCCCACAGACAACATCAGCATTGGTATCACTGCAAAAAAATGTAATTTCTTTTTCTTTTTTCCCTGTGAAAACACCTCAAACAAATACTTACATTTATTTTTCTTTATCTGTTTTCCCCCTCATTTTTTAAGCATAAGCTTTTTGCTTACAACAAGATATTGTTTTGCCAATGAGGTAAGAAAAATTGTATCTTGTAAGAATGTAGATAAGACACATATAGTGATTCATATTTTTTACAGTGTGGTCACAGAAAAAACACAGTTTAAGCTTCACTGACCATTCCATCTTTGGTCTCCACCATGACTTTGTTTCCATCGGTATCTTTGACCTCCACCTCAATGTAGGCTTCATTCTCATCTGGAATATAAACACGTTTCTTCCCTGCACACAGAAGTATTTGTCACTTCTTAATTGAACTACCAGACTGGTAACATTACAAAGCATATTAGATAAACATCTTATGCATGCAACACCAATTAAACATAATAATATTGTTATTATTTTTTTTACATTAATTTATAATTTATATAATATAAATATATATTGCATTTATTTCAATTTAAAACAAACAAAATTGCGTGTTATGTCAAGATATCTATGCGTTTTCAGATGCACAATACATGCTCATCTTAATGTGTAACTTTCAGAATAGGATAGGATTTCAAATTAATAATTTGAATTTTGATAGGATTCTGCACCAATAATAAATAAATAAATAAAAACTCGTTTTCACATAGGACACAAACAGGACGTCTGACAGTACCATCAAACGCATGGGACTGCGCAGCGAGTTGTTCCAGGTTGGTTTTACGCAGGAATGTGGCCGCATCTCCGAATTCCCTCGATTCCATAAAGCGGGACATGATTAACGCTTCCGGTCCGGACCTGCACTCAAACACCTGCAGAAACTTTGTTAGAAAAAAAAAAGATGTTCTCTTCTTTGTTTTGTTTCACATAGGCATGTGTTGAAAAAAGTCAATCCCTAATCCACAATCTTGGTGAGTATTTGTGTACAAAAACCTCGAATTCTTCAAAACTGTCACATGCAAGGCACGGCGCACTGTCCAAACAGCGCTGTGGAAAGCACATGCATTTGAGTACTGACCTCAGTAATGTTTAAACGGGTTGGCCTCGGAAGAAGTGGCCTGGTCCTCTTTTATTGTTCCCCTCAAGGTCAGAGTTGGGGAGATATGTCAGATATTCCCATGTGCCCGTGTGTGTTCAGTTGCTCATTGGCTGCGCGTCCGTGCGGTCCGTCCCTGCGCAATCACAAAAGGCAAACAGGTTTGACGAACCGTACTGTAGGGGGTTATTTTTAAAACAACATTGTTGTTGCTTGTGATTAATGCGCTGCTGTCCAGAGGTTAAATGCACGACCTCACTCTATTTCTTTAAAGTCTTCAATTATGTTACATGGGCAAAATATGATATCAGTAAAAAAAAAAAAAACCCAAGTGAACTTCCGTCAGGAGGAATTAAATCGGACGGTTTCATTGACAAAACAGTTCAAATGTATTTGTTGTTTTTATATGAGTGTTTTTTTTTTATCACGTTAGTAAAAAAATAATATTTTATATGTAGGCTATAAAGAAGGGGTTTGCAAGACAGACCCTTGGCCTACTCATAAAATTACATTCAAGCTTTATAAAATTAGATTCTTAGAATATAAATTTAATTTTATATGTAGGCTAGGTGAGTTTTAGTTTATTTATATTTGTATTATTTAATGTATATTTTTAATATGATTACATGAACAGCATACCATATTGAATACAACATGGGCCAGCTCAGAGAACTATCGGGGGATTTTTACGAGTAGGCTTAAACTGTGTTATGACAGGATAAAATATGCTATTGAAAGGAATGGGATCAGTCTGTGCCTATAACTTAGGGCTTCCTAAAACTAACTTCTGAGACAAGGATTTTTTAAAAATTGTGTTTCAATGGTGCAGTCCATTTCTGTGAGTGTAGAAGGGTATCTATCTTTGCCTCATTTGACAGACTAGCTGAAAGTCATAGTGGTATGTTCAATATAACACACAGGATCTGCATAACGTTCATACTGATACAATCAGATCCTCCTAAACAAATAGGCGCCTCAGAAGCTGTCGACCTTGAGGAGTAAAGCTGAGATAAGTGTCCTCTAGCAGAATCCAGAGCCCACTATGTAGTCTGAAAATAGAAGAGAATACAACTCCTGTTCCCAATAGCCGGCATTCCGTGCAGAGATAGCCATGCTGTCTGGCATGGGTTTGTGGTTAAAGAGGCGGTGCTCTGCTTTGTTTCCCTTAGAAATTACTGAGAGTGATCAGCCAGTGATTAAACACTGAAAGAGCGTCCACACTATCTTCTCAACCCTATAAATACAGAAAGAGGTGCACAGATGTCACCATTTATGTTTGATTGTTGAAAGTGCTGTTAAACAAAGTTCAAAAGTAAGCATTATTTTTATATTATATTATATTTTTATTCATTTACTTTTTAACTATAGGCCTACATTTATTTTTGTAGTGGCATCAGAAATTAAATCGCAATGAATTAGGCTACTTCACACAGCAATTTGCTTGTTGAGGAAATTGCTTTTTGAAAACAGTTACAAAGCTACGAACAAAAATAGCTAACTATACGGAAGTTGCTTAAGGAGGCAATATGTTTTTATAAATAAAAAATATAAATTTCTTTAATGGTGTAATTTGACATTTTAATCAAAACAATAAGTGCTTTTAAATTTATGAAAAATGGTAGTAACTTAAACCGACCAACTTATACAAAGACTTCTATTAATCGTTTTGCACTATTTACTATGAATTACACAATGGAAAGAGAGAATGAATTATGATGAACCAATTCAATAGAATGTGAATCAGACTTTCCAACGCTACATAGGACAGAGAACCGTTTAAGATGAACTGATTCACTAGAATGAATCAGACTTTCCTCAACACATCAGAGTGTGCTGTTTGTTTTTAGCTCAGTATTGAAATACAGCGATGCAGTGTTTGGTCTCGCTACTCATGGTAAAAAAATAGCTTGTTACTGCAGTAAAAGGTAAGTTACATTGAAAATAATCTACTATCACTACTAAAAATGCAGTTTTAGGTAGTAGTTTTATTTGCTACTTTTACATTTATTAATTTAGAGGACAATTAATGAAGCCTTGTCTAGAAGTATCTTTTAGTTAGTTACTATCCAACATTGTACAATTCATTACCAAAGAAGAGCAACTGAAATGGCACACCTGAACAAAGCTTCCAGGAAGCAGGTTTTGAAGTTCTACACATGGTGAGCAGTGGTTACAGGTTATCAGCTCTCAAACAGTGGCACAAGCCTCTACTACAGAGGCCAAAAGGTCAGGGGTGGAGGGGGGAGGTCACATTCTGTACACCCTCACTCAATGGAGGCAAGGAAAATACTGCCTCTTAATGAATGTTTTCCTCTTGCTAATAAAAAAATGCAGTATCTCCTGATCTTTTAAATCCTATGTGTGATCTATCCACCAGGCGCAGACATGTGAACCAAATCCCAGCTGAGCAGTTCGGCTCCCCCACAATTCTGGATTCTTCATTAGTTTTTCCCGCTGACCTGCCTCTAACAGTGGTGTAAGACCCTGGCACACAGAACCACAGAATCACACTGTGTGTGATTGAGAACGAAGAGAAGGAGAGTTTGGGAAACCCTAGATGCCCTAATCTCAGGATTACCAGCCGGCCCATCCCCACAAATCGGCAGTAATGTAAGCCTATCAGTCTTTTAGCAAGTGACTCAGTGGATGGAGACAACCAGTGCTGTTCTCCCCCATCCTCCAACGCTCGGCCCGTCTGCATTGTGTTAGGTTTCCATTGCACCACCATCCTTCTCACACACACTCAAACGCATAGCCTAGATATGAGCACCCACAGCTGTCTGTCTATTTTAGTCTGGACAGCAGTATATCTCCCCCCCACCCCCCAAGATCCCCTGTAACAATCCCTGACGCCTTCACCAGAACAATAGCCAGCAGCTCACATAAACCTTTTAAACTTAGAAAGCGCTCAGGCTCAAGAATAGCCCAGCCATTCTGGCGCAATCTCCTGCCCCACGGTAAGCCCAGAGAGGACGGGCAGAGTTAGCAAGGCCTTGAGTCAACACTGACTTAAACAATCCATGCCTGATTCAAGTCTATGGACAGATGCTCAAAGTTACATTTTATAAAATAGATAGATTTGACTCTGAATACTGTTAGGATGAACTGCATTTAAAGCCGTTGTAAAATATGCATATATATCCAAACGCACTCACGCACGCACCTACGCACACACACACCTTAATGCGCCAGGTTGCTCTGCCCATATAAGGCTAATGAACTATATTAATTGCTGGAACAATTCTTTCTTCTTCTCATTATTAATAATATAGTTATGATGAGAAGAATGTATTTGTAATATAATTTAATTTATGTATTGAATATTGGTCAAAAAACAATCAGAGTAAAGTCACGGTAATGCTCGGCCTTTCATGGCTTATCACTTTAGAATGTTTAAATGCTATAAATTTACAGTGATTGAAGTGATAAAATGAGATGTGTGTGTGTGTGTGTGTGTGTGTGTGTGTGTGTGTGAGAGAAGAATGGTGACCATGTGCAAACCCTCATACCCTCACTTTATCTCTCCATCTGTCTCATTGTCTCTTAACATTCTCAGCATAAGCTTCCACTATCATATTTAGTATTTAAATAGTACATATAACCGGCAATTAAAATTCCTAGGCCCACTTAAATACACCTGCACATCTCCACCATGGTCTCCTACCATGGGATGATCGAAACCTTGACAGATTGGAATGGGAAGTGGATATGGGTTAATTCAGTCAGTCTCCCATACAGTATTGCTATGTAAAATGTCTCTTAACAAATCAAAAGCCCAGGGATTGATGGAAACATCCACATGGCTGACTCAGAAAACCCATGGGTAATGTGCATATTACTAGCCTAATCCAACACGGCAACTGCTGGAGAACGTACACACAGGAATATATACCCACAATTCCCTTATAGTTGTTTAGAAATGTTTCCATGTATAAACCTTCTGTATAAACTTGATTATATCATTATGTTATTTAAGACACCATGTTTGCATGTTCCGCTATGTCCAACTGGCACATTTTTGGAAAATGAAGAAGTGAGTGGTTGTGAAACAATATTTCCGCCAGTTATCACCTTGCTTGCAATTGTGATCAGGTCAGAGAGATGGTAGTAGCATCATAGTTTAACTATAAGTTCCTATAAGGCTGCTGAAGAATCCTGTCAAGTGTTGTAGCCTATGGCATGAACAGTGTAGTCATAATTAAGTCACAAAGCCCTTTTCCTGATATATGGACATGTTATGTGAGGACCACAGCAATTCACTGGTTCTTTTCAAACTTATTGGGCAATATGAGACAAAGTCAGTGCATGTGTGAATAATTAACCGTTATGGCAGCTTTGCTTTTGAAGCCACACTAGTTTTAGATTTAAGAGGTTATTTCTGGTGCTATGCACTGGTGGAATAGATTAAGAGTGACACAAGAGAGAAGGGGAACCACTGTATCTATAATCACTTTATCTTTCTCCTCTGGCTGCTTTCTTTCTTTCTTTCTTTCTTTCTTTCTTTCTTTCTTTCTTTCTTTCTTTCTTTCTTCCTTCAGGAGCACAATTTAGTTGCTACTGCCATCTATAGGACAACAGATGTAGGCTATGTCTAAGAAGTTACTTAAAAGCTAAGCAATGAATTATTAATGTCCATAACTATTACATATTATGCAATACTGTAATAAACTATATAGGCTAAGTATTAATATATTAAAAATAAATTATAAATGAATTATTTAGGGTAATAAAAATCAATGTTTGTGTCCAAGTCCAACCTCACAAACAATGGGAGGCGAAATGGGTTAATGCAATTATTATTGCATCTTTAGAATAATTGTGAAATAATTTGGGATCTCTTTCGAACATTTTAAGTACTAATATTTCAGACTTTTTATTTATTTATTATTTTTTGACAGATGTGGTAAGTACAAAAATGTGCACAGTTTTATTATGTTAACTTGAGTTGTATAGTTTATTGTCCTGACTAGTATACTAGTGGACTAGTATTTTGAAATGGTCAACGTCAGCTGATTATAGTGGCACGTTGTTGCTCGCAGTAGTAACGTACAAACACGCACTTATTGTTATTGATCTAACTTATCAATACGCGTCATTAAACCTACAGTTAACGGATTTATTTGTTTGTTTATTGTTTAATACTGATGATGGCGGAACGGATCACGAGAGAAGATGCGTTGACACGGGAGGGCTTCAGACATGCGTGTCACATTATGCTTTACGGAGACTCTAGTGCCAAACTCTTCGGGAAAATCCCAATCAAACATATAGTTCTGGTAAGAAAGAGTGCGCTTACTGTGACCTAGCTTGGCTATCTTTTTACCTTTATTTGAAGAGTGCTACTACGACAGGTTCCGAAGCAGGAAGTTTAAAAATAACTTGTAAATCAATGAACGCCGTTGAATTTATTAACCTGAATTGAGATTCATTCAGATGCAGATGCGCTTTGATGGCTTGCTGGGTTTCCCAGGAGGGTGAGTTCATCTTTCTGCACGAAATTAAAAAATAAAACTTTAAATGATTTGTCTTAAGTTGTTTATAAATGCACTGTAATTATTCATGTATTTTGTTTTATAATCTGTAGATTGGTGAACCCGTCTAAGGAGACGCTGGAGGCGGGGCTTAGCAGAGAGCTTCACGAGGAGGTGGGCGTGGCTGTTTCGGTGGGCGTGGACGATCACATATCCTCCTGCTTTTCTCAATCTCCATCCTCCCCTCGGCTCATCACACACTTCTACATTAAGAAGATGGCAGAGCCAGAGCTGAAAGAGATCGAGAGGGCAGCTGTAACTACAGCCACAGACCATGGTTTAGAGGTAAAAGCTCTGTCTATTCTTTTCATGTGCGTGTAAGTTTAGTCACAAAATCTTATTATGCAACTTTCTTGTCTTCTTATTATGCAACTTTCTTGTCTTCTTATTATTCAACTTTCTTGTCTGTCCCCAGGTAATGGGTATGGTCCGAGTCCCACTCTACTTCCTTAAGAATGGAGGTGGTCTCCCCTATTTTCTTTCCCACTCGTTCATCTGTAACTCTCGGGCCCAGCTGCTCTCTGCCCTGCACCACTGTAGGCTGCTGTCCCAGGGGGAGCTGGAGACGGCTGTGAGACAGGCTGAGCAGATGAGACACACACTCAGCGATGATCCACACTGACATTAGTTTACACAGCAGTGCCTTTTCACCCCTGGGCCATTACAGCTACATCACAGTAGCCCAACCCCCCCAAGTGCCGGTCGAAACACCCTCATGTCCTCACTCTACCTTCAGTTCCCGATTCAGCCTTGTACAGCATGTACTCTTCGTAGATATCCTGTGTCTCAAAGATGCAGACCTCCTAACCGTTTATCATAATTTCACTAACAATTCATGACCACAGGATAACTTAATAGGATTGTTATTGTTTGATAATAATCTTTTTGCATACGTCAATAGTCCATGTTCTACAATATTAGAGCATAAATTAAGCAAATTAATGACTCTGAGATGTTGCAATAATTATAGTTCAAAAAATGTCATTTGTTTTTGATAATGTACATATGTAAATGTATTTATTATTTATTCGTAGTTGCTTTAGAGAGATGATTATGGCAGTGAAGCCATACTTTTTGATGAATTCCTATCAGATTGGTTTATGAGATTAATATATTTGCAAGAGAAATGGTGCATGCTAGTTAGACTAATAAACAGCAGATGACATGTAAGGCTTGTGTCTTTTCCAAATTTGTATCAAAGCTGAGGTTTTAATCACATCACCCTTGCAGTACTTAGAATGGCCACAGAATCGTGCCAGCAGGCTGGCTTATTTGAAACTTTTTTGAGCAAGTCTTTTTCTCTGGTTGTAGGATAAAGCTGCAGTGTGTAATTGTACAAATAATAAAAAATTAAACACTCTTATCTGCCATTGGTTAGCAAACAGACAGTCTCATATTACTGTTTGCACAATGCTGCAGACTCAAACAAACAGCAATGTTTTAATAGAGGTACAGTGTTTACATTTTTTTTCTTTTTTTTTACTAATGACTTGTTGTTTTACATAACCTTTAAATTAGTGTTTAAACATTACCCATCAATAATTAAATGAGAGTGCAGTAGTTTTCATTTTAGCTTCCCCTTTTTTAAGTAGGAAAATATTCTGCTGAATTCATGGCTTTCAGAATTCTTGTAATCTTTTAGTCAGAAACTCCATTATTCAGAGTTCTTTGTTAACTGACTCATGTGATGGATGCATTTCCAGTAATTCACTGTTCTATAAAATGATTACGTTAAGATGTGGCAATTTCTTGTTACATGAAACTTTTTCTGCCTGTTTTTTATTTATTTATTTTATTCTAAATATATACCATGCTATATTATTCTGGAAAAATCTAACTTCAAGAGAGTCTTCATTTACGATTAGGCCTAAGTGGTCTAAAAGTGTGAAAGTGTTTCTATTTCCCATTTTTCCCATTTAATTTTATTTCCCCATTTTAATATTTATTGCAAATTATATTATCAGCATCAGAATTGGAGTGAAAGTTGAAATGAAAATTAGTGTCCACAAGTTTGTGTGAAACCTGATGTTCATGTTCTCCAGTAGGGTTATTTGAGATGATTCAAAGATGATCTTGAGATTCAAGGCAGCAAGAACACCTGACCCATCTGAATAAAGTCACATGCTGCAAATTTGCTTACATTTTAATTTGAAATATTCCCTATTCATTGAGGGTTTTTTTGTTTACATTTTTTTCAAATAAGCCTCTTTATTTCCAAGTTAAAAAATTATTTAGAATCTCGGATTTTCAGTGTGATCTAAGACTTTTGATCCCTACTCTATGATCAATACACACGTCTGTGTGTGTCATTGCCACGTTCTGCAGTCCATCAGCATCTCTGAACCGGAGCTTTGTTGATGTGTTCATCAGACCACTGCAGGTGAAATCAGCTTTGTTATCACCACTCGCCGTTCATTTGCATCGCTGCATGTGCAGTTTTGAGCATGCGAGGCTATGAGTACGTGTTCGAAACCAGAGACATGAAGTAGGTCAAAGCTGTGAGGACTGACTGACCAAGTGGAAACTGAACTGTCCCTAGGGAGGACGGGCCGGGGTAGTACGGGTTGATGCGGGAAGAGGGGAAATTGTAGAAACAATCGTGTCAGAGGCAGCGCCGACGATGTTGAACTGCATATATGGTTGTTACCTGCCGGGCCCTGTAAGTCGCTTCTCGTATTACACAAATCTGACAACCCGTTATAATGTTCACGTCACATGGCTTCCCCCCAGCCACCCTCACAGTGGAGTCACCTTTCCAAGCACTCATGGGTGGGGTGATGGTTCCCGTAGACCATTCGTTTGCCTCAAGGGAGCTGGAGCATGTGCAACAATTCTTATATTACATCCATGAGTTTACAAGTCCTTCTTGACCAACTGCACACAGCATCACACATTCATATTGTTTATTATGCTCACTGAACGCATGCATTTTTGTGTTGTGAGTGCGCTCTGTTTAATATTAGTGGTGCTGCACTGAATTTCTCTTTAGGGATCAATATCATCAATCTTTTTATATCTAGTGAGATTGGGCCGCACTGCAGCTGCAGATGTTTCTCTCAGCTGTGTGTGTTTCTGTCTGGTTGTATGTGTAATATTGTCTGTCTGTCTGTGTGTGTTTGTGTGTGTATGTTTCACATTATAGGATTTAGGGGGCTTTATTTCCCTTTATTTGTCACATCCTGAGGATTTTATAGTGAGAGAAAGAGAGCGAACACGTTCTTAACCCGAGAGAGGAAGGAAACAAGCACAGGAAAGATGGGGGAGGTGAAGGGGTTGAACTTCTCTTTGCGCACTCTTAAAAAAAAGTTCAATCAATTGCTACCATGGGGTTCTTGACTCAATTTTAAAGAACTGTTTATGCGAAAAATTCAGTTTTTATTCTTCTGGTGATAAAAGTATGTTCACAAGCTGTTCATGAAATGTATTATAAATAAGTTAAAACTAAATTAATTAATTAAAACTAAATCCATTAAATGATCTTATGGGAACCCCTAAAATAATCCATATGATGCACCTGACCGAACCCTTTAACCTTTTCTTCTAAGAGTACCTATCAGAACAGGAGTATTCGATTATTTATTAAATTAAATATTTATTATATGTTAAAACACAAAATGTAAATGATTACATTTACATTGATCTCTCATTTGAGACGTTAAATGGCAATTCTTTCTTTCTTTCTTTCTTTCTTTCTTTCTTTCTTTCTTTCTCTGTCTGTAGATATATATTTTTAAATGCCTCAATGTTTTTTGTTGGCCACAATGAAAGTCAATGGTAACCAAAACTGTTTTGTTACAAGCATTCTTCAAAATGCCTACTGTGCTCAGAAGAAGACAGAAAGTCATACATGTAAAAAAAACAGAAGCAGAGAGTACTACACGGGTGCTACAGTGGAGGTAAACATCAAATTATAGCCTACAGTCTGTTGTACTTTACCTTGTCCTTTACCACGTGAGTGCCTTATTTCGTCTACATAAAGAAAGCCATACATTTGGAATGACATGAGGATGAGTAAATCGGAGGGTGGGGGCGGGGGGCTATCCCTTTAAGGTCTTCTCATTTGCATAACTTAAATTGTATTCATGCATATGCAAATGCAGTAGATATTTTTACAGAAAGATTAAAACAAATCATTAAGCCAACCATATTTATGTTTCAACAAATCTATTGTGGCACATTTACAAGTCAAAACCGACGACCCACACTCAACACTTCTCAGGATCCTTAGTGGTTGCTGTGATGAGTAAATTGGCGGTTATGTGGGCACCATTTCCTGTTTGGGGCGAACTCATCTAGAAAAAAAATCGTTATTCATTGCTCTTATTGTATGCATAACAATAATGGAGCTAACGAGCTACATATGTGCACATCCAGACCAGTGCATACTAGATAGGACAGATAAGCCCATAAGCACATGACAGCGCGCGCGTGGGTTCAGCAACAGTAGCGTTCACACAGAACGTGTTGCATTTAAAAACGAGACGTTTTCAAAAGTATAACTTCGACGCGGCGTAACGGTAAACGGTCCTGCTATGTAAACGCTGCATGTTTACAAAATAAAACAAATACACATTGCGGTGGAGCGGGAAAAAAAACATTCTTTGTAATCCGGCCATTACAGTCGCAGCAGCAGGTGTAGGCCTATTTGTGTGTGCACGCGTTGGCCATTGTTTGTTTATCACCCAGCAATAGCTCTTACCCATTCAATCCCTTTTGGATTGGCATTAGCATCAGTTTTATAGTTCATCTGCAAGATCATTAAATAGATTCATGACTGTACATTAATCCTGAACGTGTGTGTGCAGAGAAAGGGGGGCTGGTTGTCCCCGAGCACAATGCAAGGTCATACGAGAAGCATTTCATGGCCACAGAGAGGGGGAATATTAGGAATGAGAGATGGAACAAAACGGGAGGGGGAAGTCTAAGAGAACAAGACAGCATATTCATATCCATCCCTGTATTTATAGTAAGCCTGCGGGGAGGGGGCGAGGAGGGCGTGGCCTCGGTTATGACATTCTCTCTGATTGCCGGAGAGCGGAGGAGAGAGAGAGAGAGAGAGAGAGAGAGAGAGAGAGAGAGAGAGAGAGAGAGAGAGAGAGAGAGAGAGAGAGAGAGAGAGAGAGAGAGAGAGAGAGAGAGAGAGAGAGAGAGAGAGAGAGGCTGTGTTTCAATATGCATGCATGTGTGTGAACCAAAGAAGGGAGCTGTTTTTCAGCATGCGTGCTTTTGTGCGCGCGCGCGCATCCACCTTATTTTGAATGCACCCCTGAGAGAGAGAGGGTCATGTGTGTAGAATGTGTCAGAGGGGGTGAAACCAAGCTGGCTGCATGAAATCTGTGTGACTCAAACACAGTGTTCTGTGCGTTCAGCGAGAGACAGACCCTTGGAGAATGAGGTAAGACTGGGCTTTCTTTATTATTTATGACTGTACATTCACTGTGTATTCCTCTCAGCATGACCGGTTGTATGTTTATGTGTTCGCCCTCCATCTCCTCACACACGCAGTGGAGGCTCACTGACATGTTTGTGTGTGTATGACAGCGAGCATTTCTTAGTTGCATGCATTGTCTCTCATAGGATGAGAGTGTGTGCGTGTTTTTGGTAGATCCGCCTAACGCGTCCACACACAGACGGCTATTCGTGCTTTTGCATATATGTCTGATCGTGCGCATGAATGCCACACATCGAGAGAAAGACACTAACTGACACGCGCTGCTTCCTATTTCAGGGTGTCTCGGTTGCATTGATTGTTATCAGGCAGTCCGTCTCACCTCTTTTCTTCAGTCTTCAACTTCACCACCTCCCCTCTCACCTACTCTACCTCTGTGGTGTTGTTATTTGGCTGATAGTTTCCCTGTGCCTCTCTTTCTCTTCCTCTTCCTCTTGCTCAATCTTCTGCCTTTTATTTTCACACTTCAAATCACCCTTAAAGAGACAGTACACCTTGAAATGAAAATTCTGTCTTTGTTTAGTCACCCTCATGTTGTTCCAAACCTGTATGGCGTGCCTTTCTTTTGTCAAACATGCAAGGAGATGTTTGGCAGAGGGTTCATGCTGCCCTTTTCCATACAATGAAATTAAATCATGACTAGGAGTTTTAAGGCATCAATCACTATAAAAGTATAATAAAAGTAGTGCATATGACTTGTGCACTAAATTCCAAGTCATCTGAGCTCATACTATAGCTTAATGTGAGGAATAAACCAACATTTATTGTGCTCTTTGAATAAAATCTTCTCCGCTATCCTCGCTCTCAAATCTCAGTTATGGAATTTAAATATTCAAATATTAAATGCATAAACATTTTCAAATCATATAGTCATATTCAAATTTGGCATGTCACGACTGGTTACAAGACAAACAAGATCCAGTTACATTTTGCATCACTGGTGTCAAACCTGAATGAAATTTAAAAGGATAATTCACCTCGAAATGAAACTTCTGTTATCATCTGTTCACCCTCATGTCATTCAAATCCGAATGGCTTACTTTCTTCTGCAGAACACAAAAGAAGTTGGGGAAGAATGGGGACGAAAACAACTCTGGATTGTATGGCCATAAAAAAAGTGATTTTTCAAATGATCTTCTTTTGTGTTCCATGGAAGAAAGTCATGCAGGTTTGAAATGACATGCGGGTGTTGTGAGAGCTAAATAATGACTTAAATTTCTCTGTTTCTCACGGTACAGTATGGCTTAGAGACTTGAAAGATACATGAGTCATGGGCCACGTTTATAGTGCTTTTTGCCATTTTTTTTTTAGCTTGACAGACTGGTTATCATTTACTTTCTTTTCATGAAAACGAGAAGTATCATAATTCTGATATACTTCTCCTTTTGTGCATCATGGATTAAAGAAAATCATATAGGTTCAGAACAATGAGAGGATGAGTTAATTTTGGGGTGAACTAACCGTTTAAATGCAGATATGTAGCAGTTGGGATAGATGCTCCCTAGAAAGGTGGATTGAAAGATAGATGGATGAGTCTTCAGAGGCAAAACTTGGCAGATAAGCAGGGATGAAACGCAGGAGGAGGCGAGATGAGTTCCTTGCACGTCACGATGTCAGATTCAGGGGAAGTGCAGGAAAGAATACAGTGACTCCAGCTTCTTAATATGGGATCAGCGTGTGTGAGAGAGTGTGTCCGTGTGTGTTTTCATGTACACATGCTGAAAAGGAGCAACAGTGCAGAAAGGGAATCGTGATTGTCAGATAAGCAGTCTCATATGAGCATGATCTCTCAGCTCCTACATTTACTGCTCTGAGCTGTCCCTCAAAGCTCTGCTATCTATCCATCCTGTCCAGAAGATATTTCTCAGAAGTTGCTCTTTCATATCTCAAGCGATTTATGGGAAATGAGACAATATGACGATATTGCTGTTTTTATTGTATTTTTGATCAAGTAAATGCTGCTTTGGTGAGCATAAAATAATTCTTTCAAAAACTATAAATAATCTTACCGACCACACACTTTTGAACGGTAGTGTATGAGCTGAGACATTAGCTACTGTATGTTTCCATCCGAAGTGTGATAACTTATGCACAAATTTGGAATATTGCATAAACCAATTGCGAATAAAGCAGAGTTTTCTTCCCACGTGTTCAGGAGAACAAAGTTGTCACTTCCTGGGACATTGGTGCAAAATATCTGTATTAAAAATAGAAGTTTGAGATGCGATTGGTCCAGTTATCCAATCACATCCACTGTTGAGTTAAGTGTTTCCATCATAGTTTATGTGCATGTCTTCTTATTATATATATAAAAAAAATATGCGCCTTATTTGAGCACATACATTTTTATGCGCATTTTTGTGTTTCCATCCAGGTTTTTTTATATGATATCCCAAAATGTGCATAAAAATAGGTGGATGGAAACAGCTATTTTTGAGATCTCTTCTGAGTGAGATTACTGGACCTTTTCCTCAGGAGAAAAATGGGAGACTTAATCGCATTGCTGACTAGGAGAAACCATTGAGATTATACAAATCTCATTTGTGATATTTCATTCCTATGGGCAGCAATCAGAGCAAGGCATATCTTAATCAACTTAGTCTTAGGCCATATTTGCTAATTGCCTATCCAGAAATGCACTTAATCATAGTCAGTCCACAACATGTATGTTCAGAATAATGCTTACTTTATTGGTGCATTTGTGATTTCAGTTACTTGTAGATAATGAACATTTATAAAGTCTGTAGACAGACACACATTTGTAGCTTCAAGAGATCACGAGTGTCAGGACTAACTGTGTCACGGATGTGGTTTGCATTATCACTGGTCACATCACATGAGTTTCTGTGTTGGTATGATGTTGTGGTTTACTGTTGTGTAATAAGACAAGTTGGTTTGTTTCCATTTTAAGTGGTGTTTAATGTTATGGATATGTTGCACTTTATAGTGTGACTTGAGTGTTGTGTTGGCATATTGTCAGAAAAGAGTTGTGTGTTTTAGCTGTTTGTTTTGTATGTCCTCTACCGTTCGAGCATGGATGCATTAAATTGATTTATTTGTGATTAAATAAATGCAGCCTTGCTGAGCATGAGAGACTTCTTTCAAAAACATGAAATAATCTTTCCGACCACAAACGTTTGAAAGATATGTGCACTTCTACAGCTTGTGAGCTTAATGTTATTTAAAGGGATAGTTCACCCAAAATCATTTAGTTGTCTTTCTCTCTCAACAACATGTTTTTTCCGCCTTGGAAGACAAAATGAGATGCAGAATGTAGAAGCTGTCCTCAGGCTCCAAATAAAAAACAAACAAGGACCATAAAACTAGTCCATACAACTCATATTCTATTAGCAAAGTATTTTAAAGCCATACTAAAGCTTTGTGTGAGCTGTCTTTCTGTCAAGGCAAATTTTTTACCTTGAAAATCATATTTTACAGCCATGGTTACCATTTACAAAAAAGTGCAGCTTAGACATTCAGCTAATTATCTTCTTTTGTGTTATATACCAGTACATACCTGATATTTCATATTTGGGTAAGCTATCCCTTTAAATATATTTTTTATGATGCATTACATTCAGCCTTTAATATTTGTGCCTTTGTCTGTGTGGGTGGAGCATCACTCCATGGCAATGAGAGAACACAGCGGTGTATGTGTGTGTGTTTGCTGGGTCCCTGTGGTGCTCTGCTCTGAGAGATAAGACCAGAGCTCAGCTTCTTACCAGCCTCCACTGGGACCGTAAAACAGGATTGATCCCATGGATCTCCAATTCCCCTCAGTTTCTTTGACTCAAGTCAATATAGTAGACAGATCAAGTTTAAACGGGCACATTCACTCAGTCAGGACACCGAAGTGGTTTCACACAGGCATTCCACTGCTGGATCAATATATATATGCTTGCTTATGTGTAGCTGGCAGATTTCAGGGGGGACCACAGCACACAACCTGAACCGGCCCTGCTTATTTGTAAATTGCTAAATGCGTTATGCAATCCGATGACTGAACACCATGGTTTATATAAATATATATACAGTACATATATACAGATACAGGTCCTTCTCAAAAAATTAGCATGTTGTGATAAAGTTCATTATTTTCCATAATGTAATGATAAAAATTAAACTTTCATATATTTTAGATTCATTGCACACCAACTGAAATATTTCAGGTATTTTATTGTTTTAATACTGATGATTTTGGCATACAGCTCATGAAAACCCAAAATTCCTGTCACAAAAAATTAGCATATTTCATCCAACCAATAAAAATAAGTGTTTTTAATACAAAAAAAGTCAACCTTCAAATAATTATGTTCAGTTATGCACTCAATACTTGGTCGGGAATCCTTTTGCAGAAATGACTGCTTCAATGCGGCGTGGCATGGAGGCAATCAGCCTGTGGCACTGCTGAGGTGTTATGGAGGCCCAGGATGCTTCGATAGCGGCCTTAAGCTCATCCAGAGTGTTGGGTCTTGCGTCTCTCAACTTTCTCTTCACAATATCCCACAGATTCTCTATGGGGTTCAGGTCAGGAGAGTTGGCAGGCCAATTGAGCACAGTAATACCATGGTCAGTAAACCATTTACCAGTGGTTCTGGCACTGTGAGCAGGTGCCAGGTCGTGCTGAAAAATGAAATCTTCATCTCCATAAAGCTTTTCAGCAGGTGGAAGCATGAAGTGCTCCAAAATCTCCTGATAGCTAGCTGCATTGACCCTGCCCTTGATAAAACACAGTGGACCAACACCAGAAGCTGACATGGCACCCCAGACCATCACTGACTGTGGGTACTTGACACTGGACTTCAGGCATTTTGGCATTTCCTTCTCCCCAGTCTTCCTCCAGACTCTGGCACCTTGATTTCCAAATGACATGCAACCACTGAGCAACAGTCCAGTGCTGCTTCTCTGTAGCCCAGGTCAGGCGCTTCTGCCGCTGTTTCTGGTTCAAAAGTGGCTTGACCTGGGGAATGCGGCACCTGTAGCCCATTTCCTGCACACGCCTGTGCACGGTGGCTGTGGATGTTTCTACTCCAGACTCAGTCCACTGCTTCCGCAGGTCCCCCAAAGTCTGGGATCGGTCCTTCTCCACAATCTTCCTCAGGGTCCGGTCACCTCTTCTCGTTGTGCAGCGTTTTTTGCCACACTTTTTCCTTCCCATAGACTTCCCACTGAGGTGCCTTGATACAGCACTCTGGGAACAGCCTATTTGTGTCTTACCCTCTTGCTTGAGGGTGTCAATGATGGCCTTCTGGACAGCAGTCAGGTCTGCAGTCTTACCCATGATTGCGGTTTTGAGTAATGAAACAGGCTGGGAGTTTTTGAAAGCCTCAGGAATCTTTTGCAGGTGTTTAGAGTTAATTAGTTGATTCAGATGATTAGGTTAATAGCTCTTTTAGAGAACCTTTTCATGATATGCTAATTTTTTGAGACAGGAATTTTGGATTTTCATGAGCTGTATGCCAAAATCATCAGTATTAAAACAATAAAAGACCTGAAATATTTTAGTTGGTGTGCAATGAATCTAAAACATATGAAAGTTTAATTTTTATCATTACATTATGGAAAATAATGAACTTTATCACAATATGCTAATTTTTTGAGAAGGACCTGTATGTAAAAATACCTGGTTTATGATAAAACGGTATCGGTATTTATCAACAGTACACCATTGTCGGTAACGATATAAAAATGTTCGATATAGCGCTCGATATTTTCATTAAAATGCGTGTGCATCTCCTGTAGAACTTAAACAACCTATCAGATCTTTTGATAAATCAGCGTGCTACCATTGACAAGCAAACAACCAATAAGATCTAAACAACCAGGTTGCGTTGCTCTCATGTTCGGTTGTGTCACTCCATCGACATCCCAATATCTCTTACAGTTTTAGAGGTTTGTATTACAGATGTTAATCTACCTCAAAGTTTGCCTTGAATGTTCTACGTTTACACCTTTACATTGCACACATTTTGTTACATTTTAAGTTCAAGAGTTTCTTTAACATTTAGTTTTTAATCTTAATTTAAGAGATAAAGAAGATATATTTGTTTACATGTTATTTTTGTTTTTGACCGCTAAAACTAATATACTTTGTTGTTTGCTTTAATAATGTGGATAAAAAAACAGCGCTTTAAATTCAACCTTTTTTACTTATCTTTAAAAAAAAAAGGTTATAAAAATTGTCAATAATTTTCGATACCGAACGATATGAAACATTGTATCGTGATACATGTTTTAGCTATATTGCACAGCCATATATATACGTCAGATTACGTCAGATTAGAGTTTATTATTTAAAATGCTTCAACCTTTCTCTGCAAAACAGAGAAACCACTGCCAAGAGTATACATCAAAAAAGCACTGACATGTGCTGGCATACACTAATTCAATAGAATTCAACCCCATTGTGCACAAATCCGATTCAACTCTTGTGAATCAATAATAGCATTATCATAATGAAGTCTCTGCTGAGCTCTGATTGGCTGATTTAGGCTTTTGACCTCTAAACACTGAGATGGAGGAAGTGAAGAGCAGAATGTCATGACTGCTCAGTGACTGAGAGTACATGTGCTTTTCGCATGCAATCAGTTCAGTTGATGAGGAAATGTTGCCTAAAAATAATGTTTATTTAAATTATGGATAAATTGCAATATTTATTTATTTATGTTTTCCTATTGTTGCATGAAATGATTTGTGCTCATGTGACAGGGTTAAAAAAATTGGTGCGTGATTTAGTTTGAAACAATTTCCGCTTGTAAATTTAACAAATAATTACAAAAAACTAGTAAGTAACAAATTGAATTAAACCTAAAAGAATTTTAGGTTTAATCTAGAATAATTTTTTTGTTTTTGTTTTAAAAAACAAGACTTTTTTCTCTGTTTTATTTACATGTTTTACGTTATATTATTATGTGATTTTTTTTATTATAATGTTCTTTTTTTAATTAGTTAACTAATCAATCAATTATATATTGCATCCAAAGTCCTAAATCTGGGATTTGTAATGAAAAGCTAATAATTTATAAAATTATACAAATATACAATTTTAATAAAAATAATAACAAATAAAATATTTAATCTTTTATCTTGATTGTTTACTTGAATGTTATGTGACCATTATCGACAACAGAGAACTGTGAGCATGCAAATGAAATATTAACTTAAAATCTCAGGGGGTACTTCATTAAACATTTCACGTCAAAGCGATTTGGCTTACAAAAAAGTTTATGAATCCCGGACCTAAAACACGTATGCTATGCGCACCAAAACATTTAAATATATACATTACTCTCTTGAGAAGCCCATATATGAAATATATGTACATTAGCTTACAATGTGCAGAGCATTTCTTTTTGCATTTCCCAGGTTATATTCAAAGAAGAAACCCACATGTACATGTGTGGTGCTCTAAATTCTTAATTCACAGTGCTGGAGCAGCACTCCCCTGGTCTAACTATGACTGTGTGTGTTTGTGCCAAGAACCATGATGACTCAGGTCCCTCCACCCTCTCAAAAGACCAACGGCCATCACTGGCGCAACTCACAGGAACTCCTGCGCAGTTCAGGCTGCCATTCTACAACAAACAACCAGTCACGAAGCTTGTCTAAGACAGAGTCAGAGCTAGGTCAGATCTTTAAAAAAAATATCCTTCCCTTTCTGTGTTTAAGGCCTTTCATTTAAATTATTAGCTCAAGCTTTAGACTAGTGGTTCTCAGGTCAAAAGTGGGTCACAGGTTTGTCTGATTAGATTGCTGACAGCATCGAAGATGCTAAATGCAAATAGTAGAATGCAACTAACCATATGATTGTTCATAGTTATGATAGCAAAATAAACAGGCTTCCTAAAATAGAAATAAACAGTTCCTATATTTTTGGTTGTTGATATCAAAGGCTATATGTCCAACCAGACTCTATTTTTGTTGCAAACTGATCTGTCATTTGGTGGGAGCAGGCAATTTAGGCACGTGCCAACATGGACAGGTTGCATTGTACACAAATAAGTACAATTTTGGTACTGTGTTGGGTTGCCACTTGACATTCATTGTGAAGTACTGTAAAACTGTTGAGAACTTAAGAGGTTGGTTTTTAGAAATAGTAAAATGTGTGGATACTTAACTTAGGATTGACAGGATATCTTCATATGAGAATCTTTCTGAATCACACACACACACTATAGAAGACAAACAGGATGTGGGCAGGTGCATTATTATAACCGTTTTCGTCTTCTGGAAGTGCCCGTGACACGTCATATTGAAGTAACGTTTTTTTTCCTCTTCTGTCTCTCTCTTATCTTGTATTTACTTCCGTGTTCCATTTATGGTTTGTTTCTGTCTTGTACATTTGTCTTTGTCACACCTTCTTACCAAATTGTGTTTCTCTCACTGTCTCTTCCAGGCAAGGACAATCGGATTTAACCACTGTCTCAGGAAACAGAACTAGAAAACTATCAGGCCCTGCAACGTTCTCTGCTCTGAAAATTAATCTTTAAATGCACATGCTCAGTGCTAAGAGAGAATTGCTTTGATTGGAACTCCCTCCGTTTTCACAAACACACACTCACACACAAACATGCACATGCACACAGAGACTTCCCTGTTCCGTTTCTGCTGAGGGCACAGATTGAAAGACTGAAAAGAGTGAAACGATTTATCTTTAGAAAGCCAGTATGAACTTGAAATGTTATTCTATAATGGAAATATAAATCATTTTGCAAAATAAAAACACCAATACGGAATTAGAGTATTTTCTTCGTGAAGAGGAAGGAAATCTGTGCGTGATCATCTCAGACTGTCAGCCACTGTGAACAAGTCAACAGGAGCGCTACACCAGCAAAGGAGACCATGACATCACATGGTAAACTGAGAAAGGAAAAGGGGAGTCTGGCGGAGTATGAGACTCAAATCAAAGGTAAAAGAAATAATTTTGATTCTAGAATATTTAGTAAAGATGTTTGTGCAAATCCTTTAACCGCCATCTATGGCATTGTGTGTGGTGAAAAAAAAACACTGTCAAAAAGTGAATTGGACTGTATAGCCTTTACTTCTCTGTTGGCAAGGCGCTTCATTTTAATTAATTGGAAACAGTCCTGTCCCCCTTCTTTTATACAATGACTGTATGTATGCTGTGTTGTTGGTTGTGTTCATATGTGAATATGTTTGTTATTGATTGTTGTGAGAGAGAAAGAAAAAAAGAAATCAATTTGATCTCATACTCTCTTTCTTTTACTTAGCTAGTACAGACTAATGTACATCTCAAAATGTAATGTGTGTTCTATGTGTGAGATGTAGGCCTGCACTGTGATGTATTTATAGGCAGTATTAGGGATGCTGTCTTCCCTCATCCAATCAGCTCTGAGCCCCAGGCCAGAGCCACTAGTGCCAGGAGATGCAAATTCATCAGTTCATGGTGCTTTTTGTGCTGAAAACCATCCATACATGATCTCTTTCCCTTCTATCTCTTTGTTCAGAGGTGCGGGGTCAGCTATCAGAGCAGCTAAAAATCCTAGACGCGCAGCTGGAGGTCAAGACCCAGCAGCTGCAGGATCTAAGCGAGTACCTGCGCAGACGAGGGGAGATTGAGGCAGAATATGCCCGCTCTCTGGAGAAACTCAGCGAGAAGTTCACAGTGAAGACTAAGAGGTACCCACCCTGCTTTTTGCATTGATGGATGGATGGATTGGTAGATGGAAGTATGGATGGATGATAGGTGGTCAATGGATGGATGGATGGATGATAGGTGGTCGATGGATGGATGATAGGTGGTCGATGGATGGATGGATGATAGGTGGTCGATAGATGGATGGATGGATGGATGGATGGATGGATGGAAAGGTGGGTGGGTGGATGGAAGTACAGTATGGATGGATGATAGTTGGTCGATGGATGGATAGGTGGGTGGGTGGATGGATGGAAGTACAGTATGGATGGATGATAGTTGGTCAATGGATGGATAGGTGGGTGGGTGGATGGATGGAAGTACAGTATGGATGGATGGATAGGTGGGTGGATGGATGGATGGATGGATAAGTGGGTGGATGGATACGTGGGTTTATAAATCAAATATCATCTTGTAAATTGGATTAAAGTAAAGTAATACAGGGTAAGTACAGAGTACATTTTTTTGCGTTTAAAAACATGTGGTGGAATAGAACCCCCCCCCCCCACACACACACACACACACACAAAGTCTCAAGACATGTTTTTAATAGTTAAACTTCTTTTAGCTTGACATGGCTTTATGAACATATGGCTCTCTTGTGCTCACAAGTACAACAGTCAAAGATATCCGTCTAGCCCATGTTTACAGAACGTAATGAAACTAGCACAGAAAATGGATTCTACATGAATGGCTTGGTTATGTTTTTGACATAAACAAGGTCTTCTCTTCCATTGAGATTTTCTAATTCTGCAATGATTTGAATGAACAATGCAGCACAGCTGCATCAAGTAGGTTAAACTGGAAAAACATTAAAACACCAAAATGCAACAACTCTTACATCATCATCCCATCTCGTGTGCCACGAATAAGGCTGCCTGAAGCACACCTATAATTTTAATGCACCGTTTTTGCATTTGAATGTGGATTTTTCTTTTAAATTCAACGAATATTCAAAATTCTAATTTTAATTTGACAGCCCTAATAGTTGAGTGGATAGATGGATAGACAGATAGAGTGGCTTCACACAACAATTTGTTTAAACACATAATTTTATTCATTAACCAAATAAGTGACTGTATTTGTGAGTGAGTCATTGAATCATTCACTCAACCAATTCGTTCAAAAACTCTAATCCATTTAGGAACACCACTACTGTGTTATTGCTCTGAAATGCGCAACTGCTGTGGCTTCGTTCTGAAATATTTTCATTGGCGGAGCAAAAGTACATTAAGTAACTGGCAATATTGTGTCTAAAATGTGAGCTGCTCCATATTAACTGTTTAATTGTTTTTTATTCATGTTTATTTTTTTTATTTTTTTTTTATTTACCTCGTAATTTTGAATCAAACTGGATTACACTTCTCTCTGGTATATCACCAATGCCAGACTTGTAGACTTCTCCAATCATTAGTCTTCATAAAACCAATTTCTTAGAACCAAGTTCCCGGCATACATTTTTCTTTTCCAGGATTCCGTTTCACACTGAAGTACGTCACAATTATGATGAAAAGATCTGTTGCTACTTCTATTAGATTGTGACTTTAACCAACTCTTTCATTGTCTCTGCTCCTTTCTCTCTTTAGGAAGGAGCAGTTGGACCTGTCGGTGGCTCAGTGCTGGTCTGTTCTGCTGACCCAGACCAGGCAGGAGAGTAGAGATCACAGTTCACTGAGTGAGCTCTGCGGGAACACACTCACGCAGCGGCTCTCTCACTGCATAGAGGACACACACCGCCTGGCAAAGCGGGTACAGAATCCCCACCATATTACCAGCTCTGACATCAAATTCCTCCCTCTTTCTCTTCCTCTCTTGTTTACCGACATGAAACACTCCCACACAAAACACAGCCAAAGCATCTTCCTTATTTCACACACCAACTCTTATTCTCTATTTCAGAGCAAGGAGGTGGGACTCCAGATGCAGGATGAGCTCCTGAAAGTCACCACAGAGATGCAGATGGTAGGTCAGAGGCTGTTTTGCTGTGAACATGCTAAATTTACACTGAGCAGCACGCTCTAGTGAACTGAAATAGAGTCCAAATGGCATCAGCTTTGAATAACATTATCTCACTGCGGCCAAAGACAGCATGATTAAACTTGACTAAATACCACATGATGCACATATTTGCTCATGCATTCACGATAGAATGTGTCTGCACGTCTTTCTATAGACCTCATTGCAATTTGGTCCATCCTGTAGCACAAAAAGCCCACATGCCCCCCTGCTTTCCAGAGCTCATTTTTCTCGCTGTGCTTGGGTCAGAGCTGCAAGATCAAGCCCACTGACCCCGGCTGACAGCAGCTGTGTGCTCTCTACCCTCCAGTAGACAAACAGCTTGCCTACCACAAGTGTCTTGGCTCAAGCCTCAGTATTTTTTTTTTGTTTGCGTGTTTGTCTTTTTGCTGTCTTTGCGTATTTATTTTACATTAAAGACATTAAATACCTTCTAAGCTTGATCATAAAAAATCAAAATAGGGATTTATAAGAGTATGTAAAATAGGACATAATTGAGTATGTCACCTTGGCAAGTAGTTTTTTTTTTTTTTTTATCTGTTTTTTATTTATAAATTAAATGGTAATCTTAAAATGTATACCCCCGGTTTCACAGACAAGGCTTAACCCTAGTCCCAGACTAAAATGCATGTTTGAGCTGTTTTAACTAAAAGCAACTTGCACTGATATATCTTAAAATATGTCAGTCTCATTGTTTTGTCTCAAGATGCACATCAGTAATGTTTTTTTCTATGGAACTTTTATAAAAGCTACTTAAATGTCCTAATTGAAGTTCAAACCAAGGCCTAATCCTGGTTTAATCTAAGCCCTGTCTGTGAAACCGGACCATGGTTTATTATGGTAAGTAATAAAAAGATTAGCCCATGGATTAAAAAATAAACTTCATATTATTATTATTATTATTATTATTATAGTTTTATCTAGTTTCATCCATAGATTTAAAAATAAGCTTAAAATGTCTGGCTTATTATGTTAAAAAAATAACAGCAATTATTTGTCCATGAATAAAACAAGATAAATTCAAAGTAAGGATAAAGATTAATAATAATTATTAATATTATTATTATTGTTGTTGTTTTTCTTATTGTAGCTTTTTTACCTTGTTTTATTTATACATCTAACCATAAGCTTAAAATATCTGACTTATTATGTAAAAAAAAAATGCTTTGCCTATGGAGTAAAAATAAACATTTCTAATAATAATAGTTATAATAATAATAATAATAATTGTTGTTGTTGTTGTTATTATATTTTTTATCTTGTTTTATTCATTAATCTAACAATAAACCTTAAATATCTGGATTATTATGTTAAAAAGAATAAAAAAAACCGGATTTATTATTATTTAATTAAATCTTAATTTACATAATTTTCTTTCTCAAGTAAGTTTACCTTGTGTTAGAGATGTTTAGATATTACTGATAAACAAGATACAAATATACATTTTCTGTGCATCTCTTACAGGCTTTGAAGACTTATCATCAGTACCACATCGACTGTCTGGCTGCTGAAGGAAAGCTCAAAGAAGCCACACGACTGGAGGAGAAACAGACTGGCAAGTCATCTGATCTAGGGCTCATCCAATCAGGGGGGCAGAGGCGCAGCTCTGTGAAAAAAATAGAGAGACTGATGGAGAAGGTAAAAGTGGTAGCTTGTGAAAAAAGAAAGATGTTAACATCCGGAGCTTTGCTCTGTGAAGATGGCACAGGAAGAGCAAGATCTCACTTTATCTCTAACCCACATTTCCACTGTACTTGTGTTTTCTTTACAGAGACAAGGGAAAGTACAGGAGACTCAGCTGAAGTGCACTAAAGCTCGTAACGACTACTTGCTCAACTTGGCAGCAGCTAATGCCTCCATGAATAAGTACTATCTGGAGGACATTTGCACTCTGATTGATGTGAGTCTAATACACTACTCCATTACCATCAGTCTAGACACTTTTTAGGATGTGGCTGTTTTAGTTCCCTTTTCATTTTGAATTGACCTCTGACCATTCTATCTAATGTATTTACTGTATGTTTCCATTGAGAGAACACTAGAGAAAACCACACTACCAGTGAAAAGTATGAACATACTTCTTAAACAGCTTTTGATCTGAATATTTATGCTTAAATGCTTTAAAAGCTATATTTATAGGGCCTATGTATGAATTTCTGGACAAAACTATTTTTCTAGATGAGTAGGATCCCAAAGATGAAAGAAACGAGCCAACCACAGCATAAATACAGTACTGTTCAAATCCCAGGATGCACCTCACAAAGTCACTAGATAATTCCCACACTTCCATTTGTGTTATTTCATAGTTTCAATGACTTCACTATTGTTCTACTTTTTGATAGGCAGTGTGCATCTTTTATGCCACTGATATCTTCAGCTCTCAAGTGAGCTCTGAAATGTGTGTGATGGTTTGTTATGTTCTACTACGTGCCTCAGGCAATGGGAATGTCACGTCAAAAACATCACAGCAGGTTTAGTCAGTAAGGGACGTGAATAAGAACATTCGTGTTTGCTCAAACAATGACTGTATTTTCTTATTTTTGTCTTTATCTTGCCATGTGGCTGATGTTGAATGCAGTGCACAGATCTGGGGTACCACCTGTCTGTGTCTCGGGTTATACGCGGATACCTCTCCAACAGAAACCGAGCTCTCCAGAATATGAAAAATGGCTTTCAGCAGCTAGACACGGCAGTGACTGGACTCAACCAGAGCCAGGATAGAGATGCTCTGCTTCAGGCCCACAACACTGCATTTTGTCTGCCTTTCCGCTTTCAGTACCAGCCCCATGAAGGAGACCAGGTAACGCATGAGAGAGACTAAATGCTTTCAGTGCAGCTTTCAGTAGCTCTTGAATGAAGGAAATCCTTGAAATACTTTGGTGTTATAATGTGTATAATGATAATATATTAAGAAACTAAACTTTTGTAATGTTTTAATAAAAATACAATATATATATATATATAAGTGGTTTTTTTTTTTTAAAGAAACTAATTATTTTATGCAGCAAGGATGCATTAAATTGATCAAAAGTCACCATAAAGACATTTATAATTTCTATTTCAAATAAACACTGACCGATAGAATCCTGAAATCCTGAAAAAAATCAGTTTCCCCAAAAATGATAAAATGAGTAATATTGAGCTGGTCAAGTGGCCATCATAAGGGGCAGGCGTTGTGTAGAATAAAAACATCTGGTGTATGTGACAGGTGTGTGAGGTGAGCGCAGAAGGCCAGGTGAGGTATGAGCTTGAGACCAGATTCCAGCAGCTTCAGTCCAGACTGGCATCTGTTACCTTGGAAACTGACGAGGTAAAATCTGCACTCCTCCAGAGATGCTCATAGCAGCGCTATGCTTCTCTTTCACTGTTATTTTCATTTATCAAGCGGATCATTGAACAACACTCTGTGCCACTCACATATCTCACACCAGTGAAATTCCTTCAGGTCAGTAAGACACTTAAGACAACACACTCAAATCTCCTGGAGAGCATCTGTGATGATGACTGCATCCCCACCCCGGACGCCTCCGCCGCCCCATCAGTGGAGAGCACGGGTGACGGAACAGGAGCCAAACCCAGCCTTGCCAAACGCAGAGCCAATCAACAGGACACAGAGACCTTCTACTTTACAGTAAGCTCTTCCCAGCATGGATTGACGTGCTATATGACCAGAAATATTTGGAAACTTCCTTCTATTCAGCAAGGATTCGTTAAATTGATCAAAATTGAAAGTAAACGTGATTGTTTTTAACGATTGTTTTTTTTTCAAGTTCAAAAAAGAAAATATTCTATTCATCAAAGAATCCTGAAAAAAAATATTCCACAAAAATATTAAACCGCATAACACGCACAACTGTTTTGAACATTAATAAAAATAAGAAATGTTTCTTGAGCAGAAAATCAGCATATTTGAATGATTTCTGAAGGATCATGTGACACTGAAGACTGGAGTAATGATTCTGAAAATTCAGCATTTCCATCACAGGAATAAATTACATGTTAAAATAAACATACAATTTAAAATTGTAATAGAAAACAGGTATTTTAAATAGTCATAATATTTTGCAATTATTTTTATCGAATTAGCATAAGGTGAGCATAAGAGACTAATTTCAAAAAGAATTGTAGTGTACTGTATACTTTTAGCTTTGTAATATTCATGCAAATCATATAGCAGAAAAGTAAATACCTTGATGACTAAAAATAACATGGTAATTCATATTCAATGTATTCAATTTGTTTTTTTGTTTTTTTAGAAAGTGAAGGAGAATGTAAGCGGCAGCTCTCTGATCTCCAAACTCGAAGCCAAGCATGACCTACTTAAAGAGGCCATACAGAAAGGTAACTAACCACAACTAATCAGTTCTTCGACTTAAAACAAAATATACAGTAAATAAACGAAGAAAGAATGAATCTAAGAAAAGACACTATGCCCTCATAAAATATAGGGTAAGATGCCTTATCACAATTAAAGTTTCCAGGTTTATTGTGCCAACAGTGACTTTAGTAACTATGTATTCTGGCAAAAAAATTGATGTGATTGAGAACCTATCAACTCTCTATCCTCATTCTCTCTCTCTTTCTTTTTCGCAGCTGAGGCCATTGATAGCGATCCCTCCAGGTACGTCTCCCATCCCATCTGTCTCTCTGTGACTATGAGCTGTTCACACAGTCATGTGCTGACAACATTGGCCGCAATCCAGCAAACATCTGCTCTTGTTTCCTGGCCGACGGCCTTTGCGTGCTCAGCAGAAATTAAGACGGCTCCATTGAGAAATGTAACGATCAGTTTAAATTACTCGAGTGATCGAAAAAACCAATCAATTTCATAATGAGACTAAAACATCTCAATGTGGGATAAATAGAGTGCGTATTGACCCCAGACGGTGTGCATGCTCTAGAGTACATTTCTGCTGTGTTGTTGTCTGTTCTGTGTGAATTACTGTTATGTTAGCATGTTTGCATGAGTACACTGATGCCATAGTGTCACAGTGGAGTGCCGGTGTATATATTTCCCAGAATGCAGCCTGGTAGGGCAGTGCGTGTGCGGAAAGCCAGGCCCTGCTCCCAGTACAACCACAAACTCTTCTCTGGAGACATGCTCTCCTTCATTCAGGTATAGCCCTGCGGCTGACAGCCCTCTGCTCTGTTACAGACAGATTTCTGTAGTGTTCTTGCTGTGTTCCTCTAACTCCATTCCCTCCATGGCTTCCTTAACACTAGCGCCTCACTCTCATGTGCTTCTGGTCATGTGTGTTGCCTTTGTGCAGTTCTGATACGGCTTTGAGCATGGCCTTCCCTCTGTCTGATTATTGCATCTGCCCTGTTAATGATTACATGTGAATTTTGGTGTGACCAGTCGGCTTGTAAATCTACAAGGGAATGTTAAATAATGAGAACATCCATGGAGATAATGTGAACACTTCATGCTCCCCGAGTAAGGTTAGAGACATCGGCGCGGTTTGCACGATTATGTTACCGAATCTCATTTGAAATGACATGCTACGTTATTTCCATAAAGTGACATGGCTGCTTATTAAATCGGGTGAGACAGACGCGCTCACAGTGTTCTCTCCAGGCATCTGTGCAAACTAATACTGCATCATTTCAACAGTTATCAAAGACTCTTGCTCAGTTTTCTGATGCTCGTATTTAATGCCTCTTCCATGTTATGGCCTATAAAAACAATGTGCCTTGCTTTTCATTGAAACTGCTGCCAAAAGTGTTTTTTTTTTATAGCCTTGGTTCTGGAATTTCTTCCTTGTTTTCTCCATAGGGATTTAAAAAAATAAAAACAGGGAATGAACAGTTCAAGGAATTAACTACAATCCCATTGAGAATTATATATGAATAAAAATCCAAAGGCGTAATAATAAACTGTTGACATATGTTTTCATATTTATATGTGTAAATTATAAGTAAATATAAATATATGAGTAATATGAGTGTAAATTTAAATAATGAAATTTAAATATTCACTTATTTATTATATAATATTTATATAAATATAATAAAATTAGCAAATTAAATGATAATAATGTAATAATAATAAATCTATACTATATAATTATTTATAAATACAATTAGATAATTATAGTTAATCAAAATAATACAAAATAATATATATTACATCTGTATTATTATTATCATCATTAAATGTTCAGATATGCACCAGATATGCATCTTTGTTGATTTACGTCTTGATTACATCTTACTTATGTTTCATGTGAGTGGGTTATTTCTCTTGAGCTCTTTTGTCGCAATTTCTTTTTCCTTGTGATTGGTGAAGATTTCTGTATCTTTGGGTGTTGTAGTTCTTTACTGGGATTGGATTGAAGTTAAAATCACACTTGTGGCTTCTATGTATACATTGCTTTTTATGTTGTCTAAAAATCTATATGGAGAAAACGAATGGGATTTTATTAGCATCATATGATGCCTCCTTTGGCTAACTCTCATTTGCTTTGCTGAGTTAGTGTTTTACAAACAGTGAGTGATTTCAAGATGTGTCCCTCTGATAGCACTGGGGAACTCCAGACTTCACACTGAGTTTATACCCTAGCTGTTACAGTAGAGCTCAAAACGGCTAGTGTATAATACCGTCTAAGAGCTGTCACTCTTGCTTTCTGCCTTATCTGTACTTGATGTCCTTGGCTCTTTAGCAGTGTCCTTACGAGACCTTTGACACCTGACCACCCTGCTGAAAAGACTAGCTAAGACCACCATGCATTCGGTTGCTTGAAAATAATGTCCATACACCATTTTATTTATAGATTTATAGACATATATTTTAGGTATGTTTTTAACAATTTTTAATAAACATTTAGCCTTTTCGCTTTAATGGATAGTTCACCCTGAAATTCTGTCATCATTTACTCACCCTCGTGTTGTTCCAAACCTGTATGAGTTTCTTTCTTCTGTTTAACACAAAAGAAGATATTTTGAAGAATGTTGATAACCAAGCAGCAGCATAATATACCGTATATTTTTTTACATCAATGGCTACCACCAACTGTTTGGTTACCAACATTCTTCAAAATATCTTCTTTTGTGTTCAACAGATGAAAGAAACGCATACCCTTGAAGTAGTTTTGCAGTGTGACAAATGAATTAATAAACATACAGAAATTCCATCTAGTCTCAGTTAAGATGATGCCATAATTACTTCCTCATAATTATGTCAAGAAAGAGAAAAATAGAAAATGTTATATAGAATGTCTGCTGTCACTCCTTGAACTTCATTTTCTATGCTATTCAAGGGTGATTATTGTTGGTCTGAGCATAACAAACATTGAACATAGGTCAAATTGGTCAACCAGCATGGTCTTTCTAGTGAAGCTGGTCAGCGAGGGAAATCTTGATGGTTATGCTATTTAAGAAGCATATTGGGGAAGCCAGCGTCCACCAGACAGCATATGCTGGTGAGCAGTCATGCTAGTGGTTTCAGCAGGGTGCTCTCTATTCTCTAAGATTCCCACCGTGTGTCTCTCTGTCCCTCTCTATTCCTGGGAGCTCAGGCCTGTAGAGCACTGCTCTGCCATCTGGCTCTCTTGCACCATGAGAAACTTCTTCCTTCTTCCACTTCCATTCTCTCACACTTTTATTCTATTGTGGTGGAGTGTCTAACAGTGTCTGCTACATCCTGCATTAGCAATGGCTGGTGTATCTCTTCATCTTAAGTGGACAGTAAATCTATGAGATGTGCACTCTCGTTACACCGCTAATAATTGGATAATGGAGTCAGGGCCACAGAATTGCTTTGCCAACAACACTTTTTTTTCTTTTTGGCTTGATTGGTTGATCAATGGGTGCAGCCCAGTAAAATGGAAATTCTTTTTTTCAAGTGGATTGAAATCAGATTTAGGAACATTGCTGGCATCGAGCTATGCTAACATGTTGTTTCTGACCCCAAATCCCTTAAGGAGCATATTTTTGTGTACTAATTTACCATTGAAACAAGATGTTTGGGTGAGATATGTAATTGAACAGATATGAACAAGTAATTGTTCTTTTTTTATGATAAAGGATTAAATGAATAATGATTATAGGCATTATATCTGCTCCTTGAATAATTCTAGATACCTTTTATATCTGAAATAATTAGATTTTTAGAATGCACAGTAGCTTATTTAACCACATCAACCACTTAAAATATACCACATTGCATACAAATTTTGTCCGATTTTTGCATTGGTCTGAACAAAAATGGCAGACAGCTTGAATGAAAATCCACTCTGACAGTAGGTGGCGCTTTTGGAACGGCTGAATTAGAGCTGTTTCTCTGGTAACTGCTGTACAGAAAGCAGCTCTACGCTTTTAAACACTTCTTCATTAAAGAGGACCTAGTATGACTTTTACATTTTCAACTTTCTTTAATGTTACTGTTTGAGCATGAAGTAGGTCTGCAGCGTTAGAAAGCACAAAGTCACTCCAAAGTCCATCACGCCAAATGATGGACAGCTGTTCACATTTCCCGTGATAATAAATGAAGTAGACTAAATATTAAATAAATGAGTAAATAAAGTGAAACAAGTAAATTAATAAAAGAGGCGCCAGTGTATATGTACACACAGGTGGTTTTGGAAGACATGGGTAATATGGTTTATACATTTTGCTACGCGAACTGAAGATAAACCACAGTTTGCCGGTCGGGAGAGGTTTATTGCCCCATCCCCCGGCCCCCCCCCCCCCCAGGCCAATTGAGACTGAGACTGTTGTTTACTTTGGTTAACGCTGGATATTATTTACTGTGAGTTTTTCAAATCATGATAATCAAATACGGTAATGATTATTAAAATATGCAATTGTAATACTAACCGTCTGGAATTTTATCGTGACTTATCGCCAAATCTTTCTTCCCTAATGATAAATGTCTTTACTGCCACTTTTGATCAGTTTAATGCATCCATGCCCAAAACACCCACAACTTTTGACTGGTACTGTATATATCTACCAAAAGTGTATTTTGTCAATATCCAGGAGTACACTAGTAAATAAATTACAAAACATGGACTAAAATCTAACTTTAAGCCCATTATTATTGTCTAGCCAGTAGGCCTACTACATTAAAACAGAGCATCCCTGACATGTTGCTTTTCATCTAAACTCCTTGTTCTCTGCTTTTGTCTTTCTCCCTTACCCCAATTTTCTTCCCCTTTTCTGACTGCTTTTGCTTTCGTTTGCTTTTATGTCATTCTCTCCCCATTTTTCATGTTACGTACTCCTTCTGGTCATACCAAACAATCTACTCCTCCTTTACATGTCCCTCCTGTCTCTTTCTTTCCTTGCTTGGCTGGCTGTGACTGTAGAAGGAGGAGACGGATGTCGAGGACTCAGGTACAGCTGTTTCCCCTGTCATGCATGCATCTGTTTGTGTGGGTAAATGTATTTCTGTGCTCTCTGCAATCTTTGTCTCTCTATTGGTACATTATGTTTACTATTCTTCATATGTATATTTGTTTTTTTTTCTTTCATGATTGATTCCAATACAACTCCCATCCAGATGTGCATAATTATTATTCCCTATTTCCCTCCGTTCTCTTTCTAACAGAGCTCTGGGCAACAGATCCCCCTGGTGGTGGAGAGCTGCATTCGCTTCATCAACCTGCATGGTAAAATTGTCAATTGCAAGACAATCCCTTATTGTGGTTACACTAAATTGGTTTTACACATAATGAAACATAATACTTTAAAAAAATATATACATGTTTGAAATGATTACAATCACATATGATGAAAACAGTCATATATCAGTATTATTCATAGCTGACTGCTAATAGTACATTTACTGTGAGCACCTTTAATAATGTAGGTAGTATTAATGTAAAGGAGTGAGTTTTTATGTATGTGTGAATATAAATGTGATGTTTTAACAGGTCTGCATCATGAAGGCATTTTTAGAGTTCCTGGATCACAGACTGAAGTCAATCATATCAGGGATGCCTTTGAAAGAGGTACGATCATGTTTAAATGGATGAATACAGGGTGTATTAAAATAAGAATGTTGCATGAAGCAATGCACATTTGGCTTGTAATTACCACAAAATAATATAAATCACTGTTTATAACCGTGTTTATATTGAAGTAATGACTGACTACCGTTCGAAAGTTTGTTGGTTAGTCAGAATTGTATATTTTTTTCAGTAAGGATGCATTAAATTGATCAAAAGTGACCGTAAAGACATGTATACTGTTAAAAAAAAATTATGTTTCTGTAAATGGTGTTCTTTTGAACAATTTTTTTATCCATCAAAGAGTCCTGAAAAAAAGATTAAGCAGCACAACTGTTTTCAACATTAATAATCAGAAATGTTTCTTGAGAAGCAAATCAGCATATTAGAATGATTTCTGAAGGATCAGCTTTGACATCTCAGGAATAAATTACATTTAGAAATATATTCAAAAAAGAAATTTACAAGTTTCACTGTATTTTTGATAAAACAAATTGAGCTTTGGTAAGCATGAGACTTCTTCCGACTCCAAACTTTGAACAATTGGTAGTGTAAATGATCTTATATTTATATAAAAATATATCTTTTTGTTCAGTCTCTTGTCTGTTTTCTCTTCTCGCTAACTGTTCTTCTCTCTTTTATTTGGTGATGCAGGAGAGGACCCGCTCACGGACAGTGAGAGTGACATTGATTCAGTGGCAGGGGTTCTGAAGCTGTATTTCAGAGGTCTAGAGAAACCTCTGTTCCCCGAGGAGAGCTTTAGCCGTCTCATGGAGTGTGTCCGTAAGATGCCTTTCATGTCTGCACATTAATTTGCATCAGATAACAACATATCAAACCTAGTGACATCTGCATGCAAATGAAGTTAGAGCATTTCTCAGAACTTTAAGTTTAATTTAGGTTTGTGGTCAGTAAGCATTTTTATAAAAAAAATAAATTAATACTTTTATTTACGAAGGATGCATTTAATTTATCAATAGTGACAGTAAAGACATTTATAATGTTACAAAAATGTTAAGCTGCAGAGCTGTTTTCAACATGGATAATAATGAGAAATTTATTTTGAGCACCAAATGATCATATTTCAATGATTTCTGAAGGATCATGTGACTGAATACTGGAGTAATGATGCTGTAAATTCAGCTTTGACATCACAGGAATAATTAACATTTTAAAATATATTAAAATGAGACAGTTATTTTAAACTATATTTATGCTTCACAATATTGCTGTTTTTACTGTATTGATCAAATAAATGCAGCTTTGCTGAGCAGAAGAGACTTCTTTTGAAATCATTAAAAAAAGTCTTACTGGCCCCAACCTTTTGAATGCTAGTGTATGTTGCTTTAGAATAGTAATGTAATAAATATTAATAGTAATGTAATGAATATTAACTCTGTGTCTCTTTCAGAGATGGAAAACATGACAGAAAAAGTAGTGCAGATTAAGACGATAGTCTCGACCTTCTCCAGACCCGTCATCATAGTGATGCGCTATCTCTTTGCCTTCCTTCATCAGTGAGTCCTGCCCTCTTTTTCTTAAAGGCCCACGTAATCGTTCCAAACCTGATTATGCTGTGCAGTGATACAGTGTGTAACCTGTTGTGTTTGTGTCTGTTCAGTGTCTCTCAGTACAGTGATGAGAACATGATGCAGCCGTATAACCTGGCCGTGTGCTTCGGCCCCAGTCTGCTCAGAGGGGTGGAGATGGGTGGTGATGAAGTGACCCTGGCACCTCAGATCAATGACCTTGTCAAGACCATGATCCTCCATCATGAGAACATTTTCCCAGGGCCATCCGAACTCCCAGGCCCTGTCTATGAGAAATGCATGACTCTGGAGCAGGAGTACTGGTAAGTGGGCCCTGATATACTGATGACGTATCTTCTTTAAGGGGTAAAAAGAAGTTTAAATCACCTAAGCAGCGGTATACTGTTAGCAAACATACTGTTCAGAGCAGTGTTTAGATGAATTTGTGAATGTGGGCTACACGCTTTGCTCTCAATAGCAAAATAAACACAACCAAAATGACAGCAATTAGAAAACAGCAGTTAAGAAAGCATCTGATCAGAGCGATATAGATATGTTTGCATCAGCTCTGCAATTCAGCACTCCAGTCATGTCACATTTATTTATATACCACTTTATACAATGAATTGCTTTAAAGCTAGCAGCTTTACAGTATTAAACATGAACAACAGTGTCAGTGTTGCTTTCAGTTAGAATTGCAACTTTCTACTGTGAAGCAGTGTGTTCATATTTTTACTCGCATCTGACCTTGACGGACTGAACAGAAGAAATG
The DNA here is from genome assembly GCA_030578275.1 of Meda fulgida. NCBI lineage: Eukaryota > Metazoa > Chordata > Actinopteri > Cypriniformes > Leuciscidae > Meda > Meda fulgida. Next base: position 14,018,758 of record CM060638.1, on the reverse strand, counting down.
AACCGGAAAAAGATTTACACGTCAAAGAGCACATAATTGAAAGTAGTAGTTTGAAGGTGTTTACCTGGCAGAGCGAACTTCTCCGGAAAGTTACCTTCGGTGATTTTGAACTCCAAACAAATTTCGTTGTGGCTTGATTTAGCTTAAAATGACATCACACCAGTTTGTTTTTCAATTTCGCTTGAAGTATATGGGGGCCTTTATGGATATGGATCTGTCATAATTTCCTAAACTTATTGTCTTTTAAACCCCTTTTGCTTTCATTTTTGGGTGTTGCACAAAAAACATCTTAATTTTCAAAGAATAGTAAGCAATTCTTGGCAGGATTTTTCTAGTGTTTTTTTTTTTTTTTTTACTTTTAAGTAACGCCAACCTCTTTTTCCAGTGAACCCATCACAGAGGAGTGCGAGGGAGAAGCTGAACATCCTCCCAGTGAAGAAGGTAAGAAAGTACAACATCCATCATGACAATTTATTTTTAAACCTTTGAAGTTTTTATGAATCTAAATGTGTCCATGTGTGTTCTATGTTGGGCTTTTGTGTGCTGTTGTGCATTGTGGACATTCCATGTCGGATTTTGGCATATGTGGCATTTCTGTCGCCATGCTTTGTGTTGTCTGTATGCATTGTATGAGCAGAGTGCGAGGCTGTGGCCATGTTTGATTATGTTGCACGCTCTGCAGCCGAGCTGTCATTCAAGCAGGGTGACCACCTCCTACTACACAGCAAGGTCTCTGCTGATTGGTGGAGAGGGGAACTAGGAGGAGTGAGAGGCCTGATCCCCCATAAGTACATCAGTATGGTAGAGGGGTGAGACCACATTCACCATAAACTACACGAGGTTCCTTCAAACATTGCATTGGTGTTACTATTACTTAGTCAACGTTTCAAAGCCTTGTTGCTTACTAGTTACAAAGACAGCATTCTGACCCAGTAAGGGTTTGATTTATAGCATAATATTCTTTATAGACAGACAACACACTTGTCTCTTGACTGGATTCAATTGTTCAAAAGTGGCAGTTGAGACATTTATAATGTTTTTGTTTCAAATAAATGCTGTCACTTTCTATTGATAAAAAATCCTTAAAAAATGTATCACTGTTTCCACAAAAATATGAAGCAACACAACTGTTTTTAACACTGATGATAATTCAGCAATTGAAAATTCAGCGTGGACATCACGGGAATAAATTACATTTGATATTACATAGAAAACAGGTATTTATTGTAATAATATTTTACAATTTACTATTTTTGATTAAATGTGATATTAAACACTTCTTTCAAAAACCTTACCAACTCCAAACTTTTGAACGGTAGTGTAAACATAAATATGAAAAAAAGACATAGCACACACAAACATTGGGTAAAATAATCTATTACACTGAATCAATATTTCCAGTGTGGAATTCTTTGATTATCATTAAATCATTAAATTGATTATTAATTATTTGATTAATTAGTTGATTAGTAAATATCTGAGCACTAATTAATTTGCTTTTATATTACCATGTTTCAAACATGACTGATATGAAGCATAGGAACTAATAGACTTTAGTCAGAGTAGATATTTAATTTATCACTAACAGAAACAAGACTGTGAGGGACAGTTTATTGAATATGTCATGCTGAAAATAAGGCTCAAGGTCACATCTAATGTTTTGTTGGCAGAATGATCAACATCCAGGTACGCAGACATAACAGGCCTCATTCATGAAATGCAAGAAAAACAAACCTTTACAACCAATCTTGCCTAAATTTGTCACATTCAATTCAATGCAGCCATTTACGTAAGAATGGATTTATGCATGATTTACACCAATTTTTTTCCGCTTGTATTGTTTTATGTATGAGACTCATTTAACGGGCTGTAAATCCATCCCTCGCAGCCTTGTTTGTGCATTAAATAAAATATGGTGTCTAAACTGATTAAAGTCTATGGAAACCATTGCAGAGACACAAAGAAAACATAATAAACAAACATATTTTGTTCTAATACAATATCTTGGTAGCCATGACCTTACCATTAGCTTTGGTAACCTCATCTTGTTGTCTTCTCATCCTCAGGGCGGAGCGTAAGGAGCGAGGGAAGAAGGATGACACTAGAGGGGGAAGCACAGGAAACCTATCAGAAGAACAGCAGCAGTCTGAACAGAACACCAGGTACATTCTCTCAGACCGCTGGTAATAATGCACCATGGATGCTCTAAACAGGCCCACTGAGAGCTCACTGTATCTGCACTGTGTTTGCTGTCGTTCCCCAGGATGAGAGTGAACAGTGACAGTGCTTCTTTGCCCTGCCGGCAGAGGACCAGCAGTGGGGGAAGCAGTATAGGTGGAGGCAGCAGTGGGAATGTGAGCCCCATACGGAAGCTCACCCTGCAGGTGCCCGAGGGACGACTCATCCTTCCTCCTCAGTCAACTGGAGCTGTACGCCAATTCTCAGGGTAGGAGAACAGAAGCCGTTGTTTTGATGGTACCAGCTGCTGAAAGGCACGTGCATGAGGCGTGATCTGAGTATGTGACCACCATTAAACCCCAATGAGCTTACAGAATTATTTTTCAAAATGACAAAAATGAGGTTCAAAAGTTTAGGGTCAGTAGGATAATAAAATAAAATATATATTTTCTTTTATTTTGGAAGGATGCATTAAATTGATCAAAAGTGACAGTTGAACCATTTATAATGTTACACAAAGATTTCTATTCCAAATGAATGCTGTTCTTTTGAACTTTCTATTCATCAAAGAATCCAGAAAAATGTATTGCGATTCCACACAAAAAAAGATAAAAATGTTAAGCAGTACAAAATTTTCAACCTTGATGATGATAAGAAATGTTTCTTATGTTTGCTACAGACTTTCTATAAGATCATTACAAATCACACTGTACAACATGGATCTAATAAACATGGGTATGTAGACTGTACGATAATGACACCTATTGAATTGTAGGCTACGACGCAAGTTAGAATAGAAAAGAAGATAAAGTATAATTCTTATAAAGAAGAAGAAATCGTCATCAGCATGCGCTACTGGTAAACAAACAGAGCAAGATGAATCGCACTTGGGAAATTGTGGCTTTTATGTACACTGAAGGAAAGGAAAATATGCGGTCATGGCTAGGGAAAAGAGGCCAACTTGGCATGGCAATTTTGCAAATGGATTTTTGGGTAAGTTTTAGCGCAATATCGCAATATGCCATTTCATGTTGCTTTTTTATTGGCTAGTCAGCAAACAGAAAATGTCAGAGAATGATCCAAGGCTATCTTTGGTCACAAGACCTTGGCAACGGCCGTCTTTGAACCTCTCTCACTGTACCACGTAGAACCACTGTTCTGGAGCCACGATCGGTCATCTCTGGGCATTAAGCTTAAAATTAGAATGATTTCTGAAGAATCGTGTGATACTGAAGACCGGAGAAATGATGCTGAAAATTCAGCTTTGCATCACAGTAATGTATTATAAAATAGAAAACGGTCACTTTAAATTGTACAACTATTCCACAATATTTCTGTTTTACCTGTACCGTAGCCTTGGTGAGCATAAGAGACCGATCCCAATCTTTTGAATGGTAGTGTATGGTGTTACAAGTAAATGATTTTTTTTCTTCTATATGCCTTTTTTCTTGTTCAGTCATCAAGAGCGCAGACACACTTTGGACAGTCTGAGGCCAGTAGGAGGAGCAGAGAGACAGACAGTACATATTGACAAGGTCTGATTCTCATACTGACTGACATTTCACAAACTTTAATTTATTTATGATAAGCTAACATATTTTATCAGGTAGAAATTATAAAAATCCCCCATGAACTAATACAAAAGGTTTTTGAAACTAGAATCATGGATTTAGTTGTTAATTATAAATTATTTATTTTAATATATTTCCACTGTAAAGAAAACCGGTTCGAAAACAAGCAGCTTTGTCTTTACATCAGAAGTACCAGAAATATCTTACCTTTGTATATTACTTGGACAATGGGGGCTTTAGAATCTGAAAGCCTGAGAACCACTGATTTAAATCTATGAACATGGAAACCCATATAAAAATCCTAATGTTGTAATGACTGATTCTCTCTTTCTCATAGGAGGTCAGTCGCCAGATGAACTCTGTGTTTAGGGAGCTGTTGTCTCGTCAACCTCCTCTGGACGTCTCGGGTTCGAGCGCTCCCCCCTCCTCTCCCCCTGCATCTGCCCCGTCGGTTGCCTCCGCTGCTGCTCGACCTTCGGTGAAGAAGGGAGGCTTCGGCCTGCGCAGCAGAGGTCTCTTCAAACCCCAAGACCAACAGGACTGAGGGAGAAGAAGTGATGATATTTGAGTGAATCTGAGTATGAGTGTTGGGGGAACAGCAAACTCATCACAGATATGAATATATTTTTCCAGATATACAATATATGGTACTCTTTACGCCTTATTAACTAAATTTCCGTTGACAGTAACTGTATGGTTTTGTTGGTGTGAGACCAAGTCATTGATCCTATTATTGGTTGTATTTGTGTTTTACTAGCTTTGATAACAGTTAATCTGGTCCTCGGTCAAGAATTTCCTACTCTAATCATTCACCGCAGTGATGTCCAATGTGTCTGATGTTTTTGACTGTAGTGTTGGCTGTGTTCTTTTGGAAAAACATAACTATCTGCTGATGATGTATTCATGGAGTCCCTCAAAGCACATAGATTCTGATCGGCAAGTGAATTGTGGGAATGATGTCCATGACAGACAGAGTCCACACTGTAATTTTAAATATAGTGTCACCCTGAATGTAGCAAGAGATTTATGAAGGCCACTCAGATGTTTGCGAACCTAGAGATCTACTTCATTATTGGAGTTTTTCTTATTCAGTTTTAAATGTTTCTTTGTTGCTTTTTGATATTATGCATAGCTAAAGTAGTTCTAGGTACAACATGATGAATATTAAAATGCTCCAGTGTTTAATTTTTAGATTATTAATTTCGGCGGGTTTTTTGTATCATTTGCTATTTAATGTTTTTTTGTTTTGTTTTTTTCTTACATTTAATTGCATTACTATTTTTACAATTATTTTGAATTACAGTGGATCATTCTTTAAAAAGCATTCTGTCGTAAAGGAACCAACACATATGCATGCAACAGGTGGAACAGGTGGGACGGCCAAAAAAAGCACAGCTCTGTAGCCTTTTTTTATCCCGCCGGCTCCATGTGAAAAAGACAACTGTGAAGATAAGTGCCACAAAGCAGCTCAGGAACTGTCCAACAGAGAAGTGACTGGAGAAAAGAACAAACTGTGAAAAGGCACATGAAGTCACAGGAAGTACAATGGCACTCACTTCCTTTTTGCTGCACATATTAATGCCTCTGGTTACTGGTCTCCCTCGACTTCCACTCTTCCCCTTAGCAGTGTGTGTCTCTGGTAGATGATGTCATCATTGATATGTGGATTACAATATTATCAAAATAAATTATAGATTCTAAAATACTGTCGACTTGCCAAATATTTCATGCAGAATAATTACTCTTAAAATGTTGTATAATATTATCTATATACCCTTTATTAATTTATTAATATATTAAACTAGAATTTTTTTAGATTTTCAGTTTTCATTTTATTTTACGTTTATATAGTATGTTTTGAGTTGGTATTTCTATTTAGCTTTATTCTATTTTTATTTCATATTTAGATATTTTAGTACCTTAACTTAAACTTGTATTTTATCTCTGTTTCAGACAAATTTCTTTTTTTAATTTTCATATTTGATTGATTTGATTTCATATTTTATTTCGATGAAAATTTTTATTAGTTTAGGGGTTACATTTTACAACAAGGTCATTTTAGTTAATCCATTAAGGAACAATGAGCAATACATTTGTTACAGTATTTTTCAATCATTATTAACATTTCATTATTTAATGTTAGCTAAAATTCATTAAATAATGTTAATAGATACAACTTTTGATTTTATGTATTAGTAAATGTTGGAATTAACATTAACCAAGATTAATAAATGCTTTAGAAGTATTTTTCATTGTTTATGTTAACCATAACATAAGGACATTTATAGTAAAGTCAAGTCTTACCAGTATTGCTTATAGTTTTACAATGACACACCTTTTTAAGTGTCTCTTAACTGTCCAAATATTTTTTTTGGGCCACTGTATGTTTCCTAAAAGAAAAAAATAATTTATCTAGGCCTAAAATTAGATGGTATGAGAGGAAACTGGTTGTGTGCGAATAGGGTTAGCCTGTCCGGTAACCTGATTAGTGGTGTCCTCGCCATTCCTCGCCCCAAAATAACTCTACGCTCAGCCTACTAATTCTTCACTGGGTACACACACTCCCACAAACTAGACTATGGCAAAGAACACATGGCAGAGAGAGTGAGGTCACACTGCCTTACTGTCAAAACGCTCCGCTCCATTCCTTCTGAAATCCAACAGAATGATGTAGGCCATATATCATCTGTTAGATGTGGATGACGAGATTTGCAGTGTCTGCCTGACTGATTAAAACAGTCATAAACTACTGACTAGAATTTATTTTTGGATCAGGACTGAATATTGAATAGGGTAAGTGATACATTTTTTTAGATTATAAATATTTTGCGTGAGTATATTCCATATAAAATGCAATGCATGTATGTCAAATGTTTTTTTCTACACATTCTTTTCAAATTGATTAATGAAATATTAGATTTTGTCATCTACGCCCATATGCCATACAGTAGGCTACTGGTGGGTTCATGTCATCGCTTCTCAGTCAAGCATGACAGTTTGATGTGTAAAGAGTAAATGTTGTAAGCAAGAGTTGTCAGGGTGTGTTTCTCTGATTTGGGTTTGTATGTCACATGTTGCCTGTAATTTAGTGGTTCTCAAATGGGGGCCTCAGCACACTTCCAAGGGGAGTGCAAGATGGCTCAAAAGTATTTAAAATGTAATTAATTACACATAATTACGAGACTTCAACTTCCCCATAGAGCTTGTACTTGAATTTTCAGAGAGCTCCTACTTGCACCACCTAACCGCTGTAGATTAATTTAGGCCTTAATAGTATTGCCATAGAAACGCATACTTCCTAGTTCTGACATGAACAACTAGTTCTGACATGAACAACTCTTGAGTCGAACTTCACGTGTTGTCATCTTGAAATTACGGTAATTGCGACATGCTGGGAACGCAGATATGGTTTTCATTATTTTGTTAAACCTGGACATGCAGTTTAAGAGAATTATAAAAGTGTGATTTCTAGACCTGGAAAAGTCTTGGAATTAATAACATATTGTTTAATACATGCATGTAGGCCTATACATAAACTATTTCATATTTTACTGGGTAGAAATGGTTATTTGTGGAAAAAAATTATGTAGGCGGCTATTTATATATATATATATATATATATATATATATATATATATAGCACAAAAATAATGTAGGCTATTTATACAGTGAGGAAAATAAGTATTTGAACACCCTGCTATTTTGCAAGTTCTCCCACTTAGAAATCATGGAGGGTCTGAAATTGTCATCGTAGGTGCATGTCCACTGTGAGAGACATAATCTAAAAAAGATATATCCAGAAATCACAATATATGATTTTTTTTAATTCGTATAATACAGCTGCAAATAAGTATTTGAACACCTGTCTATCAGCTAGAATTGTGACCCTCAAAGACCTGTTAGTCTGCCTTTAAAATGTCCACCTCCACTCCATTTATTATCCTAAATTAGATGAACCTGTTTGAGGTCGTTAGCTGCATAAAGACACCTGTCCACCCCATACAATCAGTAAGAATCCAACTACTAACATGGCCAACACCAAAGAGCTGTCCAAAGACACTAGAGACAAAATTGTACACCTCCACAAGGCTGGAAAGGGCTACGGGGAAATTGCCAAGCGGCTTGGTGAAAAAACGTCCACTGTTGGAGCAATCATTAGAAAATGGAAGAAGCTAAACATGACTGTCAATCTCCCTCGGACTGGGGCTCCATGCAAGATCTCACCTCGTGGGGTCTCAATGATCCTAAGAAAGGTGAGAAATCAGCCCAGAACTACACGGGAGGAGCTGGTCAATGACCTGAAAAGAGCTGGGACCACCGTTTCCAAGGTTACTGTTGGTAATACACTAAGACGTCATGGTTTGAAATCATGCATGGCACGGAAGGTTCCCCTGCTTAAACCAGCACATGTCAAGGCCCGTCTTAAGTTTGCCAATGACCATTTGGATGATCCAGAGGAGTCATGGGAGAAAGTCATGTGGTCAGATGAGACCAAAATAGAACTTTTTGGTCATAATTCCACTCGCCGTGTTTGGAGGAAGAAGAATGATGAGTACCGTCCCAAGAACACTATCCCTACTGTGAAGCATGGGGGTGGTAGCATCATGCTTTGGGGGTGTATTTCTGCACACGGGACAGGGCGACTGCACTGTATTAAGGAGAGGATGACCGGGGCCATGTATTGTGAGATTTTGGGGAACAACCTCCTTCCCTCAGTTCGAGCATTGAAGATGGGTCGAGGCTGGGTCTTCCAACATGACAATGACCCGAAGCACACAGCCAGGATAACCAAGGAGTGGCTCGGTAAGAAGCATCACAAGATTCTGGCGTGGCCTAGACCTAAACCCAATAGAGAATCTTTGGAGGAAGCTCAAACTCCGTGTTTCTCAGCGACAGCCCAGAAACCTGACTGATCTAGAGAAGATCTGTGTGGAGGAGTGGGCCAAAATCCCTCCTGCAGTGTGTGCAAACCTGGTGAAAAACTACAGGAAACGTTTGACCTCTGTAACTGCAAACAAAGGCTACTGTACCAAATATTAACACTGATTTTCTCAGGTGGTCAAATACTTATTTGCAGCTGTATCATACAAATAAATAGTTAAAATCATACATTGTGATTCCTGGATTTTTTTTTTTTTAGATTATGTCTCTCACAGTGGACATGCACCTACGATGACAATTTCAGACCCCTCCATGATTTCTAAGTGGGAGAACTTGCAAAATAGCAGGGTGTTCAAATACTTATTTTCCTCACTATATAGCCTACATTATTTTTTCCATATATATATATATACATAAAACCTATGTAGCAAACTAGAAAAGTTATGCAAATTCAATGGTAATAAAAAAGCAGTTATTGGGATTGTAAGATTTAATTATTTATAGTTATCTTAACATGATGTCACTCCTAATTTGAATAAAAAGTTCGAGCAGCTCATCCTAACAGATCTTGTAGGGTTCTTCAAAATAATGTATTTGACAACGGGGGCCTTGCAGTCAAAAACTTTGAGAACCACTGCTGTAGTTTATGAACTAAAAATTTTTATTTAACATGTTTAACCCACAGATATGCTAAAAACCTAACCTATTCAAATAGCCTACACTGTAAAAAATAATGTTGGTTTAACTTAAAAAAGCAAGTAACCTCTTTGACTTAAAAATGTAAGTTAATTGAAATTTAAAAAAAAATTGAGTTGAGATTGGATTAATCAACAGAAACTCAAAATATAATGTCATCTGACTGAACCACATAAATTATCTAAGTTGATTTGACAAAAGTAAAAAATGTGATAATTCATGAAAATAATTTTTACTCTGTGGGCTACTGTTTGCTGAAATGTTTTTTGAATTCTCTCAAACAAAGCGTATGATCTGCTTTGCAGTCAATATGATGCGAGACGAGTATTTGGTGGATTGTAATATTGATGATGATGATGATGAAGAAGATTATGATGTGAAGAAGATCCAGCCGTCTCCGCCTCCTCCACCACAGTTCTCCTCCACCCCTTCCCTCGCTCATGTTGAGATCAGGGATCTCTATGGCGTCAACAAACACTTGAAGGTGAACGCAATGTTCACTTTTCATCCTGAGGATGGACATTCAGGATGTTTTACAGTAGGGGCCTAGCCTACATGAAATAAGAATAACCAGGAATAAAATTCACGTAACTTTCTGTTCATTGTGACACCATCAGGTAGAGTTTAGCGATGTTTTGGCGGAGCCCGCGTCCACACACAGCTACGACCGCGTGTGGGTGTACAGCGGGATCGCCTTCGAGTCCACGCGGCTGTGGGTTTACCGCTGCCTGACGGCGCTGTGCGCGGTTCCCCTCTCCTGCCTCTGCGGCTGCCTCTTTGCCCTGCTGGCCAGTATGCACATCTGGTAGGATCTTTTTTTAAAGATTTATATATATATATATATATATATATATATATATATATATATATATATATATATATATATATATATATATATTCCTTAAAGTTTTTTAAAGGGATAGTTTAGCCAAAAATGAAAATGCTGTTTACTACCCACCCTCATGTTGTTCCAAAACTGTATGAGTTTCGTTCTTCTGTTGAACACAAAAGAAGATATTTTGAAGAATGTCTGTAACTAGACAGTTGACGATAGCCATTGACTTCCATATTGAAACAAAAATACTATGGAAGACAATGGGGACCAGAAACTGTTTGGTTTATACAGACATTCTTCAAAAGATCTTCTTTTGTGTTCAGCAGAAGAATGAAACTACAGGTTTGTAACAACATGAGGGTGAGTAAATTATGACAGAATTTTCTTTTTTGGGTGAACTATCCCTTTAAACAAAAATATTGTCACTGCTTCTATTTCCTTCTTCTTGTCATAGGTGTGTGATGCCCTGTATTCAGGTGTGTCATACCTGCCTGCCCTGCATAAGGTCACTGTGGATGAGTGTGGTTAATATCTTCATCACTCCATTCTGCACATCTGTGGCTCGCTGTTGCAGTGGCATATATGTGATGGTCTCCAAAGAGTGATGAAACACAATTAAGGAGGAATTTGAGGAAGCTTTTTAAACTGCTCTCCTCTAAATTAAAACGTCAAAACATGAATCCTTGAAATCCCTGAATGGATTTTTTTTGTTGTTGCTCTTTTGAAGTTACAAAATAAAGTATGTTTTTAAAACATTTAAAGAAGAGGACTACATGCGATGCTAAAGGTCCCGTTCTTCATGTTTTTTTAAGCTTTATTGTGTTTACAGTGTGCAATATAACATGTGTTCATGTTTCGCGTGTAAAAAAAAACAGTATTTTTCACACAATTTATTTATCTGTATACCGCTGTTTTCGCTGTCAAAAGTCAAAAAACTGTTCTAGTTACGTCATTAAAAAAGGAAGTAGAGGGATGTAGTCCAAACCGGCGGTTCGCTGTAGGCTTTGAAAGGGGACTTCTGTTAAATAAAATATCTCGCTAGGCATTGAACTTTGAGCTTTATAATTTTACAGGTATTATTTATCCTCTAACAGCAACATTACACACTAACTAAAGTTTGAAAAATGGAATCGCGAAGAACTGGACCTTTAATTATATAATAATAATGTTTTAAATTATCTTAATGTAATACAAAATTTGCATGTCAGAAGATATTTTGTATCTTTGTAAGCATAATACAAAAAAGAGCCTCACACAAAATATCAATAACCTCTTTTTTTCATATAATATGTTAATATTTTTATGTTTGATATTATGTGTAATTGTCATTATCTGTGAAGCCAGATGTCTATTTCGATGGTTATCATGTCATTATGTATTTCAATAAAACAACCACTTACATTTGTACAGTCAAGTTCTCTCAAGTTTTGTCAACAGCATTTTTATTATGTGAATATGCAAGTCAATCTTGACGATAAAGCACTCAAAAGCATTAAATACTTTTTCTTTCTTTTTCATGTATTTTTGAGGTCAAACAAAAAACGTTTGTATAATGGTATTTGTAAAAGAAAAGAAAACATCTGCATATTTAACAATCTTCATTATGACAAGGACAGTCAATATTGGCCTACTTTTCACATCCATTGCAGCGCATCTACCCTTTACAATTTCTTTCAGTACTACAGGTGAAAGTGCTGTAGTGGATTGTGTTATGACTGGAGCATTTATAGCATAAATGTAATGACACAAATACAAATCCTCATTGTTAGCCTATTAGAAATGTAATAATAATAGTAGCCTAATAATAGTTATAATGAATGTTGTTGTTATTGTGTCAAAACAGCTAAAAATAATAATTTGTTCTGGTCGTGATAAAAATATATTATAGGATCTCTGGAGTATTCTTTACCAAAAACATGTCAAAAATGACCTTAAGACATAAAAAAGGTTCATAACAAAAACGCCTCTGGCAAAGAAGTGTCATGTGACTATTTAATGTCATTTGTCTTCCCATAATTCCTCTACCCGGAAGCAGTGCATAGTGTGATGAAGCGCGGAAGTATCGCGGGGGAATTCCTCGACAGTCTGCACCTGTCGGAGCTTTTCTGGATGTTTTCATCTGATTTACTATATCAGCCTCGATTCTGATTTTCCAGCTCGGTGAGGTTGAAGATGTTGGCCGACCTGACCGTCTGCGGTTGACTATAAACAGGGCCGTGTTTCTTTGGCGGAAGACCGACAGACAGTGGATCTGTGTTAGCGGTAGACTTATATACTGTAAACGGCTTAAATAAGGTAATAATTACCTTCCTATTACATCCTACGATATGTTTATCAGAGAATGTATGTGTATATAATGAGTCTGAATTGTGTTACTATGTGGTCTTGCAGGTTTTAGTGTTTAAAACTGCAATGATGCTAGTTCGTTAGCTGAACGCGTTTGTAACGAGCCTGTAAACAAAACATTGAGTCTCTCCTTTCACTAGACGTGAGAAGTTGTTTAAAATAAACCTGTCGATAAGAACTAAATTTGAGGTCAATATAAAATTCACAGCATCTTTGAGGTAACTGTTATGTGTTTGTCTTCAGCGTGAACACCGCAACGAGAAACAGTGAAATTATCTTTCTTTATGAGAAAGGAATCATGAGATGCCTAGACTGTTTTTCCTAATAGTGATTCTTTTATTTTAGATTTGGTGTTTTTAAGGGCAAAGGTGTCTGTGAATAGCCTAATTTAGCTGTTTTAGCATGTGTTGTAAATTGAAAGCGGAATTCATTCATTAGACTTTAAATTAGATGTGAGATTGTAAATTAATTTACATTTAAGTTAGTTAAAATCATTACCATTTAATTGTGCATAAATAAACAGTACTTAACTCTAACTAAACCATGAAAAAAACTGGAAATATCAGGGAATGTTAAATGTGTCATTTCCAGTACTGAAAAAGTCCGAAATGAATAATAATATTAAAAAAACTCTTGTGAATATTATTTTTATTTTGTTTTTTATATTGTTTAACATTAGTTAATTATTTTAGTTAATGTGAACGAACAATGTCAAATATTTAATAAAGCTATTTATTTATTTATTTATTTGATTTACTAATACATTAAGATTTAATGTTATATCTGTTAATATTATTTAATAGATCTGCTCTAATATAATGTCACAATTATATTAACTTTATAACTGTACTTTTATTAACTTTTATTGATAATATATAAATCAATGATATGAATATAGTCTATAGAACTATAGTCATTAACTCTCAAATGAGTAGTGGAACATTTTATAGCCCAAAACAGATTAAAATAAATTTTTATAAGACGAATAATAATGAATATTCATGACCAAACGGTTAATTTCAAATCTAGTTATGATAAAGTTGTTTTTCCAAGGTGCTGTTCCGTTCATTTAACACGTACACATGGTAATTTATTGAAAGGTGGAGAACCACCATCATGCCTTCCGTGTCAAACTCTGTTAAACATATTTTACTTTACTGCACAATTTTTAATGTACAAAAATACAACATTTTTACTCAAAGATATGTTTAACTGATGTATTTAAAAAATAAAATCACCTGAAAGGGGTATCTTAAATAGTTATTTATTTTGTTAATTGTAGGCTGTTTTATTCCCTTTATTGATGGCTGCTGACATGGCGTTAAAAAATAAATAAATATAAACTGATATTTAATATCCTTAGCCATGAATCATAAACAACTGGAAAGGTAATGGCGATGTTTATGGAGCTGCCGATGTTTATTATTGGCTTGTCTTCTCTCTCTCTCTCTCTCTCTCTCAGGATCATGGTCCAGCCGCAGCCGTCAGGTGGTTGCACTCTGCAGTGGGAGCTGACTGGAGAAGAGACTGTGGGTGCTGGAGGTCAAGGGTCACTGATGGCCAGTTCACAGGGGTCTCTGAGGGTCCCTCCTGAATTAGCGGGAAATGAAGTGGTCCATAGACTCATAACAGATAATCATCAGCTACGAGGTGAGACGATGAGATCTATGCCAGACGCATTGCCTATTGAATACAATGCATAAACAACTCTAAACGTTTCACAGAGGCTCTGAAGCGAAGCAATGATGCCCTCAAAGAGAGATGTGAAGAGATGGAGGGGTGGCAGAGGAGGTCGCGGGAGGAGCGAGAGTTCCTGAGCTGTAGATTTCGTGAGGCCAGATCTTTAGTGCAGCGGCTGGCGCAGGAAAACCAGAGCCTGTTAGGACAGCTCAACCACAGCATCAGTCCTTGTGTCGGCATCTCTAAAGAGACTGGAACTCAAGGCCAGGACCAAGAGCTGAAGTGCATCAATGCAGAGAAGAATGCCCTCATGGACTCACCAGAAGTAGTTTCTTTTTTTAAATCCTCTAATCATAAGGAACTTGCAGAAAGTTCTCAGTTCATTGAATTAAAATGAACATCCCTTTTTTGTTTCATCGCGCAGGTATTAAATGAAGCTGTACTGATAGACCGAGCTGAAGGAGACACTGACAGACACATAATGCCTCAAAGTTTGGTAATTTACCATGAATCTTATTCTCAATATGTGAAATATAACATTCTATTTTTCGTGTGTAACATCTGCAATCTCCTTTGGCTTCTTTTGGGTGTGGTGTGTTTGTCCTCCTTATCTTTACTATGTTAAAGTACAGTCCAAACATGGCTAAAAATAATGTCTCTTTACTCTTAAGCCTGCTGAGGGCTCTAATGAATTTCTGAAACTGCTGAAAAGCCACAAAGAGAAGCTGGAGGAAGGGATGAAGGTGCTGAGGAGGAGGAATGAGGAGCTGGAGAAGGAGAAAGCAGAGTGTGAGAAAGAGCGAGGAAATCTCCTTGCCACCGTGGAGCAGTTACACTCCAAACTCACTCAGGTAGAGCATTTCATTTCCACATGTTTATTGCTACAATTAGATGTGTCATATGGTTAGTTGACAAATAACATGCCCAACCCCTTTTCTGTCATTTATATTGTGTAACTGCTCATTGGAGCTTATTTGGAGTCTTATTAAAAACTGCATGTATAATATGTATACAAAAATGTTATTTAAAACAATACTAGATGAAACTACCGTTAAGTTTGGGGTAAAACATATTTTTTTAAGTCTCTTATGCTCACCAAGACTGCATTTATTTGATCAAAGTAAAAACAAAATTTCTTATTATTATCAATGTTGAAAACGGTTGTGGCGCTGCATAATATTTTTGTGGAAACATTATACATTTGATACATGATACAATTCTATGAATTGATGAATAGAAAGTTCTTTTGAACTGCATTTATTTGAAATGGAAATCTCTTCTGTCACTTTTGATCAATTTAATGCATCCTTGCTGAAAAAAAAAAATAACATCTTATTGACCCAAACTTTTGAATAGTAATATAAAGCATGTCACACCACAGGACACTGTTACTGTTTTTTTACAGGACATTAAATAGCTGCACTTGTTCTGATTTTAGCATTACTTTGGTTTAGTATATGAACTAATGAACTACTATTGATTCATCCTCTCTTTATCAGAATGTTACAGAAGAGTCAGTCCAGCAGACATGCGCTCTCCCCGTTCCTGCAGAAAGGTACTCTCAAATATTCAGTTTACTCTGTTCTTTCCCTACAGGCGATAGTGATGCTCCTTTAACTTTGCATGCTTGTATTGAATTGTAATAAATCTCAAGGTGCTTTGCTTCTTTTCTTTTATTGTGAATGGTTTGGAATCTCTCTTCTCTGTCGTCTGTCTCGCTTCACGTGTGTGCTTAGCCCTCACTTGGCTAAACTAACTGAGCAGCTTCAGGCTACACAAGGCAGGTGAGGGGAAACGTATCTCACTGCATGTGTGCATGAGTGTCCTTCCCCCTCATTCGTGTTGCAAGAACATGTTGTCTGTGACTGGAATGAGACATGCACTGACTAGCGTAACTAGTATTAATTCATGGTCGGGAGGTTTGTTTTTTGAGGGAAAAAAGTAATACTTTTATTGAGCAGGGATGCATAAAAACGATCAAAAGTGAAAGTAAAGACATTTATAATGGTACAAAAGATTTATATGAACTTTCTATAAATGAATATGTATAGAAGAAAATATTTTTTTACAAAATATTAAGCAGCAGAGCTGTTTTCAACATTATTAATAAGAAAAAATGTTTCTTGAGCAGCAAATCAGCATATTGGAATGATTTCTGAAGGATCATGTGACACTGAAGACTGGAGTTATGGCAGATACATTAAATAGAAATTAAATTATTTTAAATTGTTATAATATTTCACAAATTACTGTTTTTACCATATATTTGATCAAATAAATGCAGACTTGGTGAACGAGATTTCTTTCAAAAGCATAAACCCTAAACATTTCATCAGTAGTATGTGTGTGTGTGTGTGTGTGTGTATATTTATTTATTTATATATATATAAATTGTTTTATTAATAATTATAGCAATAAAATGTAATATTATACTTATTTATATTTATTGATAGATTTTTAGTTGGACCAAATGGTGAACATAGTACTGTAAATGTAGTCCAGCATACATGAGAGCTCAAAGTTGTCCTTGTCTAGTTAAAGGGGAAGTACTTTGAAGAAGCTAAAATATAAGATTTTGATTTGTTTAACATTTGGTCACTAAATTTCCCCCACACTTACTGTTACTTTAAAATGTAGAAAATACTGATAATAAGGAATGAATTGATGTGTCTAAATACAAGTGGTAGTACTTTGGGTGGTGAACTGCAGTAAGATGACCGGATACTCGGGTGTTTGTCTGTGTTTGCTGGGATGTAGGTACAGGGAGCTTCAGGAGAAGCTGGACTGTCTTCAGAAGAACTCTGCTCAGAGAGACAGAACTGAGGCTCTCCTCAAACAGAAAGAGAAGGACTTTGTTCAGGTACATAAGCAAAGATACAACCTTCGATTCCTCAGGCATCGATTCCTTTCTGTGTTGACGTTTGCAGTAATTTGAGATGAGGGATCATCATCATCTTTGTGTTTGTAGCTGACAAAGGATAGTGAAGCTCTGAGAGCTCAAGTCACGTCCCTTCTCGGTGAGTTGAATGAACGACAAAACTGGCTGGAGAAAAGTGAAGCAGAGAGACGAATGTTAGAGGATAAGTGAGTGAATCTCTTCATCTTGTGCATGTTTGATTATGAGAGTCGGCAGTTGTGTACAAGACATGTTTGATCTCCCAGATTGGGCAAGAAGACAGAACGCCTGCAGACTTTAGAGAGAGACATGGAGCAGCAGAAGAAGCAGCACAGTGTGACAGTGGACAATCTTTTATTGCAGACACAGAACCTAGAAACTGCACTGAAGAACGAGAGGCTCGTCATAGTGGAGGAGAGGTGAGTTCAGCTGGATGGAGAGCCCCTTAACAAAGCAGCTTCCCTTTTTTCATTGTAACAGTAATCCACAATTCCTGTTGCTCTTCCTCATCTAGGAGGAAGCTGGCCCAGCTCCAGCATGCATACACATGTCTGTTTCAGGACTATGACAACAAACTTAAAAGTGAAAAGCAAGCCAATCACAGGGTAGGTAGCTGCTGTTTGTGCTCTACTATGTTGGTTATGAAACTCTAGTTAGCAGCATGAAAAATATATATTATATACAGAAAGCGAATAAAGGTTGCTGCCATTCTAATCACTGAAGCTGTCAATCACAGCGCGAGGTACACAAAGCTGCACTCTTGCGGAACTCCCGTCATGAAGCTGTCTACGCTGTGCAATGGATCTTTTTGACATTGTGTTTGTTTATACTTCGTTGGTTACACTGAGTGGATTCACGAGCGTGCAGGAATTGTGTTGTTCAGCGGATTCTGACTTAAACACCTCTGATTGGCCATTGTGTTCACAAGCTCAACAGATATGTCTGTGATTGGCTACAATGCTGAACACTGCAAAAACATGTAAATAGAAACCTTTGACACTGTTCAGTATTTTAAATACTTATATCAAGTTTTATAGATTTGTCATTTTTATTAGTTTTTTTATTAAAATAATTTTAGATTTAGCTTTTTATTATTTCAGTTTTAGTATTTTAGTACTCAACCTGAACCTTTTTAGGTTTTAGTAGTTTTTTCATCTAATATTTTATTTTATTTGAGCTTTTTCAGTTAATGATTTTAAGTTTTAGTTAACAATAACAACACTGGTGCAACCAAGATGCCAAAAAAACATAAAACAAATCCAAAACCCTTTGTGATTGTGTGTAAGTCAATAAGCCTAAATATATATTTATTAATAATTTATATTTGTTTTATTTTTTACCTCACAAATTATATTTATATTTCTGTTAAATTTAAAAATGAAAATGTTTTAAACAATTTTTAAAAGTTTTTTTTTCTTTTCTTTATGGTGGACACTTATTAGTCATTGATCCATCTCTTAAACTTAAATGCTTCAAAACTAGAAAACTGTTACGGTTTCATGTTTGTGGTAAGCACTTTTGAAAATGGGTCAGTGCATGGTTTGCACTATATGTGGTTAATGGAAAGTGTATGTGTGGTATTTCCATTTCAGAGTGGAGAGGCAGATACTCTAGCTAACAGGTTAGCAGAGGCTGAGAAAGCTCTGGCCCTGAAACAGGATCACATCGATAAACTCAAGGAGGAAATGGAGCAGCTGAGAGCTACATTAGAAACTATACCAGTGCTGAATGCTCAGGTGAAAAGAACACCTCATTCAAATAATCACTTACTTTGTCTTTGTTATAAATACTCGTTCAACATGCATGCTGCATATAGTAACAAACACAATCGCACTTTTTTTTTTGCAGGCAGAGATCTTTAAGATGGACTTCCTGGCTGAAAGGGAAGCCAGAGAGAAACTCAATCAAAAGAAGGAAGAGTTGCAGGAGGATCTAAATAAGGCACTAGTTGAAATAGACAGACTCAAGCAAGAGGGAACGTCACGGTATGAAAAGAGATGGAAGCAGTGAACAATTCTTGATATTTGGGTAGCATAATGATTATTGACTGATTTAAAGGCATAGTTCTCCCAAAAATTTTAATTATCTCATTAGTTACTCAGCCTCATGTCGTTTCAAACCCATAAGACTTTTATCTTCGGAACACAAATTAAAATATTTTTGAATAAATCTGAAAGCTTTGTGTATCTCCATAGACAGCTACGCAACTACCACTTTCACGCTTCAAAAAACTCATAAAGAGATCAGAAAACTAATCCATATGAATCCAGCGGTTTAGTTCAAATTTTCTGAAGAGACACGATCACTTTATAGAATTAACAGATTGAATTAGGGTTTTATATTAGCATATAAACATTCATCAACGCATACACCAGTTATGGTAAACCTAAGCTCAAGCATGTTCGCTTGACGTGCGAGAACCAATGAGGTTCATTATTGTTACACAGCACTTTTGAGCTTCTGCAAGATCCAATGAGGTTTATTCTCCTGTTACACAGCACTTTTGAGCTTCCAACCAATGAGGTTCATTTTCATGTTATGTTACGTAATATCATAATATCTGATTAACGTAAATCCTCTTCACTAGATATCGTATTCTTATTTACCTTGCGCAATGTTACAACAGGGTGGTACTAATTGTGGTACTAGTGGTACAAGTGTGGTACTAATTTAGCTTCCACACAGCACAAACACTTGGATATGCGCCTAATATTAGCGTACATTTATGTAGGTTAACGGTAACGATAGAGCAAGTGGTCATAATGTGAGGCTACTACTTGCATATTTTGAATAATTCATGTTTGAGGTCGCACATCACCTTTTTGTGGTCATTCTTTACCTTCTCAAAATGTTTCCACACTTTGGATTTTCTGCCCGACATATTATCGCATGGACCAGCCATGTTAGCGATCTGTCACTGCGTGACTTCGGCAATTCCTGTTTTTGTTCTTCTCGTCGACAATGAGGCAGCAGCCCTAGTGCTTTACATGGTGGATGCAGGTGCGCCTGCATTTTTATTTACGAAAGTTTATCATTTGCATTTGGCTTTTAAGCCAAGTCAATTTCAACTTTCAAGACGTGAAAGAACGCAATTCAACGCAAAATGTCCAAGAGTTACATGTGGATGTTGTCTTTTCACAGAGCTCGCATTGAGGAGATGCAGCAGAGACACTTGGAGAACTACAGGCCTCGACCTCATCAGCCTCCTCCAGCTGGTAAAACCCCTTTTTCAGAGTCTGCATGTGCTAAATCATGCGCACTCTCTTTCCTTCATTTTGAAAGAAGGACTTCATCTTCTTCACTGTCTACATTGTAAATGTTACAAATACTGTTGTATTACTTTACCTGAACGTGTTTGGGGTCTCAACTTGAAATGTCTTCTTTTGAAGTACCTTTCCCAGGACCAGCCATGTTCAACCCAGCCCAGGCTCCATCTGCACGCAGAAGAGATGATGACCAGGCCGAGCTGCCCGATTACCGCTGCCCAAAATGTATGTACAAGGCTCCAGACATGGATACCCTGCAGATCCACGTCATGGACTGTATCCAGTGAGAAGAGATGTTCAGGTGTTTTCATGACACCTCAGTGAACTCTAACCACAACAACAAAAAATGAGAAGAGAAAATCGAGAACCTGCTAAAGACAATACGAGAACTGTCTGAGGACTCTGAACATTTAATCCTGCTGCAGATTGACTTGAAGTAGACAGATGTTTAGCAGATGTTTTTATCATGTGGCTATAGAGCTGCCACCATGTTCCTGTACACTTAGTGTGTGTATCTCTTAAAAAAAAAAGCTCATCTGTACTGCCTTTCTGTGACAGCATAGTGTAATGTACTGCACGTGTGAATGTTTGTCTGCTTAATGTCTGCTCACATCTGACAGTGACAATGTTTCCTTTATACCTGTGGTATTTGTTTCTCTAGATGTATGCACTCTTGAGGATTCATGCCCGCCTGTGTTAATATTGTGTATTATCAGCCAAAGTGAATATGGAAAAAACAACTTTGTACAGACTATTGTTATGGAGAGATTTACTGAAATAAAGGTATGAATATGAGGGTCTACTTTAATTGATTTTCTGTCAGTTATTCACTTAAACGAATGCTGAGAAACTCCATCAAAAGAAGAGTTGCAGTAGGGGCTGAATAAGACACAAGCAAAGACAGACAGACTCAAAAAAGAGGCACCCTTATGGTACAAAAATACATTTTTAATATTAATATTTGCAGTCTATTAAAAATTCCAACTGAATTAATAGTAAATTAATTGTGGAAGTTAAATCCAATTTAATTTCATATGTTTTAATATTTACTATTAAATCCTACCATTGCAATTGTTAAAATAACAAACGTGAAATCTATTTTATTTTTATTTTATTTTAACAACCAAAACATTTCAAAATTTGAGGTTAAGAATATTTCATATTTAACTTACTGTAAATATTGCATATTAATTAGATTACAGTAAACAATACTGTAGCAATGTTCAGGGAAGAAGGAGGCGGGAACCGGCGAACAATTAAAATATAGTTTATTTAAATAAAACAAACAACCAAAATACCACCAGCAGCCCCTCAGGGACGACTGCTGGCTAAAATAAAATACAAAAACAAAACACAACTAAAATACAGGCCTGTTCCTCTCTCGATCATCAACGTCGTCGCTCCTCCTTTATGCTTCCGCTCCTCCGTGAGAGATGCGAGACCGGTGTGCCTCACAGGTGTTGCTCATTAGCAATCGCACCACCGGCCTCGCGCCGTTCTCTCACGTCCCTCGGCCGTCCTGTTCGCCACATACCCCCATCGCCCCTCACAGGCCGGGGGGTACCCACGAGCCTGTGCCTACTCCCCCCCGGCGGCGGCGATCCCTGGGGAGTATGGACAGACAAACCGAGGGAAACGGAGACGGAAGCATGAGGAGCGACAGATCGAGAGAGGGGAGAGAGGAAAAAAAAAATTGGTCCGGTTCCCACAACGCGCTGCCATCTGGTCCCCCACCAGCTAGGCGATCTCCTCCGCGGTGCCTGGCGGTGACGCTGGGTAGCCCTCGGTGGACGGCTCGACGCTCCTCCGCCGCCCGGTGGACGGCGACGGCTCCTCGGGTGCCTTGGGCAGACGGTAGGAGTCCCCCGCTCCCTGCTCCTCCCCTTCACTGGTGGACGGCAGCAGGCTCCGGCCCACGGCGAGCGGCGGCGACTCCTCCTCTCCCTCCCGGATGGCAGCCGCCCCTCCAATACCCAGGCGGCCGGCAGCGAGCTCGACCGTCCCACCGGCAACTCACTCCAGCGCACCGCCTCGAGCGTCCGTGGCCGCGAGTCCCCCGCTCCCTGCTCCTCCCCTCGCTCGGCGGATGGCAGCAGGCTCCGGCCCACGGCGAGCGGCGGCGACTCGCGCACCATGCTCGATGGCACCGCGGATTCCCCACATCGGCGAGGACTCTCTGACAGCGCGTTCCTCCCTCTTCCCGGGTTTCGGCACCAGTGTAGCAATGTTCAGGGAAGAAGGAGGCGGGAACCGGCGAACAATTAAAATATAGTTTATTTAAATAAAACAAACAACCAAAATACCACCAGCAGCCCCTCGCGGACGACTGCTGGCTACCGAAAATAAACATAAGAACTGCCAGCAGCCCCTCGCGGACGACTGCTGGCTAAAATAAAATACAAAAACAAAACACAACTAAAATACAGGCCTGTTCCTCTCTCGATCATCAACGTCGTCGCTCCTCCTTTATGCTTCCGCTCCTCCGTGAGAGATGCGAGACCGGTGTGCTTCACAGGTGTTGCTCATTAGCAATCGCACCACCGGCCTCGCGCCGTTCTCTCACGTCCCTCGGCCGTCCTGTTCGCCACAAATACATTTTAATTAGTGATGTCAAATCGATTAATCACATTTAACATAAAAGTTTATATAATATACAGGTCCTCAAAAATTAGCATATTGTGATAGTTCATTATTTTCCATAATGTAATGATAAAAATTAAACTTTCATATATTTTAGATTCATTGCACACCAACTGAAAATATTTCAGGTGTTTTATTGTTTTAATACGGATGATTTTGGCATACAGCTCATGAAAACCCAAAATTCCTGTCCCAAAAAATTAGCATATTTCATCCGACCAATAAAAATAAGTGTTTTTAATACAAAAAAAAGTCAACCTTCAAATAATTATGTTCAGTTATGCACTCAATACTTGGTCGGGAACCCTTTTGCAGAAATGACTGCTTCAATGCGGCGTGGCATGGAGGCAATCAGCCTGTGGCACTGCTGAGGTGTTATGGAGGCCCAGGATGCTTCGATAGCGGCCTTAAGCTCATCCAGAGTGTTGGGTCTTGCGTCTCTCAACTTTCTCTTCACAATATCCCACAGATTCTCTATGGGGTTCTGGTCAGGAGACTTGGCAGGCCAATTGAGCACAGTAATACCATGGTCAGTAAACCATTTACCAGTGGTTTTGGCACTGTGAGCAGGTGCCAGGTTGTGCTGAAAAATGAAATCGTCATCTCCATAAAGCTTTTCAGCAGGTGGAAGCATGAAGTGCTCCAAAATCTCCTGATAGCTAGCTGCATTGACCCTGCCCTTGATAAAACACAGTGGACCAACACCAGCAGCTGACATGGCACCCCAGACCATCACTGACTGTGGGTACTTGACACTGGACTTCAGGCATTTTGGCATTTCCTTCTCCCCAGTCTTCCTCCAGACTCTGGCACCTTGATTTCCGAATGACATGCAAAATTTGCTTTCATCTGAAAAAAGTACTTTGGACCACTGAGCAACAGTCCAGTGCTGCTTCTCTGTAGCCCAGGTCAGGCGCTTCTGCCGCTGTTTCTGGTTCAAAAGTGGCTTGACCTGGGGAATGCGGCACCTGTAGCCCATTTCCTGCACACGCCTGTGCACGGTGGCTCTGGATGTTTCTACTCCAGACTCAGTGCACTGCTTCCGCAGGTCCCCCGAAGTCTGGGATCGGTCCTTCTCCACAATCTTCCTCAGGGTCCGGTCACCTCTTCTCGTTGTGCAGCGTTTTTTGCCACACTTTTTCCTTCCCACAGACTTCCCACTGAGGTGCCTTGATACAGCACTCTGGGAACAACCTATTTGTTCAGAAATTTCTTTCTGTGTCTTACCCTCTTGCTTGAGGGTGTCAATGATGGCCTTCTGGACAGCAGTCAGGTCGGCAGTCTTACCCATGATTGCGGTTTTGAGTAATGAAACAGGCTGGGAGTTTTTAAAAGCCTCGGGAATCTTTTGCAGGTGTTTAGAGTTAATTAGTTGATTCAGATGATTAGGTTAATAGCTCGTTTAGAGAACCTTTTCATGATATGCTAATTTTTTGAGATAGGAATTTTGGGTTTTCATGAGCTTTATGTCAAAATCATCAGTATTAAAACAATAAAACACTTGAAATATTTCAGTTGGTGTGCAATGAATCTAAAATATATGAAAGTTTAGTTTTTATCATTACATCATGGAAAATAATGAACTTTATCACAATATGCTAGTTTTTTTTAGAATGACCTGTATATGTGTGTGTGTGCACGTGTCTGTACATATGCATACACAAATATATATATAATGTGTATATACAGTATATACACACACACAGAGAGACATATAATATACTGTATATACACACATTATGTAAACAAACTTTTATGTTAGATCAATTTGACAGCACTAATTTTAACATTAAAATGACACTAATGTTAATACATTAAAATGACAATAACAAAGTAGTTGGACACTCTCTGGTTGTGTGAACTTTCATGCTTATAAAACAAAATCACTTTGACCTGTTGGTTACTATTCATTTTCTTACGTGTTCAAATACTTTTGGGCCACTGCAGATAAAATACCGATAAGATGTGGATGTTATGTTAGTGTCTTGCTGAGGCCCCCTGGTTGTGGGTTTTTAGCATAGACACTAAGGTTGTGAGCCACTGGTCTAGACAAAAGACCTGCAGTACCGGCGGCTTTCACCAGAGGGCGCGCTCGATATCATACATGTCATTCTTCCGTTGAGGTGACGTGTCTGTCTGTGTTTCATTGGGTGGACGCTGCTAGTGTTGCTCTCTTTCCCAGGTTTGAGTGAGTAGAGCTGTCCGGAGATCAACATGATGCGAGTTATAACAGCTATTTTGGCCATATGTCTGAGCTTTTGTGCAGGTACTTTGCCATTTGTTTCAATGAATGTTAGATATACATCACCATTCATTCTCAACTGTCAATCTTTCGTGTATCGATCAAACAGGCTAACAAGAAGATGTTGCGAGCTACATCGAATTGATTACGTTTTTATCTCAATCCATTATAAATCTTTAAAACTAACGTTTACTTGAATTCATACAGCGACTAAACTTGACACGTAGCTTGTAATTCATAAAGACTGTAACGTTACGTGTGACCGGGGTTTTCTCTCCTCAGCTGAGACTTGCACAGACCCAGTCATTTCTCCGTCTTCATACACGACCACAGACGCGCTCATCTCTTCTGAGACCGTGTTCATCGTTGAACTGAGTCTGGCGTGTGCAAACGGAGCTCAGGTGAATTGACTGACGATGCTTTACAGGTACATGTATGCACGGTTCATTGGTACAGAAAAGTGGACTGACCCAGCTTGTTTTCTTTTTAGAGTGTTGCCCTCTATGCCGACGTCAATGGCAAACAGTTTCCTGTGACCAGAGGCCAAGATGTTGGTAAATACCAGGTAAGGTCACATGGGTTTTAAAGGGATAGTTCACCCTAAAATTCTGTCATCATTCATTACTCACCCTCATGTCATTCAAAACCCATAAGACGGTCTAGTGATGAATATCTTATTGATGATCTCTGAGAGATTTCTGATTCTGTCCCTGCACTAAAAATCTATTCAAATGTTCAATCCATGGCTTCTGTAAAGGCATGATTGCTTTATATGATGATTTAATTTAGGCTTTTATTCAAATAAATGTTTATCAGCAAACGTAGGTATAGTGTTCAAATATGGTAAACGGAAGCTCAACCATACTTCCCTGATTCACAAGAATGAACCTCATTAGTTCTTACTGAAACTAAAACGTGCTGCGTAACACGAGAATGAACCTCATTGGTTCTCGCACGCTTCAGTTTACCATATTTGGGAGCTCAATGTACATTTGCTGATATGTGAAAAAAAGCTAAATTAAATCTGTTCATCATATAAAGCAATCGTGTCTCTTCGAAATACTTGGATTAATCCATTCGATTCATATGGATTTCTTATGAACTTTTTCGAAGTGAAATTGAAGTTTTAGGTAAATAGACTTTCAGTGGAGGGACAGAAATCTCACATTTAATAAAAATATCTTCATTTGTGTTTCAAAGATGAACGACAGTATTATAACTTTAAGGTCTTTTAATGAATCTGTTGCATGTAAGATCCCTCTACATGTGTAACCAACTGTTCCATTTATCTTTGTCCAGGTCTCATGGAGTGTTCCTCATAAGCAGGCCAGCTCTGGCACATATCAGGTCAAATTCTTTGACGAGGAGTCTTACAGCACTCTAAGAAAGGTTGGTGAAATTAAGGAATGATTGATTTAAGGTATAGATCACTTAAAGGTGCTCTAAGCGATGTCGGGTGACGTCACTTCTTGTTGACGTTTAAAGTGTTGTCAAACAAAACGGAGGCTAGCTCGACCTCCCTCCTCCTCATCCACGCACTAACCCACCCCCAAATCCTTCTTGTCTGTTATT
Organism: Meda fulgida; assembly: GCA_030578275.1. Lineage (NCBI taxonomy): Eukaryota > Metazoa > Chordata > Actinopteri > Cypriniformes > Leuciscidae > Meda > Meda fulgida. Next base: position 13,991,955 of record CM060638.1, on the reverse strand, counting down.
GGCTGGAACAGTTTATGTTTTGTGGTGCGGGTTAGCCCAGTTTGTTTTTTTTGCCGTTTGTGGAGCCTGGGGTGTCTGCAGAGGCCGCGTCTTTTTACAGTGTGTTCAGGGGACAGGCAGCCAGCGGATAGTGAGGAGATGTTTGCTGTATGTGACAAAAAAAATGTTTTGGCCTAAACGCGTGACATCGCTTAGAGCACCTTTAAAAATGAAAATTCTGTAATTTACCTCTCTTCATGTCATTTCAAATCTGTATAACTTTCTTCTGTGGAACATTAAAAGATTTTGAAGGATGTCTTTTTTTGTCCAAACAATGGAAGTCATAGGGCACCAACAACATTCTTCAAAATGTCTTATGTTCTGCAAAAGAAAGTAAATTGTACAGTTTGGAACAACATGAGGGGGAGTAAATAATGACAATGATAATTAACTATCCCTTTTAACATACATGATGAGACTGTGTTCAATGGCGCTCATGCCATTTTTGAATGCTTTCAGGCTCAGAGAAACAATGAAGATGTTGATTCTATCAAGCCTTTGTTCTCTGTTAATGTGGATCACAGGGTGAGTATGAATACTAATCTTCATTGACAACAGCTACCGTTTCTATAATGAAACTAAGAACAATCTATAAACTTGTATTAACAAAAATATACCCCCCACACAGGTTAATTTTGCTACTACTTGTTTACTTTCAATGATCTGTCTCTCTATTTGTTTATTTTCCAATATATCTATATATGAATTGCAGGGTGCATGGAGTGGTCCCTGGGTGTCCACAGAGGTCTTGGCTGCTCTGATTGGCATTATGGTCTACTACCTGGCCTACAGCACCAAAAGTGCTATCCAAGCTTGAGATGAGAAGAAAAGTCCATTTTCCACCATACTTTTCAAACTGGTCTTCAGGCATTCCTCCTGCCATTTCAATGTGCAGAGTTTAGTGCCATGGACACCTTGGCTGAAACAAGAGATTGGTTTGTTGTAGAGCTTAAGTGAAAGTATCGGTGTGGTCAACAGCTGAAGTGGTGTTTTTTTCCTTTCTTTTTTTTAACAAGACACTCAAGAATTTAAGGCTTAAAATTTTCATCAATGCTATCATTATTAAACCTCAAATGGTCAAAAACAGAGGTGATTTATCTGTGACTCATCATCATAGTCCAGTTCTGTATGTTGAAATGTTCCAAATATCGATGAAATTCATTGAATATGGAATAAATGTCTTTTCTGTTAGTTTTCCTGAGTCATTTAATTTTTGATGAAGAGCTTGTTTAGTTTACCACATTAACCACATTTACCCCATTAATATTGAGACATCAACAAGTGCCAAGAAGCGCTCCGAACCGGATGACGTAGAATCGTGCTCTCCAGCCCCGACAAACGTTCACACACTCCGGATGCACGCTTCTACCTCAGATTACTTGACATTGCTTCGTCTTTGCTTTTCAACCCTGAAGAATCAAATTACTCTGAAAAATGCAAAATTGACCAATTTCCACTTACTGATAAAATTTAGTGTTTTCAGTGCAGCCTGTACCTATGTTCACTTTTCATAAATTGTGTTTTGTGGTTTCATGACACTTCAATGTTGCTGCCTTATGTTAAATAACTTTTTTACTTTAAGTTTATTCCCCCCCATATTAATCTACACTCCTTACACCATTATAAACTTTGCAAATGTATTCAAAATAAGACATTTAATTACATTGCATTGCATAATAATTTGTTTACTGGGACACTTGAAATTTAGCTCAAGAGCATTCCAATTTGCGTGTAGATGTTACTACACTTTGAGTAGTTAACCTGTGCAAATTCAATTGAATGGGTATGATTTGGAAAGGCACATACCTCTCAAGCTGAAAATGCATATCAGAGGAAAAACCAAACCATGAGGTCAAAAGAACTGCCTGTAGAGCTCAGAGACGGGATTGTGACAAATCAGGTCGGGAATACTACAAAAAAATCTGCTGCATGGATGCCTCACAGAAGCATGTAGCCTACATAATCCTTAATGGAAGCAGTTTGGAATAACCAGGGCCGCATTTCAAAAAAGCATTGTAAGCCTAATTTGATCGTAGAACAATTGCCACCAATGGTAACTATGATCAACTTAGGCTTACAATGTTTTTGGGAAACTTGGCCCAGGACTCTTCCTAGAGCTGGCTTCCTTCAATCAATGAAGTGCCTTATGTTAAAGTTGTGAGCAAGAAGCTGATGATCACTCTGGTTCAGCTCCATGATCATTAATGGAGATTGGAGAAATTTACAGAAGGACAAACATCACTGCAACACTCCACTTATCTGGGCTTTATGGCAGAGTGGCCTGACTCAAGCCTAAACAATTGTGGTGGTAGCAGCATCATGCTGTGGGGGTGTTTTGCAGGGGCTCAACGCAGCAAAATATAGAGATAGCCTTAATTAAAACCAGTCCGGAGCATTCAGAACCTCAAACAGGGCAGAAGGTTCACCTTCCAACAGGACAATGACCTTAAGCACACAGCTAAGACAGTCATGTAAGAGTGGCTTATGGACAACTCCATGAATTTCCTTGAGTGCCCAGCCAGAGCCTGGGCTTGAACGCAATCGAACATCTCTGGAGAAACCCTGAAAATGGCTGTCCATTGACGGGCCCCATCCAACCTGACAGAGCTTGAAAGGATCTGAGAAGAATGGTAGAAAATTGCCAAATGCAGATATGTAAAGTTTGTCACATTATACCCAAAAAGACTTGCGGCTGTAAGGTGCTTCAACTAAGTATGGCGTTAAGGGTACAAATACTTACGCAATTGACTTATTTCAGTTGTTCCTTTTGTAATAAAACATTGTCACAAATCTGTTTTTTTGCTTTGTAATTATGGTGTATGGAGTTTAGATTGATGTGAAAAAAATTGTAATTTTAAGTAGTTTAAAAGAAGCAACAACAAAATGTGAAAAAGAAGGGTTATGAATACTTTCGCAAGGCGCCACTGTTCTCACATTCATATATTCACTACCAATTTGCAGGACTTTTTTTTTTTTTTTTTTGAGGAAGCAAACGAAACAAGGTCATGATTAGCTTCGTGTACATATGGGATTGTCCATATACCGGTAGTACATTTGCATCAATCCCAACGTCTGATGCACCTTCATGGGCAGAACCAGAATAGGCGGCACTCAAGATAGCAGACTATGCCTATGCGGCGTTTATTTCTGAGGTGGCTGAAGTGTGACCAGTCAAATGAAAAGTATGCTAGCGATGGTTCAGTTTGGTCCAAAATTGATTTTCCTTCAAGTTCTTTCTCATGTTAAGTATATTCTACTAATAATTTGTCTGTCAGCGACGAATTATCTTTCTTGTGCCATAAAGTGACAATCAGCTCCCCTCTGCAGGATGATTTGGTTCAGTCCGCAAGCACGCGCGTCCATACTCGTTTCTATGCCCAGGCGTGTATAACACACGTTCTGTTTCTTTGAAGCGACTCACGTTTTCTCTCACTTCGCCGTGTTTCACCACCTGAATGAGTAATTAATACAGTTCAGCATAGCTATGTCAGTTTCCGAGCCACAGTCAGTGGACTCGGGCGGAGCGGGAGGGTATGGAGCCTTTTACCCGGCGGGATACCAGGCGCTGCACCCGGAGGAGCACGGCCTAGATCGCGGCTTCCGACTCACGGCCTTTTCCGATATGAAAGGATGAGGGTGTAAAGTCCCGCAGGAGACTCTGCTCAAACTCCTGCAGGGACTAGAGCCTGACCGCCCGCCCGGAGAGGACGGCGGCTCGGGGACGGGTGTTGGAGACGAGACCGCTGATTTCGGGCAACTTGTTTCTGTTCCCCAGGGTCCTCGACTAGGTAAAGTATGAGCCGCGCTCTGACCTGTCACAACATCGCTGTCAAAAAGCGAGCACTGATTCGTGATTCTTTCGTTCTTTTGAGTCGGATCTTTTCAAAGAGTCGGTTCCAAAAAGAGCAATTGGACCCAGAAACCAGAGTTTGTTGGTACTGATAGTAAGAGCATTTGAAGTGAAGCGAGGTTTTGTCTTATATGGCGACAATTAAGTAACTTAAAATCTTCTGGAAATATATTATTGACTTGATTGCATAATATTTATATGTAAAAAGAGATACACGTAAACAATCTTATTAATGGAAAAACCTTAATAAGTTGCTTGTTGTCAGCGTATGGCTTTATTTGGATGTAAAAATAAACCCACTGAATCAGTTTTGCGAAGTGGGTCGTAGAAACGAATGGTTTAAAAGAACCGAATCAAGGAAATGAGTCAGACTTCCCAATCATTGCTTTCAAACTGATATAATGACAGTTTGATAGTTAATCAACCGGTTTAGCAAAGAAATGCTTATTGAGACGTTTTGGTTATATAACGAGATAATACTTCCCAGTAGTTTTTAAATTAACAGGATATAAGTCAAAGGTTAAAAAAAAAGTTTACTAACAGACGTTATAACGTTTGTTAGTAAACTCTTTGTTTAACCTTTGATTTATATCCTGTTAATTTAAAAACTACTGGGAAGTATTGTGCAATAATTTGAAAGAGACGTGAGCTATGGACTCAGGCTTCAAGTCAATGCTTACCATTAAAACTTAGATCACAATTAGGCTAATTCTGCAAAATTGCCTCTTACCATTGCAAACTGAATGATTTTTTTTATATAAAGATTTAAGTCCCCATTGTATATAATTAGCTTCTATAAACTTGCATGCACTTTGAAATTATTTTTCACTTACTGTTAAGTCATGTGCACTGTTCTTGACTGCAGGTATTGGAATGGACTCATGTGTGATCCCTCTGAGGCACGGGGGTCTTTCCCTGGTCCAAACCACAGATTTCTTCTATCCTTTAGTGGAGGATCCTTACATGATGGTGAGTGAAATCTTATTACGGTAATGTTTCGCAAAAGTTAGCATGCACCTCACAAAAAAATGTGTCCAACTCATGTCCATTCTTTTACAGGGACGAATTGCCTGTGCAAATGTTCTGAGTGATCTATATGCTATGGGCATCACAGAGTGTGACAACATGCTCATGCTTCTCAGCGTCAGTCAGAAGATGAATGAGAAGGTGCGCTGGAATCTCTCTGCTTTCATTCTCGCTGTCGTATCATTTTTGGTTTTACTTTTTAAAGCTAATGCAAAAATGTAATTTTCAGTATATGGACTTGTTCAGAATGTTTACAAAATGTTTGCATGATGTTTTTGCAAAATCAGAAAGCGGAACGTGGCTAATTTTATTTGTACTGTGCTGATGTTCTCTCAGGAGAGAGAGCAGGTGATGCCTTTAATGATGAAGGGCTTCCGTGATGCGGCGGAGGAGGGCGGGACTTCAGTAACCGGGGGACAAACAGTCATCAATCCCTGGATCATCGTCGGGGGCGTGGCCTCTGTTGTGTGCCAGCCCAACGATTTCATCATGTGAGTGTTTCTGTCTGGTTTCTCATGAATCAAAGGACTGTATATCTGTACACTAAATGATCTAGTTTTTCCTAAACAAACATTTACCACAATTTCAAAAGGAAACATGAATTGACTGACACTTCAGTTTGTTTTTGTTTTGTAAATGCTCACATATGTATGTGTGTGTACATATATATATATATATATGCAGGCCTGAAAGTGCTGTACCTGGAGATGTGTTGGTTCTCACTAAACCATTGGGAACTCAAGTAGCAGTGAATGCCCATCAGTGGCTGGATATAGTGAGTATACATTTTCATCTTTGGAATGATTGCTTGTGCGGTTCTTTTCTCCCTTTTTCCTTTAAGTTATGAAGAGATGGCAACCTCATCGCATTTCTCTCTGTATCTCTTTTACCTTTTATGGTTAATTTCTTCAGCCTGAGAAATGGAACAAGATAAAGTTGGTGATTTCCAAGGAGGAGGTGGAGCAAGCTTATCAGGAGGCTATGCTCAACATGGCCACCCTCAATCGCACTGGTATGTCTTGCATAAGCATTATTAGCATGGATTATTTTTAACAATGGGGCCAATATTCATTACAAACTCACCTCCTAGCTTTGCAAACTGTTTGTACTAGATCAAATGGCCTATATGCGTGCTTTCAAATGACGAGGAAAAGAAAGAATAGATAAATTATCTTTTGTAGTACTAATAAAGAAAGATACATTTATTTTTCATTTGTTGCTTAAATTAATTACTACAAGACTTCTCTAGGCATATACACTACCGTTCAACAATTTGGGGTCAGTAAGATTAGTTTCAAAAAACATATTAAGCTGTATTTTCAACATTTATAATAAGAAATGTTTCTTGTGCACTTAATCAAGGAAAAAACTTTAAACCAAGGAAAAGACTTTAAATATGCCATTTTGGTGATCAACAATGAGTTTTTGGGGGGACTTTGAAATATATTACAATAGAAAATAGTTAATTTAAAGTGTTATAATATTTCAGAATACTACTGTTTTTACTATATTTTTGATAAAAATAAATGCAGCCTTGATGAGCTTAAGCTACTTTCAAAAACATGAACTAAATCTTATTGATCTTAAACTTTTGAACGGTAGTGTATAAGGTAATTTCAGCAGTTTTTACAACAGGTTGTACATTGTTTTTAAATATTTTTTTTTCTCTCTCTCTCTCTCTCTCTCTCTCTCTCCAGCTGCAGCCTTAATGCACAAATTTAATGCACATGCAGCCACGGACATCACAGGCTTTGGGATCATAGGTCACGCACGGAATCTTGCCCAGCAGCAGAGAAACGACGTTGCCTTTGTCATTCACAACCTTCCCATTATCTCCAAAATGGCCGCAATCAGCAAAGCTGGTGGCAACCTATTTGGGCTTTTGCAGGGCACCTCTTCTGAAACATCAGGTGAGAGTCACAGCTCTGTGCACAAACACAATCGTTTTAAAGTGAACTAAGAATTATCAGAACTTTGCAATTACACTGAAAGTGGGCTTAACATAATCAGCATTGGATAATTTCTTTGTAAATAAAGATTGTATTCGGTTCAAATACTGTAATAAAAAGCACTTTTAATCTGTCGTTCTCCCTGCATCATCTCAACTTACAATCTTAAATTTGAAGTGAAAAGTCATTTAAAATGTTCAAAGATATGTATCTTTTATTTTCTATACGTGTTGTAATCAGTAGTAATAAATTAATGGTAAATTGAAGAATTAAATTCTTACTAAACAGCTAAAATATATTAAAATACAGTGGACTAACAATATTGATGTTCACATTTGTTCAAATTAAATTGAATAAAAATAAATGCACATGGGATTCAAGGTCCTCCACAAGTTTTTTTTACGGTATTAACATTAATGATTAATCAAATGAATAATTTATCAATTCCTGAAAATGAAGAATCCTGGTCAGAGATTTCTACAAGCTCTTGGGTAGATAAAACCTTTCTCCTGCCTCTCTCAGGTGGCCTGTTGATCTGCTTGCCACGGGAGCAGGCAGCCCGGTTTTGCGCAGAGATGAAATCCAGTCGTGTGGGTTTGTCGGGAGCAGTGGGGCAGGATGGAGGGGTGGGCGATGGGCAACAGGCTTGGATCATTGGCATCGTGGAGAAGGGCAGTCGCTGCGCCCGCATCATCGACAAACCTCGGATCATAGAGGTCCCGTACCGTGGCTCTGTGGTCAACGCGCAGGAGGCGAGCAACAATAATGCTAGTCCTCCTCAGGTTCAGCAGACATAACAACTCCACAACACCACAGGGGTCTCTCAGTGATCATTATTCTTTACCCCTGACCCTTACTATGATGATCGATTTGAATGTGTGGGCCTATTACAGACATGGTGTTTGTGAAGGACTGAGCATGTGTGGTTACTCTTGCTGTCCATTCCCTCCCCCCGTTCAACCAAAGGGTTGAGAGCACAGACCAAAAATATTTTAGCTGACCTGGTGGGAGATGGAATGGACAAGCTAACGTATCTTCATCTCTCATTCTCTTTTCCAACTCATTTTTTCACTCACACAGACACAGACACACACACACACACACACCTCCACTCTGTTTTCTTTATTTATTTTTTTCCTGGTTGACTGTTTTTCAATGTTTAAAACTTAAATATTCACCCAAACCATAAAAGCTAACTAAAGTTATTAACCCTTATGTTGCTCTAAATCTTTATGCTGCTATATGCTAATTTTTATTTTATTTTTGTTGAATACAAAAGGAGGAATTTCAGGCAGACATTTCTATAAAACAAACAGTGAAATCGGTCCTTCTGCACTGTATTTCAAGTCTTTTGAGGCCACTGCAGAAAATGATTTTGTTTTATATTCCAGTATGAATATCTAATCATTCTTAAATTAAGAAACATTTTCTTGAGAAGCAAAAGGACATCTTGTTAATGGAAAAAGTATCAAAAAGAAGTGATTTTACTTAAAACAAGAGAAAAATGTTAATGGGGTAAGAAAAATAACATTGTTTTTGTAGTTTTCTTACCTCATTGGCTGATTCTCGTTTTCCTTGTTTTAAGTTTAAACTCACCTAATTTTCTTAATTTTTTCAGAAAACAAGACAAAATCTTATATTTAGGTTTCTCAAGTCAGTGTTTGAATGCTTTGAACTTTTTCTGACTAAGAAAGTGAACAGACAAAATTTGTTAATATTTGTGACCTGTTAACTCGAGATTAAGCAAGTAATTGTAATTATATGGTAAAAGGCTCATAATTCTGCTTTTGTGTTCCTCTGAAAACAGCATACAGGTTTGGAACAACATGGGTGAGTAATTAATGAAATGAAACTTTTTTTTTTTTCTTTTTTTTTTTGTGGTGGTATTGAGAATGAAACTATGTCCAGAGCTTAATTATTTCTACTTCATGAGGTGGAGGCTTTGAGACCTCACACTAAAATGAAGCCGGGTTTACTAGGAAAACATTCCAATGGGTTCTTGATCAATCAGATGCTTGGAATAGCAAATATCCTTAATGACAATCAGACGTGTTTTTTTTTTTAAGCCATCTGACAAACACGTGTCAAAGAAACACTATCACACCAATGTATCCTGGGGCCTGAGTAATCATAACCGTTGGATTAGTTGAGATATTTAGTGGTACAATCAATATTTATTTTGTCAAATTTAAATGCAATTATCCAAATTTCAAGTGTTTTTAGGTGGTGTTTATCTTGTATCCAATCAGTCTGATTCATTCATCAGTTTTAATAGGACATTTTTGTAACATTCAATTCTGTCTGGTAAAATTAGGTTATAATGTTCTGTCTTGTGGGTCTTTTTCCTCAATAGAGTGACCTTACACTAAAGTAGGTTAGACCGGTTCTTCATTCATAAAAATATGGACAACATGTGTCATGGTTTTAGGGGCAGCAGTTAATTATGAATGATTGTGGTGAGACATATGAATGATCTTTTTCTTCTCCCTCAATAAGTCTGTTGACTTTGAACAGAAGATAAGGTAGTCTGGTTCTCCCTCTTGTATCTGAGAAAGGGTTGAGCAGCTTTCTCCGGTTCAGCGGGTGAGCCCAGAATGCCAGTTGTGCTGTTTGAATGGCTCGGACAGAACAGCAGTGTCCACAGTCCTCTTTATGACACCTCTCTCTTTAACCCCAGCTCATGGGACAGGTGAGGTTGATGTTAGATAGGAAGGGATAGGCTGAACTGCCACGTTCATTCTCCTGGCACTGGTTTTGTCATCGCAGTTTTCATTCATTTAACCAATGTGACTCAATAAACTTGTAATTTCTCTAAACTGACTCTGTTATTCATTGAAGCTTGTTTCATGGTCTCTGTTGTTAACTGTCTAGATGTGTTGCATGTAGTTCACCACAATGTGTCAGCAGAGTGCAACACTGTAAGATGGAAGCGGCCAACAAAGTCTTGGCTCTGTTCTCTTTATTTATTGGCTTGTCTCAACATCATGTCATTCTGCTTTAGTTGACTTAAAAAAAATCAAATGCAGTAATTGACACCTGAGTGTTTGATCAACAAAGCACTTTGAAGCGAATGGCGTATTTTTTTTTGAGCGAGGGGATACTGAAAAAGAACGAATGAACATAGTTGTCAGAAATGTGCATGATCAGAAACAGATTTTTTTCCCGTCTTCTGCCAGTAGACAGATGTAGGTTGAAATGTTTGACTTTCATAAGATTTGAGGTAATATGAAGAAAGAGTTTTCATTTGACTGAAAAGTAAATACTAATTTCATTAGTGGCAAATAAACATCACTTGATTATCTATTAAATTGCATTTGCTGTTAGGTTCATTCTGAGAAAAGCAGAGTGCTGGAGAATACACTGTCTAGAGAAAAATTTCTTAATTTTCCATTTGTCATCAATCCCTCAGAATAATAGAGACTGTTCCAATGCTTCAGTATGTGTATCAATAATAATATTAATAATTCGTTACATTTATAAAGCGCTTTTCTAGGTACTCAAAGCGCTTTACATGGGAAGGGTGGGGGAATCTCCTCAATCTCCACCAATGTGCAGCATCCACCTGCATGATGATGCGACGGCAGCCATATTGCGCCAGTACGCCGCAATCTCTGAACATAAACTTTGCTAATTTAATCACTCAAAAACTCCGCTGTTGCTTGTCTCTTATTACTGTGCCCTGTTCAAAGTACAATTTTTACTTTCTCATGCTTTTTGCACTATCCACAAATGCACATTTTGTCCCACGCTGCTTCGTTTCACTGTGTACAGGCTCTATAAAGCTGAAATGATGATAAAGCTACTCTGACTCGTATGAATAGTTCCAAAATTTGAAGTTACCAGTTCAGTCTGAAATGCTGAGCTGTATGATTTAAAAACCATTAGTTGCAAGATTCTTTATGTCAGCAAAGTATACTTTTATAACTGAAAGAAATGCAAATGAATCAAAATTACCTGTTTGATTAGCGTTGATAGTGTATGTGGAATGTGAATGTGAGCAATTCATTTGTGAATTCTGTATGGAGAGCACGAGCCCCAAAGGATCTGCATAGATGAACCATAATGACTGCTACTGATATAAGTGCATTTTTGCAGCCAATCTCCATAAATACCCTTTGCAGCTGTTCTCAGATCTCCATTTCTATACATGAAGACTGAGTGGTGCTACAGTCAAAAAGATTCATCTTTTTCAGTAGGGGTTTTATCTTGTCAACAAGGGAAAGCGAGATAGTAGGCTGCTATATATCTATAAAACAATTCTAAGAAAGAAATTAATTTTATTCAGTGAGAATGCAGTAAATTAATGAAAAGTGACAGTAAAAACATTGCAAAGTTTCAACAGATTTTTTATATTTCAGATAAATGCTACTTTGGAAAAAATATTAAAAATATATATATATTAAGCATCATTAAAACAGCTATTTTATATTGTTTTTACTGTATTTTTTATCAAATAAATGCAGCCTTGGTGAGCATGAGGCATAAAAATCATATTGACCCCAATTCTTTGAACCGTGTAGTGTGTATTCATATATAATCAGAAGACTGTATTCAGTGCTGCACAGTATTCAGTGAGTTGTAGTGTTTCTCTCTGTCCTCTCCTAATATCCCATGTGACCCTTTAAGACATGCTTGATTAACCAGTTAACAGGGGTTAACGTGCATGTAAGAATGTGCTGTGCATTACAGTTCATCTTTTCTTTCTAAGTGGGATCTGATGGTGATGATCACATCAGGCGTCTCAAACTGAGATTTCAGATTAAGAAAGAGCCTACAGTATCTTCTAATTAAACTGGTGAAATTCCCCTTAAAACAGGTGGTTCTGCTTATACAGTCATCTGGAGAAAGCATGATTTTCTCATCTGTGATTCAGAGGCAAAAATAGCTCATGTTTTTGTGAAGTTTCTTTGTATAAAGGAAAGAGACAGGTACATGCAGCCACCACTTTTGACCCCAGGCATGGCACCCGTCTGCCCGTCATCTCCCAGTCAGCAAAGGCAGGGTAGACCGAAAGCAAATCCACAAGCACTGGAAATCCATATTATAATGCATTTCGTTTTTTTAGCTTTATTGTTCCATAAGCCTCTCCAACAACATGGAGTCGTTCACATGCCACAAAATATCCGGGATAAGTAACAGTAGAGGCTGACACGAAAGCCAGACTCGACTGTCTACAGTCAGTTCTCACAAAATAATGGCTGTGCAGTGCAACTAATCTCAGATAATGTTTGCAATGTATTTGCACTTCTTATTTGCATCATTATCTCAAGTTTAATTCACCAAGCAAGTCCACTCAGTATTTTAAGTTGTAAGCATAAATAAACGGATGGTACCATTAAGGAGTAAATTATTCTATTCTAAACATTTTACAATCATTTGTATATCAACCAGTGCAACAAAATAAAGAAAAACATTGCCTTTGTTGCCATTGCCATTGCTTTTGTGTGATTAATTAAATAACCTCAACATATGTGACTTTGTTAAACAATTCAAGTGAGTTATGCATATATTTCCTTACAGTACATCAAGACTGTAGCTGGTGTTTAACAAAAGTGTGTTTTTGAGGCCTATGAATGTGAGACTTTTGTCATACAAGTTTATTTACATACAAGTTACCTTATATATGAAGATGAAGCAATTAAAAAGGAAATAAATAAAGAACAACAAAGTAATATAAAAAATAATTTATTATTGTCAATCATATTTAGGTATTGCACATCTTATGTATCAAATATGTGATTTAAATTCATCATTATGCATTGAGGATATTAAAAAGGTCACTAGCTGTTAGTTTTCTCAGAATTGTTTCAATATGATTACTACTAATATCTAATGGTTATAGTTTACAGTTAATCAAGGTCATTGATATACTGTTAGAAAATGTCATGGAGAGAAACAGTATATTTGTACCAATCAAAAGTGATTGTTCAATTATATGATTTGTTACCAATTCCTTTGTTAAATGAGGAAATATTAATGCATTTCGATCTCAATCCTTTTGTCATCAAGCATGAAATGTGATAGGCCAAAATATTTGGGAAAAACAACAACTATTTTCTCAAGCTATGAGAGTAAGGCTTTCCCAAAGAGTGGGTTTTAGACTTTCCAAATCAATTCTAAAAGGCTTGAAAAGTTTGTTTCTAATAAATAGTTGCAGGGGTGATATTAGCACTCAAAAGTGTGAGACTGAACTAGTCCTAGAACTACCACAATTCTACTGAATTCCTAATTGCACTAATCAAGTACCTCAAGAATCTGTGCGTTCTTACAAACATACATGTACATATGTATATAATACTTTTCTTTATAATAAGGCGCTTAAGTTGCAGTGTAGTACATTTTTTCTTAATCCTTTTACACTTCTTTATTATAATGTTAATATTTTCTGTACAAATAAGTTACTCTGAAGCATGTGAATGGTCCCGATTCCAAATGAGACAAAAAAATAAAACAAATAAAACAAAGAGCAGAGGTAGAGAGCTAAAAGAGTGACAAACTTGTGGATGAAACTGAAATGGGTGTGATTCGTTTTTACATATGTACATAATGTAGAGATTTCAACTATAGTAGTTGCTCTCGAAATGTTGCTACCTACAATACTTATACCTGTATATTGCTGTTCATTTATCATTACCCTGTTTCTTCTGGGGAAAAAAAAGTTTTTGTTTCTAGTGGCGGTCAAATGTAAATTTCTGCCTTCGGTAAACCCTTCCACTGCAGCAATTCTAATCATGTAGCTAGTACTCAAATACTGTAGACCAATTCAATTCACAGTGCCTTTCTTTAGATTTGACATATAATTCAGAAAATCACTAAGCTGTCACTGTGTTTGATTCCCATGTGATATTTTCGTAACATTCTTGCTGGTGGTGAATATGTTCCCCTAAACTTCTGACGATCTAATTCGCAGCATCTTGCCGCTGGTCTTGTGCAGCTATCTCGAGTATATCCAGATAATGTTTTGTCCATTCTGTATGTGTTGTTCACGTGCATTTTCCACACTTACTTTGTGTGAATTGTGATATAATCCTGTGATGCTAATCTATGAAAACACTCGGTTGAGGCATGAAAGAAAGATGGAGAAGTGGAGGACCTCCGATCCTTTGCTTAACACATCCCCTTCCTCTTCCTCTTGATTCATCACTCCAGTCTGCTTTGTGTGACTGAATGGACAGCTGTCTGTAAAATGCACTATGCATGGCGATGTGGTTTTGTCTTTCAAACTGATGCAAGTTGTTATTAATGGTCCAGTATCTGCTGTTCATATTGTGTAACCACCATGTACCTGAATCTAAACGACATGTGTGGACATTACCCCAGTCCTGTATCAAAGGGCGCACTTCATGCACACTTGTGGAGTTGGTGAAGTTCATAAGATCATAGGGTGAAAGGCTGTTCACGAGCCCAAATCTATCTGCCAATATGTCACCGAAATGTGGGCAAAGAGTATCATTTGGGAAAGGGTCTAGCCCATCACATCAGCGGTGTGTTTGCCATGTGCTGGTGTGTGTGTGTGTGTAGTAGAGTCAGGCCAGAGGTCAGTATATGGAGTCCTTGGTGTTGGTTGACGTGTGAGTTGTGGTTGAGTCGTCCGGCAGGGAACCTCGACGTGGGGATCCGGTTTGGCAGCGCACCAGTGCGAGCAGCTCACGGGACACACTGCTGGAGAAGGCTGTGTAGATCCACGGGTTAGTGCAGGAGTTTAGACTGGCTAGCAACATCAGGATAGTGAAAGCAGCCCCTGTATGAGAGATAAAAGTCAACTTAAAGCCATTTGTGTGTACCGGTATTAGTACTGCATTGACAATATCAATATCATTGTGTAAATAATCTGTGCAAGTCTATGAGATCATCTACCATGTGAAAATCTTAAGATCGCTTAGAATAATAGCTTTAAAGAATGTAACACAAATGCAAATAATAATATCATATTCACATATTATGACTTTGCAGTAGTGACATTAACTGTAATTACTTGGACAGAAGCTGTAGTTTTTGTAAGGTAAAAGGCCATAAATTAATTACAAAATAACACAGTGAATTTGCACACAAGACAGATTATGCACTACCATTGAAAAGTTGTTGGTAAGTTTTTTAAGAAGTCTCACTGTTCACCATGGCTGCATTTATTTGATCAAAACTACAGTAAAAACACTATAATGAAAGTTTATTTATTCTTGTGATGTCAAAGCTGAATTTTCAGCATCATTACTCCAGTCTTCAGTGTCACATGATCCCTCAGAAATCATTTTAATATGCCGATTTGCTGCTTAAGAAAAAAATCGTATTATTATTATCAATGTTGAAAATAGTTGTGCAAATAGACAATTCTAAATTTCTATTTGAAATGGAAATATTTTGTAACATTAATGTCTTTACTGTAATTTGTATAATCTGACTGAAAACAAGTGAGGTAGTGATAAGCCATGTAGAACTTTAAAATGCTGTAATTGTGCTGATTTTCATAGTGATTTGGTTACCGGGTGGCTGGTCAAACTGTGCAGAAAGTCCAGTTTAATACAGAGGTGTAAATACCAATGAGATTACCCAACACTCAGGCGAGTGAGCAGGTGTTTTTCTGTTTATGCGTTAAAGGGAAAGAAAGCAGGGGACAGTTAAAAAAGAAGAGGAAAATAAAAAAGGACACATTGAAAACATGATTGATTATTTCTGCTTCTGGAGATCTCTCCTCCCACAGACTTTAGTTCCAGCCAAGCTTAATACACCTGCCTGCAATTTCCCAGTAAACTTGAAGACCCTGACGAACTGCTTCATGTGTTTTTGATTGTACTTGGAATGAAACTCTGGAAGGTAGTTTTCCAAGAACAGGCACCTCTGTTTTTGAGAGATTCCTGGAGAATGTGTTAATTTTTTGGTTATTTAACACCACCCTGCTGATGGCAAAGCTTCATTACTCCATTTCATTTCAGCATCATTACTCCAGTCTTCAGTGTCACATGATCCTTCAGAAATCATTCTAATATGATGATTTGCTGCTCAAGAAACATTGTCTTCTTATTATCAATGTTAAAAATAGTTGTGCTGCTTAATATGTTTGTGGGAGCTGTAATTTTTTCCTTAATAGAATTTTTTTTTTTGTCAAAAGAACATTTATTTGAAATGTTTTTAATTTATCAAAAGTGACAGTAAATGGATACTTGCTGAATGAATGTATTGAAAAAAAATTAAAAAAATTAACTGACCCCAAACATTTGAACAGTAGTGTATTTTTTGAATCAGCCATACAATCTGACAACAATGGTATACTAAATTTGACTTCTTTAGCTAAAATCACCCTCCAATTTTTTTCTGAGTTAACTAATTCACATACACAAAAAAATTCTATAAAGTCTGTATCGAAAAAAAATTGATTGGAACTTTTTACTAAACGGCGGGACTTTCAGACTGCCACGATATTGACCTTTGCGATTTCTCCCATTCATTTTTGGCGAGTGGACTGTCTCTTCTAGCTTATATTTGATGTCTCTTCATTTGATGAAACCTGTTGCATGATTGTGAAGCAATTGCCTATTTCAAAATATTGCCTATTATGTTATAAACCCTTTTAAAAATACAACATAATGTTTGCATCCAAGAACCCTGTGCAACAGTCAGGTTCCAGAAGAAAAAACTCTATTCATTTTCTCCATAAGGAAATTGATTTAACGATAGCTTAAACTTTTAAAGACAGACCTGCTGTGAGCTACGAGGTTGTTAATCCATGGAATTTGCCTCCGCTGAAGCCGTCAGGCCGCATGATTTCATCTTATTTTTGAAATAATCGTGTTTAACAGTGGAATTCCTGGTGAAAAACTACATCCCCCATGATTCTGTACAGAAAATGACACCAATTAGAGAATCGAAAAAGCAACACGCTACAAAATAGCTCTTTTGCTCTGCAAATTATGTAATCGAGGATCTCTCTATGCTCTATATATATATGCATATTTTGCAATAGACTAATTTTTTTATACACATTTTTAAATGAGTAGTCTTTTATTTCTCCATTGTTTTTAATTAGATTATGCAGTTCGCAATGCTTCATGGTATTGTAGTTCTTTCCCTCAATAAAACCATTAAGTATTACAGTCTTGTACCTTTGTGTTTTTGTCTGATTTTCAAAAATGTTTTCTGCAAACCAAAGTTTCAGTCTTGTGATTCACCTTGTAGCTGATTGGTTGGTTCATGGCTTATAACTCTTTAATGAAGACTATTTTAAAATCCCTATGGGAGAAATGAAAAAAAAAAGAAAAAAAGTTCTTCCAGAACCAGCGCAGCTGAAAAATGGGGCAGCACTGTTGCATTATGTTGTGTGACTAAACAGGACATGTACATACATACAGGTGTTTCTATTACTCCCAATGGTGACCTGGGAGATTTGGCCCCCTATGTAAAACACTCAGTGACAAACTTGGGTGTTATTTTTGATTCTGCTCTCAAATTTGACAAACAGATAAGTGCCGTAGTTAAATCTAGTTTCTTCCAATTAAGACTATTATCTAAGGCTAAGAGTTTTTTAACATTTGCAGAGTTTGAGAGAGTGATTCATTTGTTCATTTCATCTAGACTTGACTATTGTAATTCTCTTTATGTTGGAATGAGTCAATCCAATATTAGTCGTCTTCAGATGGTTCAGAACGCAGCAGCCAGACTTTTGACTGGCACAAGGAAGTTTGATCATATTACCCCAATACTGCGTTCGTTGCACTGGCTGCCATTTTGTTATAGAGTTGATTTTAAAATTCTGCTTTTTGTTTTTAAAGCCACAAACAAATTAGCTCCAAACTATCTCTCTGATCTTTTGAAATTAAACGACTGTGCTAGATCATTGAGGTCATCTCAACAAAGACTGTTGATAGTTCCAAGATCAAGACTGAAGACGAGAGGTGACGGTGCATTTTCTGTTGTTGGTCCAAAACTGTGGAATAGTCTTCCTGTATCTTTAATACTAATATCCACAGTGTCTGTTTTTAAATCTAAGTTAAAAACCTACCTGTTTTCACTGGCTTACAATTGTCCTTGATTTTAATGTTGAATTGTCAAATTGGTGTTTCTGATGTAAACTCCCTTTATCATTTGCTTTGCGGTCTGTCTTGTTTTTAAGATATTTATTCTGTTGTACAGCACAATGGCCAACTACTGTTGCTTTTATTGTGCTATATAAATAAAAGCTGATTGATTGATTGATTGATTGATACATGTATGTATATCTACAGTAGTTAAAGTCTGACCTTGGTTTGGTGGGTTGGGGTCCCAGGCTGCCCATAACTGAACAATAAAGAAGGGAGACCAGCAGATGGTGTAGACCAGCACAATGACAAGAGTCATCCTAACTGTCTTAGACATGGCCTTGGTCACACCTGGGAGAGGTGGCGGGTGGTAATATTCTGTCGGAATGGGAAAAGCATCTGGAAGCACATCTGGCCACAGTTCAGAAGCTCCAGAGCTCTTTGGATGTCCAGCCAATGCACAAATGCTATTGGCTGATAATGACTGAGAATGGGAGGGGTCTGAGAGATGGTTGGGGGTGATTTGCTGGTGATTTGTGATGGAAGGGGAGGAGCTGTCTGAAGAGGGGCGGGACCCAAAACAGGGATCACAGATAGAGCTCCTGCAGGGTAAAGTCTGAGAGAAGTCATCATATAGGCTTGAGCGGGACTCTTCCTCTCTGGCACGATGTGAGGAGCTGCAGTGAGCTTGACTGAAACTGCTGTCAGCATGGTGAGTGTGTCTGCTCTGTCTGTTTCTCTCTCTGCTCCTTCCCCTGCCCCCCTCCCGCTGAGCAAAGTGGAAGAAGACAGAGTTCCTCTTGAATTCCGCCGTCACCACCCGCTCTGACTTCAGGTAAATATTGTCATGGATTTCTCTGAAGATGCGAACCTGAGATGAAAAAGAGATATATCAATTTAAAAATAGTTATATCATGGTACAAAGTTGTGTATGGAAGCCCTCAACCGCAATGTAAAAAAACAACAAAAAACCCCCACGAAATTAAAGTCGAAATATTTCGAGAATAAAGTCGTGATGCTTGCACAAGATAGCTCACCCTGTAACACACCTATAGCTCGCCATGGGTTGGCATTTCTTTCTGTAATATTAGGCAGTTTTGATTTATATGTTTATATTGATGACCGCGTTATTTTACATATGCAACTGCTTACATGCTATTGCTTGTTTCTGCTTCTTCTTCCCATGTGTTTTGATCAGGATATTCAGTACTCTTTCAGAAGATGCCAAATAGTGTCCCCTAGCATATAGTCAATGGCGGGGAAGCATTGTTTCATAAATGATGGAAATTTCCATCAATGGCGGGGAGTTAAAGTAGGACTGGTCAGTATAATGCTTTTAAGGTGAGGCTTAGTCATTTACATTCATGCATTTGGAAGGCGATTTATCTAAAATGTGTTGCATTGCATTCAAGGTATACATTTTATCAGTTCATGCATTCTAGGGATCGAACCCATGAACTTGGAATTTCTAGTGCCATGCTCTTTGTTTTAAACTAAAGGAACTCTACATCAAAATGAGTCAAAAGAAATCCAAAATTCCAACTGCTGAATTCTGAATCTCACCTATTAGTTTCCATTAAACATGCCAAGACTTTTGCATAGTATTGACATTTGCATAGTATTCACCACTTTCTTATTCTATAAAGCATTTTTAGACAAGAGATGTCTAAGCCATATCATTTTAATTGAAAAAAGGTGAGTAGGGACTGAGAGATTGAGAGAGAAAGAGAATGAGCTAGAGATACCTGACAGACAGTGATGATTAAGGCTGGCAATACGAACACAGCCACAGTCATCCAGGTGACGTATGCTTTAAGACCCCATGGCTCAGCAAAGTGGCCCCAGCATTCAAACACCCCAGGGGACACCTCTGACCGTGAGAAGATAAACACCTATGTATGAGCGAGCAAAGAGTCATGAGCTTGAACAACATATTAAATAAATCAGTCAGGAATGATCTGAGATTTATTCCTCACCTGTGGTAAACTGAGCAAAAGGGCCAGGCCCCATGCAACCATGATAGGGGTGTTCCAGCGAGAGGGCGCTCCCCCGCGATACGCCTGCAGGGGGCAGCAGATGGCATAGTGCCGATCCACAGTCATGGCCACGATCATATAGGATGATGCGAACATCCCGACAATCTGCAAATATTTGACGGAGCGGCACAGAGCGTCAGGGCCATAGAAGTGCTCAGTGATGTCCCACACCAACTGTGGCAGCACCTGGGGACAAAATAAAAATATATAATTAGAATTTATGATCATGAAACTCTACATGGCACATTATTTACTACATGGCACAAGCTGATTGGCCTCTGCTGATTCTGCAGCCAGTGAGATTGCTTGCACAACATTTAAATAGTGTGGTTCAGTGTGCGCTGTAAGCTGGTCCTGCAGTGCGCTATCAGAGTTCCTCTGAAACCCTCCACCTCCACCAGCTCCACCTGTCTAGAACTGCTAAGGGATTTATGTCTATTTATGCAGCAGCAGCAGCAGATCTTACATGCTCACTTGCTCTGAAACAGCATGAGATCTTGTCCTCCAAGACCAAATACATTAACATTATCTTATCTCTTAACTTGCTAAAACTATTTCAAGAGTTGTCATGATTGAACTGCCATTATTTTACCATGACAAACATATTCTTTGCCACATTAGCAGATAACATCTAGGGATGCACGATTTGGAAAAACAAATTAATTGCAATTTTTCTGATAAAAAAATATGATTGAGATTTAAATTGAGGGTGTTTTTATTTTTTTATTTTTTAAGTTTTAGTTCTGCTGTGCTTGCAATTAATGCATAAATTGGCCAACATATTTGTCATTATATAAATATTATAATGCTCATTATTATTTTGATTACTATTATTACTATTAAATAAAAATGTTAATCGAAATACTACTGTTGTAACATTTTACCATTATTTTTGTAAAAAACAAATTGTATTTAAGAAAAATACAATAATGATAATAATAACTTTATTTTACAGTGAACTTTAAAATGACAATACTAATACCATCTTCATTTTTTCAAACGTTAAATCATATAAAAGAACACAGTGCTGCACTGTACTCTAAAGCACGCTGCACACTTATTAAATTCAATTTCAGCCTTTGCACAAAAGCCATATCACAATTATTATTATTAATATTAATCTACAACTTATACAACTTCCCTGCTGACACATCATTGCTCCCACGCCTGATACGTCAACTGCATTTTAATAAATGTAGTCTCACTATGTTTCCACTCAGGTCAATGATTACTCATTACCCGCTCTTTTCTCCATACTCATGATTTTAATAATCTGAAGAGGCGGTTACCTGAAAGAAGGCCACCACCAGGTCAGCCACGCACAGATTGACCATGAAGAGGTGCATGGGAGCATGTTTCTTCCTACGCAGCAGCACCCACAGCACAAACCCATTACCCAGAGCAGTGAGAGCAAGCACCAGCCCCAGCACCCCAATCTCCGCCTGGGCCAAGGCTTGGTCCCGTACCCGTGGAGGGGCAACTGGCTGCATTGTGGGCCTCATGGTGGTCCATGTGACGTTCTCTGATGGAAACAGCCAGAGGAAAGACCCTGTGGCCCCATAACTGCTGCTGAGATTGAAGAGGGAGCTGGACAGATCTGGTGGCCTCTCCATCTCCAGCACAGAGCGATTGGGCTGACCCAAATTCTCTTCCCAAGGGGCCATCCACATGACCTACAACAAGAAGGACAGATATGAGAGGCAAAACTAAAACATTCTAATACGGATCCCTCGCTGGCCTAAATTGGTAAACAAACAGTTGTAAATCATTTGAAAAAAATTAGGTCAACTGAATTTCATTTTGTAGGCTATTTCTGTAGCTCATCTACTCGAGTAATGGAATGGTGGCTATAAATCAAATGAGCACATTAGGAGGATGTCTTCCATATCATCTCAAATTAAATTCTCTACTTCTGTTTTTGGGGAGGTTTTAGAGAAAGCTCTTAAAACACGTTAAATCATTGTGTATTAACTAAAACAGAAAGAAACTCATGATACATGTACTCAAACTTTTGAGGGCAGGTTTGAGGTTTAGATACATAGATAGTTTTATTTGTCCTCGAGAGGAAATTTGTTTCCCACCGTAGATGCACACATAACATGTTAATTATTATATAATTATAATTATGTCATTACAGTGTACATATCATATCATTTATCATATAGGTTTGTTTGAGAGAAAGAGTAAATAAAATTAATTTATTAAGTACAGAATTAAATAATAGTCTTTCAATTCCGAACACTGCGATCTCTTCATAAAGAGCTGCGTGGTAATGATGGCCAGCTGCTAAAACACATTTAAGCAAATTTATTTAGCAAATATCTGAAAGGCAAATCTGAGAATCTCTAGGTATTTACTCATCCTTTATCTCCAGACACAGGAAAACATATTTGCGGTAAGACTGAGAAAAAAAAAAAAACGAAAGAGATATGGGAACAATTATGGTTTTAATCCCTCTTTTGGATACACATGCAGACTTTATCATTATTATGTGCTGCTGACAGTGTATAAATAAAATAAAATGAAAGTTTGTTTTTGCTTTTACTTACATTGAACTTCATTTTTGCCTAATTTACTGAATACGCTCATAAATGTCATGCTTTTAAAGTATTTTAAAGCAATTTACCTTACATGCATACTGGTATTAAGCAAATATAGTAAATCAAATATGAGTAAAAGAGTGAAAGTGCAAAAGGATTTGAGAAAACAACATCGTATAACAAAGGCAGAACAGTGTGGTATAGTGAAGAGTGCTGCCACTATAAATTAGGAGAAAATTTGCATCTGTATCAGTAGGCCAAGTCTTAGAAAAGTGGATTTGAAAGACTAGATTCGACTAACATCTTTACATTTATATATGTGGAGGAGATACACTGGTCCGTGTGCTGGTTTCCGTGTACCTTCGGATAATTTGTTTTCTCGTTTTTGTCTTCAAAACGAAAAAAAAACGGGGGGAAAAACACTAATTTATCACATATTCGACCCTTCTCATGAACATAAAAATTAGACAAATTCACCCAGGCGTGCCATGATGAAATATTAGTTTATCTCAGAAATATTAATTTACTTTGCATCTTCATACACAATTACCCCTAGCCTGCATATTTGGCACACTGCCTGTTTTATTTAAAGGTGCTCTCTAAGCAATGTTGGATGACGTCAATTTTGTTGACGTTCGAAGTAATAGGCTTGTTTGAGATGCGCCTCGCCCATAAACAGTAAAAGAGGCTTGTTTGAGATGCGCCCATAGGATGCGCCTCGCCTTAAATGTAGGTGAGAGGAGGCTGCTGCAGTGAGAGGAGGAGTGAAAAAAGCGCAGCCAAGACGGACAGTTCTCTCTTCTCGCAGTGGATCAGACACCTGCGAGATCAAAGGCGGATATCGCGGGATTCACGCTCGTGCACGGTGTTGCCAATAAACTGGATGTAATTTAAGTTATGTTGCTTTTATATGAAAGTAAATATAATGAACAAGACATCCAAAGTACTTGTTATTTAATTCCATTCCAAATACGTGTTTATCAATATTTTTTTCTTTAATACAGACATGTTTAGGCTATATATAGGCCTATAGCCTATATTTTTAAATACAAATTACATCACGTAACCCTTATTGCGTTTATTCACACATAATGTACATATACACCTAAAACATGATACCACAGTTTAAAAATCAAACATTTTAAAAGAGAACAATACATCACGGTTGTTTAAACCAATGAGCATTAAGATGTGTCGTCAGCAAGTCGTTTCCCATCATGCTTTTAATCAGCGCAGTCGGTGGAGAGTAACTGCGCGCGACTGCAGAATCCGACACGTGCATCTTGCAGTTGCGAGAGTTTTTTGACATAGGTCAGCATGACATCAGAGCAAGGCGGACCGCTCTCGGACACATTTCTAACCGGCATGCATCTCGCTGTGATCACCGGTGATCCTTTCTGAGCAGATTTCGCTAATCTCTAACAAGTTTAATGTCCTATAAGGGTAGAACTTCCATTTAAACTTCCGGCTTCTGAACTGGATGCAGTTCCACTCTGGTTCCATATGAGGGCGCTCACAGGACGACTGCAGAGTGAATAGAGGTCTATGGAGCTATACCCCTCAAAATCCACTTTTCTCAGGATATAATTATTGTCTAGTAATTTGAATGTTGTAATTGAAAGGAGATGCAAAGAAATTACACATTGCTGAGTGTTAGATTTTTTAGAATCACTTATTTGCTTTAAAAAGTCTTTTTAAATGTCAATGACGTCATACACATCATACGAGCAGAGATACTGCTTTATGGCAATCCTTCAGTCACTTTGGTGTTTTCGGGCTCTGCACTTTCTTTTCTCTCGAGGCATCGTCAACACAGCTGACACAGGTAAATACACGCACTTTTACCGCAGGAACTAGGGGCTTTGGGGCGATAGCCTACTCGGTGTGTTTCGACCGCAGAGACCATGCCAGGTGAGGTTCCAGGTAATAATTTCCCCCTCAGAAAGTCTCTGCTCTCGAGGTAGTAAGGTTAGGCTATTTTTTCAAACTTCAGGAACTTTCGGAAGTGGGACTTTGTTGATTCACATTTTATTTCAACCACCATTTTAAAAAGTATGTTGTGGTGCATGCAGTAACAGTTAATTGTTTGCAATTCGAATTAACAATGGAGTTTAAAAAATACGACCTATGGGCCGACGAAGAGGTTCAGGCTTTATTAAGCTGAGGACGAAATTCATCAGGAACTGGAAAGTCTCACGCAAACATACGTTACCGGACTAATTTGCCTAGGTAGGCTACTTTAGACCACGATGGAAATGCAGACAGCAACAGGTCTGGGGGAAAAAAGTTCCTGGGAGAAATTGTTCTGGGAAATTTAGGTGGAAACACATCTTTAGAACAAAGTGTGATGAAAACTAAAATAAAAAAAAATAGATATAAAAAAATATGGGTGTGGTGGGTATGGATGGCATTGTCCAACGGGGGCTCTCGCTCGCTTTACCTCCCTGCCGTGCGCGCGCCACGCGGTCTCTTGTCTCGCATGTGCGCTCGCTCTAGATTCCGGGAGATTTTAACTCGTTTGCGGCATAACTAGTCGATCACGAGTGGCTCAACAGGTAGATCTATAGTTAAACTAATCTTTCAGGCATTTGATTTGACCGACCGGGTTTCATTTCAGCGTGAAAAATCGGGGGTGTGGCGTGTGAAACCAATCAAATGCGGATGTCTCAAGGCCAATGCGTGAGAGTTGGCAGCTCTGCCGGTTCAGGCAATGGGTTACAGCCAGGAAATGCCTACACTACCCAGCTACAAAATATTTCTATTTCAGACAAATTGTGTTATTTTGAACTTTCTATTCGTCAAAGAATCCTGAAACCGTATCACTGTTTCCACAAAAATATTGAGCAGCACAACTGTTTTAATTTAAACATTGATAATAATAAGAAATGTTTCTTGAGCAGCAAATCAGCATATTAGAATGATTTCTGAAGGATCATGTGACACTGAAGAGTAATGCTGAAAAATCAGTTTTGCCATCACAAGAATAAATCAGCCTACATTTTAAAATATATTCAAATAGAATGCAGTTAATTTAAATATAGTAAATTCACAATATTACTGTTTTTACTGTATTTTTGATCAAATAAAAGCAGTCTTGCTGAGCATAAGAGACTTCTTTCAAAAACAGTAAAAACATTCTGACCTTGAACTTGTGAATGGTAGTGTAAATCATTTGAATACTTAAAAACTGTAATTGTAATTTTGTGTGGTCGTCCTTTGCATTAGTTTTGCCTGATTTTTTCCTTCATTCTTCTGGTGTTTGTAAGCTCATGCGTGCTGTTTTATCTTCCATAAGTGTATTCCTGTCGCTTTGTTTGATTTATGTGTGGATTAGTGAGAATGGAACCAGAAAGCTCTCGAATGCAATTTGTTTTCGAATTAGCTCTTGATTCAAGCCCAAGTCTGTGCGACCTGCAATATTTCATTCACTTCATTCATTCATTCATTCATTCATTCTCCCTCCCTCACTCTTCCTGCTCTCACTCTCTCCATCTGGAGTGGCGCTTTTCATCTTGTGTTTACATAATCAATTCACAACAGAAATAGCCTCTTCAGAGCTGGAGTCCTAATGAAATTAACAAAGGTCTTCCTTTGACGCCGTTGCTGAAAACCCGTCAGTTGCTTGCTGTCAGTTTTGTCATCTGTTCGCACTCTTTGCATGTTCTGACTACTTTCCATTACCTACTTTGATACCCCCTGGGAAATTACAGAAAGAGCCTCCTCGTGTGCTCTGGGTCTTTAAATGTTTCTGATGCACACGCACTGGCTATTCATCAGGAGGCTGAAAGCGGCTCTGTTATTTGCCCCTGCTGGGCATGTGTATATGAACCGCTCAGTCAAGTATGCCCGTTGGAGAGATAAATCCCTAAAATAAGATATCTCATATCTCAATTGTTTCTCCTATACCGCAGAGAGATTACAAATGAGTCTCCTGCAAAAACTGAGATGGAGACTCCATTTGCTCTCTGTAATTTCACTGCTATATAGCAGAAACAACTGAGATATGAAAGAGATATCACCAAAGTCCTTTTAGGCAAGTCATGCCACTCGGCCACCATCTTGGCAACGCCTCCGGGCAGCTATTTCGGACTAACAAGACCAGGTTCCTATCTAAATGCATGGGCAGAGAGTCAGAACTGCACTTTCACTGGTCACCGGGACCTAAAAACTGCATGTATAGAAACAGCAGTAAAATATGATAAAAATCACTGAAAAAGTTTGATGACTTTGCCCCAAAATAAGGTTTAAAACGCCTTTTCCCCCACAGGTTATACTTTACTACACATGCGCAAGGGTTCTCTCCCTCTGATGTGCATGCGCGGCACGGTTTGAAACACAGTATGTGTGAGCTCTCGCTCGCTCGCTCTAGATTCTGGGAGATTTGAACTAATTTGCGGGCATCAGGGAGCCGCTATCAATATGCGGTAGACACTTGGGATGCCTGATATTTACACAACGCACACATACATTGCATGTCAAATCTGCCGCCTTTTCAAACAGTAACGTATTTTCCACTGTCGCAAACCTCAACTGTGCGCATGCGTCAGTGGAACCAGACGATAGGCTTAAATGTTTCCCGGCTTGAATGTTAAAAGCAGACGATTGGCTTTCCAGCGGGAGGGGCGGGACATGTGCATACAACCGCCATCTTTGGCGTTACAGGTTTTCCCTATATAGTTGTATTGAGGATTGAGTAAGTGGCATGTCTCTATATAAATAGTCTCTGATATCACATAGGGTTTTAAAAGAGATCGCAACAATATCGCACAGTGTGGTCAGATTTGTCTAATGTAAGAGATTTTTAATAACTTGTAAAACACTGACTTGTCAATTGTGTGAATGTTTTTTAATGATCCCGTATTTTTACCTGAAATATATTAGTATATTTTTCCTCATGGAATGTTATTGTTATGAAATGTGAACAGTATTTTATACTACAATCTCCTTTTTTTACATTACCTTGTAATTTTTCCCATTCTGGGATTGAGGACTAAATTACGTGAGCTTTGCTATCTGCATGGATTTTATAGCTCTAAATTCTTAGGCCACGTCTACATTAATCCGGATAGATTTGAAAACGTAGTTTTCGTTTCAAAGCGCTCTCCGTTCACAAAAGCATTTAAGCGTTTTCCAAAAGTTTCTCATCCACACTGAAAAACCGTCGGAAACAGCTAAATTTGCCTTACAGCGCATGCGTAAACCATCATAATAGCTCACTGAGATGATACTGACAGAACAAGACAATCAAGTTATCACGCAATTCTTCTGGCGGGATCATTTTATTTAGCTAAATATTTCACCATTCACTGATGCGTTCAGGTCGAACTCACTCACCATTCATATGTTTGGTCTAAAACGCAACTGTTCTCATATTTTGCTGCAGGACAGCAAATGCTAGTGAATTTTGTGTCATCTTTGCAGGACTGTGATATGAAGAGTGTCCAAAGTAACATTTCAGCAACAGTGTGAAAGTGTGAAAGTAACATAACAGGCCCAATACCCGTATTAACATGAATATTTATTGGTACCTAATGTTTCACATGACTAAACATGCGTCATCGTTTTCAGATACATCTGGTTCCACAGTCCACACTACAATGCCGTTTTCAAACGTATCCACTTTGGAGAGCGGTTTCAAAAAGCTTTGTTTTCATTAATAAAAACTCCATCTTTCATGGACTGAAGGCCAAAACGGAGAGAAAAAGATGTCTTTTCAAATGTATTAGTGTGGACAAGGCCTTATTGTATGTCAAAAATGTTTTTATTTCTCCTAAAGATTTTAGAAGACACATCTGATACAAGTCTCCTGAGCTAGGAAAGAGAACTTCTGAGCAATCAAAGAATCTGAGCAAAACCACACCAAACAGAGACATGTCCTCTGTCTCTTCAACCTTCATCTGCTGGTTATCAGGCGGACACTAAAAATATTTCCCGTTTCCCGTGGTGCTCTGCTTGGAGGTCAAGGGGGTAGATTGAAAAAGAGGAGATGAGAGTGGAGGATGTGAAAGCCAACTGTGGAAAGCAGCAGTGCACTCATCCATCTCTCGCTCCTGTGCTCCTCTCTCAGTTTGCATCATCTCTCTGTCACCTCTGCTGTTCACAGCATCTGATTTTTACGTAAATATCATCCTTTCAGCAGATCAAGTTGTCCTTGATAGCTTCTATTCCAGGTCAAAAGCAACTGCACAGTAACAGTGTCAGCAAAACTCAACCTGGCTCTTCACTTCATCAAAAGCTGAGCTTCAGATGTAAGAAATACCTTTCAGATGCTGAATGACGCTCATGGATAAATAGTCATTTTAAAAGTGATGGTGTTATGTGTCCAGGGTCATATGAGAGGAGAGGAGGAAAGGACGTTCATGGCACAGCAGTGGGGTGCACTGGGACTTGAGCACATGACCCTTTAAAGGCACTTTCTAGTTACCTTTTGCCATCAAATAAATAAATAGAGGTGAAAAATAAGAGAAAATACTAGAAGACACGGACAGAAAAGGAAGAGAGAGAATACAAAAAAGACGTACTGCAAATTTAAAAATTGCATTAAAACTAGGGAGCAAGATAAGAAACCGTACGTGTATGATCCAGATGTTTATGTGACAAATATTAACAAATGTTTAAGTATAAATTAAGTATTAAATGCTGCTTACAGTACTGTTTCACGGGCAAGGCCAGATTGACTGATTAAACTGCTAGTATACTAAAAATAAATTGGATTTTGTTGCACACAAAATATACACACACGGAAAATTAGATTAAATAAATCATAGATTTATTTATCCATTTTTTTGAAACTATAATATATTTATGTTGTCCAAAATACATTTGAAAATAATAGATTTGGAAGTAGCTACATGTTATTACATATGTTGGCATTTAAAAGTCTACACAAAATCTATTTTAATTTTGAAACATATTTTCTTAAGCCACACTGCAGATGTGTAATCGAAATACATTTTACCCAGAATTGTATTATTATTGCGTATGGGTATACATGCATATAATCATTCTTCATTATATGTGTAGTATATGCAGTTTCAGAAATGTAGTTTAAATCGGAAAAACTATGATTTTATGATGGGGAATTGAAATGGGTCACAGCTTTTCTTGGTTTCCTCAGGTTTTGTGGTCAGCGATATCTAGTAGGTTGGACTACTTTTTCTAGTGGCAACTTATATGCTCTGTTATTTCAAAATACCATATGTCTCTGGTCAAAACTGGTCAAATACAAATCCTGACTGAGAAAATATCAGATGACAACATGGAATGATAAGGAGCATACTCATCTCACAAAAACTATTAACTAATAAGGTAAATTTACATCTTAATTGTAGAGTTAATTATTGTACAGCTTGTGTGCAATAAGAAAATAGTGTCATAAATGCCAAAGAAAATACTACATTTGATAATATTCATGTTGAAAATAGAAAATAGGCTTAGAAAGTCCAACATGATGATTTCTTTTGATGATCCTTCTGCCTCTGTATGTGTGGACCGATCTCACACTGCGCAGTGATGAAGTGCAGATAAGGAATTTATCAATGTACATCGGCACATCAGCGTGTTATGTGGCTACGCTGGAATCTGAGTGTGTGGGTGTCTGGTGGACTAGGTGGAAAAGACATGTAAGGAAAGTAATCCCTAATTTATGAACACCCTCCAGGAATGCATCACAGCAGGAAAAGCTACTGTATAGTGCGGCATCGCTCTCTGGAAAGGAAAAGCAGGATAGACAGAGAAGAATAGAGGGAATGAAGGAAAAGTGGCAATTAACCTCAGTGGATCTTTTTTCAATATAAGTAATTGTCTGAGTGACAAAGAGACCATATTAAACATTTAAGATTTTCTTCTTTAAATTTGAAAGTTTACGAGTTTTGAAAAATTAAAAACAAAGAAAAATTATAATGTACAATTAATAAGTAATATTTCAGATTCTGCACCTTTTTTTAGGTCAGTAATGAAATTGTGACATTAATTATGTGACTTTTTGTACAGACGGTCAGATGTTCTTGTTTCAAATGAAGTTCAAGATATTCTTTGGATCAAATCATGCTTGAAAACATGATAATCAGGTTTTACACAAACCTATCATAAATTATCAATAAATTTTTTCCTTCAAATTTGCAATGTTGAAAATGCATTATTTTCTAATTAAATTATACTATTTAAAAAGGTATACAACATTTGAATGCTATACAGCACATCTAACTTTGACCCAAAAAAGTCATTCTACATAGTCCTGGCTGTTTCCAAGAAAAAACACTTGCAAGTATAAATCAATCCTTCTTTATTATTATTTTGCGTCTTTGTCAATCACAGGAAAACAGCCACACCACAGGAAGGACGACTGAGTGATCCACCTATTTTCATCTGTTAGCTCTTTTGTTTATCTAACCCATTTCCGCTGTCTGTTAGTCCTTTCATGTTTCAGCTCTGTTCTGTTCTCGGGTCAGAACCCCAGAGTCCTACCCAAGAACACACCCTCATTCCTCCAACACAGAGACATTTGACTAAATTATAGTATAGTATAGTATAGTATAGTATAGTGAGACATAGTTGTCAAAAATTTTTTGCAAATATTCTTCATTGTACAGTTTTTCAAGTACATTAAAAAAATGTAAGTGTGTGTGTGTACGAGGGCATGGAGATCTTGGAAACAGGTTCATGCTCTACTGTCTGGTCTACATATACTCATTAACTCATTACATATATCCCTGTTTAAACAGATCACAGTGTAGCAATCTTTACAAACACTCCGAAACTTTGGAAACAATGAAAATAACACAATCGAAACTACAAAAACAATACGACTAAACAGTCCATACCTTTTTATCCTTCTTTATTGTGCATAGTCCAGGCCATACACAAGGGAACTATAAGTGAATACATCATCAGACATCCATGGACTTTGAAACCTCTCAGGTTCACAGAGTGTTTAGGTTTGTTTACTTATAACAGGATTCTCTCCAGGATTTCAAAGTTCTTAGTGAGCCACATTAACATTTAGGCATGAATGTTAGTGCAACTCTGGTAAACACCGCTGAAATTCGGAACAGCTGTGGGGCACTTGCAACCTAACTTGACCTAGTATTTGTTTTCTCTTAGTCCAAAAATCCATAAAGCTTTGTAAGGTTTCTACAAAAGCAGGTCACACATGTTGACTCAAGACAATGGAGATTCCAATTTTGCAAAGTTAACAGGTTCCATTGCATAACTACTTTTGTTTTAAAAATCCTGAACAATTAAGCATGCAACGCACTGAAGATTTTAAAGATCACTGCATTTAGTTTTTGTTCTATGGATTAATGCATTGAATGG
Organism: Meda fulgida; assembly: GCA_030578275.1. Lineage (NCBI taxonomy): Eukaryota > Metazoa > Chordata > Actinopteri > Cypriniformes > Leuciscidae > Meda > Meda fulgida. Next base: position 13,960,191 of record CM060638.1, on the reverse strand, counting down.
TAAAGGAGCTATATGTAAGAATTTTATTTCATGTATTAATAGCTTTTTTATTGACATTATGTCAACAGCTTGTAACAAAGTAAAAAAAAACAAGACCTTCCCCTGCTTTTTAGGTTGTGTACGAAAGCCTGTAGACTGATTTTTATGTGAAGGACTCGGGACATTTTGCCGGGAAAATCAAAAGGATTTGATATTTGCACTCGCTCCTGAGAGCCTCTCTTCCGTTCAATCACAGATGAAACGAATAATGTTCAGGATAATGCTGTAAGAGCTATTCTGCTTAATGACCTCACATTTCCGTATTCTACATTCAACTGGCCATTTTCAGTACACCTTGCTAGTACCCCTTACCAGCAGAACTTAATTCTTCATGGCACAGATTTAACAAGGTGCTGGAAACATTCCTCAGAGATTTTGGTCAATATTGACATGATAGCTTCATGCAGTTTCTGCACATCCATTGTTAGCTCCAAATCCATGATGCGAATCTCCCGTTCCACCACATCCCAAAGGTGATTTATTAGATTGAGATCTGGTGACTGGAGGCCATTTGAGTATAGAGTGTCTCAGTGTCATGTTCAAGAAACCAGTTTGAGTTGATTTGAGCTTTGTGACGTGTTATCCTGCTGGAAGTAACCATCAGAAGATGATACACTGTGGTCATAAAGGGATGGACATGGTCAGCAACAATACTCAGGTAGGCTGTGGTGTTTAAATTATGCTCAATTGGTAATAAGGGGCCCAAAGTGTGGCAAGAAAATATAGCCTCTGCAGGTTCCTGTTCTTGGAGTGACACCTGAGTGGTCTTCTGCTGCTGTAGTCCTGTATCTGCTTCAAGGTTTGTTGTGTTGTGCTTTCAGAGATGCTCTTCTGCAGACCTCGGTTGTAACGAGTGATCATTTGAGTTATTGTTGCCTTTCTATCAGCTGGAACCAGTCTGGCCATTCTCCTCTGACCTCTGGAATCAACAAGGCATTTTCACCCAAAGAAATGTCACTCACTACAGTTCTCTGTAAACTCTGTGAAGATGGTTGTGCGTGAAAATCCTAGTAGATCAGGAGTTTCCAAAATACTCAAACCAGTCTGGCACTAACAACCATGCCACATTCAGTCACTTAAATCCCTTTCTTCCCCATTCTGATGCTCAGCATCATGCTCATTCTTGAACTGCAGCAGATTGTCTTGACCATGGCTAAATATTTGCTGTCATGTGATTGGCTGATTAGATATTTGCATTAACAAGCAGCTGAACAGGTGTACCTAAAGTGGCCGGTGAGTGTATAGCCCTTTTAAATGAAAATATTTGTAAACCTACATAATTTATAGCCTAACATGAAATTATCATAAAATAAGCCAAAGTTCCACTCCACAAAATCATTTAGAAGGCAATCAATCACAAATGTGATCACCCTACATTATAACTATGACCAAATGTCCAGCAAATCATCGGGCGTTCATGGATAAAGCTTTTCATGAAAGACTGTAAAGCATTTTAGAGTCCTAATTAAGAGGAAAATGAACAGCATCAAGTGCAATTATTGCCGCTCTGAAACACACGGGCCTCCATGTGTTAGAGAGATGGATGTATAGCGAACCTTCCAGCTGACCTCAGCCATATAATTCCACCATTCAGCATGTGTGTTTACCTCAAAATGAGATGAAGCAAATTAATTTTATGAATACTTTGTATGAACTTTATAAAGTACTGTTCACATTGTGTTCTACAATTTAATTATTTCAGCATTGTACTGGAGATGACTCTGAACTGACAACTGAACTGTGATTTAACCTAACTCTATAGTGCGCTGCTGCACCCATGCATACGCTTTAACTTTACCTGTGACAAAACAGAAACTATTCTGCCCATATTCTACACAATAAAAAAAATAAAATGTATTGTCAAAAACTGGGAGCTCTGTCTTTGCGAGAAATTCATAAAGACGGCAGTTTTCAGGCATATGTTACTTTTAAAACATATTTCATTAACTAACATATATTTAATATATCACTTGAACTATTTAAACATTACATGATAAAACAAAGCTCATAAAGTTGAAGTTCTCTATGAGCATTTTCTAGCTTAATAGTAAGAAAATGCACAATATTATCACACAAACACAAAAAGCATGAAATTAAAATAATACATAAAATATTAACCAAGCAACATAAAATGTTACATATAGGCAATTATAGATTAAATGTGATGTGTCATGCAGAGAATTATGGGAACATCCTTTTACAGGTTATCACATGACTCACTTTTTACTTGCTTTTATCAATATTTTAGGGATTTCTTTGACAAAAAATATTATAAGGTAACTCATATTTTATAACAAAGAACATTTTTAAAGTAATTTAAGGTGTAACTTAGTTATCCAATGCAGTTTTTACCTTAGGCTATTTTACATTATTTTCCTGTTAAGAATTACTGACATTTTAAACATTTTAAAGTCATAAAGTCAAACTTTATAAAGTAGCCTACTCGAACTCCACGTGATTTTATTTAACGCATTATTTAATATCCCTTTATCTTTTTTTTATCTCAAGCCTATAAAGTAAGAAAATACATAGGTCTATGGCAATAGTTAACTTGTTGGGGCTAACAAAATAAAAATGCACATTATTGGCCCTCAGCCTAACCTTCAGATAATTTGAAAAAGACAGATTATAGTTTGAATTATTTTTTAGCAATTAGGAACAGCAGGAACGCTATTTAGCTATTCCAATGGTTAAAAACTCAATACATAATCCCAAACAAATATTTGTATTCAACATTAAAATCATGTTTGACATTGTAGTGTCTGAAGAGAGCACGAGAGTGACAGTTTAGTGGTGCGCGCGAATAGAAAGCGCTATATGTGACCGTTGATCGATTAGCAGCACTTACCTTCAGTCAGCTCCTTAAATTCTCTGTAAGTATATCACTTTGCGATTTAATCCACAGTTTTCTTCACGAACTAAACCACATATTTCTCTGTCCATGCCACGTCCACGCCTTAATTCTGTCTTGATACTGAATCTCTTTTAGATATCCACCGTTTACCATTGTGACTTTGCTTAGGAATTATGTAAAATACTTTGTTAAATTTGCTCCTGTCCGTCCAGCTGTCAGACAGAAAAGCAAAGTGCGTCTATACGTCTTTCTCATGCTCTGTCAGTTTCAGTTATGTCTCAGTATATACTCTGATCTAGTCAGCGCACTAAACGTCTTTTGCCTGGGCTACTTGTGTTCCTCCTATCTCACTCTCTCCATGAACTCCTCCCCTCATTAGCCTTCATCCACACTCCAGCTGCTTTAATCATATACAGATCAGTGTCAGCTAGAATGGGGAAACGACACAGTATATACTCAATAAAATGATGGCAACAGATTACAAGCAACATTATTGATTAAAAACACATCTATGTATACAATTATGTATAAATCATATAAGCTTCTTAAAATTAATAATTCAAAATGAGTGTTATTAAAAATATCCAATAAAAAACTACCCCAAGGGGGAAGACACAAGGGTGAATATTCGACAAAGAACCAGCACAGGACTGCAAACACAAGGAGAATAAATAGGGAGCAAACAAGGCAGTAACAAGGGAGGACAGGTGGGGCAAATGAACCAATAAGTAGAGGAACAAATTCATCCTGACATATCAAGACAATAATGTGACAAAATCAACAACAACAGTGTAAATACACTTGCAAATTGTCAAATATGAATTATTCATGCCCCAGTGCATACTGGGATAAGGCAGAATGGGTAATGCCTGTACATTTAAAACAGCTTGTTTGCATTTTGTTCACTTGCATGAAGTATACAGAAGCACAGAATATATATTTTTAAAAATCTGTTGATATTCTTATATGGATTAGCTGAAATTAATTTTCACTCACTGATATAAAGACGAACTAAAGAAGGTGTTTCGTATCAGTTATTTTTACAGTAAAAATATGTGTGAAATGCAAAACTGGTAATATTGCACCTGACGTAAAAAGCTCAAGAACAGGCTTTTTTGTGTAGTCGAGGCTGTTTGATTGTCTCGAACTGGTTTGGACTTGGAGCTGTGTCACTGAAGTAATCACAAGTGAAACACTCAAGTTGTCTAATGCACATCGGTCTCGTTGTAATCACAAGTCCTTTGTGTATCCTTTTTCTTGGAACGGTAAAATCTATTGCAAAATCACATGAGTGAATGATGACTCTGAAACTCAACACTCTTCATCCATCTTGGTAATATATGTGTGTGCGAACAGCACTGAACAAGAAATCCATGTTTTTCTTTTCCCTCCAGGAGGACAAAATTAGACCTGACAGGCTCATTATACAATGAAATTAATCACATTAAAGGACTGATTAAAACATGGAAGAGATTACACACTTACACTGAATACATAAACATGAATGTGCTCAGCCTCCGAGCGTTTCTAACACCTGCTCCTCTGAAAGGGATTAAATGGAAGTTTGAGCAAATGACTGTCTCTTTTCCCTGCAAGTTAAATGAGCTCAGAACTCCATCCTCAGCAGTCTCAGTGCTCGAGTCAGCCAAAAAATAAAGAGTGACATAAATCCCTTCCCCCCTTTTCAAGCTCTCCCTCAGTCCTGCCTAATCATTTTTCCTGATGACGGAACAATGGATAGATAGATTAAATGGAAGGATTGATAGAGAAGAAGTAAGAGTGGGGCTGATTTGAATGTTTAAAAAGTAATTAATTGCATGGGCCAATGGAATACAGAGCTGATTCATGGTTCGGTTAGTGACCCTCTGCGGTTGTTTTGCTCTCACAGAGAAACCGAGGCGGTCTGCAGTCAGTGTGAACGAGTCTGTTCATTCTCCCTGCAGAGGCAGCATGAGTGTCCGCACAAGCACACTAGCACTGAAAGAGGGAGAACGCTACATGCCGATTTCTTAAAGTGTGTGTCAGTGCGAGATTATTCAAGCTTTGTGAAACTTTCCTTCCAAAGACCAAATCAAGTTTCAAACCTATACAACTTGTCCCAAACAAGCAGGTCTATTATAGCTGAAGAAAGCTCTCTGTTAGTGTTCCCATTCACTGCAATTGTAGTGGCTCTGCAAGCACAGACACCCCCGAAAGTATGTGATTTGAAATCTGCCATATTTGTTCACGTGGATTCGGTTCTGGCCAATCACTTGAGCTGTAAATGCCATGCGATTCTGAGCTGCAGGAAAATGGCATCATAAAAATGCTGATTGACTTATTTAAAATCTGTCACTCGTCTATCGATTTGACATTTGATTACATTACTGATTACTGCATGTAGATTAGATTTAGATTTAGATTACTAATTACCGGTACTTTACTTTCAATTTACTTTGAAACCCTAAAACACTGATCACCGTATGAGGCAGAAATACTGTATATTTATATGCGATGCTAAAGGCTACTTATGCTAACCATTGCAATAATAAATACACACATGTTTATGGTAAATAGACTCCAGTGATTGCTTGAAGAATGTAGACAAATATATGATTATAATCGTGTTTTTATTTGATTTTATGTTTTATCTATCTCTTCCCTGTGCCTTTGTTGATACCACAGTAATGCATCTTCATATGTCATAGAAAACATGCACTCCGGTTTTTCATGACCTAACTATACATGATAACTTCTCTCTCTGGGTCAGCGGCAGCGCAAACGCAGATTATTCCGGTGTGATTTTATCAAAGGTTTAAAATAATTTTTGTTAGGAATGAAATTGTGTAGGTTTTTAAATCAAGATAGTGATCTTTGAATAATTAATCATGCAGTTTACATTCAACCTAATAATTAGTTTGTAATTGGATTGATGACTAAATTGAACTAAAAAGAAAAATGAAAGTTTAATCCAAATTAAATTTCAGTCTGATTGAAAGGGGTGGTATAGACAAATTATCTGTTTGACTGGAAAATGTTATCCACATATTGAATACGACTGCATCATCAGTCAGATTCAGTAAAAGCTTGTGTGTATGCACAGTGACTTGATGCGTAGTTTTTATATGTCCTGAGTTGGTCTATCTATGTATCTTACAAACTGGTGGAGACAGAATATTTGCACCAATAAGCTTTTCTGAAATTTTTTTAGTCATCAAGGGAAAAAAAAGGCAGTTATGCTTATAGCTCCTGTAACAATCTCGCAGTGTATTTCCTCGTTTCTGACGGTGGCAAATGGGAACTGCACATGTGCGGAAATTATGTAATTAGGTTTAGAATAGATTTAATACAAGTAAACGATTTTGTGAATCGGATAGCAAAGTTTAGGGTTCATATACACAGAACTTATATAATCTGAAATTGGATTGGATTCATTTGGATTGACAATAAGTGTATGTTGACATACCCAATGAGATTTAACTAGGGGCGGGGCTACATGAGTGACATGTCAGCTGTTTAGGACATGAACTTAAATTAACATGGGTATTAAGGCCTGTTCACAACTGTAATGATAAATAACTATTAAGTTTTAATAATCATTCTATTTCTTAGAATAGGGAAGTCCACACCACAGCTACAATGGTAATAGGTATATCGTTAAAATCACTTTCAGAATGATTTTTTTCCCAGCTGATGAACGATAAAAAAATTGATAGCCATTCAGAATCTGCTTGAACATTTAAAGTGGCATACGACAAAACTGCAGGATGCTTATAAGAAAGAGAGCGTTATCATCTGTAGGTGTGGAAGCTAATATAGTTATCTTTAGTTATTCTTGGTATGAACAGGCCTTTATCATGTGGTCTAATTTTTGCTAGTCTGAAAGTATTTACACTCTCTGTTATTTTGTCATTTTTGTTTCATATGCAGACCGAGCTTCTTGCTGCAGCCTCACCATGTGATCAGAATTCAAATTGAGTTTGGTCAGAGGTGACCCTTATGGAACGAAAATATATTTCCTATTTATGAATGATCAATATATTAAATAGTTTAACACTATATTTGAAAATATAGAGAATAATATATTGTGTTAATATATTACAATTTATTGAATAATACATAAGGAATTGCCGCTTTTCATTTTTTGAAAAATATGTGACAATATATTTACTAATATATCATGTATGTAATTTTATATTCATAAATATATAGCCATACATGGTCATGCATATATTGCAGTATATTGAAAAATATAAGCACTAGTTTCCCATATATTGAAATGTATTATGTAATATATTGCATATATTTTGCAGTATATTCCAATATATTTTTGTTCCGTAAGGGGAGAGGTATATCAGCTCCCTTTTTTACCACTTCATAAAAAGCTGCTCTCTGGAAAGAATAAGACAGCACATATTATGACGCTTTGAGTGGTGTGTTCACTATTAAGGACATTTGGTGCACACATGGACTAAATATGAGTTGATTCTCTCAAGGCAACATCCTTTAGGAGGGGAGCTTGTCTGTCTGTCTTTACAGTGGATTTAGATCAAAACCTCAAAACTTCCTCTCGTTCTAGAATTCATCCCAAAGTCCCTTGTGTCCTTGTAGACTCTATGCTGGAGACCATCTTTGGTTCTCTTCTAAAGTTTCAGATTCCCATTCTGGTGTCCAAGGATGTGTTAATAATGTATATGAGTAAAATTGTTCTATGAGGACTGCTGTAAAAAATTGTTTCACGATAAACTGATCTTTTGGGTGTTGTGGTTGAGGAACTTTGGTGTGTGAAAGCCCAGGGGTTTATCAAGGACCAGATTTGTTTTAAGTTATCATGAAACCTACAAGTAAGACTCAGGCGGCGAGGCAAACACACATGAGCTGAGGTGAGAGAAAGATGTGGAAAACCAGAAAAGCTCTAGTTGTTTTTCTTATCTTATATTCTGCTTTCTCTTTCCATGTTATTCTCTCCTTGCCCCTTTATATTTTCCATTAAACAATGCCTTTCAGCGGCTATATTTTGACATCCATTTTTCATCACCCCGGTCTTACATTTTTCACCATTGACCAAAAAAGAAAATATATATAACGACTTTTGAGCTTGCCAGTGAAAGCAGCATTAACAGTTAATTTAGGCTATTCTACTTCAAAAATGTCTCAAGGAAAAGACAAATCACACATGAAATATCTTATGTCTCAGACAGCAATGAGATCAAATGGAAAGCAAATGGAGTCTCCTCAGATTTTTCTCCTGACAAAACATACAGTACGTACGATTTTTAATTATTATATTTACTTTTTAAGTAGCAAATGCATTTGCGCGCCCTGAAAACGAGGTGTGTTCAGGCGCATTGTTGGCGCGTTGCTATTGTGTGTTGTATTCATAATTTTAATATCAGTGCTTCAATGCTAATTTATCTGGACTCACCATCCACATTAAAAGTATATGCTCTAACTCTATAATGATTCATATATCTTCTCTTATTTTTCTATTTGACCACGTTCGTAGAAAGCTGAGAACACCATTGAGTCTCCTGCGCTATGAATAACAAAACTGTTGAGCAATGACTGATTCCTCTGGTTTCAGTCCAGGTCCCAAAGCCTCACTTATATGTATAACCCATTACTGAGCTGTAGTGATTGTGTGTGTGTGTTTGTGTATGTCTGTGTTTTTTACCATGCAATACTCCATATGACAGAGGATCTTTTCATAATCATCAATTACGGAAACTGGCCACAGGAATCCTCACACACAATATGCTATCATTCATTATGCCTAATGGTTTATGACCAGGAATCCTCAAACAGACATGAACCGCTATCTAAATCACGAGGGGGCCTTAAACACACGTGAACAGCTATATGCTCATGAGAACAATGATGGTTATAAGCAGTGGTCCTGTAATATATACAGAGTACATAGGTCAGGGTGAAAGGTTCAGTTCAGGGGCTGCATATTATTAGATGCAAATTCAGGGCTTTAAGGGTATTGGTCAAGTTGCGGTCACACATGTAACTACATAATCAAGAAGGTTTGATTGATAGAGAGAAGGGATGACTGCATCTGGATCTGGATTACGGCAAGCGCATCTGATTAAGTTCTGAATCCTTTGAGGAAGGTATGAGGGGGAGAAAAACACTTGGAACGGGATACTATAGTTGGGTGCCAAGTTATCACAAATCCAGCTGCAGGCTACAGTTATACAGCCTTATACAGGACATCATGTTTAAAATAAACGTAGTATATTACACACATTAATGTGCATCAATGCTGCTACTTTAAGACGGACTTCAAAGTTGAGGTTAGATGATGTATCAAATTCTATGATATACATTGATGACACATAGTGATCTGTAAAGAAAGGCCAGAGCATTATTCATTCTGTTCTACATAGAAAAAAAGCATAAACATAGTGTAAACACACTACAGCTCCAAAGTTTGAGGTCAACTCCGCCCCACCTCGTGGGTATAAAAGGAGGATGCCGGCAACATGCAGATATGTTTTCACTTAGGAGCCAAGTTTATTTCTTCACTCCACAAGCCATCTCTGATCAACTCTCAGCTACGGGACGAGCGACTCTCCGGTGTTGGTGTGACGGCGATCTCCAGCGAGTGCACACTTCCTGTTAATCTGTGCAGTGGTTTTCCAGTAAGTGTGTTTCTCCCTGGGCGCTTCAACATCCGCAGAGTTTTCCTCTCACAAAAGAGCTTTGCACGCGGCATGTCTTTTTAAAGATGCCTCGCCCGTACACTTCTGGTTGCGGTAGACTCATTTCTGACTCTGATGGGCATGATCGCTGTTCTGTGTGTTTGGGCATTGATCACGCTAGAGCAGCGCTCGTGGATGACTCATGTTCTCTCTGTGGGAACATGACCATCGTGTCACTACGGCCGAGACTTAGTGATCTCGCAAGAGTGAGAGTTCCCTCATCCACACCCCGATCTAATATCTTCACGAGGGGGACTACTTCGGCTGGTGGCCAGGGTGACCTGAGGGTGACGGTGTGGAACAAGGCACCGACTATTTGTCCACGGCCCACACCCCCCTCTTCAGTGACGGTGCCCGTTAGTGTTTAGGGGATTCCCGTGAGTCTATCCTCGGATGCCCCGCATGTTTCCTTTGGTGCTCACCGAGAAGACCCCTGGAGATGTTCGATCAGTGTTGTGCTTTCCTTCCTGCAAGACGGGTTGGAGCGAAGGCTGTCTCCCTCCACCCTGAAAGTATATGTTGCCGCTATTGCCGCACATCATGAAGCAGTTGAAGGTAAGTCCGTGGGAAAGCACGACCTGATCGTCAGGTTCCTGAGAGGAGCGAGGAGACTAAATCCTCCTCGTTCTCCTCTCGTTCCCTTTTGGGCCCTCTCAGTGGTTTTAACTGCCCTGCAGAGTGCTCCTTTTGAGCCTCTGCAATCAGTGGAGCTTAAGTTCCTGTCAATGGAGACAGTGCTCCTGGTTGCATTGGCCTCCATCAAGAGGGTAGGGGACCTGCACCCATTTTCAGTTGACAAAGCGTGCCTGGAATTCAGGCCAGCCTACTCTCACGTGATCCTGAGACCCCGGCCTGGATATGTGCCCAAGGTTCCCACCACTCCCTTTCGGGACCAGGTGGTGAACCTGCAAGCGCTGCCCCTGGAGGAGGCAGACCCAGCCTTGGCACTGCTCTGTCCAGTACGAGCTCTCTGCGCCTATGTAGACAGAACGCAGTGTTTCAGGACCTCAGATCAGCTCTTTGTCTGTTATGGTGGGAAGGTGAAGGGAAAGTCTCTCTCCAAGCAAAGGTTGTCTCACTGGATAGTGGACGCCATTGCTTTGGCATACCAGCATCAAGGTCGACCGTGCCCCCTTGGTGTGAAGGCACACTCCACCTGGAGTGTGGCTTCCTCTTGGGCTTTAGCTTATGGCGCCTCGCTAACAGACATCTGCAGAGCTGCAGGCTGGGCGACACCCAACACATTCGCCAGATTCTACAATCTCCGAGTGGAGCCTGTGTCCTCTCGTGTACTCGTTTCAACCAGCCAGTACTAGGACCCGCTCAGGTGTCTTCGCTTGCTCGCCATTCCACTCCACGGACTGGATACGTGCGATGTTTCCTCAGGTGAGCTTCTCCGACAAGCCCTGAGTTCCTCCAGCACTGCTGACGTCGACGCCATTGTCTATTGCCTGCGTGTTGGCTAGGTGCCTCCGTGTGCATGGTATCGCCTCTGGGCGACCCCCACATGTGTATTTCCACTGTAAGCCTCTCTGAGCATGTGTCTTTCCCTTGGCAAGCCACCTTGCACCCCCTGGGGTTGAAATATTCCACCCTGCGGGCTGGACACCCCAGTGTTTTTCCATAGGCATCCCTCCGGGTCATATGTGTATTCTTAAGTCTACCCCCTTCGGGCTGGCACTGATTGCATTTTTCCACTGAGATATGCTTCCCAGTGTACCTTGGTATTCCTGTGTTAAGTAGGAGTCCTTCGTCCGTGCTAGTCTCATGACAGGGATCTCAGACTTACGCAGGGCACTGGTAGACAGCCGAGAAGTTGGCGTGATTAGACTGGTAACCTCATTTCGTCGTCATTCGACATAACTCGAAGTGACTACGAAAGGGAACGTCTCGGTTATGCATGTAACCCTCGTTCCCTGAGTAGGGAACAGAAATGTTAAATCTTCCTGCCACTTCAGCTGTACCGTGAATGAACCTTCCCCAGACCCACTCTCAGTTACAACTGAGAAGGGTCTGGTGTCAACCAGGCTAACATGAATCATTTTTGTTGACATACATAATTGGGCAGTGGATCTGTAGTTCCCAGCATGCTTTGCCAGGACTGCATTAGAAGAGTAAATTTAGGGATTAAAATGTTATTTTATGTTTTTCATCAAAGAGAAAGATGTTGCTAGTTAATGTTAGTGTTTAATGTTCAATTATGTTTGCTTTACATTTACAATCCTGTGAAAACAGCTGGTGCTGCAGCACCCCCACTTCCCGTGCCCCTGTGTCAGGATTTATTAAAGACACACAGTGAAAAATTGTGGAAAAGGTATGGGCACAACTATTTTTACATCAAAGATCAGCCAAATTTCCACAGTCCTCTTGAAAAGCTGATATTTTGGAAAGTGCTGCGGCAAGTTTTTGTGCCATCTAGTGGTTTAGAGGAAAATAAAATCAAAGGGGCCTTTTACCCTGGTGAGCCTTTAGCCCTGTTGTACCCTATTTGACAACACATACACATACTCTTGGGCTACGTCTACATTAATCAGGATACATTTGAAAACGGCGTTTTCGTTTAAAAACGCTCTCCGTCCACACTAGCGTTTTCAGGCGTTTTCCGACGTTTCAGTGTGGATGAGAAACTTCTAAATTCACCTTACTGCGCATGCGTGAAACCTCACAAAAGCTCACTGGGATAATACAGATGGAAAAATAAATAAAGTAATCGCGCAATTCTTCTACCAGGATCATATTATTTAGCAAAATATCTCACCATTCACTGACACAGGTCGCACTCAGTCACCATATGTTTGGTCTAAAAAGCAACTGCTCTCCTGTATTGCTGCGGGACAGCAAATGTGAGTACATTTTCTGTCATCTTTGCAGTAGGCTACTGTGAAATGAAGAACATAGTTATAAGAAGTAACATATTTTAGCAACAGTATACAAGTGAATCGCACATAATTAACAGGCACAATACCAGTAAACATGAATATCTATTGGTACAACATGGATCACATGACTAAACTTACGTCATCGTTTCCAAATACCTCCGGCTTCACAGTCAACACTGCAACGCGTAAACGGCGTTTTCAAATGTATCTGCTTTGGAGAGCGTTTTCCAAAAGCTACGTTTTCATTGACTTAAAACGCCGTCTCAGTGTGGACGGAAGGCCAAAACGGAGAGAAAAATATACGTTTTCAAATGAAAACGTACTAGTGTGGACATGGCCTTAGAACTAAGAAAGAGTTAAAAAAAAAAATTCTTTCCTTTATTGTGAACTCTCTTTTTTGTCATTGATTTTTTGAAAACTCTCTTAATCATGGTGACAAAATCGACAGGAAACACCCCAGTCTTTAGCACATGAACTGATGTCCTATATGTCCTCTAGCTTCCCTCCGATCCTCTCAAACCTGCTATCGCACTCTACACACATATTTCACACCCTCCATTTTCTTTTTTCTTTAATGAAAGACGGATGTAGGTATCCCAGAACAGCTCTCAGTGAGGTGCATTAGTCATGATTTGATTAATCGTTCTTATACGGCTTAATTAAAAGGAGCAGAGTGTAAGTGAGCAATTACATCAGACCGCTCATCCTCAGACTGTCATCTTTACCATTCTCTCACCACTAGCACAATACCCTCATTACGATAGTTCCACGTTTGGCCATTTTTCTTCTTTCCCCTGATAACTTAGTCTGTTTTCCTCAGTCAGCGCTGTGAGAATTGCAGAAGCAGCTTTTACCCAGGCCAGTCTGAGAGTATAAGACAGCATGCTCAGGGTCAAAGATGAAGAAGGGCCAGGGCATTTGCCCAGCCCCCCATGGCATGGGAGAAGGGCTCCTAATATTTCTCAACTGGCCTGCTGTATAGCTTTGTGTTTTCACATCACATAGGCAAACAGAAAGTAATAGAAATATAATATGGAGAAAAAAATAAACAATTTTAAATAAATAAATAAATAAGTTCAAATCTCTGAACAATTAGTGGAATTCAGTTAATGAAATGCTAATGAATATCAAAGCTATAAGCATAAATTATAGGTTTTAAGTGAGCTACATTTTGCAGATACAATTCTAAATAAATATTGTTCTTTTGAACTTTATATTCATCAAAGAATCCTGAAAAAAAGTGTTTCATGGTTTCCACAAAATATTAAGCAACAACTTTTCAACATCACATCAACAACATTTGACATCACAGGAATAAATTACATTTTAAAATATATTAAATTGTACTGATATATGTATAATAATTATTAGTTAGACTTCTATAAAACATTTAAGAATCTTACTGACTCCTTACTTTTGAATGGTATATATAAAAATAGCATATTTAGCTGTCATTAGACATTAGTTCACCTAAAAATTCTGTCATCATTTATTTACCATAGTTGTTCCAAAACTGTATGAATTTCTTTCTTCTGTGGAACATAAAATTTAATTTAAAGAACATTGGGCTTCAAATAACACTGAATCCCATCAAATATTTAATATCTGTTCTCTCTAAAAATTAAGGTAGTTGTTAGATTATCAGTGAAAGAAGTTTAAACTAATATTATGTGATATGATGTTGGTTGATATACCAAGGGAGGCTAGCCTCCTCTGCGTTGTATTTTTTTCTCAACACTCAAACCACTCCATTTTTTTTAGGCAAAAGTCTCTGGGTATGAATTTGCCTCCCCTTCCCCTTCCCCTTCCTCTCATACTCGCCTTAGCACAGTTTTCCAAACAGCAGATTCGGCATGTTCAGGCAACAGCAGTGGTGGTTCAAACTTCACTAATATTTTATGGTGTTAATTGCAAAATTACACGATTTTGAGACATGAAATGAAAAACTGGGCATTTTATTAACATTAAATCGTCCTTCTCCCATTTTCCACCTCAAAATTTTGGATAGGCTGTGCCTTCCTTGAGGAGCTGCCAGTACTAACCAGCAGAAACCAGTCAGGACCAACATGGAAATTAAGAGTGTGTGAATCACAGTGGGCGTTCATGACAGGTGTTTCATTATCACAGAAAAGTACAGTATGGATTCTGGCATATGTTGTCATATTACATAAGCAGAATTCATATAGCTATTGTTAAATGTGCAGTTTAATGAAGGGAAGCCAAGAAAATACTGCACAATTGGTTTAAGTTGTTCGTGCAGTCTCATTTAGTGAAGAAGTAATGACGTGGGGAATACAGTTGTCCACAAGGATTTAGCGCAAATGAGTGGAATGGTAAAAGAAGCAGATGGCTCACACTGCAGGTGCATAAGCCGTGGAAAACATAAAGGTTAGCAAAAAGAGAAGGAGAGGAGAGAGAGAAGTGATCATGATGAATGGAGCAGGCAGTAAAGGAGAACACTCCTGAACCCAGGAGAATCTATTCTGATGCATCTCAGGTCTCCTAACTGTTTTTCTCACGTACACCACTGAATTAAAAACACTGAGATGGAGCGAAACCAATATTTATAAGCATGAACAGCTTCAGGCGTGAGATAAGACTTTTTTTTCTGGAGAGTGTGATAAAGACCCTTTCGTTTTCTGGATGGGCAGTGTGGAGTTAATTTCAGCTGATAGAGCTAATTAATTGGCATTCTGTTAGCATCATTAGCATAAGTGTGGGTGAGCGGCCATGCTAATCATTCAGTTCCTTGCATATCTCTGTGGACTTAACCAAATGACTCTCTCCATGAAGAGTTTTGTTTTTATCAAGTTATTTGCGACTGGGTTGTCACGAGCATTAAAAGTGCCTCATTAAGGCAGTTCAGTGTTTCTGTCTCCAATTTCCTTTGCTTTGTCTCCGTCTGTCACATCCTATTTACTGTCGGTCTGAACTACAGATTTTTGTATTTGCATTCGACATCCTCTATCATGGTTGACATCAGTGTGTGAGTAGGGAGCAAGGCCATGATGTATTTCTCTAGCAGATAGTAAAAGCTTTATTAAGGACTCCTCTTTGCATTTATCCTCATAATCTGCAATTATGTTGTCAGGGAAACTGCAATTGTGAAGTGGCACATCAAAGGATATATGTGGAGCGGTCATGTCATGGGCCTGTTGGTAGGAAGGTCATTTGAGAGCACCTGGGGTGAAGCATCCATGCATAAAAGACTGAATTGAAATGCAAAAATAAATCTTATGAAGTGACATATTTTTCTAAACATGTCATGTCTGCTAAGTTAATGAGGTCCAAATCTGTTTCCAGCAGTAGGATTTTAAAAGCTGTGCACCTGGTGAGGATGCTGAACGTGACAGAGGAATGTGGCATTGACGAAATGGACAAATGGTGGAAGACATTCCACCGTTTGTAAAGAGACACAGAAAGAGTAGGAAAGACAAGCAACCATATAGATGGAAGGATGGATAGATAGATGGATAGATGTAAAGTATCACAGTCCTTTTTAATATTTCCCAGCAAAGAATGCTTAAGCACAATACAAGCCAAGAAAGACATATCCAATTATATGCAATCTCTCCAAGGATCACTTTATTATTATTATTTATTCCTTAAATAGAAAGGAATAAAAGCAACAAAAAAAGAGGACGAGAGGAGAGGTGTGGATGGATGGATGGATTTGTTTGTTCCATGTGTGATTCAGTAAAATTAATTGATTTGAACCAAACCATTCCCTGAAGCTTCAAAAAACAAGTGAACTGTATATATTGATCATTGCTTCTTCTTTTACCATTGAGACATCAGATAAGCAATTTTTTTTCAGCAAATACTGAAAGCCTGGTTTTACTCTCTCTCTCTGGTTTTGTTTAGGCAGTGTCTCACTGCTTTTGGTGCCAAATACATATTCAGACAGGCGACTGGAGCAGTCGATATCCTGTCTGCGGCTACATGAATGGAGAGGCTGCGCAGGGTAGAGCAGGTCCATTGAGGTCAAGAGATCCAAGAGAGCGAGGAAACGCCTGTGCGTGACACTCAGGGAATGTGCAGAATGGAAGAAAGAAAGGAGAGAATGGACAACAGATGAGTACAGACGAATATTAGAGACAGAAGATGAATCAATGTGAGGAAATGTCATATGGTGAGGAGGGAGATGAAGGGAGCAGATATTGTAATACTAGGGTGTAAATTACTTTCCTGTTTACCAGTGGGAAATGAACAAGGAAGCATAAACTAAGTCTGTAAGTTTTAAGGGTTTGTATGTGTACTTTTATACAAAAGTTCAATAGACAGGAAGTTAATATCGTGTTACTTACATTTTAGAGACATTGACACCGGAAAATAGTTCCTAACAAAACCACAAATCAATCACAATCACAAAATAACAAATGGAGTTTCTGAACAATTTATTAATTTTGAACTAATCGGTTGAGGAAAGGATTAAACGATCGCTCATGAAGGAAGACACTTGTTTCGCTCCTGAATGAGTCAGTGTTTTTGAACAAATCAGTTGAGTAAATAATAAAATAAATAGCTCAGAAAGGCAGCCACTGAATTTATCGCATTGTTATATGGCAGAATTAGTAAGAGTTATATTCTAGTATGTGGTTCTGAATTCTGAATTCAGCTCCCGAATGAATCAATGCGTTTGAACGAATGTGTTGAGTGAATGAATCGAATGACTCATAAAGTCTATAGGTGTGTTCAACTTGAAGCGGTGATTCGATCGCATAGGAAGCCGTCTCGCTCCCGCGGTACTTTGATGTCATACACCGACCTGCACAGCACCGCTTCAAGTCGAACACACCTAGTCACTTGCAGCAGCCTGTAGAAAAAGTCACAAAAATCTTAACCACACAGACAGTCTGTTTGGAAAACACCAGCACAGACAAGCATACAAACAGTGAAAAGTCTTAGTGCTGTTGTTGGACTGTTATATCAGCAGCACAATAAAAATAATTATATTAAAAATAACGGCAGATTAACTTGCTGGGGTTGGGGACTCTGCCGTAAAGGCCAATGCACCCTGTTTAGCTAAGACACCCTGGTAACTCATGCATAGCCCACATACAGTACATGCACCGAGTGAGCACAGCATTCACAGTGACATAACAGTCAGATGTCTGCCAAACATGTTTAGAGATGAACACAGATTCCAGGGGCGTCATGCAGGACTGGCTTTCTTCTAAAGCTAATTTCTCTCTCCAATTTAATGGCCACCTCTGATGTATCCTGTCGGTCTCTCATCGTTTCTCTCTCTGTTATGCTGCCCTGCAGAGATGTGTTTCGACAGGTGTCAGCACACAGCTGCCAGTATGAAACGACAGCCCCTGATATCTGACCCAACTAATGATCCGCAACATCTTTCATTACACTAAACACACGCACATTTTGAGGTTCCCTCTTTTGAAATAATAGGCAGGATCTTAAAGAACGTTTAAAATCTGCATTAAAGCATAAAGCTAAATTAAATAAATGCTAAACAGAAGCGCTGTCAGGAAGATGCGGTCATCTGTGTCTCAGATCACACCTCTGTAAGTTCAGAGGGGTCCAAATCTGTTTCCAGCCGTAGGATTATAAGAGCAGTGCACCTGGTGAGGCTGACGAAGGGGACAGAGGAACGGTGTGGAAAAACAGACAGATGGTGGCAGACATTCTTAGAGAGAGTGGGAAAGGCAGGAAGCCATGGAAGGAGGGGTAGGGGGATTGGAAAAACAGCAGCTGTTGGAACCGGACAACATAAGATGCTAAAATGAATGCGCACGGCCTATGCAATGTTCTTCGATAGAAGATCTCACAGTAAGGCCTGTTTCTCACTGCATGCAAAATGTACAGGCTCATACTAATATTAATTGCAGTTGACTCATCATGATCGCTCACTGCCCACATAACAGAGGAATTATAAAGAGAGGAATCCCAATGAATGGAAGATTCTTAATGCACTACACTAAGCTCTTAAAAATAAAGGTTCTTTATTGACATTTATTACACAGCTCTGTGGAATGCTTGATTCTGATAGGCCAATCACACCATCCAGCGGTATGTTATTCCCCGATAACAACCGCTGAAAACAGATAACACAGGCTCATCCGGGTTACTGAAGTCAGCTGCGCTATACGCTTGCTAGGAACCGTCCTTCATGGAAGTTTTGTATTTGGTGAGCTAATAAAATATTAAAACTCAGTCAAATCAATACTTTGTGTACAGTTAATTAATTATGTCATCCAGTATCATGGACTCGCTCTCTCTTGTTTTATACAAACGCAGCTGCGGCCGTTTTGTACACTGTTGGATTATAAAATACAAACAGGTAAGATTTTAAAACAGTTTAATCTCAGATCAATATCTCTTCTCCCCATAATTATTTATGGGGTGAAATGCTGCTGTGGTATGATTGTACCATATCCCTTAAATATCCGTCTAGTTTTAATTTGCCGCACTTTGCATTTAAAGAGCTAATAAAATATTTTGACTCGGATCAATATTTCATGTCTAATTATTTACATATGTGGCAAATAACCATTATAAGCGGGATAATTGGCAATCTCAGAATAAACCCCGACAGAGTGACCAGGACCCCGACGCAAAGCAGAGTAGCCCAAGTATCGCTTACTTATGGATCCGTGAAGAGCCTTTAACATCCAAGAATCTTTGCATTGCACAAAAGATTCTTTATAGTGGAAAAATGTTCTATAGATTATTAAAAGGTTCTTCACACTAAGACAACAATGGTTCTTTTAATAACTGTTCCCTTAAAGGTTCTTTGGGGGACCAAAATGTCTCAACATTCTGTGGCATCGGCAAAAAAAAGCCTTAAAAACCTTAAAAAAAAGTTTTTTTAAGAGTGTAGGCTACATGGTTTTAGTCCCACACTGCAGTTAAAAGATTCTATTACTTTTATGATTTTTGATGACGTGCCTTAAACGGACTGCGTAACAAATAGATTTTCAGCACCAAGCTTATTTCGCCACACACGGCATGCTGAAAATATGGTGAAACGATACTCGTCTAAACAATGTTTTGCAATGTGTCTATTGAAAGTAATATAATCGACTGCACTACTCATTGTTTGAAAAAATACATCCGTTTGGGCTTGATCCAAGTTCCAAACTGAAGTTTTCTATTCAGTAACGCTGTCTGAATCCAGTGGTTCTCAACCTTTTTGACTATTTGACTAAAGATATTTTTAATACTTCTGTTGTAATGTCAAAGGTGCCTTCAACCCTTTTTTTATTCACAGAAGCAACATTAAAATAATTAAATAAAATAATTTCACAATTAAGGGTACAATATGTAAGATTTTTGTAATAAAATATCCAAAAATCACTTGCAAACAGTGTGATATATTTCCTGCAGTTGTGTATTTACAATATCCCAAAAGTTCCCAAAGATTTTTAATTTCAGAGAAATTCCAATTTTAAATAATGGCTCGTCCCTGGCCATTGTCGCCTGCCAATGACGTAATATCCAGGGTATCCCTGGTTTCCGCTTATACTCCCATAGTAACCATGGCGACAGACGTGGACAACCGCGGTTACGTCTAGCGGCACGCTCATTCTGTTGTTGTTTCGTTCAAACACTATGGACCATAGCAAGCAGACTTTGGGACAAAAGGAGAACTAAAACGAGAATCAATATCAGCGTGACGTTTTCGAGATGCCGCGAAAGGTCCACGTCCGCGCCTAACTTCGACTTGATAGAGACGCCGCTCTTGCTTGCACTTTATACAGGTGAGCAAAAGTAATTAATCAATGTTATATAGTTCAACATAATGAAATGTTAGAATATGATCAGTATGTTATTCTAATGTTGATCTCGCTTACTGCTAGTCTCATACAGCCAACAAACTAACACATAAAATAACATCATAACTTTCAACACACTCAAATGCAGTTTCACGAGTTCACACTTACATACAATTAGAGGGAGTAAAGTTGAATGCGTATTTGGCATGCTGTCCGGGGGAAGGGCTCGAGCTCGGAATTCGTCCCGAACCCAGAGTACTCCCCCTGTATGTAAGTGGTTAGGACTAGAAGAGTGGAGAAGGGGCGGTGGAGGGATGCTGCTAAACTGTCATTGGATTGAGGTGAGATTACTGAATCTATGTACACCTCTTATCATTGATTGCTGAGTGCTTTCCACCCATGTTAATTATCTGAACGTGCTCCTCCCGAACTTTGTTAATAAAACATAATTTAGTGTGATAGTGTAAAGTTAGACCAAGTGAAACAGCGTTGCGTTACCTCACAAGTTTCATTAGAATTAAATGTCCTCATTCCTTTATATCCGTGGTACTCACTTGTGGCGCTGATATCTGTCTCTTATTAGCAATCGTGCCCTGCTTCATACCACAGTCATGTTAAAAACATCAATGTATTCACTCATCCATAAACATGATTAGATCCATCAGCATGATGACAAGTTCCATAATTCCGCGTATGCGTCATCAACCTACGCCTTTGTTATTGTAAGAGGTTAGCGACCCCTGGCTGCGAAAAAATGACATATTGTAGCTTTAATGTTAAAATAATTCAATTTCGTAATTCCAGAAGTTTCAAGAATTGAGTGCTGTAAAGCATACTATTTATGAACAATGAATTTACATGACTTTTCCAACCATTCGTGATATATAGTTTTAAAAAGACTTTTTACTCAATTACCTGATAAAATATGTTAAAACTTGACATAACCAGAAAACATTTGATTCATTATAGACATTTCCATGGCTTCTTAATATTTTATTAATTTCTATGACTTTTTTTCCCAGGTCCCTGCTTCTTAAACATTGACAGTGGTTGAGGGAAAAAGTCAATTAAGAAATATGTTTACATCTTGAATTTGAGCTAGTCTCATTTTAAATAATTTTAAGCCATCTTATGGAAGTGTGCCCAGGTTGAGAACCACTGGTCTAGACAGTTTAAGCAGTTTATAGCTTTGGTTTTGATTTAATTCAGGGTAGATTAATTAACATTTAGATCTTAAAAATGTCACCCCCTGTGATATAAATTAGATCTCAAGATGATCAAGATTGTAATAATTCACAATGGATCACTCCTGATAACATTTAATTGAATTTATTAAAAGAAATACTGGAAACACTACAATAAGGTTTCATTAGTTAACATGAACTAAGAATGAACAATAAGTCTACAGCATTTATTAATCTCAGCTAACATTTACTATTACATATTTAAAAACAAAAATTGTATTTGTTAACATTAGTTAATGTACTGTGAACTCACATGAACAATGACCAGCTGTATTCTTATTAATTAATGTTAACAAATATGAATAAATACTGTAACAAATGTATTGCTCATTGTTAGTCATGTTAATAAGTGAGACCTTATTGTAAAGTGTTGGCGAAATACTCAATGCAACAACCCAGAAAGTGCAGCAGTAGCAACACTGTCAATTAGTGAAAGCATGCTGCTGCTTCACTTACACACTTGCTAATGCGTGCAGTGTGAAATAGGTCTTGCGGTAAGATTGGAACGCTCGCACTCACCCCCTAATGTTACCATGGAAGCTCTTCCTTTATGCATCCGCTCCTCCGTGAGAGATGCGAGACCGGTGTGCCTCACAGGTGTTGCTCATTAGCAATCGCACCACCGGCCTCGCGCCGTTCTCTCACGTCCCTCGGCCGTCCTGTTCGCCACATACCCCCATCGCCCCTCACAGGCCGGGGGGTACCCACGAGCCTGTGCCTACTCCCCCCCCGGCGGCGGCGATCCCTAGGGAGTATGGACAGACAAACCGAGGGAAACGGACACGGAAGCATGAGGAGCGACAGATCGAGAGAGGGGAGAGAGGAGAAAAAACAAAACAAAAAAAACTTGGTCCGGTTCCCACAACGCGCTGCCATCTGGTCCCCCACCAGCTGTGCGCTCTCCTCCGCGGTGCCTGGCGGTGACGCTGGGTAGCCCTCGGTGGACGGCTCGACGCTCCTCCGCCGCCCGGTGGACGGCGACGGCTCCTCGGGTGCCTTGGGCAGACGGCAGGAGTCCCCCGCTCCCTGCTCCTCCCCTTCACTGGTGGACGGCAGCAGGCTCCGGCCCACGGCGAGCGGCGGCGACTCCTCCTCTCCCTCCCGGATGGCAGCCGCCCCTCCAATACCCAGGCGGCCGGCAGCGAGCTCGACCGTCCCACCGGCAACTCACTCCAGCGCACCGCCTCGAGCGTCCGTGGCCGCGAGTCCCCCGCTCCCTGCTCCTCCCCTCGCTCGGCGGATGGCAGCAGGCTCCGGCCCACGGCGAGCGGCGGCGACTCGCGCACCATGCTCGATGGCACCGCGGATTCCCCACATCGGCGAGGACTCTCTGACAGCGCGTTCCTCCCTCTTCCCGGGTTTCGGCACCAGTGTAGCAATGTTCAGGGAAGAAGGAGGCGGAAACCGGCGAACAATCAAAATATAATTTATTTAAAATAAAACAAACAAACGAAAATACCGGCAGCAGCCCCTCGCGGACGACTGCTGGCTACCGAAAATAAACACAAGGAACTGCCAGCAGCCCCTCGCGGCCGACTGCTGGCTAAAATAAAATAAAATACAAAAACAAAACACAACTAAAATACAGGCCTGTTCCTCTCTCGATCATCAACGTCGTCGCTCCTCCTTTATGCTTCCGCTCCTCCGTGAGAGATGCGAGACCGGTGTGCCTCACAGGTGTTGCTCATTAGCAATCGCACCACCGGCCTCGCTCCGCTCTCTCACGTCCCTCGGCCGTCCTGTTCGCCACAACCGGTGTTAACAAGGCTAACCTTACAGTATATCATCTATCCTCAGCAAGTCCACCACTAAATTTGTTTCAAGAAAAAGGCGAGAGAAAACGATTTTAAACGACTTTTCTTCAAAATTAAAATGTTGAAAGACAATAATTCTTATGGTTTTATTTCATGTCAAATTTTAGAAACCAAATTTTTGTCAACTGTAAATACAGTAAGTGTATTTTCAGTGTTTCTTCACCTAAACGTTGACACAAAACATGTTTTCCTTTAAATAATATTAAATATGGGGACAAGTTGGCCACTTTCACAAAACATACCTGATGACGGCCCAGTGACATCATGATCTCCACGTGCATGATGCATGCGTCTTCTGTCTGAGTAAAGCCCACGCTGGATGGGTCTGACTGTCTCTTATGTGAGCAGATGACAGTCAAGTCAGCTCCAGCATGCATATCGTTCGATGGGGCCGCAAAAATTCTATTCATCCCAAGACCAAGACGCGGGATCGCGTTTGCTCTCCTCTGTCGATGGAGCCAATCGTATGAGGTATACTAAGTCGCAGCCCGCCGAAGATGCCGTCGAACGGACAACACAACAGTTTTCTATTTCGGTTTTCCATTTACCCATCATTGGTCGCTCAATAGGAAAGCATTATTTGGTTGCAGGGTTTTTGAGAGGGGCTCGACGGTTGCTCCCCTCTCGCTCTAACATGGTGCCATTGGTGCTTAGTTCACCATTTGAACCACTGTATGCAAAAGAGTTTAAATTGCTCTCATTCAAGACGGTGCTTCTGTTCACATTAACATGTGGTAATAGTCCAGTCATTTTGTGAAAAAAGGTGGGACAAATTGCAACAGAAGCAAATTCAACTGATTTTGTATCCTCAATATGTCCCTAGTAAGGAAAAAAAAGCCCAGAAGAATCCCATTAAGGGAAAGTTTAGAAAAAGACCCAAATATAGCCTATTCATAAAATTCATTCTTTTTCTCACGTGAATATGGTAAAAATGTTAACCTTTAGATATCACCATGAAAATTACTGAGTTGATTACTTAAAT
The DNA here is from genome assembly GCA_030578275.1 of Meda fulgida. Lineage (NCBI taxonomy): Eukaryota > Metazoa > Chordata > Actinopteri > Cypriniformes > Leuciscidae > Meda > Meda fulgida. The sequence goes on along the minus strand of CM060638.1, from coordinate 13,935,957 downwards.
CAAGACAAACAAAAAATGTGTTACAAGTTTTTTTTAAATTGTTTGTTAACATGGACAAACGGTGCATAATCAAATTACATATGTGCATAAAACCACAACAAATCTAAACATAGGGTATAGCCAGATGAAAATGTTTTGTTGACATATAACAGTAAAATACTTAATGTTAAGGTCTGAAAGGAACCCATTTAGGCTACCCATGTGCATTAATACATAGAGGCAGGTAGAAGTACTTAAAACCAGCCTTTATTACTTATTATTGCAGAGATGGGGTTTAGGGATGGGTCTGTGGGACTGTTTCTGGGGGATGAGTCTGAGGAAAGAACAGGAGACAAGGGTAAGGAGAATGTAGAAGACAAAAGGTAGTAAAATAAAAAGTGGCTGGATCAAACAATCAAATTATATACACAATGCACCACTAGAAAATCTCATCTTCATTCTCGTCACAGGCCATCTGCATTGAGTTTGTGCAGCTCACTGCTCTGCAGTGTCCATAGGCCGGGGTGCATTCTATATATATATATATTTTTTACAACTGCATCTCAGGGTGCTGCAGTCAGACTGGCAGCTGCACCTTATGACCTTCAGAACACAAGATACAAAATTACACAATAAACAGAACTATAGCAGAAATCAGAGTTTCAGTCAAATTTGAATGTACCAGATGTTGATCCCTTCCATTCTTGTTCTTGTAAGTACACTCGAAGGCTGTGGTACTTTGCTGCTCCTGATGTTGGTGGTGAGACCCATGGCTGAATGTAAGTAGAACTGGATGCCACCTTCTCACAGAACTGATGATATCGGAGGGAGTCCAGGGTGTCTGTAGATCTTCCATTGTAGAGAATCACCATAGCTTTATCTCCTGCCTCTGCTACATCATCTGTAGAAGCCGAATGTTCATAGAATTGGCTTGCTCTCGAAACAAGTCACTTTCTTTGAATTCTTGAGCGATGCTCCCTTCCTGATCCCATGAAGGAGAGATGTAGTGTCACATCCCAGAACTGCGTGTAAGAACAAGATATTCTTATATATGTCTGGGTTGAGCTGTTCTTTTGTAGTCTTGTTCCATATGTGAGGCTTCTTTGTGTTCTTCCTTGACTCACTACAGAGGATCCATGCCTGGTAGCAGAGAAGGACTAAGAGATCTGTATCATCCCCTATTAGCACAGTTTTCGTGATGGTAGCACACTGCACAGCTTTCTACACAACCTATCAGCATCCCCTGAGGCATGGTAGGTCTCACGGTTCATGGTTTGTCTTCTATAGCTCTCCACTTAGCATGGAAAGGAATTGCTGTTTGTTCTGCCTGTTTGCCAAGAACTCTTCCTTCTTCATTGTGGGCATTGTCAGCTGTAAATGTCACTGTAGAGCCAATTGTCCCTTTTCACCGTCTCTGGTGTGTCATATCTTTCGTGTTGTTACTTTGATAGCCATCAAACACCACTACAGCCTTCCCATATTTCTTACCTACATACTCTGTGTATTGGTGGCATACGTCTTTGTAAGTAGGCCCAACATGTCACGGTATACAAAACCACTGGTTCCTTCTCATCTCGTGTTTATGTTGTTGTATGAAAGCACGTGTGTAGTGGGTGTGACTAAGTGACATTCCCTGATCCGCTCCAGCTGTTCATTATCTCATCACCAGCTGCAGCCGATCTCATCTCCCTATATATACTCACCGTTTTCTCATTTCCTTTGTCAGATCGTTGGTGTGTTGTTCCTGTTCCGTTCTCCTGCCGTTTGCCTCATCGTGTTCTTGTGGATTCGTTGTCTTGGTGTTGGATCGTCGTTTCGTGTCTTCACTGCACGGACTCCTCACCTCACGGATTGCACTTCACGGATTCATCTCTTCACGGACTTCACTTCACGGATTCGTCACGCTGGCCATCAAAGTTCCTGTGTCATCCATCCACGCCCGTGTTATCCTTCTATGTTCGTGTATTTCTGACCACTAAATTGAGTAACCTGCTTTTGCTTCCTGTTTCGTTTATCGATCATGACAGAACGATCTGACCAAGGAATGGAAGCAGCAGGAGGAGTACCCACCACGTTGGAGGAGTTCGTTCACCTCAGCGTAAGGAGAATGGACTCACAAGAGAGGATTCAGAGTGACACGGGTCGTGCGATACAAGCCTTGGTGACGCAGGTGTCCGAGCTCACCCGACAATTCCAACTGCTTCAGATGCCCGCTGCGTCCCCCACACCCGCTGTTCCCCCCACACCACCAGAGAATCCTGCATCAGCGGAACCACGCCTACCGGCTCCTGAACCCTATGCTGGTGAGTCTGTATACTGCCGCGCATTTTTGACGAGATGTTCTATGCATTTTGCATTACAGCCCAGGACTTTACATAATGAACAGGCCAAGGTGGCGTTCGTCATAACCTTGCTGACCGGAAAGGCAGCGCTATGGGGAACAGCGGTGTGGGAAAATCAAGATCCATGCTGTGCCTCATTCCAGATACTCTCCGTGGAGATGAGACGGGTCTTCGACAGAGCCGTCGCAGGGAGAGAGGCCGCTAGGGTGTTGGCCGACCTCCGTCAAGGTGAGAGGCCGGTTTCGGATTATTCCATCGAGTTCCGCACCCTGGCGGCCGAATGTCATTGGAATGAGGAGGCGCAGTGGGATATGTTCCTGCATGGGTTGGCTGACCGCGTCCAGGGGGAGATCTACGCCCTGGACCTTCCCACGTCGTTGAACGGACTTATCGAGCTGGCTTTAAGAGTGGATGCTCGACTTTGTAGAGCCGGAGGGAGAGTTTCGTCTTTCTGTCCACCAGGTGAGACTCAACGGTCCAGCGGCAGGGACGCGGTCGGCCCAGTCTTCGATCACGAACCCATGCAGGTCGGTTGAGCTCGGCTTTCCCGGGAGGAGTGGGAGAGGCGGAGGTCCCAGGGCCTTTGCCTATACTGTGGTGGTGCGGGACACTATGCTTACAACTGCCCGGTAAAAGGCCAAGCCCGATAGTAAGTATGAGGCTACTATCGGGTGGGATCTCCGCCGAGAAGACCTCATCCACATCTACCCTCCTTCCGGTAAGACTGAGATGGTCAGTTCACCAGCACGACTGTCAAGCACTTCTGGACTCTGGGGCAGAAGGTAATTTTATGGACAGCACCTTTGCACACAGATTTCAGATTCCCCTCAAACCACTCACACAGAAGATTGCAGTACATGCTTTAAACGGTCAAGAACTCCCCACTATTTCTTTCACCACTGAGGACATCACTCTCATTACTTCAGGCAATCACTCAGAGACTATTTTTTTTTTACATATTGGATTCACCCCTGGCACCCATTGTTCTCGGACATCCCTGGCTCATCCGTCACAACCCCCGAGTGGACTGGCATCAGAAGACCGTGTTGGAGTGGAGCAAGGAATGTCATAAGTCGTGTCTGGTGTCTGCTTGTTCGTCTGTGCCTGTTTTTGTGTTTCAGGAGGAGGCAGGGGATTTGTCTAACGTGCCCGAGGAGTACCACGATCTGAAGGAAGTGTTCAGTAAGTCTCGGGCTGCTTGTCTTCCTCCGCATCGTCCCTATGACTGTGCTATAGATTTACTGCCAGGTAACACTCCGCCTAAAGGCAAATTAAATTCGCTTTCTGTCCCAGAGAGGGAGGCTATGGAGAAATATATTTGTGATTCTCTAGCAACCAAGTTCATCCGCCCTTCCTCTTCTCCAGTGGGGGCGGGGTTCTTTTTTGTGGGGAAGAAGGATGGGTCTCTGCGACCTTGTATTGATTACCGGGGGTTGAATAACATCACGGTAAAGAATACTTATCCTTTGCCGTTGATGTCTTCAGCCTTCGAGAGGTTGCAGGGAGCGTCCGTCTTCACGAAATTGGACTTGCGTAACGCTTATCATTTGGTTCGCATTAGGGAGGGGGATGAGTGGAAGACTGCTTTTAATACCCCCAGGGGGCACTTTGAATACTTGGTCATGCCTTTCGGGCTGTCCAACTCCCCAGCAGTCTTTCAGGCACTCATTTCTGACGCGTTGCGAGACATGATCGATCAGTTCATATATGTCTACCTGGATGACATATTGATATTTCCTCGTCTCTCCAGGAACATGGGCAACACGTCCGACGAGTGCTTCAGAGGTTGTTAGAGAATGGGCTTTTTGTCAAGGCAGAGAAATGCGAATTTCATGCACAGTCTGTTCCTTTCCTAGGGTACATCATTTCGTCTGAGGGAATGTGGGTGGACCCTGATAAGGTTAAGGCTGTGGTAGAGTGGCCAAGTCCAGATTCACGTAAGGCCCTACAGAGGTTTCTGGGGTTCGCCAATTTCTATCGGCGGTTTATTTGCAATTTCAGCCAACTAGCCGCACCTCTGACTGCCTTGACCTCCCCCAGAACTCTGTTCAGGTGGTCAGATACAGCCGAGGCTGTATTTGCCAAACTCAAGAGCCGCTTTGTTTCGGCTCCCATCCTCGTTGCCCCTGATTCTTCACGGCAGTTCGTGGTGGAGGTCGATGCGTCAGAGGTGGGGGTAGGACCGGAGACCCTATTTGTTTCCACACTCGTATGGGAGGTCGAATCGAAGGTCAAGGCGGCCTTAGAAGGGGTAATGCCTCCGCCCGATTGCCCACCGAATCATTTATTTGTGCCGGAGGGATTACGGTCTGACGTGATCATATGGGGTCATGGCTCCAACGTGGCTTGTCATCCAGGAGTTAATCGTACTAAGTTTTTAGTAAAGCAACGATTTTGGTGGCCTTTCATGGCTCGTGACATTCACAGTTTTGTTTTGGCTTGCTCGGTTTGTGCCACTGGTAAGACTTCCAATCGACCTCCAGATGGGCTCCTTCAACCGCTGCCTGCCCCTTCGAGACCCTGGTCCCATATCGCTCTAGATTTTATCACCGCCCTCCCACCCTCCCAGGGTAACAGAGTCGTTTCGACGGTGGTGGACCGGTTCTCGAAGGCGGCTCACTTTATTCCCTTACCCAAATTACCCTCAGCTAAGGAGACAGCATTGACAGTCATTGACCACATGTTTCGCTCTACATGGCCTCCCGATGGACGTGGTCTCCGACAGAGGACCCCAATTTGTGTCCAAATTTTGGAGAGAATTTTGTAAGTTACTGGGGGCGACGGTTAGTCTGTCCTCAGGGTTTCATCCCCAGAGCAATGGCCAAACCGAGAGAGCCAACCAAGATCTGGAGAGAGTGTTGCGATGTTTGGTGTCCAAGAATCCTTCCTCATGGAGCCAACAGCTGTCTATGGTGGAGTACGCCCACAACACATTGCCAGTGTCGGCTACGGGCCAATCTCCGTTTGAGTGTAGCTTAGGTTACCAGCCACCCATTTTTCCCAGTCTGGAATCCGAGGTCGCGGTCCCCTCCGCCCACGCCTTAATTCAGAGCTGTGTCACACATTTGGACTAGAGCCCGTGAGACTCTACTCCAAGTGGGGGCGCGCACCAAGGCTAAGGCCGATCGCCACCGGTCAAAGCCTCCCGTATACGTCGTTGGTCAAAAAGTGTGGCTTTCAACCAGGAACATTCCTCTCCGATCCGTCTCCAATAAACTTGCTCCCAAATTCACTGGCCCGTTCACTGTCACCAAAATCATTAGTCCGGTGGCAGTCCGCCTTAGTTTACCTCCGGCGTACAGGAGGGTTCATCCCGTGTTTCATGTTTCCAAAATTAAACCCGTGTTTCATGCTCGCATTAATCCGCCAGTCCCGGTTCCTCCACCGCCGCGTCTCGTAGATGGGGATACCACCTATTCGGTAAATCGTATTCTGGATTCTAGGCGGAGGGGGCGTGGATTTCAGTACTTGGTGGACTGGGAAGGTTACGGTCCAGAGGAGAGAAGTTGGGTACCTGCTAGAGACATCCTGGATCATTCTCTGATCGATGATTACAATCAACAGGTAAAGGAGTCTGGGAACGCCAGGAGGCGTTCCTAGGAGAGGGGGTACTGTCACGGTCTACAAAACCACTGGTTCCTTCTCGTCTCGTGTTTATGTTGTTGTATGAAAGCACGTGTGTGGTGGGTGTGACTGAGTGACATTCCTTGATCCACTCCAGCTGTTCATTATCTCATCACCAGCTGCAGCCGATCTCATCTATATATAGTCACAGTTTTCTCATTTCCTTTGTCAGATCGTTGGTTGATGTCTCGTGTGTTGTTCCTGTTCCGTTCTCCTGCCGTTTTCCTCGTCGTGTTCTTGTGGATTCGTTGTCTTGGTGTTGGATCGTCGTTTCGTGTCTTCACTGCACGGACTCCTCACCTCACGGATTGCACTTCACGGATTCATCTCTTCACGGACTTCACTTCATGGATTCGTCACGCTGGCCATCAAAGTCCCTGTGTCATCCATCCACGCCCGTGTCATCCTTCTATGTTCGTGTATTTCTGACCAATAAATTGAGTAACCTGCTTTTGCTTCCTGTTTCGTTTATCGATCATGACACAACAAGTTTCCAGATGGCATTAGCGAGGGCAGGCTTCTTTGCTTCGTGAAGTAGAAGGGAGGAATCAAATAGAGATGGAGGATAGCTACATAGCTCGTACTTGAGGGGTGACTCGAGTTCATCTCATTTCTGTGCCACAAGATGGCTGCCTCTACGCCTGTGTCTTCGGACAAGATGGTCGTCTCCATGCCTGTGTCTTCGGACAAGATGGCAGCCTCTACGCCTGTGTCTTCGGCCGCCTCCACGCCTGTGTCTCAGGACAAGATGGCCGCCTCCATGCCTGTGTCTCAGGACAAGATGGCCGCCTCCAGGCCTGTGTCGCAGGACAAGATGGCAGCCTCTACGCCTGTGTCTTCGGACAAGATGGCAGCCTCTACGCCTGTGTCTTCGGACAAGATGGCCACCTCCACGCCTGTGTTTTCGGACAAGATGACAGCATCTACGCCTTTGTCTTCGAACAAGATGGCAGCATCTACGCCTTTGTCTTCGGACAAGATGGCAGCCTCTACGCCTGTGTCTTAGGACAAGATGGACACCTCTGCACCTGACCAGTCGGCACCTCCCTGGTCCTTTGAACGGTCGGATCTGCATGGCCCCCAGCACTACCTCCATCTCCAGTCTTTCCCCATCTCCACGGACCTGGCCCTCCATCCCGTCCCCTGTTTCGCCTCTGCTCTGCCTCCCTCCTGGACTTTTTCGAACCAAATTAGGAGCGTCTGGAAGCCGCTCCTTAGGAGGGGGGTTAGGTAACGATCACCAGTGAGAGAGCCCGGTATTACCATTAGAGGACACTCCAACCCGGACAAATCACCACACATCCACAGACTCCATTTCACATAATCCTTTGCCCAGACCATCATCTATTATCACATTTACCTGTGTCTCATTACCTTGTTTAGCTCACCCCATTTAATCCTGCTTTTCTCATGCATTCTCTGCAAAGTCTTGTTTAGTGTTTATACTGCAATTCTGAGCGTGTTTGTATCCTGTTTCTCCCATGTCCTAGTTATCTTGATTCTCTGCCTGTTCCCTCAGATTTCTCTCTTTGCCTCAGACCCTGATCTGTTATTGTTTGGATTGCTTGTTTGACCCTTGCATGGATTTGGATTATCCTCTGTTCAATAAATACTGCATTTGGATCCTCAACCTTTGTGTCTCAGAGCAGTACGTGACATAGTTGATGTGCTCTGATTATTTTTATTAATTAAACAAATAAAAACAACATGGTTTGTATAATACGGTCACAATCTCCAGTCACCAGCCCGACACCGCAGCACTACATTTCCCAGCATCCCTCCTTGCTACCACCTGCACCGACTCAATCACAACCTGCCATCAATCACCCTCATTAGCAGCACCATATTTAAGCACGCCATCTACACTCTCACATTGTCTGGTCTCGTCACTTTCTACCGTATGTATGGATTTTTACCTAGCTGCTTACCTGCCTTGTGGTTACTCAGTCGTCGTCCTCCTCCTCGCATTGACAATCTTCATTCATCCATACCTGCAAAGGACAAAGAAATTTTCAGTTCAAAGCTAAGTGATGACTCTGTGACTTTCTCTGATACTGTTGGTTTTTCACTGCCTAATTCCTTGTGTATGCACGTTTCAAAAAAGAACCTGTATCCTTGAATCTGCTCTCTTCATCTGTTTGTGACAAATTCTGATTATAGGCATCCATACATCCATTGACGTACAGTGGGGTAATGATTTTGGAGTAAAGAGGTTAGGGGAACGCTACGCTAAAGGACAATGTTTGGGGTAAGCTACACTAGAGAACAACGGTAGAGGAATGCTACGCTAGAGGACAACGTAAGGGGAACACTACGCTGGAGGACAACGTTAATGTTAGAATATAATGTTAGCGGAAAGCTAGAGTATAATGTAAGAATATAACATTAGGGGAACGCTAGAGGATAAAGTTAGGTGAACGCTAGAGGATAACGTTAGAATTTAACGTCAGGGGAACACAGAAGGATAACTTTAGGGGAAAGCTAGAGGATAATGTTAGAATATAACTGTGGCGAGCAGGACGAGCATGATTACTAATGAGCGACACCTGCGTGACGCACCGGTCTCGTATCTCTCACGGAGGAGCGGAAGCATAAAAGGAGGAGCGACGACAGCGGAGATCGAGAGAGGAACAGGCCTGATTTTATGTTATGTTTTGTTTCTGTTTTGTGTGGCCAGTAGTCGTCCGCGAGGGGCTGCTGGTTTATACTTTTATTTTTATATTTGTTTATTTTATTATTAAATTGTGTTGCTTGTTCGCCGGTTCCTGCCTCCTTCTTCCCATAACATCTGAACCTTGTTACAATAACGTCAGGGGAACGCTAGAGGAAAACGTTAGAATATAACGTCAGGGGAATGCTAGAGGATAATTTTAGAATATAACGTCTGAGGAATGCTAAAGGAAAACGTTAGAATATAAGTTTTGGGGAACACTAGTATAATGTTAGAGGAAAGCTAGAGGATAATGTTACAATATAACGTTAGGGAAACGCTAGTGGATCATTTTAGGGGAAAGTATTAGCTAGTTTCTAAATGTGCTGGCTGCTATTTTCCATAACAAATAGATCAATAATAAAAAATACAAAAATAAACATTGGCCAAATAAGGAGCCATCAATGGTCTTACCTGTAATTACAGCTTGCCTTATTGTAACACATGTTACAGGTAAACAATTACAAGAACTATGGTACATTTTCATCAGGGCAAGTACAAGTTAGAGCTATCAAGAGCTTCTTGAATTATTGGCCAAACAATCAGTTTTCTCCATGTGTGAAATGTGTTGAAAAAACTGGCCTTCGGATATTCCAAGATATGACATAGCCAAAATCATAAAGGCTGCATAAACCATCAAGGAGTAGGAAATAAACAATTTTAATATAAGAATGTTAAATAAAGTTTGACTTCCCATGGCACTTTCAAATAGAAAATTCTTTCAAACTGATAAAGTTCCAGATGCTTAATGTAAATACGTCATATATCCTATTTAGACAAGTAATTGTTAACTATTACTTTATTGCAATTATGTTATTGCAACTTTGCACGTGTAGATGATATAGATACCACAAAAGACCATTTTTATCTAAACCGCTAAAACTGTTCACACTCCAAAGTTCAGATCAAAACTACACCCTTGGTTTTGGAGAGTGCTCTTCAGTTGGAATGTGTCTTGTTTTTGAAAGAACAGTTACAGACAGCAAAATTAATTTTGGCCCTTTTCAGTCTGATTCACAAGCTATTTTTCTCTGCATTTCTGAACCTGAGATGCTGAAGCTGTTTTTCTCATTCTAGTTCACTTTAGTACTTCATAGTATATTACTGGCAAAGCGCTCGTAACAGCCATTGACCCTCTCCCTCCTGCTGTAAGCAAAGATGGCCAAATGTATATACAGTATATATATTATTTTGCCAATAATTCAAATCATATGAGAGAATATACGTGTGATCAACAGTAAAATGTGATCAATATAACCCCGCAAAGGTCTTGGTTCTTCATTTCAACATTAGTTTCTCTTCCTTTTCATTCCTTTTTTGACATTCCATCTCTTTCCTTTTCATCGCCCTCTCACTGGAAATGGGAAAATGTATTTTTTCCACTCAATTACTCCCTCATCAAGAGAGTGCACTTGCATCGATTTAATAACCACAGGGTGACATTAGTTCCTTTGAAGACTTTCTCCCCTTTGATGGATCTTTTTCTCATCTGAGCTTTTTGTTTCTCCTCCATACAATTATTTGAACTCCTGCAGGTCAAAAACAAGTGTTGCCGCTTGTCACACCTCACTAATTCAGCCAGCAATTGAGTGATTTCCCTTTCACAGCATCATTCATAAATAATGGAAATACTTGTACAGTTGGATGCACTAAATAAATACATAAAAATCAACCTCCAAAGAATGGCTAGTATTAATCATAATCAAACAGCAAGGACTGCCAATTCTCTAGTACAGAGAAATTTCATAGGCATGTGTTTTAAACTCTTTTAAATTCACATTTTACTGATGATAGATTACTTTGTTTCCAAATACACTCAACATTCCTACAGGATTCATATTGCAAAATATCTAATGAATGACCAGCATAGTTGAAAACACTTAAATGTCATGTTCAAATAAATCAGTTCATTTATTTGTTCATTTATTTGTCATTCATTTGTTACTTACTACTGCACACCTGCACTGAAAGTAAACGCTGCATGTAATAACGTTTTAGGATTTTCATGAATTAATGTCAAAAAGCATCCAAATTTAATGAAACTGAAGTAAAGTGTTTCAATGCCACCTACTGGAAAAAGTTTGTCCATCAAACCAAGTCATCTTTTCTTTTTTACTGCACTGAACTTCATGAAATGTCTTTTGAGGCATGAACAAAAGTTTGATGTACAATGTATAAAATGTATTAATGAAAGTGTTTGTTGCATCATCAGTTAACAACAGGCAATACATATCCCTAAATTCAGAGAAAATTCATATAGAACCTGTTCATGCCAGTTCAGATAAAGGCTTTAACTGGCTGATCATAACATTTATACTGTTAAACATACAGATTCTGTATTTCACCTGTGTTTCACAGAAGCATTAGGCATGTATTTGGATTGTTTGTGTGGTCTCTAGAACCTGCTGAAATGAAGTTCAGATCTGTTCTGATGTGCGTGGTCCTCCTCTCTGGATCTCATGCATAATGGAATTGACCACTTCAGATGTTGTACACTGACCTACCAAATCAGCAGTCTGCAACTGCAAGGAAACAAATGACCATACAAGCTGTATGGGTACAGAAGAGATATAGAGATGTAATACATGTTTGAGTAAACAAGAGTAACATTAAGGCTTATCATAGGCAAAGCTGAATGGCATGCATTCATAAAGCTGTTTGACATAATGAGATTTAGCATGTATCATACCCGAGTTTCAGACAAAGTTTTCAAAACTGCCTTTCGAATCATCCTGGCATATGCGTGAAGCCTAGGAAAGGGAAAAGTCAGCCCAGACATGAACGTAATGCACAGATCTAATCCTGCAGCAACATTTTCTTGATTTGTATGTATAAATATGGTGTATGTCATAATGCATGAAGAAAATGAGGATCTAATAACTGGAATATTGCTAAAAGCAATAGCGCATCCAGCATCACGCAGCCGGCCAGCAGTGTGGCAGTGGGGTTTGCAATATTCTTGTTAGCAATGCTTTTCCCAGTGTTCCTTGTGGCCTGTATAAACACAAAGAATACCTCATACTGTATATCCTCTAGTCACTCCGACAGCTGACGTATTCAGTCCCTGCTCTGTTGATTCTTACGCTCTCAAAAACAGCATAGTCCTTGCCGTAGTTGACTCCTGGTACCAGACCTGGACCTCCAACAAGTCCAGCACACACATTGCTCACCACATTTCCATAGAGATTTGGCATCACCATCACATCAAACTGCTGGGGCTTAGAGACCAGCTATACACAAAAAATATGATATATAAACATACTTATAATAATAAATAATGTTCAATAGAGTAATTATGTGTAGCTTTTTATGGGTCTGTTTTTTTTAAGCCTTTCTATATATACTCTACCGTTCAAAGGTTTGGTGTCAGTAAGATTTTTAATGTTTTTTTTCTTGTGCTCACCATGAATACATTTATTTGATCAAAAATACAGTAAAAACACAGATATTATGAAATATTACAATAAAAGTGTAATTTATTTATGTGATACAAAGCTGAATTTTCCGTATCATAACACATAACTCATAACTAAGGAAAGTCTTCAGTGTCAATATGATCCTTCAGAAATAACTAATACTGATTTGATGCTCAAGAAACATTTCTTATTTTTAATGTTTTTATTATTAGTACTTTTGAACAGTAGTGTGAGCAAATTAGCTTTTGCTATAATCTCTATGTACAATGCCTCTTATTTAGTCTTTCAATTAAAACTGTCATATACTGTCCCTATACAGATTAACTCAAAATAAATTACTAGTTAAATATATTGTCGAAAATGATGCTCAAGCCTCCAAAGAATAGTTATAACATATAATAATGCAATAAAACATCATCCACTTATGTAGCTCCCCATTTAAATACCTGCATGGTGGTATTATCTACAATCATGTCATCAAACGTGATATCAGGATATCCAGCTGCCACCTCTTTACAGCAGAGCAGGAAAAGGCTTTCACCAAGCTTCCTATAAAGCAAAAGAAAAACAATCCCAAACTCACTCAAACTTGTACCATATAAAACCAATATTTGAACAAGATTCTACCATTCAAAAGTTTGGGCTTGGTAAAATGTCTTTGAAAGAAGCCTTTTATGCTCACCAAAGCTGAATCAAAAATAAAACAAGATATAAATATATTCTAAAATGTCATTTATTTCTGTGTTGTAAAGCTAAATTTTCAGCATCATTACTCCAGTCTTCAGTGTCACATGATCCTTCAGAAATCATCCTAATATGCTGATTTGCTGCTCAAGAAACATTTCTGATTATCTGTGTTGAAAACAGTTGTGCTGCTTAATATTTTTGTGTAAAACATAATTTCTTTAAGGATTCTTTGATGAATAGAAAGTTTAAGAGAACAGCATTTATTTGAGATAGAAATATTTTGTGTTTAGTAAATAAATACATTATAAAAACATTCCTGTCACTTTTGATCAGTTTAATGCCTGCTGAAAAAGTATTAATTTCTTTAATATATATATATATATATATATATATATATATATATATATATATATATATATATATATATATATATATAAAAAATAAAAAAATCTGACTGACCCCAAACTTTTGAACAATAATTATGTAGATATGTTCTGAAGCAGTATTTTGCCTGATGAATTGGTTAGAAAATAAAGCAGGCTGAGTCATTTGTAAGTAAGGACAGACTCTCACATGATATTAGCTTTGTGTACTGCTGTGACCTTGCGGCGACCTTTCTCCCTGGCCAAGTTAAAGGCATACTCAGCGATCCGCAATGAATTCACACGTGTTATGATCTTTAGACTCTCCACCACCCCGGGAACATTCTGAAAGAAAGAAGATTTAAACTTGAGGAATGTGTGTTCAGTACCTGGTGTCCTCAAACTGTAAGAGACCCAAACGCACGGACCTCATGCTCCAAACTGCTGTACTCTCCTTCAGTATTCTCCCTAATGATGATGACATCAATGTCTTTGTGATGGCTCGAGACTCCGGGAAGAGACTGACAGTGCATCACGTTAGCATACAGGTCCAAAGATGTACTGTGGGAGAGTTCAAACAGTTTATATAAACTCACCCTCTGGACTAATAGATAATCAAGTAAAGACAAAAATACATTTAAACATCTTACCGAAGCAAATTGTTCCTGGATTTATGAGATGGAGGAAGGTTGTGATTGGTCTCGATGTTACCTGTAAAACAGTAGGAATGCGAGCACCGCTATTTAATTATGATGATGAAGTCCATTATTTTTATGTTAAGGCCGATAACAGTTAAGTGGCCGATTTTAAAACTCTTTAATGAATTTTGCCATGATTTAAAATGTAAAATTTATTTTGTTAGTATTTTAAAGTGTTTTTAAATATGTACTTTAAGTGTGTGCAAGGTAATCTTGTGACAAAATGTAAAAATAGAGGAAATTAGCACAAACAATTACATTTCAAGAATTGGCCGATAACTGATGTGTTACTAACAGATTTATATCTCTTATATATAGCAAACATTTCTGAGGTTAATGAACCATATTCTCATGCTCACCCTTAAGTGCTACTCCATTACGTTTGATTGCAGTAACAGCATTATTGGTGTCATCCTCAGAGGAAGCAGCCGAATTCACACTGACAACCTCAAAGTCCACAGGCACACAGCAGAATCTGGGAATATTGTTGAATACTAAAAACATAAGAGGGTTTCATAAGTGTTCGCCGGTAGAGTCTGTTTATAGAGAGCTTTCTATTCAAACCTGAAAAGCTCTCTGACGTGATTCAACAGTTCTGGTCCGATACCATCACCAGGGATCAAAGTCACAGTGTGTCTGCCTCCATATTTAGCAGGTGGGGGCTGATGGGTAAAAATGCAAAACAGACCATTGACAAAAGAAGGGTAGAAGCAAGGGTAAAGGTCAAGCTTACAATAGGAAGCTTACAATGGTAATATTACCATTATCACCATATCATTTGTTCTACTAATACTACTAAACACTGCCTTCAAAGGTTTGGGGTCAGTAAGATTTTTTTTGTTGTTGAAAGAAATGAATACTTTTATTCAGCAAAGATGTATTAAATTGATAAGCGACAGTAAAGATATTTATAATGTTACAAACTATTTCTATTTTTAAATAAATTATGTTCTTTTGAACTTTCTATTCATCAAAGGATGCTGGAATTTTTTTATCACGGTTTCAACAAAAATACATTGATAATATAAAGAAATGTTTCTTGAGCAGCAAATCATCATATTAGGATTTTTGAAGATTCTTGTGACACTGAAAAACTGAAGTTATAATGCTGAAAATTCATCTTTAACATCACATGAATTAATTGTCTAAAATATATTAAAATAGAAAACGGCTATTTTAAACTAATAATATTTTACAATAATGTTTTTACTGTATTTTTTTAAATAAATGCAGCCTTGTTGAGCATGAGAGACTTCTTTCAAAAACATAAAACAAATCTTACCAAGCTTGAACGGTAGTTCTAGGTAAAACACACATTTTTTAATAAACCATTTCCTTTTTCCATATAATAAAGATGATTTCATATTTTTGCTATAACTAATGTTTAGAGCCAAATTATCATTACATACAGTACGCTCAATATGTGATTGTAATTCATTCATACATTCAGCTGTTACAACTATTAAATTGCCATATTGAGATTAATGCACAAAAACTCTTGCATTTTATATTCTAGCAAAACTGTAAACAAATACCTATCAGTGACCTGGATGTTTATTGTACCTTATGATCTAAATGACAAGCCCAGACATCACAAATCTACCACACATCCTGTAAGCACATATTTGCAGAACCAGTAGGCTACTCACAATAGTCTGGTCATGGTGAGTTGATGAATCAGAGGGAGTAAACAGGAGTGGTTGGTCAGAGGAGAGAGTTAAATCCATTCTGCTTTGGTTATGCGCACAAGAGAGAAGTAGAACATTGGAGGTACAGTGGAGCTGCACTTAAGTGCTTGAAAAAGATTTAATATTAAATATTTTTTTAACTACAATAAATATTACCTCTCTACAAGGAAGTAAAGGGTTGCAAGAAAAGATTAGTCATGCTGTAATTAGCTTTCGTTAATTATATAATTCGTATTATCATAAATTCCAAAACTTACAGTAGGCCTATATGAGGACTTCTCCCTCTGGCAACACACTGCAGGGCTTTTCAGCTGACATTATTTGATAACAGAAAAAGGAAAAATGCATCCAGAGACAAAAACATTGTTAATTTTAGCTGGTCTGTCATAAAAGAAATGTTGTCATTGTTTGCTAAATTGTCTGTAAAGTTTAAAATGTTTCAATAAATACATCAATGAAACTGTGGCATATAGCAGACATGTCTTGTCAGAGAATGTAAGGAGACCTTTCCCCGACCTGACTTTGCGAATATCTGTTTCTATATTTTACAGACGATAAACTACACGTGCTTGATATGTTGACTGATGACAATTTCAGCGGAGGCTTACATTGCATACCGTGCACATTAGTCCGGTCCATGGCTGCAGCCGCGTTGAGGAGAGGAAGAGCGCTGGTCTGGCTGCTGCTATGGACATTTTGAATTGAGTTCAGCTTTCGCCGCTCTCTCCAGCATCAGCAAACAAACCGAATTGTTGAGCCAGCAGGGCTGTTGTTCCACAATCAGCTGACACAAAACTCAAGAATTAACTTTTATAACCAAGCACACTTTGCCTTTGGCGCAATCTAGCGTCCATTATGTATAGCCTAGGCCAGGCCTATATTTTTTTATTTTATTTTTAAAATACCAGCGTGTACAAATTCGTACAAATATAATTCACAACAACTAAGAAAACAAATTATTATACAAAAACATATACAAGGATATATCCATTTGTATCCATCTTGACTAGCTTTTTGACGTCAGTTTGTAGGCCAACACATACGGCCTCCATGGGTTTTTAAAAAAGAAAACGTTTTTCGATTCATTAGGGTCTGTCATAAAATTAACGTTACTTGAAAACATTCACGGTTTATGCTACAATACAAATTACATAGCCTACATTCATAGCTCAAACGTTGTTGCTGTTGTTTTTTTTAAATAAATTTGCTAATTTGCTACAAAAGGAATACAACTATCCTACTATAAGTGTGAATTTACGTGCTTGAATCATAGCCTACAGACATATAAAATACTTATTATGTCTATGGTAGGCCTGTCCTTATGAAGCAACAATTAAAATAAGCACTCATTTAAATTGAATAGTTGCTTTGGACTTTATAAATCAGCTCAGACAAACAAACCAGTTGTAGATATTCTTTTCCAAACTGTTTGAAAAGTAGGCACTAGAATGCATACATTTGAATAAAACATTTGCCTACTTGAAAATCTTTTTTATTTTTTTTTAAATTTTTTTAAAGAGAGCAGTTTTCAAGCCATTTTATGGCCATTTCTTTCTGTCTTTCTTTCTTCTTTTTTCACAATGAACTCGTTGCATTTAGATCAGACATAACCCTGTACCATACATAATCTATTTTCTTCTGTTCAACGTGGCAACTAAAACCTGTGGCAATCCCTAAATCAGAGATTTTCAAACCTTTGAAGGACTACCGAATATGATGCTACATCTATATTTTCATATAGCCTACCTATAAAGACCCATTTGTACCATGTGAGAAAATAATAAGAATATTATAAAGATATGTTGTTTCCCAAATTAAATTACTTATTTTTTTTGTAATGTTAATAATGTTAATGAACTGAAGCATAAAAACAAAAACAAAACAAAATCTAGCCTATTAAAATACTACCTGGAAAAGATGTATGTAGGCTACCATGTTAAATTGACAGTATGTTTTTTTTTTTCTGTTTTTCATGTTATACTATTAGAAAAAAGATTTTAAAGTAAATTCAAATCTATTTATATAGTGCTATTTCAAAGCATTTTTTTTTTTTTTACAAAGAATAGATGAGACGAACGTTTTTTTTTTTTACAAATCAATATGCAATTTTGGTTTTGATTACTTGCTGTCAAGGAGTGTTTTCATGTGTTGAAAATGTTGTGTTAAACATAATCAATATGATATCTGACAGACCATTTGTTAAAAAAAATCCTTCTCATTTCTGCAGAGCCCCTCGTTTAGGCTACTCTTGCAGTCCATTGGCCCTAAACAGTTTGTTCCTACACAACTTGAGAACAGAAATTTTAATCTAGCTTTTCCAACTGAACCAATTTTCTTTATCAACTTTTGAATGAACCTGTCCTTTGGATATGGCATGCTTCGGGTCTGTCACTTTGCTGTATGGTAGTTGTAGTCTTTAAGCAAACGTCCAGATAACATACAGAGAGAAAAAAAAACTACATCCCCCAGGCACAAGGAACATCGCCCCTCCTACTTTCCTCAGCTCGCCTCCACTCCCACTTTCTGTTGGTCCGCGGGGAAGTCGCAAGATGGCCGACGTCGCATGAAAGTATGTTCCTCTCCTCAACATGAAGTCGTGAGTGAGACAGAGAGCGAGGGAGCTTACGTCAGGCTTTTGTTTTTGTTTTATTTTAGTTGTTTTACTTTATTTTCCCCTTAATTATTCATCTCATTCCGAATCGCAGCAGCCCCCGATTTGTCTCGACTAGTTGACGCGTCAATCACGCCGGGATCTGAGCTAACTGGCTAAGTGCGCGAGCTAGTTTGTTAGCCACAAACTGTTACGTTAGCTCTTATAACTGTTAACCAGTACAGGACATACTGTATCCACTATCAGCTAGAGTTAGTTTTAAATTACCTAACGGGCTTGTTCGATGGCAACGGCGTAGTTGTTGTTTAGTTTCAGCTAGGTGTGTTATAAATAGGATTATATTTTGATGTTACCAACATTGTCGACATCACAACTGTAACGTGCGCGCCGTTATCCTCCATCGTTTCGCTGTAGACCGTGCAATATTATAATTGATCAAAAAGAGACTTTAGCGGGATTATAATATTGTCACCGTAAGGAATGGACACAGATTGCACTTACACGACCAAATGTAATAAATAGCCACGCGTATCTGGAATTTTTCAGGGGGTCGGTTGACAGTTGCATTTGTCGGATGATTTACCAGACATTTCAGGTCTTTAGTTATTCAACTATAACCGGACAGATCTAGTTCTGAACACATAACCAAGAAATCAACTTCTTAACAAGATTCATCCATCTCACGCGCATAGACAGACACAATATGGGAGTTCAAGGCTTTCAAGAGTATTTGGAGAAACGCTGCCCTGGGGCGGCAGTTCCAGTAGATCTTCTCAAGCTCGCCCGAACGGCAGGCCGTCAGCCCCCACACCACCACCATCATCACCACCACCACCATCCCCATCATCCAAGCTCACTGCCTCCGCCTCCCCCGCCAGCTCGCATTCTGGTCGACGCAGACTCTGGCCTTCAGCGGCTCTACGGGGGCTACCAGACCGACTGGGTTTGTGGAGGCGAATGGAATGCAATGCTCGGCTATCTGGCGGCGCTCTCCCAGGCCTGTTTGTACCAAGGCGGACTGGAGCTGGTGGTGGTTTTTAACGGCACGCTTGGGAAGGATCGCTGGCCGGAGTGGGCGCGGCGGGCACAGGGGCAGCGGCAGACGGCCCAGCTCATCGTCAACCATGTCGGAAGCAAGGCCACGCCCCCTCCGCGGGCCTGGTTCCTGCCCCCGGCCTGCCTGAGCCACTGTGTCCGCCTCGCCATGTTCCGATTCCGCGTGCGGGTGAGTGGCCTGATGCCCTCTTCGAGAGGAACTGTGGCTTGTGTTGTCTTTCTATGAATTGTCTTCCTTCCTTCCTTTTAGATATGCAACGTGCTTTAAATGCTTGGTGCTTTGCTTCTGTAAGTTAAGTTATTTGTGTCATTGTAAAAAATCTAAAGTCAAAAGCAAGGTCAGAAATATTCACAAATATTAGTAAATTACTTTTAAAGGTGCACTCGTGCAAAGTTTACACATAATCTAGCTGAGCTGTCACTAAATATTATTTTGGTAATCAAGTAATCGGACAATTACTTTTGGCGATTAATCGAGTAATCAGATGTTTTTGTGGTAAAAATAGACCTAAGCAAACAATTGCCTTTAAAATGACTTAAAATACATATAATATATAATATTTTGTATATTAGTATAATATACATAATATTATATATTATGTATATTTATTAATATTAATGTATAATATTAGTATAATAACGAGCCAATAATATTTCGTATCATAAGCAAGTGATCAAATGGTTTTACAGAAAAACACTGTTAAAATAGCCTACATAATACAATATACATAATTTAAACAATCAACTTGTGTACATTATGTATTGTTTTATAACAAACGCCTGCGGATGCCTAGTATTGTTACACTTTACAGCAGATGAAATCCTTGTTAATATTGGCCAAATTACATTTAATTCAAATGTTCAACTTAAACGACAATTCCAGTGAAAATGAACCTAGCTGTAATTAACACATGATTACAGAGTCGATCGTTCTCTGGGATGCGTTTTCATGATAATCGAATGTAAAGAGTTTTATCTCTAAAAACAGATTAGCTTTTAACGCTAGTATATGGGGCATAGAATAAGTAAAAGTAAATCGCTAGTTAGTACCACTAACAAGGCTCAAAATAGCCTCACACAAACACGGTAGCATAATGAGTGTCCTTACATGCAAACCGAGGCATTAAGAACTTTGAAAGTGTACAGACAGTTTAATAAGAAGATACTTTATAAAGACAGTACATTACGCGTATACAGGCAGGAGCCATCTTGGAAAACAGTCTCAACTAGTCGAGCCACGAACGTCGTGTTAAGTGAGATGAACTGTGACTTTAGATCTCATATGGTCCGTTGTCACCCATATATTTTAATAAACAGATATAATTCATGCATTTCCATGTAATTAGATTTCACAAACGCAATTCCTATCGACCAGCTCACTTAGCACGGCGTTCGTGGCTTCATAAACTTACAGAAATAAACGTTTTAATAAAAAAGAACAATAATTCAGTTGTTACTGTATAAAATTGTTTTGGTTGTTATTTTCTTGATAGTGCAAGTAATGTTTTTTTTTTTTATCTGAAAAATGTTAACATTAGGTATAATTGGAACATGATTTTATATTTGAAAAGAATTAAAAAAAAACGTTGAGGACTTCTCATTGCCAGTTTGCCACCTCATTTCAGGGCACCACTGCTTGCGACTGGATCACAGGACTAGTCGAATACTGCTAGCTTTATTTTAATAACCCATGGACACTTTTGCTTGTAGAATAACATAATTATGGCTAACAGTTAGTTGCACATTTTCTAGTTAGTATGTGTTTGTTGTCACAATACTGGAATTTTTAACTTAGACACAGTACCCTGACTAATATATATCCGTATACAAAAATATATCTAATACAATTTTTGATATTCAATACAATTATCCTACTATCTAATTGACTTTTTACCAGAGTCTAAATATTTTCTTATCAAATTAATCTATCTAAAATACCTTAGGCTTGATAGCTCTGAGTGGGATTATATAATAATAATAACTTTATTATTTTTGATTACCTCTAAGACAGAAATATATTGTAATACAACTGCAATGTATTTATTAAGCATATTTAATATTTTACTTTATAGTAGTAAAATGTCAATACTTATGACTTTAATTCTTGCAAGTTAAGGAATTAACCCTCAAGCTTTTATTTTTGTGACAGTGACAACAGATTTATAAACGCTTCTCATATCTCATTACAAATCTGTGTGAAATGCTGTAATCATCTGTCCACAGAAATGTTGGAAATAATGTGAATATGAAAAAATAACTGGTGAACGCAGGCAGAGATGGAGTTTGCTGCATTTACTGTGAACCGAGCCACTCAAGTGGCCTTCACTATGAAACACTCAACGGACTATATACTTAATATTGAAGAAAATGATAATTGAAATAGTTTCAAATATTCAGAATCAATATATATTCTAAAATCTTTACTTTTGACAACACTAATGTGTTCCAAGTCAAAATTCCATAAGCAAAAAGTAACTGAATGCACCTTTAAACGAATAGTCACAGTGCGGTTTGATCAGACGTTCAGAGCAATGGGAGCTTGTTACATGGTCTTCTTCCACCCTGCTTGTTGTGTAGGTGGTGCAGACCCTGGAGGACCACCATCAGGAGGTGCTATCCCTGTACAGAGACTATGGTTTTCAGGGTCTGATCGCACAGGACTCAGAGTTTGCGCTGTG
Organism: Meda fulgida; assembly: GCA_030578275.1. Classification (NCBI taxonomy): domain Eukaryota; kingdom Metazoa; phylum Chordata; class Actinopteri; order Cypriniformes; family Leuciscidae; genus Meda; species Meda fulgida. The sequence continues at coordinate 13,914,106 of CM060638.1, read as the reverse complement.
CAACGTTCCAGCCTATTTCAGCTCCCACGCTCTCAAGCTCTCCTGGAATGGCAAGAATCTGACCACTCACCAGTACCTGCTATCAGAAGCGGCTCGCCAGCTCGGCCTCAAGACCCAGCACCTGCCAATCTTTGCTGCTCTTCTTGGTAAGGAACACTGCAGTTTTGTTGTCCTGGCATGTGACTATTTTTTAATAACATTGTTTAGTTCTAAATGTGGGTCTTCATCAAAATCAGGTAACCACATTCTGCCAGATGAAGACTTGGCTGCCTTTCATTGGAGTCTTCTAGGCCCAGAACACCCTCTTGCCTCCCTCAAGGTGCTTATACAATGTGTCATTTCACATATTTTAAAATATTTTTAATCTTCTCTAATTGATAAAATAGACTTATGCATCCTTGAGCATCAGATGTATCACTATAACCCATTCTTTTAATTTCTTTCCTTTGTTCAGGTAAGGGCTCATCAGTTAGTCCTCCCTCCATGTGAGGTTGTTATCAAGGCTGTATCTGAGTATGTGGCATCCATCAAAGATCTTGGGAATTTAGATTTGGTGGCCAAGGATGTTTTCAAACAGTCACAGGTGAAGCATGGCTGTGTTAACATTTGCATTTTCATGTACTATTTTTGTACACTTTTACTATATTGTTGTTGTTATCTTAAAAGCTCATCCTAACATGGAGACTCCCCGTTTTCTAACCTCTAGTCACGTACAGAAGACAAATTTGAGAGGTTTAAGAAGGCAGTGGAGTATTTTTCAGCGGCCAGTAAACCAAGACCTCTCTCCATGGGACCTTCTCCTTACCTCTGTAGGTAGAATGTGGTGTTTGAATATCATTCACTGTACATGCACAACCTTTGAAAAGTTTGGGTTCAATACGGGTCAACAAGGATGCATTAAATTGAACAAAAGTGACAATAATTTCAATACATGCTCTTTTGAATTCTCATCTCATTTTCATTCTTTTCATCAGAGATTCAAGATAAAAACGTGCTTTTCACAAATATTAAGCATCAAAACCTTTTTTCAACATTAATAATAAGAAATGTGTTTTAGGATATAATGTAATGGCTGCTGAAAATATATTCAAATAGAGAAATTGTTTTAAGTTATAATACTATTTCACAATATTGCTTTTTTACTTGGTGAGCAAAAGAGACTTCTTTTAAAAAAATATTACAGACCTCAAAATTTTGAACTAGAATATGTTTAGTTTCCGCTGTTTAGGTTTCAGCAGGCTTAATATAAGCTCTGACATCATATTATATTCATGCGATGTTAATTTTGTTTCTCTTAACTCTTCTCTCAGTTCCAGGCTTTGGGCCTAATCAATTTGGTGGACCTCCCGGCCACATGGGGGTGATGCAGCCTCTAAAAGCTCAGGTAATTATTTACTGCACAGTAACATAACATAAAAGGTCTTTAGTGTGTGGTTTGTGCCATTGCTGTCAAAGAAACTAAAATCGACACGTTTGTAAACTTGTTTTCCGCCAAAATAAAAGCTCACGGGTTTATCTCTTGCATTTATAAAAATTAGGACAAAACTAATTATGAAAGTTTCATTTATTTGTTAGTGCATTTTTTTTTATTTTTTTATTTTATACAATATATTTACATTTTACATTTAGTCATTTAGCAGATGCTTTTGTCCAAAGCGACTTACAAATGAGGACTAAAGCAAGCGAGTCATTGGAAGAGGCAAAATAACGCAAGAAGTGCTCAAAATACAAAGTTCAGGCATTGCTCAGAGTAGCATAAGCCAGACAAGGGAAGATTAAAGTTTTTTTTTTTTTTTTTAAGGTTAAGTGCTCACGGAAGAGATGAGTTTTCAGTTGTCTTTTGAATGTTGTCAGGGATTCTGCATTCCGGATGAGGGTGGGGAGATCATTCCACCAGCATGAGAATGTATGGCTATTACTGCCATAGGAATATTATTATTTTTATTAGTAATAGAAGTATTATTAATCAGTAGTATTATGCAGTGTAATGTAGACACTATATCACAACTAAAAAGAGGTTCGAGTCCCTTTTAAAGTTCAGGTACAAGTCAATGCACAGACTATTTCTTATTTCAATTTGGGTTAGAGCTTTTAATTTTAAACTCTCAAAGTGCACCAGATTTATGCCCCCGAACAGATTCACAAAATCCTGTGGGAAACACTTCAGATGTTTCGTGCTTCAAATCACATTTATTTTCCAGCAACAGATTTCAGCCAGTCACTTTTTGCTGTTCTCCACAGTTTGGCCCACCCCAGGTGTCAGGTGTCAAGGTGCCTTATCCAGGTGGGCTCTACGGACCCAGCCCTGTAACTGGTCCAGCCCTTTTATGCCAGAACCCAACTCAGCCTCTGCAGGATTGTAATGATTCACTAGTTGGGAAAATGGGCTTTGCTGATTGGTCTGCTCCATATGATTCCTCTCAAGATGGCAACCGACAGCCCAATCATCACACTGCTGCTCCCACAGGCCCCTCCCCCTCATCGTCGTCGTCTTCAGATGGGGAGGAGCATAATGACACCAGCACTAAGTGAGTCCACTTTGTATGAAATCAGTTCATTGTGTTGTACCTGTTTAACTTGCAATCTGGTATTCAGAGCAAAATAAATATTAATTTTCTGTCATAGTCATTTGGCTGACAAGTCCACAAGATGGGAAGATCCCAGTGGACGGGGCGGCACTGGCTCTGGGGACGGCCACCATGGTAACGGAAGTGGGCCATCCATTCCATCATTGCTGTCCATGCCAACGCGGACTCACATGGACATCACAACTCCACCCCTTCCACAGGTCAGTGCCGAGGTGCTGAGAGTGGCGGAGCACAGACACAGGAGAGGACTCATGTATCCACAGATCTACCACATCTTGACCAAGGTACCGCAGTCACACAGCATGTGCTCACAAATAAATGGCATTCTGGGAGAGTTTCAGCCTTAATATTTTTTGCTGCTGAATATGCAACGGCACAGCCAAAAAAAAAAAAAAGTTTTTAGTTGTATAGTTTTCCTTCACTGAAACCGTCAGAGGGGTTACTGAATTAACAGTGACTCATTTATTTATTTTGTTTTTCCATTACGTCAAGTCTAACATAACCTCTTTGTGCACCTCAATTCAGTATCATTACTGATGCTTATGACAACATGTTTATATCTACTTCAAAAATTAATAATAAAACTGCAGTAAATTCATTTAAAAAAGTTTAAATAGTACTTTTATAGTAGTAGACTAAAGATTGTTTACATTTATGATGTACAAATATACAAAAGTAGCTTACAATATCTGTGAGAGCTCTAACACTTCTCTCTCTGTCCCTTACTCTCCATTTCTTCCCTCTCTTTCTTTTCTGTCGCCTCTCAGGGGGAAATGAAGATGCCTGTGTGTATAGAGGATGAATGCAACCCTGATCTGCCTCCTGCTTCTCTACTTTTCCGTTCTGCCCGCCAGTATGGCTACGGGGTGCTGTTCAGCTTGGCTGAGACCCAGCGGAGGCTGGAGAGACTGGCCATGCGCAAGCGTAGTCCCATTGACGGTGAGAGGGAGGGTGGGCATAAACCTTGTGTAGATAAGACTGTAGAATAGCATTCATGTTGTAAGTGTTGTCACAATACCAAAAAATCAATAGCCAATACCAATACAAGGAACATTTTGTCATTCTCAATGCTTATTTCAGAACAACAGCAGAAAATATGGGTTATTTAACACAATAATATTTAAGTTAAGTATTAACAAAAAATGGTCTTAATAATTTGTTAAATTTAAATATTGCTTCATGTTTTTCAGATGAGTAATTATTATTACTATTACTTATTATTATGTATTTAAATAGTATAATATTGTATTACCAGATAAGAAAATTTGGCCAATATCTTAAAGCTGATAAATAATGGATTTAGCTGAGGCACTTCAGATGTGCACTGTTCACCATGATGGTTTTAAATTGCTTGAAATGTGATTAAAATCACTTTGAAAAGGAAAATACAGTTAAGTGCAACATGTGCAGCGCAAGTTTTTCATTTAGGCTACATGAAATTATCATGAAAACACTACTGTAAAAGAATGTTGTGAACTCTTTGTACACCCGTCTTTTAGCGGGTTGTTACGGGATAAACGCATCCAGAAGTTACACCTTCATTACTAAGTTCACTTGTGCATTCACAGCCTTTTTGCAAGTTGCAATTGCAAGTTTTAATATTATGTTTATTTTGCATTCATATAGGATACATATGGTTAAGAATTAACCCGCTAGCAAAGCGCTACAGTTAACTGGCGATCATCTTTAGCTTCACTGCATGCAGCTCAAACAGCAATGCACAGCATTAGCAACTATGATTGGGACTGTCATATTATATAACATTATAAAGAGAACACTATTGCAATAAAAAGTTGTGAATTCTTAAGGTTTAGTTGCTGTACAGAGCGTTGTTACGAGGAGAGCGCATTCACAATAGGAGTTATATAGATTCTAACTTTATGTAATATGTTTATGTTGCATAAATATCTGATTAATCTCATATAGGTTTCGTTGAGTTAATTAACCCTCTAACAAAGCACATCAGTTTACAGGTGTTCATTCAGCTTTTCAGTATTCAAGATTGAACTAAAAATGCAAATATTTTCACATGTCTGACCAAAGAATTAGCTCTTGATTTGTGTTGCTTTTAATAATGCAGATATTTTGGCCTACTATGTCTCCACTAACTGAGAGGAAGACATTGTCAGAAAATCAATCTAAATGTGTCTTGTTTCTGTTTGACTTAACAGTGCCCCCGGTGATTGTAAAGGAGTGGTGTGCCAGTAAAGCTAAATCTGCCCTGACACCAGAGCTCGTTCCAGCCCTGTGTTTCCGCGAGTGGACATGTCCCAACCTGAGGCGGTTGTGGCTGGGCAGAGCCTCAGAGGACCGTAGCCGTCGTACGCGAGCCTTTCTAGCCTGCATGCGCTCTGACTGCCCTGCCCTGCTTAACCCGACCTGTGTGCCATCTCACCTGCTGCTCATGTGCTGCGTGCTCAGGTATATTTGTGAGATGTTTCTAATTGGACATTGATATGGTTCTTACTCCACACTGAAAGACTGGATTAGTAGGTCAGCACTGAATCTGAGTAGCTCTGGGTGTTTTTAACAGTAAATGTGTGTTTACAGGTATATGATGCAGTGGCCGGGGGGTCGCATTCTTCAGCGCCATGAGCTTGATGCCTTTTTGGCTCAAGCTGTGTCCAACCAGCTCTATGAGCCTGACCAACTTCAGGAACTCAAGGCAAGTTATGTCTCATTAACTGTTGTCATACAGCTGCAGGATCTTTTAAAGCTTTTCTTTTGTTGACAACAGACGGTTTACAAGTGCTTCTCGTTACAATTTTAGGAAGATGGTTGCATTCCCAAACAAATAAATAAAAAATCTGCCAGAAAATGTGTTCTTTAATAGAAAAGCTCTGATTGGGGATTTAAAATCTTGACATTTGTCAACCGCAAGCATCAAGGCTCATAGTAGGGGCTTGTTAAAAACAGTCTGTAATATTTTGTCTCCTTTTTATACGTCAAAAACAGAGATTTTGGGTAAAGTTTTTTTTTTTTTTTTTTTTTTTTTTTATAACTACATTTTAGTCTTGTTTTTTTTTGTCAACGTTATTCCATGTTGCTATAGTCACAGTTATTGTTTAATGACGTTGTCTCGTCATCTTGTCTTAGGCATGGAAAAAAAAGGGTGTCAACGAACATTTTTCGCTATAGATTTCGTTAACGAAATTAACACTAGTGTAGAGCAGCACTTAATGCAAACTTACAAAGTCAAATTGTTATTTCAGTTTTATTTTGATTAATCGTGCAGCCCCACCAAACATTTACTTTGCTTTATTACTTGTGTAGATGTATTTAATTTAAATTCTTTTATTCATTCTACGGATGTGAAAATATGCTCAAAAATATGTACCAACCATTCTAGACCTTGAATCATGTTTCTAATGAAATATTTACTTTTTGTTGTGTGAAATTGTTAAAAGCAGATGGATGGAGAACTGTGGTTTGAGACTAAAGCACATTTGCATCTGTTTTCATGTTCTTATATAACGGTAAAGACCCAGATTACAGTAAAAGTAGTGGGAGGAGGGATTAAATTGAACACTGCACATAACATACCCCATGCACTCTATCTTTGTATCTTCCATGCTTTATTAAATGTTTGTTCACAACAATTTTGACAGGTTCTTACTTTTTTTTGCCTTGTGGCAACACTTGTAAATAAGGACTCAATAGCTCATCTCAACTTCAATAGCTGTATGTCACATAAAGCAAAATGTTCAAGGCATAGCAAATCTTTAAAACAGACGCTGTCTTTCAACTGTCAGGCTGTCAATAATCTGTTTTGAAAGAGCTCTGTGAAATCTGAAATGACACGCTTCTGTGACATTTACCAGGCTGATGCCAAGCATGCCGCCGGATCATATTTCTTCTCTTTGACACTGATACCAGGTGGAGAAGGTGGATAACCGTGGGGTGCAGCTGGCCTCTCTGTTCATGAGCGGAGTGGACACTGCTCTCTTTGTGAATGATGTATGTGGACAGCCCCTGCCATGGGACCACTGTTGCCCTTGGGGCTTTTTTGATGGGAAGTTGTTCCAGAGCAAACTAGCTAAAGCCACCAGAGACAGAGCCTCCTTACTTGATATGTGTGAAGGCCAGGTAACAAACGTATATGTGCAGGTGCAGCTGTTTAATATTTCACAATATTTCAGGGTTTTCTAATGTTTTTGACACTGTCCCTGCAGGAGGAACTGGTTTCAAGGGTGGAGAAGATGCGCCAGGCCATTCTGGAAGGCATCAACCTGTCCCGGCCGCCACCTCCACCTCCACCACTGCCACCCCCTGCATTTCTCCCCCCTTCCATGGTGCCGCCTTTTTACCCCATGCATCATCTTTATCCTCCTCGCCCGTTGGGCTCCATGCCTCCTCCTCACCATCACCACCAGCACAGGCCCAGGGCCTTCCCAGGTTAGACCTTCCCCTTGTTTAGCACATTTACATTTCCTTTACTGCCCTTTGGGTGTCATTTAGTAATTGTCTGTAATTCTTTTAGGAATCCAGTCTATACCTCCACAGGGGGGCAAGCTGGAAATAGCTGGCATGGTTGTTGGTCAGTGGGCTGGGAACAAGCCGGTCCGTGGCAGAGGGGGGTTCAATATGCAGGTGGTGTCAGTAGGAGGGAAAGGGTGAGTCAATTTTTTGTCATAAAATTGTGGCCATTTGGCTGATTGTTTATGGAGGTATGACAAAGCCTCACAACAAATAACTTGCTTGTGAGGTCTTCTTTCTCCCTGTTGCCCTTGATCTTTATTATCTCTTGCTTGCACCATCTACTGGTAAGGACTAATAGCAGCAGGTGATCTCTTTTCATGCAGTGAATATGCATGCTGACTGCATATGTATTTCCTAGGGTTGTAACGGATCATGGTTAAATAGCACTCGAACACCGAATTGATTCCTCTTCCGCGTTTCCTTGCGCTTGAACGGACACATAAGACACATTGTAGAAACCATATAAAGACGTATATGATTGTACTATGTACTATGATTGAAGGCCATTGTCATTGATTAGTTTTAGCCATAAATTATAGACAGTGATTCAACATTACAGTATGAAAGTTATCCATTTTAAAACATTTAATAGGCTAAAAAAAAAAAAAAAGCTTACAACAATATTCACATAAACACATTGTAATAAATGTCACATTTAGCTGTTGTTTTAATATATCAGGGCTCAACCTAAGGTTTTTTTTACTGGCCCAGTTTTTTTACTTGCTCTGCTAAAATGCACAAAGTTATTGTTTTCATTGTTTTTGACCCATGTAACCTTGGAAACATTGCTTTAAGATTTTCAGGTAGTTTTAACAGGTAGGAAATACACAGAAATTGAAGAAAGTTATCAAACACTGCACAGTCTTCACTGCAAAAATTACAAATTAAATATAGAATCCTTATTAAAGCTACAAAGGTTATTCAGTCAAAAGCAGTGAGTGATTTTCTTTCTTTTATTCTTTGATTAACATTAATAACAGACAGCAGCAGGTTTATTAGGCTGCTGTCACTTCAATACCTGACGCATGGACATGGATCTGACACACATTCGATTTTCTCAAAACTCTTTATGTTCATTTAACACTTTTAGACTAATTTAAGACTGCTTACAAGGATACTCGACAAAACAGGCATTTTGACATAATTTTGTTTGGTTTTGTCCATTCAAGTGTGTAAGAGAACTCAATGCGTCACTGGTCCGCTGTCTTAATCGGCATTGGCGATTAAAAAAATAATAATCGCAAGATTAACATGTTAATTTTGACAGCCCTAATTTATAATTGAACTTGTATTAAATAAATATGAATAAAAATGTGCAATGTTGTAATATAAGGACAAACATCATTTGTGACCCGTGCTGGCAAAATGAGTCGCAATGAGCAAATTTTCAAAAATGAGTTATTTTCACATTCTTTACTAAAAAACTTTCAAAATGATGTATGATTTGTTTTGACCTTGGGCCCTATTTTAACAATCTAAGTGTATGGGCTAAATGCAGTTGCTATTTAAACAACGTGGCGCAAGACGTGAAAATGATAATGTTTTTTCTCATGTATATTTGATTTTTCAGTGCTTGATTTTACTTTAATATACAGTATTAGCAGGCATATTGGTTATTAGCATTAAAAATCTGCCAAAATATTGTTGCATTCCTAACACGCATATATATAATATATATATATATATATATAACATCTGTTCATTTTCTGCTATTGTTTCTTATTTCCCAGAAGGGGTAAAGAACTGACAGTGAAAGCAAGGGGAGGGAAGAAAGTGACAACCAACAGAACACAGGTCAGTCTGACAAATATTTTGCTCTATAAACACACAATATTCATATTGGCATTGGTTAGCGATGAGTTTGAGTTTGATTTACTTCCTTTCCCAATGTTTCTCGTAGACTTTGTCCTCCTCACCTCCCTCCTCCAGCCCCCCAAAGCTCACTGAGGACGTTAAAGCAGTGGGACGGCCCATTGAGGGAACGGGGACTCCTTCACAGCAGCTGAACGGCAGCTCTTCAGGAAGCGCCACTGGTCAAGCCCTTGACCTGTCACCACTGGCCCAGCCAATCCAGTGTGCCTTAGCCAGCAGAGACAACCAGTCAGAAGATGGGGTGGAGGTAGAGGCCCCTTGTTGCCTTGACGACTGCCCATCAGATGGTGCACTACAGAAAGAGGAGTAATTACATCCCAAAATGTAATAAGAATGAGAGAGTGAGAGGGAATGATTTAAGGTCGACTGCCTTTTCCTTGCAAAATTTAATATTTAGGGCACAGTAGCCACTTTGTGTTGTCATGGTATAATTTATGATGCTGCACATGCTGGAAACGACAGATGGACAGTGTCAGGAATCTGGTCTATGTGTCACCTTAAGAGCCGGGTCTGGTTTAAAACTGAGCTCGTTTAAATCACAACCCTTGATTGCACATCGCCCTGAATCTTCAGATTCTGGACCTCATCCTTTCCACTGGCCCATCATTGTTGTAGCATAGTGAAAAGCTCTCGAGTGTTTTTATTTTGACGCAGTTTTCTTTTCAGACCTTAGTACATTAAATGATTGCCTAAAATGGCTACGAAAAGCCCCGTAATGCCCAAAGTATATTTGAAAATTGACCTACTCAAAACACTTGCACGTGTCAAGTTGCACAGCAGCTCCAGCTGTTTTAAAGTTTCCACCACACAGCAAAGAATTACACTATTTATTCTACACGTGGCTGTATCTGCAGTGTACCACATAGGCGAGGATTCAAAGTCAACACTGCCCTGAATACAGCAGACGAGTGGAAACCGTCAGAGAACGCGGGTTGTATTTGTATGTCACAGTGTGCATTCACACACGGTAGTCCCTTTGTTTTGTTTTGTATATTATCTTATCAAAAAGTGATTTGCATGTGGAGAAGTTGCAATTGTCTTCAGCACGGGGCGGGGGCCACGGGCGGCCTGAGAAGTCGAGGTTCAGAGAGACATGTTTGAGTAAGGATGAGCAAGAGGAAGGGAAAGAGTTGTACAGCTTACACTCAGCATCACATAGCTAGCCCAACTCTATTGCTTTATCTCACATGTAGACAATCTTCTTTTTAGGCTCACACCCCCCTGAAGATTCACAGAATAGTTCTAAATGAGATCTTTAAAGCACCTTACGGCCGAAAATATACAAATATATGCAAATTCCTCCCCTCCAATGATTGTATTCTAACTTAGAGCACTTAAAAAAAAGCACTTGTTATTTAGGATAGTACTATGCTATATAAAGACAGTAATTTGGTTAATTGGTTAACTTCCTTTTAATGAGCAGCAGACCTGAAGTCATTCCTTTCAACAGTTTAACTGTCCAAATAAACTTTTACCTTGCGTGTTGTTTACCAGTATGACGTACAAATCAACACCAACCCATTTGAATGTGAGAACGGAGTGCATTGTAATCTGCACTTTGTTTTAAAACCGAAAACACACTGGGTTGTCCTCGAACCAGGATAAAGAAAAATCGAGGCCTCTGCCAGAATTAGGGATGTTTGGATTGAACCGTGATACTGTTTGACATCCCAGCCGCTTGTATATAGACCCAAATGTACATGATCCTGTTACGCTATGACGTGATTTACGGGAGTGATTTTATCAGTGGTCGAGAATGCACACAGTCCCTCAGAGAAACCTGAAGACCTGCCATTTGACACCTCTCAGATTCACACCGTGTTGGGTTTTAGCAGCTCTTTTCATTCTCTCATTGTTCAATGTCTTCCCCTGTGCCTTGTGCATGTGTACCATGTGCATTCTCCCTCCATCGCTAAAATCATTGCAATTTTGTTACTCTGCAAAGTAATTATTGAACGAACCTTAGGATCATCTTTTATTGTGACAGTCATTTAAAGACAAAAACAAATCGGAGTCTGTGGTTCTCCAGACCGTTTCATGATCTCTGTCTCGTCTTGTTTTTGTGGCAGTCCTATGAACTCATTCACTTCTGTGTTCAAGACAGTACTTCTATTGAGGCAAATGGGCTTTTAAGTCAAAACTGAACGAAACACCCTAAAGATTAAAGCCGCACTTGCCATTATATTGACCATTTTGCATCAGATGGTTAGGAAATTAATTTTACTTACATGTTAATGTTTTAAATCCATTTTAAAAAACAAAATACTTGTTTTGTACCAATAATTTGTTGAACGTAATGAATGAGAATTTAAATGTAGTAATTAACTAATACACTTGAGAGAGGCTATTGCATTTAATTATCATAGTTTAAAATCTGTACAATTGACAATGTCAAGATTACATCACTGCTTTCTATTGAAGTTATAAGATGCACCTTATTTTGTTAAGAAGTTAATATTATATTTAGTGCCACTAAAAGTATATCGAAAGCTCTAAGTCAGATTATGGAAGACACCCATTATAGTTATGCGACTATGTATATTCTGCAAATTCTCATTCTTGAGAAACCCAGACAGATCAGCCCATCAGAAATATTACAATTACCTGAAGCATGCATTATGAATGCAGTTTGCTATGGACAAAATGAGTAAAAAAAAAAAAAAAAAATGACAGTGATATATCAGTGTCAGAATATGTGACAATACTGGGCACACCGGACAGACTAAACCAAGAAGAATCTTGACCGTAGTGTGACAGGTAGTATTTGTGAACTAATACGCTACACGGTCATGTGCGCTAGAGCATTTAAACCTCAACCTTAGGTTGTCACGTTTTATTACGAGTTAAGTACAGTAGTGCTAGTTTTCAAGAAAGGATCTCCAGCATGTTAGTGCATATGAACATGCAAACACACCCGTTAATGGAATTTTGGTTTCCTCCGAGTAACTCTAGATCCTTTAAAAAAAATTCAGTCCTTTTTCATCTGAGATTAACAGCCGTCTCAGTTAGTTGGGTTTTTTCACAGTGTGTTTGTCATAGAGTATCAGTAACTCCTTCACATTTAGTTTAAAGTATAATCTAAGAAAGGAACAGCATAAACCGAAATATACAGACACACCAAATAAAGATATAATCTCTCTCTTTCTCACACACACACACACACACACAATACCTTTATTATACCTGTAGAGAGACATCAGTTAGTAGTATAAAGGAGAAGAAAAATAGTCAAACTTTTTCATATTCAGATAATTAATGTTTTGTCCAGAGTGTTAATTCACTTTTAATTATTTGGTTTCAGATGCTTGGTTCCAAAGTTACCCTCTCCAAAGCTTCTCTTCTCTGTTCTAGATTGCTGCTTAAACTCTCAATCATACATTTATAGAGATTCACATGAGTAAAATATAGACTAAGAAATATCTAGTTGATAATATTTGATGCCCTGGAAATCAGTGAGGTCGCTCTGGCCGTTGCTGTTAGAATGGCACTGTTTCACTCCAGATGTTGGTCCTGATAAAACTTTTCAGCACACAAATCTGGTCAAAAATACAAATTTGGGCCGTATACACTTTTTCAAATATTCTCCTTAATTCTTGTCTCTGATTTTTATTCTTGCTTTTGTTTCCCCTGCAGTCTTCATACTAACAGTGAGAGATTTTACTTTTATAATTAGTTCTAATAATCTGTCTGTAAGTGAACTTAGACGAGAGTTGGTAACATTTTCAACAGTGAACTGAGAAATGTAACCATACCATCTTTTTTCTTTCAGTTGTGAAATTGTGTTTTTCTTACTTTGAAAAAAAAAAAAATTATTACAACAGCTACTCCTTTGACCGTTGCTACATTTAGTATTAAAATTTGCTTAGCAGAGATAACTAGATATTTTTCAAGTGTAATGATTGCAATTTTCCTCACCTCTATTTTGTATAATATCGTTTCAAACCACTTCACCATTATGATGTAGTTATCACTTACGTAAATAACCCATTACTTTGTTTTAAGCATTGATTTTTCATCATTATTGATGTAAAAGCTTAATTATTTTGAGTAAATCTAATTTTGCTTCCTTGCACACAAAGCAGACTAATATACATCTGTGCAACATTAATTTTCAACCAAAGTAAATTTCTGGAAACTACTTTTCCAGTATATAGTTAACAAGTCTTGATTCTCTTTCTGGATCCTGTATATATGATTATACAGCTACGTGTTTTCAGTAATTGAGATATTAGAGTACGTAAAGGGTCCGTAATCCGATTCTAAATGAAGAGAAATGTGATGTTTACATCTTTTGGTGAAAAGTGGCTAAATCTTGTATCGTCAAGTTTCATTGCTAAAATAAAGATTTCTTTTTTCCTCTCAAGTGGAGCTTAGCGATTAACCCTAGAACACTTCAGCTCCTATGCACATGTGTTGTCCCTCTGAAAAATGTAGCTTCAATGTAGTCATGGATAGGTTAAGTGTGAACACATACTGTAACCATGCACACATGCGTGCGCGGACACACACACAGCTATTTTGGTAAAGAGTTTTGCCTGTGCATTCCTGTAGATTTGTGTCTGGACCTCAGATCTGACTCTTGCTTTATAACTGTTTCCCCTGTATCCTGGCTCTGTAGCCCTTCACTCCACAGGACCACTGGTGTGGTTTCAATCCTAGTCTGATAACAGCAATGTGTTGTGTACAGTGGCCCGCTGACATCCTACATTTTCTAGAAGTATGTAGTAGCCTCTATATCTTGTCCCCATTGCTTTATAGCATGTGCCCACAAGACCCTACGTCAACTCAAGACATCCATTTGTAGGCAACACATTCTGTCGTCTGTTCTTGGAAAACTGATCCGCTCATCAACACAATCGCAATCATGCATGCATCAAGATCTCCAAAAGCTCCAAATAACTTGTGAAGTGAAGGGTAAAGTTCATTATTATTATTGCTGTTATGGTTATGATCGTTATTAACAATTTCTTATTTTTAGTATAAAGAAAGCACCTGATTGTTTTGGAAAGAAACTTTTCTTTTTAATTTGTCTTGCTGTTGTGGTCTGATTTCACAATGGATTGGGGAGAAAGCCAAAAGGCTCAAAGAAAGAGGGGGAGAGAGAGAGAGAAAGTCAAAGTTGGCAGTCATGTTTGTATGGTTGGGAAATGACTTACAGTGCTGAAATAAAATTTATTCTTTTAGTAAAAAGGTGTTTGGGTTTTTATTTTCCTGTTTTTTTTTGTTTTTTTTAAGACTGTACTAGAAGAACCTGCTGCTATACTGCCATGTTCTAAAACTGAAAAGTTAACAAAAAGTGGTTAACATTGGTTAATTAGGTATCATGAACTGATGGTCACAAATTGTATAGGATTTATTATGCACTACAGTTCTGCAGTTTGGGGAAATGAAGATTTGAATTTTTAAAGCAGCATAATTCTTCAACAATAATAATAAGAAATGTTTTTTGAGCACCAAATCAGCAAATTAGAATGATTTCTGAATATGTCACTGAAGATGAATAATGATGCTAATGTCACTGTTTTTATCAAGTGCATTTGCATTATTGTAAAGTGTAACTTATATAATTTCTAAATGTATTACTAAAAATTATTCAAAGGAATACAAATATAATTTATCTCCAAGATTGTGCAATATTATGACATTACCGCATGAAGTCTAAGAACTATTGCAATCTGAAGGCTATTTTTTCCAGTCCTATAATTTTGGAAGACGTTAAAATAGTGCCAGTGGAGAACACATTCCTTAGAGATCTAGCAGTCTTTTTGCTATAAATCTTTTGACCTTATTAACTTTATTATTGGATTTGTAGAAATAGTAGCCTTTGCTCCTTTTCTACTAAACCTCTTGTAATGTCATAACCTGGAGCACAAAAAATGAATAGTACTCAGCTGATATTCGAAAACCATTTTTATAATATTTAGCTTGAGAAAGTCCCATTTATGATCATTTAAACACTTTTATAGAATGTTTAAAATGTAGGCTACTTTGTCTTTTAACTTGATTAAATTACCATTTCAAAATGGAAAAGCAACCTTCCTCGTGAAATGGTTACAAAAAGCATTTTCTCTCGTGCAAGTTGTGACATTTGACAACCATTAGTTAATTGCACACTTTGTAGTCACTTTGACCTAATCGTGAACTGAGAGGACGGCGGATCGGATCACATCACTCAAGGGGCAGGTCACCTCAGGGGTAGATCTGCGCGCCTGCAGCCAGTGTGTCTCACTCCGCTCTTGTGCTGATGCAAGATGGCGGTATCATGTCCAGTCGCGATCTCAGGTGAGCGAAACACAACATTCCTTCTTAAAATTGTCATTGCCGCAGTCACTGAGAACACAGGCGCAGCAATTTACATTCTGTTTAACATTTGCATGGACACATTTCCGTGTAATATAATGACACGGGTTTTTTTTAGCATGCAATTTATTGATTGTCAAACCGGGGGCACTAGTGAGGCAACCGCCATTTTTCGTATTTGATAGCTTTACTAATATTCAGAGTAGGCTACATCGTGATCTTAATATCATGTGAAAAGCACAGTAGATCATGCATGCAGATCTACAATATTCACGGAACAATTAGCAGACAAATGCTCCATTTCAAGCGGTAAGTCAGTCTAGTTAGGGTGTCGATCTGATTTGTAAAACTGAATATTCTCGATAAAACACTGATAATCGCACGCGTGTCTCTGCTTGTCATGATAAAGTTAATCCGGCGGCCAGGGAGTCTAGTGTTCAACCGATCGAACACTGATGTGATTCAAACACACCAGACTGACATGCATTATCAAGCCTCTGCCAGCTGTTGATTACTAAGACAGAAGTCCTGAGCTAGGATGGATGGTTTGCAATAATAATACCGGTGTTGTGCCGAATTTCGACCCCCTGCCAAGTTATTACCCCCCCCCCCTCGTTGATTGTGATTGCCTAATCCTAACCCCTCCCCCACAACTAATCCTAAACCTACCATCATCACCTCTAACATTCAGTTTGCATGCAGTTTATTTAGATGCTTTCTTGAAATGTGCATGGGTGGGAATCACATCCCTGCTGGAAAATCCAGTTTTAAGATGGTAGATGAGTTTGCTTTAGAGCATGACCGTTTGATTCTAGCTGATCATCGTGGACCAGCAACAAACAAGCTAACGTTACCATGTTCAAAAATTTAGCTATCAGTTTTAGCTGGATTTTCCAGCAGGGATGCATATTAATAATGACTACTGCACACGTTTTCTGTGTAAATGTGTGTCTGTATTATATATGGTAATAAAATCTTCCATATGGGTTGATTCATTGCTTAATTTCACTCAATGACCAGTCCTAATTCATTGAGACTATTATTGCATTATTTTGCATATTATAACCAGGGTTGCAGTCATACAGTGAAATATTACTTTGTGAAATATACTATTATGAAAATATGTAATGCATAATAACAATATTATAATGCATAACAATATTATAATGCATAACATTATTCAATAAGCAGTATTCATTATTTTTTGCCATTGCTCTCTAAGCACATATAAGTGGCAATACATTTATTACATCAAATGCTGCGGAGCACCAGATCCTGATCCATTTTGTGTAATCTTTTTGTTGTTCATGGTATATCATGACTCATATTTCAAAAGAAATATGCCAGAAGTCTGCCCACACTCCATGGTGTGGATTTTTGAGCTAGGGGTTAAAGGATGATGATGATGACAGCATTCACTGTGGGGTTTATGAAAATCACATTAGCAGTGGCAAAGATAGTTCATTAAATTTAGAATAGAAATAGCACAAATAAGCAGTATATTTGTAGCGCTGACATGTCTTTCTGCCTCCTGTCTCCTTCCGCAGGGTACCAGAATGAGGGGGCTGTGCATGGGGGCTGTGGAATGAGGTAGTAGTTTGTATAGTTTGGGATCACACCAGATCTGGGAGATAACTATACAGCCTACTGTCTTTCTCACAGCTGCTCCCTCACATCAGATGCACCAATGATGGTCCTTCATTTGTGGATAGCTGAATTTACGTATTTTTGTACTGTTTGCTTTCTTCTGAAATTGTGGAGAGTTGGTGATTGTCTCACTGTACAAACTTCACAATACCTTAAAGTCGGCATGAAACGGAAGTTGTGATAGTTTTTCTTCCCTGATGTGCACCCTGGGTGGGCGTGGGATTCGATTTCCACTATGACAGACCTCTGGAAGTCTGAGCTCCAGGGGCTCGCAGCTGAAGCCAGCTGATCGGGGCATATCCAAGTGAAAAATGTAGGGCGGGACTTGATTTTGTCTATGGGTAGTTGATTGGATGGTTGTGGTTTGCAATCGCTGTGATGTCATGTGAGTGACAGGCTACCCCTCCCTCACGCCAGTAAACACATCATCAGAGAAGAGATGAGATAATGCTGAAAGAGGGAGGGGGAAGTTATTTTGATTAAAGATTACAAGGATACATGAATTTAAAAAATAATGATGTGCACGGATGAATCATTTATAATAAATACTGCAATTCCATGAAAAAATAAATAAGAAGAATTGTGAGTTTTGATTTCATTGTGACTTTAACCCCCAAATAAAAATATTGATGGTGAAGGTCTTAATTTATTTCACGCAGTCTTTATTTAATGGTTACAGAGGTGTAAATTGGTGGTCAGAAATTGGACTATCATTATCTAATATGCTATAACTAGGTTGTTAAGTACAGTGAGGAAAATAGGTATTTGAACACCGTGCTATTTTGCAAGTTTTTCCACTTAGAAATCATGGAGGGGTCTGAAATTGTCATTGTAGGTGCATGTCCACTGTGAGAGACATAATCTAAAAAAAAAAAATCCAGAAATCACAATGTATGATTTTTTAACTATTTATTTGTATGATACAGCTGCAAATAAGTATTTGAACACCTGAGAAAATCAGTGTTAATATTTGGTACAGTAGTCTTTGTTTGCAGTTACAGAGGTCAAACGTTTCCTGTAGTTTTTCACCAGGTTTGCACACACTGCAGGAGGGATTTTGGCCACACAGATCTTCTCTAGATCAGTCAGGTTTCTGGGCTGTCGCTGAGAAACACGGAGTTTGAGCTCCCTCCAAAGATTCTCTATTGGGTTAAGGTCTAGGCCACGCCAGAACCTTGATATGCTTCTTACCGAGCCACTCCTTGGTTATCCTGGCTGTGTGCTTCGGGTCATTGTCATGTTCGAAGACCCAGCCTCGACCCATCTTCAATGCTCGAACTGAGGGAAGGAGGTTGTTCCCCAAAATCTCACAATACATGGCCCCGGTCATCCTCTCCTTAATACAGTGCAGTCGCCCTGTCCCATGTGCAGAAATACACCCCCAAAGCATGATGCTACCACGCCCATGCTTCACAGTAGGGATGGTGTTCTTGGGATGGTACTCATCATTCTTCTTCCTCCAAACACGGCGAGTGGAATTATGACCAAAAAGTTCTATTTTGGTCTCATCTGACCACATGACTTTCTCCCATGACTCCTCTGGATCATCCAAATGGTCATTGGCAAACTTAAGACGGGCCTTGACATGTGCTGGTTTAAGCAGGGGAACCTTCCGTGCCATGCATGATTTCAAACCATGATGTCTTAGTGTATTACCAACAGTAACCTTGGAAACGGTGGTCCCAGCTCTTTTCAGGTCATTGACCAGCTCCTCCCGTGTAGTTCTGGGCTGATTTCTCACCTTTCTTAGGATCATTGAGACCCCACGAGGTGAGATCTTGCATGGAGCCCCAGTCCGAGAGAGATTGACAGTCATGTTTAGCTTCTTCCATTTTCTAATGATTGCTCCAACAGTGGACCTTTTTTCACCAAGCTGCTTGGCAATTTCCCCGTAGCCCTTTCCAGCCTTGTGGAGGTGTACAATTTTGTCTCTAGTGTCTTTGGACAGCTCTTTGGCGTTGGCCATGTTAGTAGTTGGATTCTTACTGATTGTATGGGGTGGACAGGTGTCTTTATGCAGCAAACGACATCAAACGGTTGCATCTAATTTAGGATAATAAATGGAGTGGAGGTGGACATTTAAAGGCAGACTAACAGGTCTTTGAGGGTCACAATTCTAGCTGATAGACAGGTGTTCAAATACTTATTTGCAGCTGTATCATACAAATAAATAGTTAAAAAATCATTTATTGTGATTTCTGGGTATATATTTTTTGTAGATTATGTCTCTCACAGTGGACATGCACCTACGATGACAATTTCAGACCCCTCCATGATTTCTAAGTGAGAGAACTTGCAAAATAGCAGGGTGTTCAAATACTTATTTTCCTCACTGTAATTGTTTAGTCAGCTCATACATTTGTGTATCAATTTTGATTATGTTATTATTATTTGTGCAATGCTGTAATTTATAAAAGTGAACTGACTAATTTGTATCTCGTTTCAGTTGACTGTTGATAATTATTATTAGAACTGGACTTCGTTTTTAATATTCCTCAAATAAATGGGTTTTACAAAATATATTTTCAAAATATGAGTCATCAGATTAGCTTAAGCGAATCAACATATTAAATGCGTCGAGCACTTAAAATATTAATGTCTGGCGCGCGACTTCCTGTGAAGATGTCGATCAAATGAACTGCAGCCAATCGCGTTAAAGGGTGTAGTCGTGTCCGTATTTCTGATTGGTCTGAAGCAAGGGATCTTAACGTCGCGCGTTGACGTTACCACTGGTACCAAGCAGTTGAGTTGCAGCGTGTAAATATGGCGAACATCAGAAGTGTCAAGGTGAGAGAGATTGATTGAATTAACAGATATTTAACGTTGCAGTCTCAAAAATGGCGTCTGTCCTGTAGGTCAAATTTTCAAGGTGGCTTTGCTACCTGTGTTAATTTTTGCGTCGTTGTATGGTTGTATTTCACATCTCTTCACAGTATTTTGAAGTTCTAGCCTCACTGCTAACTAGTTAAATGGAACTTTTGTGCAGTTGAGTTTGACTGATGATAGGCAGGTAAATATTTGAAACAATGGCGATTATCCAGCTTTGCTCTTATTTGTTCCACTGTGTCAGTCCTCAAACTCCGGTGTTGTGTGCTCAAAACCTCATTGTTTTGCCGTATATTACTGTTGAACCATGACTGCATTGTGTTAGTAGTATACTGAAACATCACCAAGCTCTATGCAGGTTGTGTATCTTTCTTACCCTTGCGTCTGTCTGTCTTTCTTTCTTTCTAGCTATCGATTAAAAAAAAATAATTGCACTCTTTTCTGTAATTAATGGCACCTAACATTTAAATTTGCAATATTTGTTATATTGTAATACAATATTGTCATTGAATCTCCAAATGAATGTAGAAACAACATAAAGATGGTATATTATTTTACATATTTGTTTAATGGTATATTTTTACTAAATGCTATGAATGAAGGTCAGTATCAAGAATACTCTCTATTTTTGGGGATGGAATGAGTAAAAGTTGTTGTTTTTGACATGTAACATTGTATTTTAATAACTAAATATGGTTATGTCACCAGCATTGCACATACCAGTCACAATTCTCAATTCCAATTTTTATCCCCCCCCCCCCCCCCAAAAAGACAAACAGTAAGTAATAGAATAAGAACAAATAAATACATTACAAGCGATAGCACACATTAGTACAATAGAACAAAGATTCAAATGAAATAAACAGTGCTTTAAGATTTTTAGGTAGGTCTAACAGTGATACCCAGGTAAGAAATGCTAAAGTGTAAAATAACACTGCATTATTTTCACTGTATACATAATTATATATAGAGAAATCCTTATTAAAGCAACAAAGTTTATTCAGTCAAGAGCAGCAAGTTATTTTCTCCTTTTCTTCTGTTCTTTGATTAACATTAATGACACAGGCTGCACAGGTATATTAGGCCACTGTCACTTTAAGACTTGACACACATGACACTGATCTGACACATATCTGATTTTCTCCCAACTCTCTATGTTCATTTAAATCTTATTAACTAATTTAAGACTGCATTTAAGAGGATACACCCCAAAAACAGGCATTTTGACGATTTGACAGGGTATGGTGGGTCTGGTGACAGGAGGGGCCTCTGGTTTGGGGAGAGCGACTGTGGAGCGGCTCATCCGCCAGGGGGCCAGCGCTGTGATCCTGGACCTGCCCAGCTCAGATGGACACAATCTGGCCGCTGCTCTTGGGGAGCGATGTGCATTTGCACCAACTGATGTGAGTGACACTTATTTTAAACCACCCTTTTGCATTGTTCACTATCTCTTTTTGCTCTTTTGGACAATGTAGATTTCAAAAATGTTCTTTCCTTCTGATTTGGCTTTGGTTTTTAATTCAGGTCACATCGGAGTCAGATGTGAGATCGGCTGTGGATTTGGCCAAGGAGAAGTTTGGCAAAGTGGACTTGGCGGTGAACTGTGCTGGGATAGCTGTGGCTGTGAAAACGTACAACTTTAAAAAGGACCTTCCCCACAGTCTGGAGGATTTTACTCGTGTTATCACTGTAAGCCTCACTGTATTTACAGTGCTGCCTGAAACTCGTACTATATGCCACTGGATCATACACTTCTAAATATCCCTAAGCAACTTTCATTTGTCACTGTTAAGTTTATCTCTTTAATTTCTATTAAGCATCAGTCTTTTTTTCCATGTTAGTGCATGAATTATAAATGTAATCTATTAAAGGTGAACATCGCTGGGACTTTTAATGTGATCAGATTGGCTGTAAGGGAGATGGGAAAAAATGAGCCTGATGCAGATGGGCACCGCGGCTGCATCGTCAACACAGCCAGTGTTGCTGCTTATGATGGGCAGGTACCTGTGTTATAAGAACTGATGGTCATAAGTTTGGGGTTTGTAAGATTTTTTTTCTTTCAGCAAGGACAGTAAAAACATTTATATTGGTACAGAAGAATTCTATTTAACATAAATGCTGTTCTTTTAACGTTTTTTTTTTCATCAGAATCCTAAAAAAATAAATGTATCAGTGTTTCCACGATTTTAAGCAACACGACAGTTTTTAATACTGATAATATGCATATCAGAATAATCAGCATATTAGAATTTAAAGGGATAGTTCACCCAAAAATGAAAATGAAGTCATTAATTACTCACCCCCATGCTGTACCAACCCAATGAAGATATTTTGATAAAATCTGAGAGCTGGATCACTGCTACATAGGCTGCCTAAGGGAATGAAACTTGACGGCCCAGAAAGTCATTGAAGAAAATGTTTAAATATTCCATGTGACTACAGTGGCTCAACTATAAGTTTATCAAGCGACGAGAATACTTTTTGTGCGGGGAAAATAACAAAAATAGCGACTTTATTCGACTATTCCTTTTCTTCCTTGTGGGCCTTCTCGCGCATGCGTCGTGGAAATCTCTTGAACTCTCATCCGAAGATGAACGAAGGTCTTACGGGGTTGGTACAGCATGGGGGTGAGTAATTAATGACTTAATTTTCATTTTTGGGTGAACTAACCCTTTAAAGGATCATGTGACACTGAAGACAAGTAATGATGCTATAAATACATTTTGCATCACAGTAATAAATTACATTTTACAATATAATTTCAATTTAAAATAAGTTTTCTATTGTAATATATTTCCACAATATTACAGTTTTTACAGTATTTTTGATCAAATAAATGTAGCTTTGGTAAGTATGAGACTTCTTACTAACCCCTACTTTTGAACTTCTTGTCAACTTTACAGATGTTTTATATTGCAGCTCTACATGTTTTGTAAGGTGTTTTGATGACTTTTAAAGGTGGGTCAGGCTGCATACTCCGCCTCTAAGGGTGGGATTGTGGGAATGACACTTCCTATTGCTCGAGACCTTGCACCAATGGGGATCCGTGTGGTCACCATCGCTCCAGGTCAGTATCCCCAAAACACATTTTGTCTCTAAACAGAATGATGTCCTCATCATTTTCCATCTCTTAGTCTTATACTTTTAACACAGTTCATTCATTATTATGCCTTTTTGTTACCTTTTCTATTACATCTTCTATGCTTCTGCCATTTTTCCTATTCTTTCCCTACAGGTCTGTTCGCAACACCACTTCTAGCAGGATTACCAGAGAAAGTGCAGAGCTTCCTGGCCAGGCAGGTGCCCTTCCCGTCACGTCTGGGAGATCCAGCTGAGTTTGCACACCTTGTGACTGCAATAGCAGAAAACCCCATGATCAATGGCGAGGTGATCCGCTTGGACGGAGCCATTCGCATGCAACCTTGAAGGAAAAAGAGAACAGAGTGGACAAACTCTATTTGAAATACCCAAAACTTCCCTGTGGCTGAAGAAACTGATACAGCATAAAGTCAAGATACTTTGTATCTTAGTGGAAGTGCTACCATGTTTTTTTTTTCTTCTTCTTGGAAATCTTGTAGATTTTTACACTCTTAAGTCTGTCTGGTATTTATATACTGACTGCACTTTTGTGCCAAGGAGAGTGGTCTAAGTAATGACTAATGTGTTCATACAATCATAAGGTTGTAGTCATGTAAACTGAATGTCTCTGTATCAATTTAATTTTGTGTAAAATAAAATGTTTAAAGCACAACAGGATATTTTAATGAATGAATATTTGCTGTTGTAGAAAAGCTCATGGAACAATTGTAGTGAACCGAAAATAAAGCTACAGGGAAGATGGTCAATATGACATTGGATTTGTCACCATACTGACGTTATGTGACTCGCCGTAATCAGTGGTTTTCAACCAGGTGACTTTAAATGATTCAAATTAATATATTATTATTCATGCAATTAATATTATTGATAAATTAAAATAAATAGAACTTAAAACTAAAATCAAGAAATATATATATTGTTCACTCAATAACTATTGTTTCTGTTTGTTTCCCCAGTTACTTTTCTCACAAAAAACAAGCATATTTGTCATAAACATATCAGAAATACTGCAGGAAATATTTCACCTTATGAGAGGCTTTTGAAAATTGTGTTGGACAATGAGGGGGGCAAAAAGGTTGAGATCCACTGCTCTTTAATATGATACATATTATACAACAAATATATTATTATTTTGTCCTTTGCTGTAAAATAAACCCTTTCTGAATGGATAATTATTTATTTCCATTTATGGATATATACTTCCATTTAGAAAAAATAAATTACAATCACTGTGTCAGACATCGCAGTACAGTGAATCGCTGGATCAATAGAGGGCAGAATTGAGCTTGTTTTGATTTAATCAGGACTGGAGGCTCATATGACTTTTCCATAATGATCTTCTATGGGGCCTGGTTTAAAGCGGGCGTAAGCACAGATTTATGTATGCGCTGCGCAGGCTAAAATCCACGCCAAAGTTCATATTTATTAAAACGGCCTTTGACGTGGAAAAGTGCTTCGCTTCACGTCACGGCAGGTCTGAGCAGACGTACGCACTTTTCCTTGTGGCAGAAACTCGGAATATAGGCTACTGCAGGTATTTGGGAATTGATTCACTTCTTGCTGCTCGCCATTTTCAAGTAAAGCATTTGGACGTTGACTGGTGCTCTTTTATAATGACATTAATTAGGCGACGTTTACTAAGCGGAGATCGGAAATCATTCGGCTGCGCTCGATTTCTAGACCATTAGCGATTTATAACTCTCACGTCTGGAGTTCGTTCTCTGAATCACACGTAGTCTTACACACATTTGAAAAAGGATCGTAAGATCAAATGTAGGATGGTTTCTACGTAACATTTTATAAATGCTAGGCCACAGGGTCATAGCTCTTTATTCCAATAACATTAATAAATGATCTGTTGTGCTATTTTTTGTTTGGCAAAAATATTCTAAATATATGTAGCCTGTAACATTTATTAGAGATAAAAGGCAGTATTTTTTTTGTAGATTTCTCTGGATTTTTTTTGTAAAACATTAATTAGTGACTAATATATACAGCTACTTAAACAGCATGTAAGACTTATCACCATCCAAAAAAAGTAAAACCGACAAATATTGACAGCTGTGCACACAATTCCTGGTAAATCCTTTAGTGAACAGATTGAGCATAATTAAAGTAAGCCCAGATTGATGTTCGTAAATCTGCTTTACACACACACACACACACACACACACACACACACACACACACACACACACACACACACACACACACAAATATGTGTTTTACAGGGATTCTCCATAGCCGTAATGTTGTTGTTTTTTTAAGTAGATATTTTTCAAACCATTTGGTTTACAAGGATACAGGAAGTGGCCTCAAACCATATTTACATTGTAATACCCATATCATTATACACATTTGTGTATAATGTTATCATTTGTGTTATCATTATACACATTTGTGTTCTTATAAACCATATATGCTATACAAGAACAGACACATACAGCTGATTGATTTCTGACCACAGGGTGGCAGTTCTGCTGTAATCTCTGATTCATTCATTTCAGTCCATTCTACAAGAACACTACTCAATTACACTTTAGTTTAGAGTCAGCGGTTCATTTGGCTCTGGAATATTAAAGGTGCTCTAAGCGATGTCACGCGTTTTTTAGGCCAAAACATTTTTTGTCACATACAGCAAACATCTCCTCACTATCCGCTGGCTGCCTGTCCCCTGAACACACTGTAAAAAGACGCGGTCTCTGCAGACACCCCAGGCTCCACAAACGGCAACAAAAACAAACTGGGCTAACCCGCACCCCGAAACATTACAAACTGTTCCAGCCAATAACAGACAAGAAGGATTTGGGGGTGGGTTAGTGCGTGGATGAGGAGGAGGGAGGTCGAGCTAGCCTCCATTTTGTTTGACAACACTTTAAACGTCAACAAGAAGTGACGTCACCCGACATCGCTTAGAGCACCTTTAAAGATGATTTCTGTTTTCTGACTTTTTTAAATCATGCTTACCATAGACTATTTTGTTTGGTTTTTATTTTGCCAACACTTTACAATACGGTCTCATTTGTTAACATTAGTAAATGCATTAGCTAACATGAACTAACAATGCAATATATATTTAAAAAAAAACTTTTACTAATCTTTGTTAATGTTGGAAGAATTATTGTTCATCGTTTGTTCATGTTATACTGTAGTTCACAGTGCATTCATTAATGTTAACAAATACAACTTTTGCTTTTAAAAATATTAGTAAATGTTGAAATTAAAATGATAATAAATGCAGTAGAAGTATTGTTAGGTCGTAGTTAGTAGCTAGATAGTTAGTTAACTAATGATAAATTCACCATGAAATCAAATGGACACAGATATCTCAGCTATAGCAAACCACAACCATCCAATCAATTACCCAGGACAAAATCAAGTCCCACGCTATCGTTTTACTTGGATAATATGGAAGAAAAGGCTAACGTAACTTCTGTTTCATGCCAACTTTAACAAATTAAATATTATTGTGAAGTGTATACCATTATTTCGTAGGTTCATCCATTTTATCTACTATTTATATATTTAATGCACATGTCTAAATAGCTGACAAGGTTGCTATTTTTTATTGGCAGTTTTATTGCGTATCTAACTGTCTGTGACGAATACATATCTTGAGTCTTGCATTATACAGCAATATGTAATGCACAATGCAAGAAGTATCTCCTTTGATGAGCTGTACCAAATATGATATGGGTCAAACAAGCATTTCACGACTTGCTCAAGTGAGTGGTGAAACAGATGTTAGATCAAACATCAGATTGAGGGACACCATACATGGAGAGTGGTTTGAATCATGTGATGAGTGTCACTGTGTTGTCTCACTTCACTCTGATGTGTTGCCCAGCGTCTGCTCCATCATTTCGTGCATCTATCAGGGGGCCATGAGTCAGGACAGCTTTGATGGACACTTGCTGTCATCCCATAGATCTCTGCACTGTCAGGAAAATTACTTTCACTGTTAACTAAGAAGCGCTGCCTTCCGCAGAGGACAAACATTGAAGACTGTGAGAAGACAAGGTTAAAGACAGAGGTGCTTGTTCCCAAAGCAACAAAGCTTTTGCCTGGAACCACCATAGAGGTTTCAAGAGCACACTAACTAGACTGATTCATCAATATGCATTATTAATGTGCTCGGGACAATTCAATCCCTCCAGACTGTGTAAATATGAGGGCTTGTGTGTAATCAGAACACAAGGCTGCTTTATTGTGAGCCTCTAGGGGGCAGACTGCACAAACACGCCTCGACCTGATCGTGTTTAGACGTGCATTGACAGCATGCACATGCATCATTTGGATAACAAGCTGTCACTATAAATCCCCCAAGATATAGAAAAGACATTGCTTCAAGTTGATTTTATCAGTGTAGATCCCCATGAAGTCACGTCTAGCCTGCTGTGTGCTCCTTGAAGTGCTCCAAAGAAAATACAAGGGATATAGGCTGGAAGTCTTTTGGAGATGGGGACAGATGCAGAAAAGAGGATGAGAGAATGTGAGCTGGTTGTCATTTATCTGGGTCAGTCAGACCGACCTCTTTTCTTTACTAAAACATAAATATGTTAAAACATTAACTGACATAGCAGTGAGATATCAGTAGCTTTTATAATCAAAGAACATAAATGTTTAAGAAAATAAAACGTATTTAAGAGCCATCAGGATTTTTTTTCTGTAGTGACAACACATGCCAATTATTTTCTCTTTTATTACCAGAATGCTTCCAGAACAAAAAATGTAAATAATAATTAATTGTTTTTTCACATTGCACTAATGAGAATATAATACTGAGAATGAGACCTTTTGCATTTTGATAATGAGTATTTGGAGGTAGATTGAGCTCAGAAATCATAATGGTCCTAAAAATAAGATTGCTTTTTTCATGCAATATATAAACACTTTGGGGTCGGTACGATTTTTTACCGGTAAGAATTTCCATGTATTAATCAAAAACAGCTGTGACCTAATGTGTGAGCAGCTTGTAACGAAACTTAGTGAAAAGAGACCTTCCTTGACTTCCTAGGTTGTCCTTCCTGATTTTTATGTGAAGGACTCATTTTTGCCTGGAAAATCTTAACGTGACATTTACACATGCTCTCGAGAGCTTCTCTTCCATTCAATAACACGTAAAAGGAATGCTTATAAATGTTCAGGATAATGCCCAAAAAGCTATTCTGTACTATAATGTCAATGTGTCATGAAAAGAAAATGGATTAAGTCAAACTATAGTCTCACATAGTCAGATCTATATAGTCTACTTTATAATCCAACTATTCATTCAACACACTATTCATTTATTCTATATCAGTGTAATTTTATTGACCTCACCTGTCCACATGATGCCGGTGAATTGCAGAGCTGCATGGTGCAAACATGCATAGCTCTATCAGATGCTTTCTTAACGGCTGTTTTCTCACCACTGTCATTTTTATTCTGTGTTTATTTTGTTATTAAGAGGAAAGTGTGTAGCACATATTTATATATTGTGGGACATCGCGATGTTGGCTAAACATTCATTGCGATGTCGGCTAAACATCATGATGTGTGTCAGCCATCACATCGGTCATCGCCCCAACCCCGGTAAGAATACTAATGCAATGGCATGAACAGATACATAAATAGTAAGGCTAGCTAAACAACTGGAATGATCTTGAAAACATATTGCAGGAGGCAGAGAAAAACAGCCACATGAGGTAGCTGCATGCACAGTATGGGGTGTGGTCTCAATAGCCATGCAGTAAACTGTTCTACGTGCATGCGATTGAGGATTGGCATGGATATTCAAGTGTACAGGTCCTTCTCAAAAAATTAAGACAAAGCTCATTATTTTCCATAATGTAATGATAAAAATTAATCTTTCATATGTTTTAGATTCATTGCACACCAACTGAAATATTTCAGGTGTTTTATTGTTTTAATACTGATGATTTTGGCATACGGCTCATGAAAACCCAAAATTCCTGTCTCAAAAAATTCGCATATCATGAAAAGTTCTCTTATCGAGCTATTAACCTAATCATCCGAATCAACTAATTAACTCTAAACACCTGCAAAAGATTCCTGAGGCTTTTAAAAACTCCCAGCCTGTTTCATTACTCAAAACCGCAATCATGGGTAAGACTGCCCACCTGACTGCTGTCCAGAAGGCCATCATTGACACCCTCAAGCAAGAGGGTCAGACACAGAAAGAAATTTCTGAACAAACAGGCTGTTCCCAGAGTGCTGTATCAAGGCACCTCAGTGGGAAGTCTGTGGGAAGGAAAAAGTGTGGCAAAAAACGCTGCACAACGAGAAGAGGTGACCGGACCCTGAGGAAGATTGTGGAGAAGGACCGATTCCAGACCTTGAGGGACCTGCGGAAGCAGTGGACTGAGTCTGGAGTAGAAACATCCAGAGCCACCGTGCACAGGCGTGTGCAGGAAATGGGCTACAGGTGCCGCATTCCCCAGGTCAAGCCACTTTTGAACCAGAAACAGCGACAGAGAAGCAGCACTGGACTATTGCTCAGTGGTTGCATGTCATTCGGAAATCAAGGTGCCAGAGTCTGGAGGAAGACTGGGGAGAAGGAAATGCCAAAATGCCTGAAGTCCAGTGTCAAGTACCCACAGTCAGTGATGGTCTGGGGTGCCATGTCAGCTGCTGGTGTTGGTCCACTGTGTTTTACCAAGGGCAGGGTCAATGCAGCTAGCTATCAGGAGATTTTGGAGCACTTCATGCTTCCACCTGCTGAAAAGCTTTATGGAAATGACGATTTCATTTTTCAGCATGACCTGGCCCCTGCTCACAGTGCCAAAACCACTGGTAAATGGTTTACTGACCATGGTATTACTGTGCTCAATTGGCCTGCCAACTCTCCTGACCTGAACCCCATATAGAATCTGTGGGATATTGTGAAGAGAAAGTTGAGAGACGCAAGACCCAACACTCTGGATGAGCTTAAGGCCGCTATCGAAGCATCCTGGGCCTCCATAACACCTCAGCAGTGCCACAGGCTGATTGCCTCCATGTCACGCCGCATTGAAGCAGTCATTTCTGCAAAAGGGTTCCCGACCAAGTATTGAGTGCATAATTGAACATAATTATTTGAAGGTTGACCTTTTTTTTTTTGTTGTATTTAAAACACTTTTTTAATTGGTCGGATGAAATATGCTAATTTTATGAGACAGGAATTTCGGGTTTTCATGAGCTGTATGCCAAAATCCTCAGTATTAAAACAATAAAATACCTGAAATATTTCAGTTGGTGTGCAATGAATCTAAAATATATGAAAGTTACATTTTTATCATTACATTATGGAAAATAATGAACTTTATCACAATATGCTAATTTTTTTAGAAGGACCTGTATTTGAATGACATCTGTTTGTTTTAGTCAAGATTAAGCTAAATGTACTTTCCTCAAATATATTTAAGTTCCCTATGAAGAGCCAACCCTCAACTTTGAAAATTCCCACTTTATTTCCGTTTATTCCCATAAATTCCCATTAATTCCCATGGAAAGTTTCCATGTTTGAAAATTCCCAGAATTTTGCAACCCTAATTAAATCACATTACGTGTGCACGAGTGTGAGCACAAGCAATAATTTGCTGGCTGCAGTTCACTTATCATCCACCAGTGTCACTAATAACAAGGGTTTCGAGCTCCTTTAAGAAATTAACTTTATATTCAGCAAGGATGTATCGATCAAAAGTGACACATTTTGTAATTTAACAAAAGATGTCACCAGATCTATCTATCAATCTAACAAAAAGATTTCTATTTTTTATTATTATTTATGATTATAATAATTCTCAATATTTCATATTTTTGATCATATAAATGCAGCCTTGAAGATTTAAAATATCTTGCAGACCATAATCTTTTGAGTGCAGTATGATTTTTTTTATTTTTATAAAAAAAGTGAAATAGAAGAATTATATTTGGCGACTCATTAAAAACCATAGAAAGCACATGAACAGAAACAGCTTTATGAATAGTGGGTTTGTAATTAAACAGCACAGCGACGTCCCACTGAGACGTTCAATTCTTAATCTCCAGCAGAAGCTGCAGTGAGAATGCTTAGGACAATAGCATCCCTCCTCCAAAACCAAGAAAAACAAATCAAATTGGGAAACCTCTAGAACAACACCCCAGAAATCTTCAAGGGACAACTGTGCCCACTGAAGAAACAGTGAAAGGATAATTCCCAGTCATTAAATCTATGATCCCAATGATCTCAGATGTCTAGGACCATTGGCTGGTTTGAATATGAGCATTATCACTCAATCCCACATTTACAATACCTTTCACATCCGACAATACTGTAACCCAGGCTGACACTGCTCATTTACGTTTTATCCTTCATGAAAACAAATAGGTTTGTCTGAAACATTGGATATGGAGTCTTTCTGGGACCTATTAGAGGCATTGTGCTGGTTTATCTGTTGAGTGCAGGCTACAGTAGCAGTCCTTGTGCTGAGGGACGGTAATCCTGTATCTGTGTGTGTATTTGTGCCCACTTGAGGCTTTGAGATAGAAGAGGGAATCCACTAATGCTGCTGATGCTAGAGAAAACAAATCACCACAGCAGGCCTCCAACTAGCCACGGCAGAAGTCTTTACAAGCATGCTCAAATAGAGCTACTATTCATGTCTGTAATGCTTCATGTCATGCATGTTCTATATGGCCCTTTGTAAACATGGATGTTGATTTGAATGCTTGTAGCTTGCAGGATAACAAACATACACAGGCCACATAAAGAATCACCTCCGGTGACTTTAATACCACACCGTCATATATGTAGGCAGCAATGGGATTCATTTTATATTTACAGGGTGTTCAGCACACCATAAAGAGCCAGTCATGTCGCTGAGAGCCTAGAGAGTATATCGTTTTCAGGATGGCCTTTGAAACAGCCTGTAATCATAGCTTTGAGAGCATGATGAAGATCCAGCACTTCTTTAGCAACACACACTGACTTCTGACCTCATCCTCCACTTCATTGTAGCATGACCATAAAGCTGATAGAGGTTATCCGATTTAATCAGAACACAGTAACAGCCTCTCATGAGGGTCAGACACAGACATCCTCACAATACCACTGCTAAAAAAGCTTTGCATCTGAAGTATGCGTCTCCCAAACATGGCAGATTGATCTCTAAATGGAACAGCATCACAATGGCGCAATGGTGGGAGTAATTTCTTTACAACCTACTTTCAGTCATGGCAATGTGCAGGGAATCATAGAAACATGTGTTATCAGGTCACCGTGATTAAAGCCATTTCAAACTGGGAGAAAATTCATTTTACTTCCTATTTTCTCATTTGATCTTATCTGATCCATATGAGGCTCAAATCTCTATTAAAGTCACTATGAAATGGAATGTTGTAATGTTTATTATAAATTATTTTTCCATATACATCATAATTTTTTATGCCATATTGCAGTGTTTATTATAACTGATTTATCTGTGTACATATTTTTTTGTGAAATATTTCAGTGTTTATTATAAATGATTTATCCATGTGCATCATTATTATGTCATGGAATGTTGCAGTGTTTATTATTATAAATAATATATCTGTGTCAATCATTTTTATGGAATATTGCAGTGTTGATTATAAATAATTTATCTATGTACATTATTTTTTTTGTGTCGAATATTGCCGTGTTTATAATAAATAATTTATTCATGTACATCATTACTTTTATGGAAAATTTCATTTTTACAATAAATGATTTATCTATGTATATCATTATGTTTATTGAATATTGCAGTGTTTATAACAAATGATTTATTCATGTACATCATTATTTTTTATGGAATATTGCAGTGTTTATAATAAATGATTTATCTGTTATTTTGATGTAATACTGTGTTTACTATAAAATATTTATCCGTGTACATTATGATTTTTTTTAATGCCCTCGCAATCTTTAATCAAGAGGAGTAACTTCCCCCTCCGACGCAATGGCTGGACAATAATCTCTCTCTTCCTGCATCCTGTCGCTCACAAGATCACAGTAATTAGCAAATAACAACAATACAACCATCTAATTAATTCCAACAGACAAAATCAAGACCTACCCTACATGTTCCCTTGTTCGAGAAACAATTTCAAGCAGATATTCGTCAAACAAAAGGGAAGAAAAGCATTTTAAGTTTCATGCCAACTTTCAGACAGGGGACAGGCAGCCACGCTGTTGACAGGTCCACTGGGATAGACAGATGCCAGCTACAGCCCCAATTCACTGGAGAGTTGAGAGAAAATGAGCAAAAGAGAGAGATATTAGGGGAAAAAACAGCAGAGAGAGAAACCAGAAAAATAATTATTAGACACTGTGAGGCATGTCTGTCTGCTCTATGAGGCGAGAGATAGAAGCATCAACTCAGAAGCATAGATTTGTCATGGAATATAAATTAAACGATAAAAAAAGTTTGTTAACATTGTGGCCATCAAAACATTGCTTTGTTTAAATATACAGGTAATATTGGCTCAGCCAATCGCATGAAGCTGGAGGTGGGACAATCTCTTCAACCAATAGCAAATGGGGTAATGTTTAAGGATTTTTAAGGAAACCTGCTTGATTTTTTTAAGATTCTGTTTGGTGGCGCTGTGCAGACTGTGTTCCGCTTCATTTTCAAATCTCAGTTACACTGGACAAAAAAATAAATAAGTGCATTTTTGCGTTTAAAAAAGTGACAACCGAGTGCAGTGGACTGGAAAAGCTGGTTCTCTAGACGTGTGTTTAACAGTTTGATTTTTAACTTGACAAGGTATGTCTTGAAACCGTAGCACTCACAAAACTGAATAAAGTAAATCAACTGCTTTGCAAAATTGCAACGTGAACACAAAACCAACGTTAATAAAGACACCAATTGCAAATGATTTTATGTAAGTGTAATCTATTAAATGTAATCTACAAATCACTAAATACCATTAAATATGAAATGTGTGTTTCTGTTCTTTTATTCATTTTTAGGTTTGACCATTCAGAAGCAAGTAGCAATCTCCCTTCTTGTATCGCACTCAAGTCACACGCATGCTTAGTAAAACTCATTCAATCTGAAACAACAAACCATATTCACAAGCTCACCAAGATAACACTGTAGTGGTGAACCATCATAATTTAATAATTCGATACAGAATGACATAATGAAGCCTAGTTTGCTGAAATCATGTGATTTGGCCATTTGCGCTCTGAATCACTCAGAATCCTTCGAATCATTCGAAACAAAAGATTGTCAAAGGTTTCAAAGCCTTATGAAGTGTCCATAAATACATACATGCAACTTTTGCTATGATAACATTTCTCTAGTCTAGATTACATTAACGCCATTTGAAAAATGCTTTTATCCAAGTGACTTGCATAGCATTCATAATATGCTTAGTGCCTTTCACATATTCCCTGCATTCAAACACATGACCTTGATATTGCAGTATAGTGTACTGTTTGAGCTAAGGGAATGTTGTATGAGCAGCTATACAGGACATGTTGCATCATGCTTACTATATGTTGCATTTTAAAGTAACTTGGGTTCCCTATCAGTCAGTCACTACAACGTAGGTCATGACTGACCAATAGGAATCTCGCTAGAGAGGCCAATCTACTTCGAGTGAAACTAAAACAAGCCAATTCACATTGGCGTGCAATCATTTGCATCAGCTGGGCGGCCTTGCAGCGCGGGTATTTAACGAGCAGCTGAACGATTGCACAGTTAGCTTTTTGCTTCAGAGCCAAACACTTCGATGCCTCTACTAATACGGTGGAAACTTTACAAGCTTATTTTCGGACCTCTCCTTCTTGGTGCTGGGCGTGACAGCACGGCAGCGTGAGCAGCTTCTTTTTGTGAGAAAAAAAAAGCTGTTTTAACGGCTGGTGAGGTACGCTTCTAAGCGCTCAAAAAAAAAAAAAAGCTGTTTTAACAGCTGGTAAGATCTCCCAGCGCACAGACGGGTGCACATTCCCGGCTGTGATCGCTGAGGCTGCTCCCCTGCGTGCTTCAGCACCAGTGAGAGTAGTCCCTAAAAGAGCAGACACAGATAGTTCGCGTCTTTTTCAAGATGACGTTCTATCTGTGTGTTTCTGGATGCGGTCGTTACCTGGGGTGGCAGGATGGTCACGATCGCTGCCTTGTGTGTCTGGGCCTCGAGCACGCACAGGCAGTGTTCGTGGATGAGTCATGTACCCATTGTGGGAAGATGACCATCTCGGAGCTGAGGTCGAGACTCTCGTTCCTGCAAAGTGGCGGAGTCCCCGTGCCTGCACCTCGTTCCAACCCCCCTTCGCGGGTTGCTTCGGGCAGTGACATGGGCGACCTGAGGGTTACAGTGAGCGCACTTCCTTCGGGGAACCAACCCCCTAGGAACCCTCACTGCTCTCATGCTCTGCAGCCAGTCCAGCTGCCAACGGAACGTGCCGGACCATCCTCGAGATGTGTACTGGTTGTTTCGTTCGGCGCTCCCTGCGACGACCAGATGTCGATCGCTGCATCGGAGGGTGGGTCAGACCGCTCCGCTCCGCTGAAGTTGGGTCTTCAGGTCAACTGGGAAAAGAGCAAACTCTCCCCTGTGCAGAGGATCTCTTTTCTCTGTATGGAGTTGGATTCGGTCACTCAGACAGCGCGCCTCACAGAGCAGCGTGCTCAGTCGGTGCTGAACTGCTTGAACACGTTCAAAGGCAGGACGGCAGTCCCACTGAAATTTTTTCAGAGGCTCCTGGGGCATATGGCAGCGGCAGCAGCGGTAACCCCGCTCGGCTTGCTTCATATGAGACTGCTTCAGCACTGGCTTCACGGCCGAGTCCCGAGATGGGCGTGGCATCACGGCACTCACCGGGTGGCAATCACACCGGCCTGCCGTCAGACTTTCAGCCCGTGGTCAGACCTTTCGTTCCTTCGGGCAGGAGTCCCCTTGGAACAGGTCTCCAGGCATGCTGTGGTATTCACAGATGCCTCTGCCACCGGCTGGGGTGCCACGTACAATGGGCATGCAGTGTCAGGGGTGTGGACGGCTCCCCAACTGCATTGGCACATCAATTGCCTTGAGTTGCTAGCAGTACATCTCGCTCTGAGACGCTTGAAAAGGCCGCTACAGGGCAGGGACGTACTGGTCCGCACGGACAACACTGCGACCGTTGCGTACATCAACCGACAAGGTGGTCTACGCTCCCATCGCATGTCGCAACTTGCTCGCCATCTCCTCCTCTGGAGTCAGAAGCATCTGAGGTCGCTTCGAGCCATGTATGTCCCCGGTGTGCTCAACCGTGTGGCCGATGAGCTATCACGAGCTGTGCTTCCGGGAGAATGGCGACTCCACCCCCAGGTGGTCCAGCTGATCTGGAGAGAGTTCGCAGAGGCTCAGGTAGACCTGTTTGCCTCCTCAAAGACCTCCCACTGCCAGCTGTTTTACTCCCTGACCGAGGGAACACTCGGCATGGACGCACTGGCACACAGCTGAAAATATGCGTTTCCCCCAGTGAGCCTACTTGCACAGACACTGTGCAAAGTCAGGGAGGACCAGGAGCAGGTCCTTCTGGTGGCTCCCTATTGGCCCACCCGGACTTGGTTCCCAGAACTCATGCTCCTCGCGACAGTCCCTCCCTGGCCCATTCCTCTGAGGAAGGATCTTCTGACTCAGAGACGGGGCACCCTATGGCACCCGTGCCCAGACCTCTGGAAACTCAATGTCTGGTCCCTCTGGACGCGGAGGTTCTAGGTGACTTACCCCTAGAGGTACTTAACACCATCACTTCAGCACGGGCGCCGTCCACGAGACGTGTTTACGCCCTGAAGTGGAACCTGTTCGTCGAGTGGTGTTCTTCTCACCGAGAAGACCCCCGAAGATGTTCGATAGGGTCTGTGCTTTCCTTCTTGCACCAAGGGTTGGAGCGTAGACTGTCCCCCTCCACCCTCAAAGTACATGCTGCTGCTATTTCAGCTTATCACGACCACATAGATGGCAAAACAGTTGGAAAGCACGACCTGGTCATCAGGTTTCTTAGGGGGGCGAGACGATTAAATCCTCCTCGACCCCCCTCCATACCCTCTTGGGATCTTTCCCTGGTGCTTCGAGCACTTCAGGATGTTCCTTTTGAGCCTCTGCAGTCAGTAGACTTAAAGCTTCTTTCCATGAAGACTTTGCTGCTGGTTGCTCTGGCCTCTGTCAAGAGGGTAGGAGACCTGCACGCATTTTCGGTCGACGAATCGTGCCTAGAGTTCAGGCCGGGTGACCGCCACGTGGTACTAAGACCCCGGCCTGGCTATGTGCCCAAGGTTCCTACCACTCCCTTCAAAGACCAGGTAGTGAACCTGCAAGCGCTGCCTTTGGAGGAGGCAGACCCAGCCCTGGCTTTGCTCTGTCCCGTTCGCGCTCTGCATATGTACGTGGACAGAACTCAAAGCATCAGGACCTTGGACCAGCTCTTTGTCTGTTAGGGAGGCCAGCAGAAGGGAAAGGCTGTCTCCAAGCAGAGTTTGGCTCACTGGATAGTGGATGCCATCGCCTTGGCTTACCAAGCACAAGGCGTGCCCTGCCCGCTCAGGTTGCATGCACACTCCACGAGAGGCGTTGCATCCTCCTGGGCGGAGGCACGTGGCTCCTTGCTAACAGATATCTGTAGAGCTGCGGGCTGGGCGACACCTAACACGGTCGCTAGATATTATAGCCTACGTGTAGAGCCAGTCTCCTCCCATGTTCTCACCCTAGACGGGTAGAAGCATTGAGAGGTCTGTCTCTGTCGGCTTGCTGCACCCTACTGTGCACCTTTATTGCTCCAGAGTAAAAACCTGTCGAGTCCTCCAAAACCCCTCGGCCCGGATCCGCTGAATCCTTGAGAACCGGATCTGGGCTGGGTTCCATATGTGTGACCCTACGAGGATCCCATATGTGTATATATTCCACGGCTGCTCCTATCGGAAGCCGTGTCTTTCCCTTGGGTAAGTCACCCTTTATTTCATATGCAGTACAGCCTTCGGGCTAGTCCATATGTATTTCCACATAACTCTCTGAAGAAGTGGCTTCCGCAGCATTCCTTCCTAAACAGGAAGGGCACGCTTTCCCAGTCTAATTCTCACTGTATGGGTTATGACGGAACAGCAGTGTCAACTCACTCTGTGTAAGCCTCCTCCTATCGTCCTTCCAGGCA
The DNA here is from genome assembly GCA_030578275.1 of Meda fulgida. Classification (NCBI taxonomy): domain Eukaryota; kingdom Metazoa; phylum Chordata; class Actinopteri; order Cypriniformes; family Leuciscidae; genus Meda; species Meda fulgida. The sequence continues at coordinate 13,876,174 of CM060638.1, read as the reverse complement.
AGAAGGTGTAGAGGCTTGCTCGGGTGCGCTGGATGGGGTGCAGCAGCTGTGGCGCTTTGGTAGGGATTCCTATTGGTCAGTCATGACCTACGTCGTAGTGACTGACCGATAGGGAACGTCTCGGTTACATATGGTAACCCTCGTTCCCTGAGGGAGGGAACGGAGACGTAGGTCCCTTCGCCACATCTGCTGCCGCCCGCCGGGGCGGCCAGCTTCTCAGGCTTGGCTCCTCAGCAAAAAACTAACTGTGCAATCCCTCAGCTGCTCGTTAAATACCCGCGCTGCGAGGCCGCGCAGCTGATGCAAATGATTGCACGCCAATGTGCATTGGCTTGTTTTAGTTTCACTCGAAGTAGATTGGCCTCTCTAGCGAGATTCCTATTGGTCAGTCATGACCTACGTCTCCGTTCCCTCCCTCAGGGAACGAGGGTTATCATATGTAACCGAGACATTTCTCAATGTGCTCTCTACCTGCAAAATAATTACCATGTACATTTAATTTCCGTGTGCAACTGGAATGTGAACACTGAAAATCATCCTTTGTTAATGAGAACATATCAGCATAAAATGTCAATGTGTATCACTGGCTTGCAGTTTTCTACCTTTTTGAACCAAATTATCGAGCTTACAAATATTCATCCCCAGCTGCGAGTGAGCGCCATGGGGCGCAAACTGTCTTTATCCATTAAAAGCAGTCTCACTCCAAATGCTTAGTATTTCAGAGACATCATTACCACAGAACACAAACATGGTCATAGTCTGGGATGTACTGTAGTCAGCGAGACTTCATTAGCAAAGCAGTTTCATGTAGTGAGCCCAAAGGAGAGGCAAACTCAGCCTCTTTCCATTCCTACAGCAGGGTGCAGTTCTCTCAAACTTCCCCTCGAGAGCAAGAAACTCAGGCTGGAAGAGCAGCTATTAAACGCATTACGGCCAGTCTGTTATACAACTCTTTCTGGAATACCCAAACCCCCCTTTCCAAAGTTCAGGGTAAATTATGCATATAATGTCATAACTGAAGGAACGTTTACATGGGCATTTTTCAACCCTGTCTTCATGATTAATATCAAAGCCAGATATTAATCTGGGAATGGAGGGTGATCCTGAATCACAGTTCTGCATATTTGTGCACTCAATGTTTAACATGACACTTGTTTTGCACCTGAATTGTCCTCGGAGATCAATTCAATCGATGCATCTGTCTGTCTATCACACCTTTTTCTCTCGAACAGTATTCACACATCTCTTCCACACATCTCGACTGAAACAAAACTCATAATAATATCGGATGGCATTGATAATCACCTTAGAGACCAGCACGAAAAACCTGCAGCTGAATATAAAACACTTGTGCTCTAGTTTATAACACTTGTGTGTCCAATCAATTTTAATATATTGAAATCTATTCAAACAGAAGCTCAATTATGTAAAAGAGTCTGAGTCAGATGAATCGGATACAGGACATGCCAGTAAACCTCAAAACAGCCATCAGCATACTTAGGGCTAACATGACAAACATGAACACGCAGGTAGACTGTCTTGAAACTACGAAATACACTGCTGAAGTAAAAATACAGCGAGTTATTATTTCCAATACACAATTGGTGGATTTACTTTTAGTAAAATCTCTCTTAATGATCTTATTGTGAGAGATTCATTCATGCATTTTAGATTTTTTTGACCTCGTGATTTTTAATCAATATGTCATAACTCGATCTTCCATTAAAACAACAGATTCTCTCTGGTGACATATGCTGGACTTCTCCAATCATTACTCTGCTTAAACCCGCCCCTTTCTTACAAAACTAAAACATTCCTAATATAGTCTTAGTCTTTGCCCTACATTTTTTATTTTTCGATAATCCATTTAATTCGGCTGTACGTCATATAATATAATCTCTTCTGTTGCATTTCAACTTAAGCCGGGTGCACACTGTACGATTTTGTCCACGATGTGTCCATCTGAGACAAATTTTGAGAATCCTGAACGATTCCTCAGATCCTAGGCTACAACCAATAGGAGCAGAAGAAAATACTTTTTCAGTCTTTCTACCTCAACATTTCATGTGTTACTCTGCATTTCTTTGAAATTACTTGTGCAATTTACTAGCAGTGAAAATTTCCGATTCTGAGTGAAAATCCTTTCAAAGTAAATCCTACAAGGTAAGTTGGTAATAAGATTCATTATTTAACATTAGATAATGTATTAACCAACATGAACTAACAATGAGGAATACATTTGTTACTATATTAGTTCATCTTTGTTAATGTTAGTTAATAAAACTACAGCTTTTCATAGTTTGTTCATGTGAGTTCACAGTGCATTAACTAATGTTAACAAATACAACCTTTGATTTTAATAACGTATTAGTAAATGTTGAAATTAATATTAACTTAGATTAATAAATGCTGTAGAAGTATTGTTCATTCTTAGTTCATGTTAACTAAGGTAGTTAACTAATGAACCTTATTGTAAAGTGTTACCGGTAAGTTTTATTTCAGTGTAGTACACTAGTTCATGCTACAGTAGTAATGATGTACTGTAAAAGTATTTGTGCAAGTACTTGTTTCACAATTCTTACAGCATCAATTACATTATTGATAGTCCAGTAATAAAATGTTTGCCCATTGGTACATTTCTAATCCAAGTATGTCAAAGTAGTACAACCTTTGCATTCTTTGTTCAGTGTACTGCTTTTGGATCTTGTCTGTCACAATAAAAACAAAACAATATAATTCAGGGGAAAATTGAGACATTCTCTTATTTGAATATGCCTTTGCTCTCAAATCATGGTTGCAAAAAGATGTTCTTCTACATGAAACCTATTTCTGAAAGTATGACTATTCAGTCAATTACACAAAACTGTACAGCCAGCTCAGAGGAAACCGGATGATTGTTACACATTTCAAGTGTTCTTCAGTGAATGAATCATTTTGAGGAGAGGGAAGAGATTAGCTCTCCTATCTCCTTTGTCAAATTGGCTCTTTTTGTTGGAAATCATGCGCAATCTGAAATTACCTCATTTATCATTCAATGTTGCATTGTTTCTAATGGGATCACAGGTAGCCTAAATAGTGCAACTTTTGTTTGGCAAACTTCCTCCCAGTACTGTGTCACATGAATGATTTAGTTAGACAGATGACATTTTGGGTCCCTTCACCTTCATTATGCGATGTATGGACTTCATGGATGCTCCCTTTAGGAGAATAACACCTGACCAACAGCGCATGTCATACAGGTTGTGTCAGCAATGGCTATGAGATGATGAGGCTGCGTGATCCTGTATTCAAGAGCATGAATAGAACATTAGAGCATGTTACATGACTGCTCTGAATACATAACACTGAACGAAGACAGACAGAGGCATCCAGAGAGCCATCGCCCCTCACTGAGCAATGGACTGTGAAACGAATGCCTGTCCTCTCGCTCTTTGAAAGGCAGGTTCACTGGAAACTGGACAAATTAAATGAATTTAATGGCGTCTGAATCATGAAGAACATGCCCTTGATTTGTAAAGCAGTGTCGAAAAAGGAACTTGGATGCAGTTATCAGATAATGAATCCAGGTTGGTGGGTGAAGCAGGTCCATATTTGTGGCTAATGTCTTGGCCAAGATCCTAATCGAGTCCTGAACAATCTGGCCGGTGGAATGATCCACTCAACTTGAAGGGATAATTAAAGATAAAGGGCTCCCATCTTTTAATTCAGCGATTATGTAATTGTGAAGGTCTAAAACAAAGAAGAGTTCAGAGAGGTCATTATCATCCTGTTGTTAATATTCTTTGAAAACTCCTGCGGTGAAGTGGCTGCAACTTACCTGTTTCACTCATGGTGCGCTCCATCCATGTCAAAATACTGCAGTTTCCTGTGGCTGGAACAGAAAGTCAAATAAATGTTCATAGACAAGTGAACCTCCAATGTGCTTCATACTCTTTTGACTGTTCTTCAAGGCAAAAATATACTTTTAGAGTCTAAAAATAATTTGAAAATGGTGTGGTAACCTATTATTTAAGACTTAGGCTATGACTTCAAAGGTTGCTGGTTTGGTTCAGAGTAGATGACCCTATAACTGTAAAGCTACTGAAATCACTATCATGCTCACTGTTGTGCCTTTTAGCAAGATTCATTTTCATAAGAAAATGAATATTCAGTCTGTTATTCAACATACCAATCAAGGCCTTGAGGTCGATATGTTTTTTTTGTGTGTTTTTTTAAAGAAAAAATCGAGCAAAAACAGGGATATTGTGAAATATTAATTCAATTTAAAATAATGTTTTTTCTATTTTAATATATTTTAAAATTCATTTATTTCTGTGATGAATTTTCTGCATCATTACTCCAGTCTTCAGTGTCACGTGATCCTTCAGAAATCATTCTAATATGATGATTTGATGCTCAAGAAACATTTCTTATTATTATCAGTGCTGTTTTTTTTTTCAATTAATATTTTTGTAGAACCCATAATACATTTTAGTTTAGACAGTTAAAAAGAACAGCATTTATATGAAATTGAAATCTTCTTGTAACTTTATAAATGTCTTTACCATCACTTTTGGTCAATTTAATGCATCCTTGCTGAATAAAAGTATTTCTGTCATGTCAACTCTCTGAGTGTTTGCCAATGAGTATGACAATGTTGATATATTTGGTCTCGGTGGAATAGACCCGCTACGCTCTGTTATTGCTATTGCTGCAGCAGAGCAAGTATACAGGACTTTTTTGACAATACATGCCAGTACAATATATAGCGTACATGAATTACCTGTAGCAGATCTATAAGGTGGAGGGTTTTTGTGCTGGAGGTGCTACAGCAAATGCTAACCAAGAATTTGAAGGTTAAGCAGCTCATTGGCTACTGATACAGCAGAAACCAATCAGCTGTGCTCTATAGTGATTATGTGATTGCAAGCAGATTGACTTAAGGATCAGTCAGCGCCATCTAGAGTTTCATGACAGAACTTTATATTATAGATTATTAAAATTGCTTACACAACATTTTTGCAACTATGGCTTCATTTCGCAAAACATCACATCTCTTGCAAAAGCAAACACTTAATTCAAAACTACTTTAGTCTTTCTGAATTGCTAAAACATTTCTCAAAACGATCACCCACTTTCTTTAAAACCTTAAACCAAATCTTCCATCTACATTCAGAGAACATCTGACTCAAAATCAAACAATGGCTTCAAAACCATTTTATCTGCGCTCAAAATCAAAACATGCTTTCAGATCATACACACGAGTCAATAATACAGATCATTCATTAGACACTACATAAAAAACAAAACAAAAATGGAGATCACAGAATCCAAGCATACAGTTACAGAAAAAAAGTATATTGTAACAAAGTAAACAAATTTTGCACTTACGTAGTAATCACAACTTACAGTAGTATGGTGAATAAATTGTATACTGTATGCACTGCAAGCTTAGTATTGTACTGAATATTACTGAATGTCTGTATATTCAGCACTTGCATACTGTAAAAATACAGTTGTACAACTGCAAATGTCAAAAAGGTTAAAAAAAAACTCTAAACAAAAAGCTGTTCCAGTACACTCAAAGAAGTTGTGCAACTGCAAAATCAAGGTCAAAGAGAGATTTGTTCTGCCTCAGCATCACGTCTTTGTGTTCGGTCCGGCCTGAGGACTTTGTCCACATCTCAGGCAATTTTGTCTTTTGCCAGACAAAGGGAAAAACTTCTAGTGTGCCGAATCCAGCCTTGACAACATTTTCCACATCTTTCTCGTGCTCATCCTCTTCCTCCTCGTCCACCACCCACCTCTTACACAAACCTCTTCCGCCTCTCCATTTCGTATCTTGTTTGCATCAACATTCATTGTGCCACCTGTGCACTCTGAACTGTACAGTTAGTTTGATCACATCAGCAGAAATCAGTGTAAAAAAATTGTCGTTGGGGGAAACGATGGAAACTGTGTTTTAGTTGTGTTTAACTTTTGCCTGCCTGTGTTTAGAGTTTTGCAAAAGAGTGCATGAGATTTGCAAATGGTGTCTAAATGCCTGAACTTGTTAAAAGTTTTACAGAAAGAGTGATTTATTCGACAAATTGGTTTAGGCTATTGAGAATTTGGAACAGAGAATGGGGTTTTGTGTTTTAGCAATTCAGAAAAACAGTAACTCTCTTTTGTCTTTTGCTTGTTCAGTGCCGTGGAATACACAGGACTTTGTCATAGCACTTACGTATACGTATGTGCATAAATACACTGTATACAGTATGAATGCTCAATAGACTTGACAGTTAGAACTGAACTGAATCAACTGAAACTGAAGTATTAGCTGTATAATTACACTACTGGCTTGTTAAAGCTGCTTTACAGCAGAATTTGAAGTTGTTATTGTGAAGCTGCTTTGAAACAATCTGTATTGTGTAAAGTGCTACAGAAATAAAGGTGACTTGAATTGTATTCAGTTTCACGAGTTCATACTTACATACAATTAGAGGGAGGAAAGTTGAATGCGTATTTGGCGTGTTGTCCGGGGGAAGGGCTTTGAGCTCGGAGTTTGGCCGAACCCAGAGTACTCCCCCTGTATGTAAGTGGTTAGGACTAGAAGAGTGGAGAAGGGGCGGTGGAGGGATGCTGCTAAACTGTCATTGGATTGAGGTGAGATTACTGAATCTATGTACACCTCTTATCATTGATTGATGAGTGCTTTCCACCCATGTTAATTATCTGAACGTGCTCCTCCCGAACTTTGTTAATAAAACATCATATATATTTACAAAATAAACAGAAATGCAAGGGTCAAAAAGCTATTTGTTTCTCAAAACATTGTGTTTTGATTTCCAAGTGATCAAATTAGGGATATTCACAGTATAAACAGAATTGCAAGAGGGTAAAAATAATTTCTTTCTTTCTGAAAATATTGAGTTTTGATTTCTAAGTGATCAAGTTATGTTTAATTGTTTTCACACATGATCGATGGGTGTAGGTAATAGGGAAATGATTGTGGCATTTAAATGGCAGTTTTCTAAATGTAACACAAGAGCAGTTCGTTTTGAATAAAGTGTCCAACGTAGATAACCGTTTAGCGTTTTGCAAAAACTTTGTTTTACAATTGCACACTGAGTGTAAAGCATAATGTACTTACAGTTTTGCACACTTGGTCTGATGATTAGGCATATGAGTGAACAGTTTCACTGAGTTGGCATCAAGTACACCTTTAAGTGTGTAATCCGTTTTAAAGAGAAGTAACAGTAGTCTAAAATCTATGTAACGCGTGTTGTGCTGCTGATACCACAGACAATCATTTCCACACATCCCTCAGTGTCTATAGATGAACAGGAAGTGCATTTACAGTCAATACACTAAGCAAGCAAGATCGCTAAAATGATTGTGGAGGTCATAGTTCAGGAATTGTTCAGTAAAACGGTTTGTTACTTGAGGTGTTAAGTTGCTACCAGTGGGAATCTGCAATGATGCTGGTAGCGCTGCTGGGTGCAACCTAACAGCTCAAGCAACAAATATTTAGCTGATTTCAGCTCCACGTGAACAGAGCTATACAGATGGTGATATCACTTCCTGCTATATCCGAAAAGATACTTAAAGAAATCATGTTTACCTGTGAAATTGGTCATGCCATGAGTTGAAACATTAGAAATAACTAAGCACAGACATGCAGGGTTACTGGTCTGATTTCGCCTGTGCTATGGTTATAGTTGCATATTTTAAATGTTTATTTCTGATTTTGCCTGCTTAAAGACTACAGCTATATTTACTGTAAACACACATTCATACACAAATACATGCACACAGTCATATGGTAATAGTGAAGTCAGATTTAGAATATGTGCATCTATTTTAACAGTTTTTAAATGTATATGCAGCACAATGTAGCAGCAGACTTGGATCATTAATGATTAATCTGTGATATATACAGTTTAATAACTGCACGCAGAAATAGGGCTAAACATAATACCCCCAAAAATAGAGTTTAATATAAGTTGTTATGGGGAAAAGGTTTAGCAAATTGTCCCCAAATTAATAATGAGCAACAATAAACAAGTGTTTGGTGAAAAAAAGGAGACAGAAGAAGCTTTTGCAAATAGTTTTCCGAACAAACTAAATGAATATTATCCATCCTAGTAGATGAATGGGACCTTTCAGAGTACCTCTTACTTTGAACGAAGTCTGACTTGCTCTCACTCATTACTCCAAGACACACTCGCACACCAAGAACAAAAGAGAGAAACGTCTCTCAAAAGACCTCTGCTGCACAATTCCTCTGAAAAATTGCAGACTTATCAACTGAATGATGATGGCATGTATCTATCAACAGGGCAATACGTGGCAGGGGAACGACAGCCTCTCGGCGCTCTGCCTTCAGCAGCAATGTGCCGTAAATTTACAGGGCAATAATTATGAGTCTTTTCAGAAAGATAAAGGCAGGACCCTGTTTCCCAAAAGTAATAAACCTGACTCACGCACCCCTAGTTGAGGATGAAAAATGTTCCCCTGGCAACTGCGTTTGTCGTGCATGCTGGTTTTCCTCAACTGGCATGCTAGGCAAGCAATCTCCTTTCATCACAGGGAGAGAATGCAATTTCAGGGCTCATATCCACCAATTTTGTGTAACTCACATAAGGGAAGAAGGAATGTAAGCTGAAAAAAAGGTGGAAAAAAAACTGCACACTAAACACATCTCCACACTAAATACTGAACTTTTTGGTTAAAATATAAGACATTTCAGACTAAGAAAACAAAGATCGAAAAGAAAAATCCTGATTCAAACGTCACATGATGTCATGCCTGGTCAGATTTATGTGTCAGGAAGCCGTTGGGCTTTGGAAGCTGTCGACGTTCCAGATGCAATAAGCCCTCCTAAAATAGACATCTTCTTCCGTCTAATCTTTGCCACTCTAGTTTCTGTTAGGAGAATGGCACTTCTCCCTCCAAAATGGAGTTTGGCAAATTGGTGTGTGTTAAAAGAGAGTGGAGCCATTTTATATCAGCGTGTCCCTGCAGGCATGTTTCCACTGACAGGCCCAGTGCGAGATCTGTCCATCACTGCGTGCCTCTGCTCCTTTCCCTGCTGATACACGAAATGTCCTTCGCCCCTCATTCCACAAGACACAATCACACCAATACATCTGTTTTAGAGTATGAAAAAAGGGGATGGTTCAGGTTTGATCAATGATTAGATGCAAACACCCTGATGTCATCTGTGTCCACCAAAAAGAACTCAATATAGAGACCATTTCAACCATTAAACGCTTGTGTTATTAGAGAATCTCACCGATGCGAGAAATAATTGTGCTGTCTGGTCTAGGTAGGTGCTTTGTGTCAGCAGTGAAAGCCGCAGACATCAAGCAAAGAACTCAGGCATTTCAACAATTCTTGTGAAAGCTTTATTCTGCAGCACAGTGACCTTGACATTTTCACTTAGAATGCGGTTTCGCCACTGCCACAGAAAGAGATGTATCCGACTTAATCAGGTAACCGGGAGTTTATGCAGTGTTGAAAAGGTAAGCTGTTGGAAAAACACTTACCACTGGCTTTACAGCAAATAATACCTTAAACATACACTGAATAAAATAACAAGAAAATGTTATTTACTGCTATTAAATAAAGCGTTATTTACCACTGTTATGAAGAAGGTTTTTTGCGCAAACAAAGCACTCGTGTTGCTTCATTAAATTGAGGTTAAACCAATGAAGTCACATGGATTACTTTAATGATGTCTTTCCTACCGTTCTGGACCTTGAATGTGAGAGTTGAGTAGCTCTTAATGGAAGGACAGAAAGCTCTCAGATTTCATCAAAAAATATCTTCATTTGTGTTCCGAAGATGAACTAAAGTCTTACAGGTTTGGAACGACGAGTTTTCATTTTTGGGTGAACTAACCCTTTAAGGTTTTTGCACACATTATTTGAGCAAATTTCAATTATATAAAATGTAATAAATCAAACTAAATACACCATTTCATTGTATAGATGCAAGGTAGATTTTCCTTTAAGACATTATTCAAGCTGCCCAGTGATGTGAAGAGCTGACTGCATGTTGTTTGAACTATGAGACAACATGTTCAAAAGGTCAGTACTGTTTTTTTTTTACTTTTTTTATTCTGTGATCTCACTTTTGAAGACATTTATATTTATGATTCATATAAATGAATCAAGTTCTGAAATAAGTGCATCATGGTTTCCACAAAAATGTTAAAACTGTAGAAAAACTGTTTTCATCATTGATAATAACAAGAAATGTATCTTTAGCAGTAAATATTTCACAATATTGCTGTATTTTGATCAAATAAATGTTGCCTTGGTGAGCACAACAGCCTTCTTTTAAAAACATAAAGAATTCTTACCAACCTTAAACTTTTGAATGGTAGTGTAGGTTTAAGAAAGAAGACACCCACACACAGACCTTCACTTGAATGCTTGAATGGATCATTTTGAGTAGAAGGTATTAAGGTGTTGCAATACGAATCACTAAACTTGACAAAAACATCAGTTATAACAGTGCAAATAGAACTGGCTAACAGTGAAACAGGGTAAGGCAATTAATTCATGTTACATGATGGGGAAAAAGCTATTCAGAGTTTACTTAATTTTATACCTTTAAGGGTTAAAAATAATTCCTTAGTTATTTACAAGTTAGAGATTTCTACAGACCTGAATGGACTACAAATGTAGAATAAGTTTATAAGTTTAATATGTTCAAGTTCTTGTCTGCTATTTTTACATCCACACAAATGTGTTTCCCTAAGTGTATTCTAATATTACTGATCATCAAAATGCACTTTCATGCAGAGGTTTAAAAAAAATCCCTTTGCGTGAATAAAAACTCTCGAGACTGCATTTCAATCTCAGGAAAGCATCACTTCCAATCTAATGACATCATCAAAACATCTATGCCAAACAGAGTTAGAGTGTCCCTGTCCACCATCTTAAAATGTCACTTAGACCTTTTACAGGCTCAAATCACTTTGTGACTTTCACTTTCACAGGCCTCTCAAAACCCATTTAGATGTGAGTCTGAGTGAAAGGGCAAAGCTGTGTCTCAACTTCAAACAACACAGAAGGGTGGAACAAACACTGATCTCAAACATTTCCTCAATGTCACAACATGCAAAATGTCCTTATCTACTCTCTATTAGTCTGCACCTGAATAACATTATACAGGGAGTTGTTCATAGACCTACAGTATGCCTTCTACTGGTGATATTCCATGAGAAAATGGCTAATAGGGCATGTGATTTAAGGTTCATTAGAGTGGAGTGAAGGCCAGAAGCTGGAGCAGATGCTCTCTCTGGAGATGTTCATCAGCATTCTGGAGTGAACCTCTATACAGTCATATTCCATTCCATCTGCCTGCTTCTGTCTTTCAGCTGCAAATGGAGCACCTAGGTCCATTAATTCTCAAATAACTGCTCTGCACATCCAAATGCTTCCAAAGAAGGGCATCCATTGTGGACTGTCCATTAAAGCACATTATCTGGGCCAGTCAAAAGTGACAGCAATTGAGGGACTCAGTAGCAAGGATGAAGCAATGTGGTGTGACGTGATATGAGCTGGAAAACTCTTTTTGTAACAGGACAGGATGAGATAGACTTTGTCTCTTAGGGCTCGTTCACATAGAACACGTTTCTGCTTTGAAAATCGCGAGACACGAGCAGTGGAATGGGAAAAAATGCAAGGTCTCAAGATTTGTTTTTTAAAAGTTGAACTGATTTTACGCTGCAAAAGACGGAAGACGCGAGCGCGTGTTTGCATTGAAAAACAATGGTATAGTAGTGCAGTGGAATGGAAAAATGTGTACTTATTGACAATCTTATTGAGCCCTGACTTTTGAAACATAGTGTATTATTTTTTGGCATTAAGTAATAAAAAAAATTAAAAAAAAGAATGAAGAAAAGTAGTTAAGAAAAATAGTCTCATTAAATGAAGTGCTTGAAAAGAGAAAAGTAGTTTATAATAATCTTTATTGTTATTATTTCTTTAAAACAATTAACCAAACTATGAAATACTTTTGTCGACCAAATCAAAGTCCTACAGAAACATGCAGAAAAACACAAAACAGGAAATGATATCATAGAGAGGACCCCCTGCAGACCCCTATTACTCTGTGGCAAGGTCCATAATTCTCTTAGAATACCAGATAATTCTCTATATTTAAATCTGCCTTGAATTTTTTTAAACCATACAAAACCAAAATTACTACAAGGAGTTCATTTCTACTAACTAGATTTTTCCTTTTCTTTTTTTAAAAGACGCGATTGTGACACAAAAACCTGTGACGCGATTGTGTAGGATTCATTGTGCTCTATTTCTTCTGTGCAAGCACATTCCTATTCATTGCCTGTGGGAACATCAGCAAAGGACAAAGTGCAATGCTTTATTAACGTACAGCACATAAACACACTTGCTCTCTCTCCTCGATTGAGCCGCAACCAATTAGAGCTGATAGGCTTCTGCAGTTGTGTGCAGGAGCTGTCCACTCAGCAGCGGTGCTGAACGGGCTGTGGGCGGCTGCTGCTGTCCGTGGTACTGAGGGTTACCTATATCCAGTACTGGCTAAAATGGCCATTGACAATCACTCTAAAAACTCATCCCATTCATCATCCATCACATATTTGCCCTTGGCTTATCACTACTCCTCAAAGCTTCATCCCCTCCAGCTCCTTCCATCTTCCTCACTCTTTTCATCAAGTCCCTCTCATCCTTTCTCAGACACCACTTGTCAGTGAGATGTGCTATGTGGTAAGATGAGTGTGTCCATGTGTGTGTGTGTGTGTGTGTGGCCCACAGGGTATCTATCCCTCCATTGAGTGATCAGAGCAGGTGCCAGATGCCTGGAGCTCATAAAAAAGAACATCATGCTTTTCAGCTCACCTTCAGCTTCTCGGTGCCCACACATATCCGGTTAACTCACTTACTGCCGACAACACCTGCACACTGCACACTACACCACAGTTACAGGATTCTTGTCTCACACGTCACGGCTTCTCAGGGCTGCTTTATGTTGTTCATAATGCTGTCTGACAGAGGTCTTGAGTTCATGAACACTACATTCTAATACCGCAGAAGGTATAGAATAAACCAGAGCGACTTGAGGACAAGTGACAATTTATCATTTGTCATTGAGTTCAGCAGACTGGAGCTGAAGAAACGCAAGCCACGTTTCTCTCAGACAAGATATTAAAACGTGTTAAATTATTTAACCGTGCCCTCTTGACCTAAACACGCTCAGTCAGACACGACGTGCAGATATGAGATGTTTAATCAGACTTTTCATCACACCCGGCTGGCTTTAGTAACTGGTGTATCAGAAACTCTTACACCATTTGAAATTCACCAATCGTCCACCGACTTTCTCTAATTAATATAAAAAAGCTAATCCATTTAGAGGACTAGATTCAGATGGATGACGTTGACAAGGATGACGAGATACAATGCAAATCCCCGGCATACAAAAAAAAACCCTCTCTAATTGAGCATATTCACAGCAAGGACGTGTGGAGGAAAGAGCAAAGTGTTTTTTTTCTGCTGTCATTAGTGATCTCTTCTGGGCAGGTAGGAGAAATCGTTGATGGGAGAACCGGCTGAGAGACAGACTGTATTAGAAGTGAGATAGTGTATCTGGCAGGTTCACTGTGAAATGTAACTGTCAGCCATTAGAAAGAATCAGAGGAGAGAGATTTGTGCTCATGAGATAATGAGTTTCAATCTAATTCCATTGCATACAGAAATATTCTCATACGACTGACGTTTAATTCTCCCACTGGTGGCGGAGGTATTGACATACGCATTTCCTTTGATTTCCCTTTTGTTAAAATCCACATCAATCACACCCCAAAAGGTGTAAATATTTAAAAGTTTCAAGGCGCTCATTATGAAAAGCCTGCTTTATCAGCACTAAAGCACATTTCTCTCTATTTCTCTCTCTCTCTACAATGCCACTAGTTCTCTAGTTTCCTCTGGGATTTGTCTTACATGGTCCCCTGGTTTTGCTGAAATGCCTTTATTTCAGTGTAACCCAAAGAATAACATCTTGATTCTGAACTCCCTTGGCAATATCCTGGTGCTTCGTCTCTCTAAACACACCTCATAGATTAAGGGTAACAAGGGAATCAGGAGAGATGCTGATGCTGTACTATTTCACCAGGTTTATCTTCCTAAAATCACTGAAGTGCTGCTCTCTGAATAAAGCTTCATAAAAATATCACAAGCAATTCAAAAGTCCAGAGATTTTAGAACATACAGAGGTTTAGAGGTTTATAAAAACATTCTATTTAGTTCATTCTAATAGTTTTTTTTTTATTAAACAAGATTTTGAAATGCAATTTAATCCATTCAATTAATCATAAAATTCACTAAAAAACTAAACTAAATTTTTCCTATAATTCCTGATAAACACCACATATAGTGTTGATGACACAACCCCAAGCAAAAACACACACCTTTTGTGTGATATCAAACCGATGCTATAGCACATAGATCCATAATGGGGAAAAAAATATTTCAAAATGACTAAAAAAAAAAACATAATGCTACATGAGATCCTTAAAAATTCACAGTAAGAAAGTATTCCCTAAAATTCCGCTCAAATCTCTCTTACCTCTGTGAACCTTTTAACATATATAATAAAACATATTCTGTATATATAGTATATATTCAAAACTATTTTAACTCTTCTAAAAATAGTTTTTTTATTGTAACTCTACACACAAAGCCACATGCAAGCCAATGGCAGTGTTTTTTAAATGTAACACAAAAGCTGTTAGTTTTGAATGTGTCCAACGTATAACTGTTTAGCATTTTGCAAAAACTTTGTTTTACCATTGCAAACTGAGTATAGCATAAGCATAATGTGCTTACAGTTTTACAGACTTGGTCTGAAGATTAGGTATATGAGTGAATGAGTTGGCCTTAAGTACCACTTTAAAGTGTGCAAGCAGTTTTAAAAAACTGTAAATTATAAAAAAATAGATAATATGATTTTGTATGTGGTTTTGCAAAAGGGACGTCGAATAGTCACCTATATGAGGAACAAGAAATTAACAGTGATGAAGTCACAAAATAACAAAACGTATTAAATAAATGAAGATGTAGAATTGTCAAAAAAAGCATACATATGCTCATGTTCATGAGTTAAGCTTTAAACCAAATAACAGCACTGCAGGCTTAAAAGCTATACTGGAAATGTACACTAAAAAATATTTCAATTTTAAAGGTTAAAGACTGTAAAAAATGCCATGGTAAAAACCTGTTAATTGGTTTTATGGTAACTTTCCTTACTCTGTACGGTGAAAAATTGTAATATAGATCTAATGGGGCATTTCATGTAATTTTACAATAAAATACTGAATTTACAGTAAATTTCACTGATTTTGACAGACTTTATAGTGTAAGTGAATACAGCGATATTGGCTAAAGTAATTTGCACAAAAAAAGCCTTGTGCAAGTTTTGCTTTCATAGGCAAATTCTGTACACAAGTGTTAATGTCCTTGGTTTAAATGTTTAGTGAGTTAGAGCTGTTTTAATTCAATGTTCCAGGGAAGAATGAACGGAACAGGACTAAAAAACATTTTTACTCAGATTCTGACAGGAGTTGAACATTCCTTGGTGGTAAGCACCCAAACTATTTAAGAGACAGCTCTAAAACCCACTTCACAATTACGTCTAGTTTGGATGTAGTTGTACAAGGGCTTAAAAGGGAGAGAGTAACATTAAGACTTAGCACAAAATGAGCTTGTACTTGTCCAAAATCCGAACTCAAACTTTACAAGAAAAGCAAAGAAAACTCCAGTTGGCAGAGAGTGGCTGAAGGTCCGAGTTCAGACAGCTTCAGGAGTCCTGGTTTAGCAGATCTACTCCCTAAAGTAAGAGGGTGTATAGAGCTGTTGCTCTTGAGAAGACAAACTCCACTCAGAGAAGCATTGTCTCTTTTGTAGATACCTGTTATACTTAAGTCAAGGCAAGTCAAGTGTATTTATATAGCGCTTTTCACAATATAAATTGCATCAAAGCAGCTTCACAGTATCAATCAAATAACATAACAATGTTTGTTTCTTAGTGAAAAAAACATCCACGTTTGGTAGGGCTGATCAATGGTATTAATGCTTGGTTAATTAATTTGAATATCCCCAACTGAGCAAGCCAAAGGCAACATTAAGGACTGCAATGACTAGTGTTTAGTGGGAGAGATATCAGGTTCACAGCAGCAAGGAGGTGGAAGAGAGCCGGCCAGGAAGCGAGTCAGTAGGCAGGCTGAGTGGGATTTCTCCAAGGTAGTGATGGTTTCCAGCAATTTCACAACACATAACCATGGTCTGAAGGTCTGCTTTACAAATGTATAAAGGAGCATAAAATCCCATTACAGGCAACCCAAGGTGGTAAAGCTTAAAGTACTGTAAGTTCTCTTTTAAAGCATCTTGGAACTTACAATTTTGATGTAATTTGTTGATTTGTAATTTAAAGAGCAACATGCAGGTTGGACACCCCTATATAGCATAGTGTAGGTTGATGATAAAACAACTAGATTTTCTGAACTGGAGTAAAATATATTTAGCCATTAACGATATTTTGAGATAAATTGTGATAAAATAACTTCCGCGTTTATAAAGCACTAACCGGAAGTGACGATGGGCGAGGGAGTCTGGTCAAGTTCAAGCTCAGGTTACAATGGATGTGAATGAAGAAACCGAGTTCTCCGATGTTGACGAGCATGCCTATGATAGCCCACAGGTACGGATTGGGCCGATCTGATCCAGTATCGGTATCGGGACAGATACCAGTGTAATTCATGTAACGGATTTTCCCGAACCAACCTGCGGAGATATCCGATATCCTGCTGAAATGACTCGAGTTTCACTCAAAAGTGATTCCCGCCGGCCAGTCTGCTAGCTGGCTGCAAACTGTGGAATGGATTTCCTGAACGGAGGCGCGGCTCAATGAGACACAGAGACCCCCCTCAGGAAATCCATTCCGCAGTTTGCAGCCAGCAAGCAGGATAGCGTTGAGCTGTGTAAATACTTCAGACTGGAAACACCGCAGAGCAAGACAGTATAATGCAATGTTTTCAAAGCCGTATTAATTAAACCGTCTGTCTGTCATGCATCATATTACGTCATATGACGCGTGGCTAACGGAAAGGCGTATTCCAGAGCCTAGCACATTTTCATCAAAATCTCTACATCAAATGAGATTAATTTCTAAGTAATTTCTACATATGTGTTTTTAAAAGACCTCTTCAAACAATATCAAGTATTAATTCAGTTATAAATTCAACCTGCACGTTGCTCTTTAACATTTTATTTACAATACACACACACACACACAGGTCCTTCTCAAAAAATGTGCATATTGTGATAAAGTTCATTATTTTCCATAATGTAATGATAAAAATTAAACTTTCATATATTTTAGATTTATTGCACACCAACTGAAATATTTCAGGTATTTTATAGTTTTAATACTGATGATTTTGGCATACAGCTCATGAAAACCCAAAATTCCTGTCTCAAAAAATTAGCATACTTCATCCGACCAATAAAAGAAGTGTTTTTAATACAAAAAAAGTCAACCTTCAAATAATTATGTTCAGTTAGGCACTCAATACTTGGTCGGGAACCCTTTTGCAGAAATGACTGCTTCAATGCGGCGTGGCATGGAGGCAATCAGCCTGTGGCACTGCTGAGGTGTTCTGGAGGCCCAGGATGCTTCGATAGCGGCCTTAAGCTCATCCAGAGTGTTGGGTCTTGCGTCTCTCAACTTTCTCTTCACAATATCCCACAGATTCTCTATGGGGTTCTGGTCAGGAGACTTGGCAGGCCAATTGAGCACAGTAATACCATGGTCAGTAAACCATTTACCAGTGGTTTTGGCACTGTGAGCAGGTGTCAGGTCGAGCTGAAAAATGAAATCTTCATCTCCATAAAGCTTTTCAGCAGGTGGAAGCATGAAGTGCTCCAAAATCTCCTGATAGCTAGCTGCATTGACCCTGCCCTTGATAAAACACAGTGGACCAACACCAGCAGCTGACATGGCACCCCAGACCATCACTGACTGTGGGTACTTGACACTGGACTTCAGGCATTTTGGCATTTCCTTCTCCCCAGTCTTCCTCCAGACTCTGGCACCTTGATTTCCGAATGACATGCAAAATTTGCTTTCATCTGAAAAAAGTACTTTGGACCACTGAGCAACAGTCCAGTGCTGCTTCTCTGTAGCCCAGGTCAGGCGCTTCTGCCGCTGTTTCTGGTTCAAAAGTGGCTTGACCTGGGGAATGCGGCACCTGTAGCCCATTTCCTGCACACGCCTGTGCACGGTGGCTCTGGATGTTTCTACTCCAGACTCAGTCCACTGCTTCCGCAGGTCCCCCAAGGTCTGGAATCGGTCCTCCTCCACAATCTTCCTCAGGGTCCGGTCACCTCTTCTCGTTGTGCAGCGTTTTTTGCCACACTTTTTCCTTCCCACAGACTTTCCACTGAGGTGCCTTGATACAGCACTCTGGGAACAGCCTATTTGTTCAGAAATTTCTTTCTGTGTCTGACCCTCTTGCTTGAAGGTGTCAATGATGGCCTTCTGGACAGCAGTCTTACCCATGATTGCGGTTTTGAGTAATGAAACAGGCTGGGAGTTTTTAAAAGCCTCAGGAATCTTTTGCAGGTGTTTAGAGTTAATTAGTTGATTCGGATGATTAGGTTAATAGCTCGTTTAGAGAACCTTTTCATGATATGCTAATTTTTTGAGATAGGAATTTTGGGTTTTCATGAGCTTTATGACAAAATCATCAGTATTAAAACAATAAAAGACCTAAAATATTTCAGTTGGTGTGCAATGAACCGAAAATATATGAAAGTTTAATTTTTATCATTACATTATGGAAAATAATGAACTTTATCACAATATGCTAATTAAAAAAAAAATCTTGTAGTTTTACTGCTATTTACAATTATAACCAATTAAAACATTTCATGTTTGTCACTGCCACAGGACAAATACCATCCAATTTTGTGCATGCTTTACATATATTTATATTTAAGATAGTTTAAGATGTCTTTCAAATAAATGAGGCCACATCCAAAACAACTCCTTTTTCTAATCTCAAAGTTCAACTGATTTTGAACATTATTAATAATAATGATACTGTATTTCTACACTAATTTTTGCATTTCATGCCTGACCCTGTGAAAACAACTAATTGATTGTTTTTAGGACATTCTTATTGTCTCTCAAGTCTATTGTCTGTAGCCTAGTTTGGTTGAAAAAAAAGTCCATAGTAAAAGTTTTGTTTGTGCATAACAGTGTTGCTTAAGCAATTTGTCTGTGACAAGCAAGTGACTCCAGGTCTGTCAAGGTCTGGGGCTCAATTACAAGCTGAGGAAAAGAGCTTTAAAACCTGTGAGTTCCTGAGATCACAACCACAATCTGTTTGCATGTCGAGCGAAAAATATCGAACCCTCAGCTACTCAAGGGGGATTCATGTTGCTCTAAAAACATTTCTTATAAATGTCAGTTCAACATCACCCATTGGAACATTATACTACGATACAAATGCCTGGCATCATTTCCCAGTTTCAGGCAGCTGTTAGATCAAGGCAGGTTTTAGATGAGAGATCACATATAGCTTGAAGCTAGGAGCTCTCGCATATCGGGAAAAATTATTACGTGCAAAGGAGGGGGAAAGAGAAAGATTGACCGAGGGACTAAGAGAAATAGACAGAGAGAAAGTGTGTGAGGGAGAAAGAGATGAAATGGGGGAGTGACACGAGAGAGAGAGAGAGAGAGAGAGAGAGAGAGAGAGAGGGGTGGAGGGATGAAGATAGAGAGAGTACCGCCCTTCAGTTGTGTTTAAATGTGAAGCGGAAAATCATCTCTGTGGCTCAGGGGAGTGAAGAGGCGATTCTAGTGTTAGAGCGGGTTTGCCGTGTTTTAGATCATAGCGCTCTCTCTCTTTCGCTCTTTGTTTGTCCTACAGTGTCCCTGATTTCAGCTTCAGGCTTCAAAGTGAGAAGAACAGAGTTTCTACAAGACAATAATACCTGTACCCGGGAATATCTAGACACCTCGCAAGGGATGGATTGAGGACAAAGTATTGAGTTCTCCTACGGCTGTCCCTGGATGACACAGGTACAGTAGAACAAGCTTTGTTTTCCTCTTTGCATCTGATTCAATAGTAATTGTTGAGAAAAAACAAATATAACATGCTTTTACCTTGATGCATGGAAAATGTTTTTTTTTCTCTGTGAAAAAAAGAGTGCAGTGAAAGATCAGCATGAATAACTTGAGCTGGTCTCGCCTTCAGTGATTATTATAGTCTTCATTGGGAAGCATATGCCGTGAGACTGAATGCCTGGCTCTTTTCATAAGTTCTCCAGACATTTTTATAGTTCTATAGTATGACATTCAATTTCAGTTCACGCTATCTGAAGAAAATGTGACTGCTTAGTTACAACTCCAAGTTTATGAATATAAATAGACAATTGGAGACATTAGGTTAGAGGAAGGCTGTCAGGTAGCGAGAAAAAGAAACCGAGTGGCACTTTCATCTCCAAATGTGGCCTAATAGACACGCTTCAGTCTGCAATAAGATTGGAGCTGTGAGAGATTTCCTCAAGTTCTGTCAGACTCAGACGCTCACATAAAAGATAGTGATTTATTTATTTTCAGATTGAATTCGAAATTTCAGGTCTGAATGCACCTCATGGCATTCACGGCACTTAGGTAGGAGTGAATGGAAGTGAGAGGAAGAAAGCAAGATGTTACTGACCGCTCGCTTGCTCTCGCTCTCTGTCTATCTTCAGAGGAGTGTTGGGATGTCGTGGCTGGTGTGGGTGTGGGTCAGTGTGACAGTCCTGCTGATGTGTGAGGCCACTTTCTACGAGACCATCCAGCAGCACCTGGCCCCTCCTGGAACCAACATACAGATCCTCGGTGAGTCCTTCCTTCTGTCCAGCTCCTGCTTCATCGTCCACTCTGACTTGTCTTCGTTTAATCTCTGTGGGGGAAAGGTTCAGGAATGGATTTATCAGGGTGGGCTGCACCATAAAGGATCTACTACTTATCTACTACTTCAGATGCATCACACTCATGGGAGGATCTACCGGGATGGCAACTGCCACCCTAAGAAAAAGCATTGCCACCCCAGAATTATCCCGGTATAAAATAAAAATGTATTCACTGTTTCTTGTCCAGCTTTTCAGCAGTGGTGCGTCCATGTCCATAAAGACAGTGAACCGCAGAATAAGAGAGGCTGCTCACTGCAGAGCAAATGGGTGGAGCTTGACGTCCAGCTCCCCCTCTCTGGATGCAATGGGTGGAGCTAAAAGGTCCAATCACACCCTATAGCTCTACCCATAACCCGATCCCTAAACATTACTAGGTCAAGCTCCACTCATTAGACCCACAGAGCTGGATGTCATTTGACTCTCCAGTGAGCACAATTGAAAAATAATGGCAAGAAAACACATCTTTCCATAAATTGTGCTTTCTTGGTTCTTTATGAGTTCTTGGTTTTTCCATTTGTTTGTGAATCGGAAAACGACTGCTTCTTGGCTAGCGCAAAGGTCCTCTGAGAAATGTAATCTCATCCGGTTATGATATGTCCAGGATTCCGTATTGTTTGGCGAGTTAATTTTCCGACCGTCCGCTCCACTTTCATTGTGGATATTGCCCTTTTTGCCATCTAACGAAAAAAAATTAAATGAAATCAATATAAGATCCCGAACACGGAAACTGATAGCAGAGTTATTAGGTTAGGTAAGAATCTAATCTTAATTAACTAGATTGAAAAGTTTGAAAGATAAATTTATGATGGCCTGTTTTAAAGCCAACTTGTTTAAAAAATGTAAAATAATTTGATGTTGGCTCAGAACTGATAGATGTTCTTGGTGCTAAGGTGTTGCTAGGTGGTTGCTAGAATATTCTGGGTGGTTGCTAGGCTTGCTATACAGCTGATGGGATGTTGCTACAGTATATGGTTGATTTCCCAACATCCACATACAGGCATTTCCACCTGTTAATAACAGAAACTCTACATCGTTTGCACAACTGATCCAGTCTCAGTGCTTTGATATTTTGCCATTTCTTTCTAATGTTAGCATATTCAATTCAAATTCAAAGCTTTTTTTGCTCTTAAACTTACATTTATACTTGTGATTTATACTATCCATGTAGCTTACGTATTATTAATAAAACTACTTTGCTTTTTATGTAGTAGTGATTACAAGCTCATACATTTAGAACCTGTTGATGTTTTTGATTGACTTGGTGCCCTGGATATTGACATTTTGTTATTTATTTTTAAACAGTATAGATGATTACTTTGTGGTAATGCAATATCCGTGAACACGACTGTGTATGTCAGGCCATAAATCCACTCATGCCACCCCTTTCTAGATCCACCCCTGATCACACATTAAACCCTTAATTAAATATAATTAATAAAACCCTTAAAAATAAAATAAACAAGGGTACATTTATTCCATAATGTTCTGCTTGGTTTCAGTTTATCCTTGTCCTTATACTTTAAATATAGCTGCTCTAGTACATTAAATTTACATTTTAATTTTAAAATGGTTAAATGGTTAGTTCACTTAAAAATGAAAATTCTGTTATCATTTACTCACCCTCATATTGTTCCATGAGAGAGAGAGACAGAGAGATGCATGTGTGAATTGCCTGCGTCTGTGCAGCATCTCTCTACTAACAATGAAGCTGTGAGTTTAATTACTTTAAAGGGGACATATCATGAAAATCAGACTTTTTCATTGTTTAAGTGCTATAATCGGGTCCCCAGTGCATCTACCCAGAAAATATGAAAAGTGACAACCCAGTAACTTTGTTATGTTAAGCCTTTCTCTGCAAGTATGTCAAAAAATAAGCCGATCAGATTTCCCTCCCCTTCTGACGTCGGAAGGGGATCTTATTATAATATTACAACCCCTAATCTGCACGTTTCCACCCATTTGTTTTTCGCAAGCGACAACAGTGTGACCATTTCTAACGCAATGGCAAAAGTTCGAGCAAAGCATGCGAATTGGAAACTGTTCTGTCGGTGGCTGCAAAGACAAGCACAGACAACTATTTGACCAAAAAATGTCATAGCTATTTTATAAAGACCTCAGGGAACTGTATCAACTTGTGTAAAAGTTAAACATGACGGTACATGCAAGTCAATGAGATGAATCAATGTAACTCCACAACATATATCCATCCACTAACCATTCAGAAACATCCAGACAGTCAAAAAGTTGCAACCTCTTAAGGCTTCACCATAAGGAGTCTCTCCATAAGGCTTCACTCTGCTACTGGTGGTTATTTCTAAGATTTTAGATGAGTGAAATTTGCCTTTGTTATTGCCGGAGTATCCGAAGCTCATCAAAAGGATCGACCGTCTTCTGAGCGGAGACAGGGAAAAGCAGCTCATTTGCATTTTGGCAACTTTGACAAGCTATAATAAATGATCTGGGTGGTATTTTGAGCTGAAATTTCACAGACACATTCTGCGGACACCAAAGATTTATATAACATCTTGTGAAAAGGGGCATAATATGTCACCTTTAAAAACAGTGACGTTATTGCATCCTTGCTGAGTAATAATGTAGGGATTTAGTAGCGAAGCTAATTTCTTAATAAAAGTTGCGGGGCAGCGTTGATAAGTTTCTGTGCGTGTGCAGCATGATCTCTTGACTGAAGTGTGTGTGTGTGTGTGTGTGTGTGTGTGTGTGTGTGTTTCAAAGTAAGCTGCACATTAATATAGAACGGTGATTAAACTGACTGGAGCTACCTGTGCATTAAACGATTTTAATGCACACCTTTCAGCCAATCAGAATATTCGGACAGATCATGGTATAAGATAGTATACACTATTTCAATATTTTTTGTATACAGTAAAATGTAAACTATAATATAATATAATCCTTATGTATATGACACTCAAAAATGGAAGATTGGTGTCAGAGTATATGTATTTTAAGTTTTTTTTTGCTACTGTTTACTTGTATTGGTAAATTCACCGGTGGACAATCAAAATGAATTGCAGGTAAAGGTTTACCTGCAAACCACTGGTTTGTTTGGCAGTGTATTATTAAGTGGTGCAAAAAAACTTCAGCAAATCCTTTGCTTAATGTAATTCTCATTGGATACAACCAAGATTCAGGAAAGTAGACACACACGGGATGGATTGCTAGCACAGAGCTTCTCAACATAATGTTGCTGCAGGACCCAGATTTGGACATTTATCAAGTGGCAACACAGTACCAGAAATATTATGATCGTTTCAAGCTCGCGGTAGCCAATAATTCACTGAACACAACACACTGTGGTCAGTATTTAATGAAGTCTGGGTCATTTTTTATTTTTATTTTAAGTTTGCATAATTTTGTTCATGCTTTTCTAGGTGGGCATGTCAAGAAACTGCTTAATTTGGCTAGCCTATTGTTAATGTCAGATTTATTTGCACTAAAATACCACAGGTGTATAGAAGACATCTTTTGACAACAACAACAAAAGCAGCAATTTTTCATCCCTATAAAATGTTGATAAGCCTGTTACTGTGCTATCTGTGCACAATTATCTGGTTAATATTTTTTTATTTCAATTTGACATTGCCTTTTTAGTATTTTCAGGCCTATCAGGACATGCAAACGACCAGCTGAGAACCACTGCTCTCTGACCTCATAGTGTGAATAGTTTTCAATATTAGTTGATGATAAATCCTTGCAAATATTCCTACACTGCATCCTCAACAATTGTGTATTTATGTTGCTAACCAATGAAGTTTTATCTAAAACAAACCATATTTGCATTTAGAGGAATGTAGGACCAAATAATAAAGTGCCCATCACAGTAAAAATCACAGTCTCACTTTCACAGATCAGGTCAAGAGGATATAAGACATTTTTTGAAATCCTGTTTATCTAATATCTTGACGGTCTGGGGTGGCTTAAAGGTTCACCTCAATTGAAAGCACGAAGGCTTCTTGTAACCTCACACCTTCAAATGAGAGGGCAAAAAGCAATTCGAGATCGTACCACTTACCTTAACTAATCTTGCTAGAGGCACTTTACTGGGATTGGATCCTGAATTGGAATTGATTTTATTGTACAGACTTTAGAACAATTATAGAGGTACATGCTATTCTTGATACAAAGCAGCACATCAGTGGAGTTTTGCCAACGTTGACAATAAATGCTTTGACTATTTAGATTTGACCGATTTAGCTTCAATGCCATTCAGAGCGTAGCTAGAGCAATGTTAGTAAAGCTAGTCCTGACTAAATAATTGAGCCCCAGCTGAGAGTCTTCTCAGAGAACAGTGTATTTCTTAATCACGTACATCCTAAATGGAGGGCTATATTGTGGCCCACTGAGCGCTCAGGGGATTCCATTACCCCCGAAACTGAGTATCAAAGCAGATCAACAAAATGCACAGATTGGGCTTTTATGAGCTTTGGTGAAGTTGCTAGAAATTCACATTTGTTGCTGGATGGAATGAATGGACAGAGATTAAGTTTTAGTGTCCATATGTTCTCTCAAAAGATGAACAATTCTGAGGAATATAGATGTTTCTTGAATGAAAGCAGTATAGAATAATTCTTATTAAAAGCCCCCATTCTGGTCCAAAATGATTATTTCTTCAAAAGATATCATAATTTATGGTTATATTTCCTGCAATACTTGATTTACAGAGGTTGGAATTTGAGATATCACCGTTTTCCAAAACCACAGCTTCACAGCCATTTTCTTGTATTGCTTCTCTTCTCATTTTCCTGTATGAAAAACACAAACAACCAGCACCAATGGCAGCTCTAGGATGCATTTGCATTTTGTAAAAATGTCAGGCTCAGCAAAAATTCTGTCAAACTGTCAATCACGTAAGAAAAACTGTTTAAAGGCCAGCCAAACCTGCAACATCTGCTCTGCTTTCAAACCTTGTGATTATGTGGAAATATTTTGATGTAATGACAACTGTGTGCTGTAACCGTAATGCTTTTTCAACTTAGGGTGAGATTGTGGCTTTGGAGAGGGTGTGAGTGTGTGCTGTATTAGAAAGAGATATTTGTATAAGTATCGAGTGCTTTGAGGCTGGTGGATTGTCCTGAGTATCAGGGTTGACAGGTCATGTATTGTTGCGGCACCTTTGCTTTCGCTGAAAATATCAATGTGACTAGTGACCAAGATTCCCCAGGAAAATGTAGGAAACTGTGTTGTTCTGAAAATGATTAATTGAGTTGCATCTATTACAATGATGTTTTTTGTCCTTATTGAGAAGTTTAAGTTTGTATTTGAATTTCAAAAGGAGGTTGAGGTTTATAAGAGAATATGTTTGATTTATGCAGTATTGATTATTATGCAGCATAAACTGCACATATTAATGTGCCAAGATACTATGTGGCATGGCAACTTCAAACAGTCAGAAAAATGACTAAATTCAAGCAATAAGATTTGAGAAGATATACAATATTACAAACAATAAAAATCATGGAGACAGCTAAAACGCTAAGAC
Source organism: Meda fulgida (assembly GCA_030578275.1). NCBI lineage: Eukaryota > Metazoa > Chordata > Actinopteri > Cypriniformes > Leuciscidae > Meda > Meda fulgida. The sequence goes on along the minus strand of CM060638.1, from coordinate 13,849,699 downwards.
AATGCTTAATATTTAATTGTTCATGCTTATTTCCTATATTTTTATTACATTTAAATTAGCTGTGCCATCATATCACACTCACTTAAAAGTTAATCTTTTTCAAAACATTAAATTTAATTACACTGCTAAATGTAAATTCTCAAAATGAATATCTATCTTCTCATTTTAAGACCATTTACTGGTCATCGGTTAAAATAATGATTGGTATCAGCCAGAATTTCAAATATCGGTGCATCCCTACTAACAAGGTCAGAAATCGACTTTTACATGTTTTTGACCTTTTAAATGTATCTGTGTTGTCTTTCACGCCAAATACTTATATTTAATTAATTACTTCAATCAACCATAATAATAGACTGTTACCAAAAAATTACCATGAAGCAGTTTCTTGTGGCTTATTGCTTTAATAAATTGAATGCAACCTTTTAAAGGCTGAATGAGATGATCTAACAATTATAAAAATTCCACATGAAAAGCATTTCAGCAAAACACAAAGCAATCTGAATTATTGTAGCTATTTGTATTGAAACACCATGCCCATAGTGTTTTAATTTGACTACGTGATGTCTGTACATCAGCTGCTCTGTGGGCTCAAGGGTCCTGATTTACTTGCTGCTGAGATGCAAATCGATGATTATATGTATTTTAAATGTAGTGATGGATGAGAAGAGAGGGACGGAGAGTGAAAGACAGACGGAGAGACAGACAGAGAGAGGAACGTGTAGCGCTTCTCACAGATGTGCTGCCGGCTGTTCTTGCTCTCCGGCTTAGACAGACAGATGAGGATGGGTGATTCATGAGACCAGGTCTTTATTCAGCACTGACAGCTGCAACAGCACTAAGCAAATTGTGCTTGGCATGCATGCATAGCTGCCATGTTTTAGTGTTATGAGTCTGAACTCTCCAGATGTAGAAAATAACCCATCTCTAACAAACCGGGACCTAAACCAATCCTTTAAACTCCATACAAACAAATACACACAGTTTCTCGGGGCCCTGGGAGAACATCACTAAGGCCAAGGACATCAAGGCTATTATAAAAACATTCACACCGGAATCGACCTGGGTAGATCAGAGATTAAAGTGCGAGTGTTAATAGTAGACTGGTGGCTAACTGTATTATGTTGAAAATAACAGCAGTCTAATCCGATAACTGCAGTTCTGCTGCCTCTTTACTTTAACAGCAATACAACTGTGACTTATGAACACCTCGCTGTGGTTTTAGAGGGCAGATATCATATCAATCTTGCTGAGTTTCTGGGAAATATAGATTGTCTGTCAGATTCACTTTACTTGTTAGATCCTTGATCAATGCGTCTCTTGCTGGACATGTGAAAATGCATGACAGACACCTATATGTATCAACATGCACCCGGGCATAGTCATATAAGGAATCAGATGTACCTCATGACACATCTCCATTCATAAGAGCAAGAACAAATTTCCTTGAAAGGACTGTATGCTTTTACCAATGTTAGGAATGTTTGGATGACTATTTTAACGTTAAAATGCATAAGGATGTTTGTGATTTTAAGATGGAAAGGCTTGATCCTAAAAAAGAAAATATGAAAAAAGTACGATTAAATTGAATAAATATAAATATTAACAAGGTTTATTTTAGTAAAAAGAAGCATGAAGAAGGGAAACATCTGCAGAGCTACAGTGTTTAATAAAACACGCAATGCAAATATTTCATTATATTACAGTAGATGCTTCACCAGAGCCTGATTCTTTTTAAGGGGCTTCTAAAATAAAAATGAACATGTATATTTTTGCTGCTGACTTCCCAGCTCAGGAAGAAGGGTTCGGGACAGTGTGCTGCCATCAGCCAATCAGTGTGATCATGACATAATTTTCCTCTCGGCTCTACAGTCATTAGTCACATGCCATTTAAGTTGCGTTAATTGGCTCAAAACAACCTGGCAGCAGAACTGAGCACCCATGGAGATGGCAGCCTGCAGGTCACGTTCTTCCAGACCTGGCCCTACGCCAGCCCAGCAATTGCCACTGAGATGAATGGGAATTCTAACGAATCGCTCTCTCCAGGTATTATATAGACCTCCTCGTTTGCAAATATTTAAACAAACAAATACGCCAACCCCTAACTCATGCGGTTTTAAGTTTGGCAACAGTTTAATGCGCTCATTGTGGGAGATCAGGCAATTTTTCGAATCCTTCCCAGGCTATAAAAAAGACATGCCCGGATCCCTTTGTATCAAAGAGTCATCTGGTTTCTGCTCTTCCATTAGAGTTTCTCTGGAGGAAATTTCCAGGAGGGCTCAATAAAGCTCAATAACAGAGGATGCCGGTTCTCCTTCTGCAGCTCTAGGCTGCCGAAGCCGCCCGAAGACTTCCTCGCAAAGTGCCTCTGACAGAATCAGGGCTCGACTGCGGCACGGCATCCTGCGTGTCCTTCTTTGTATTAAACATATCTCAGCAGCATAAGAGAGAAGACAGTCATCTGTGATAATTCCCCCACACGGACCGACGGATGCAGGCCAGGGATGTAGCTACATCCAAAACAAACATGGAATGTGTTTTTTATCTGCTTCAAAACAAAGGTTATCTTCCTGCATGTACGCCAGAACACACTGACAGTTTAATAGCCTTATATAATGCAGTTCCTAAAGGCACATTATTTTAGCAGAGACGTTCCGTCCATCTCTCCCTCTTCCATCCAATCTTCCTGACAGTGCCAGCTCGCCTGTAGGAACAATGGGAGAGTTGTACAGCTTCAGCCCCTAGGCTGTCCTCCATCTGCTCTCTGTCACACTTCCGCTCACTCTCTCCATCTCTCTCTCTGCTTCAGACAGCGGTTCTATGAATGCCAATCTAACCTCACAATACCTGAAGCCACCAGACACATACAACCACAGATTACCTCTGAAATCTTTACTTGCCACAGCATGGAAGTCCTAAATAAACTTTATTACATCAACCTTATGAGTTTTACTAGACATGTGACATCTACTGAGGTACCTGAACAAAGACACAGATTTTTATTTCTTTTTCTTTTCTCTTAAATCACAAAACTGTTACCCATTATTGACCCTCTCCTAATTTCAAGTCTTTAAACTTACATTGTCAAACCAAAATATATATATACTATAAGTGACAATTCATACTGATTCTCAATATCAATAATATGGTGCCCATAAAAATGTTTTAACCTTGGGAGTGCTCATGTTTGATCCTTTAACACTGACACACGGACAATTTGGTTTTTGCTAAGAACAGAGTGATTCATAGGGAAACATATCTGTCATGTCAATGTAAGTTCTACAAATTGGTCAAAATTAATTAGTTATTGAACACAAAATAAATATTCACCCCATTGGAAGTTTTAAAGTTAATTTTTTTAACAGCACTGAACCACAGAAGATTTATTTGGGCTTTTATGACACTGAGAAACAGTATTGTTTTTCTTATATGTCAAAGGGAGAATTTCTACAAATTGGTCAAAAATAATCATTTGCAAAAGAAATTCACCCCCTTCCAGTCAAGTAATTAGTTAGATCCATCTCTTTCAGCACTTCCAATCTTGATTCTATGTGGATTTGGATCTGGCCACTGCAATGCCCCCTATTGTTCTTTGCACAAGTGTTCAAGTCAGGCTGCATGGAGACTGAGTCTCTTATTCAAACCCCTCATAAATTCTCCGTTGGATTGAGTTCTGGACTCTGACCAATCCAAGACATTATTGTCATTTTATGATTGGAATAATTATCTTGCTGGAATACAAATATCTAAAACGTGGTGTCTCGCAGATTTGAGTCGGTTGTAACATTATAATGTGCAGTGTGAAATAAATATATTTTTGAGATTTGCTAAATATTACATTTAACAGTGATATTAAGTGTTTTTAGCAACTAACTTTCTAATATCAACCAAAACCCATAAAATAAAATAAAAATACCAAGGATGATTTAAAAGGGATGAATACTTAAGAAATCAATTATTTTATTTTTTCTTATTTTTTTTATATTACATTACTTTGGAGATCATTTTTCATGTTATATTAAACAAGTGTTATGAAGAGTATTTTTTCTGTTTATCATTAGCTAAAAAGTCAAATTAAGTCTACTGTGATTCAGTGCCGTGAAACAATAAAATAAAACATGAAACCAAGTGGGTGAAATGGCAATATGTTAAATCTGTCAAGAAGAGGGCGAAGAATTGACATAATTCAGCTGAAGTGTGAGTATTTCTACTTTATATATCTGTATGTTGGGTCGTTACAGACTTTATCCCTGTCATCTCGTTCTAGTTGGATGTGTTAATGCTCTCCAGATCTCCCATGATGCAATAAGAGTTAAGTGACATATCGCCGATGTTGTCATGGCTAAAAAATACTTATGATATTGAAGCTGTGTTCTCCGTTTGATGATTTGTGGTCTCAAGGGGGATTTGCTGGGGTAATCAAAGTCTTCACAGCACAGTAAAACACTGATCTGCTCTATTCATTAATCTCCTCTAATTGATTTCATATCTCGCAAACGGCAGAAGTTTAATAGGCTTGTTTGTGCCATCAGTTTCAAAACAAACAATTTCTAGGGTGCAAGTGAGAAATCTATATTGCAGATGAGTTCAGACTGAAATTCAGATATTCAGCAGGGAGGAACAGAAACTGCGCTGGTGATGCATAGCCAAACATTGCCCGTATTGTTTTTTGTTGTGGTTTTAAATTTATTCTTACTGTGAAGCAAAATGACAGTTCCTGAATTTGAACAAATATAGACAGAGAAACAGACTCAAGCATGGAGGACAGTGTAGTGCTGTCTCGCTTAAAATTCAACTTTCATGCCAGAGAAAATTTCTGCATAATTTGTGTATATGGGAACAACCCATCAATGTTTTGTGAATCATTTTCCGGGAATAGCTGATGTGAATCAATACCTGAGTCCACCACGGCCTGAAGATGTGAACACAATCTTAAAAAAATAAATAATAAAAAAAAGTAAAGTCAAATGTAATAAAATGTGTTCCTTACATCCTGAAAACAGTTAATTGGTTTTCATCATTTTCCAAAATGTTCAAACATATTTCATTCAATGTTTTTAAACAAACATACTTGATTCAAAAATCAAGAATATCATCCTGGGGTTACTCTATTTGACCTGAACTAACTTTGCCTTTTCATAAAAATAAAAATCTTCTTTTACTAGAGTGAATTAACTGATCCCTGCGCATGAGAACAAACTAATTCACTAAAAATAAATCAGACTTTCCGATGTTACATACTAGGAGAGAGGAGAACATTCTGGACCAACCATTTCACGAGAACGAATCAGACTTTAAAACGGTATAAAGAGAAATATTAGTTAAAGGGATAGTACACCTAAACATTTTAATTTGCTGTTAATTTACTCACCCTCAGGTCATCCAAGATGTAGGTGTCTTTTTTTCTTCAGTAGAAAAATAAAGAAGATTTTAGCTGAAACCGTGGTCATTGTTGATTCGTAAAAAATGCAGGTCAAGTGCTATCAACATTTTGAGAGTCCAAAATACATATACCGGCAAACAAAAAATAATACCCGTGGCTCCTGACGATACATTGAAATCTTATGAAGCAAGATGGTCAGTCTGTACAAGAAACTAAACCTTTTTACAACATTATTACCTGTAATCCACAGACTCGTCAAACTGTCACGGCAGTCTGGACTTTCCTGTTGCATTATGACGTATGTCCAGGAGCAAACTCACTAACACGTGAGATGATGACATGTCACGTTCACCACTATAGAAATTTACCCTATTAGTGTTTTACTTCCATGTTAAAAACTACGTTTGTGAAAAGGATTTTTTTTTTATTATACGTACACATCTCTTTCTCCCGTACGCTCTAACACTGATCGCACAAACAGAAAAGCGTCTCCACGTTTTGGATATAGCAGTTAACCATTTGAGTCAGTCAAAAATCACTTTTGCAGTTGATGAATAATTCAGAGAGTGTATCAAGAATGTGTTTGTGTGTAATTGTTTAAACAGCAGGAGTAAATGAACGTGTACAGGCGGTGGTTGAGAAAAATGGATTTTGGTCGCCAACAGCTTAATTAATTACACCACACTTTGTCCTCTCATGCCGCTCACAGCCACAAAGACCCAATAAGAGGATCCCTGTGTAATGATAAACATGCCATCACTCTGTACGTCTCTTTCATTTACTCTTTCTCACTTCCTCTTTTGCACCTACTCTCTCACACAATTCCTCCTCCTACCTTGAGCAGCAGAGGTGGCGAGGCAATTTAAATGTTTTGCATGCGAAAGTTGACGCCATCAGCCATGCCGAGAAGTAATCAATCAAAAACCGTCATGCAGGCAGGGAAAATGAAAACCACATTGAGAGGAAGCAAAATCTCTCACAATGAATTTTAAGACGTTCAACATCACTTGTAGCGTAAAGCAGCTCAAGTTTTCAGTGGTCTGAGTGTGTTGTTTGCAGTATTTGTAAGGTATTGCATGAGTGCGATCAGACTACTATTCTGAAAGATAAAAATGCTTGTTCAAACACTGTGTAGTGCACTTTGATGGAATGCAACATCATAACACAATCAGTGTTTATATTAGTAACAAAAATGTCACGCTATTAACACATGAACTAAAAAAAGAGGGCCCGAAAAGCTCCAATACTTAATACATTGGTGAATCGTTTTTGTGAATCTTTTCATTTACATGGAGCGTTCAAATGAACGGTTCATTAAAATGACTCAAACTTTCGAACGTTACATGAGAGACTTTTCAATGTTACATATAAGAGAAAGAAGACCATTCGGGGCAAAACTGATTCACTATACAATAAATCAAGCTTTCCAATGTTAAATACAAGACAGAAGACTGCTCAGGATGTACAGATGCAATAAAATGAATCAAACTTTTTATACAAGAGAGAAGAGGGTTCAGTACGAAACAATGCATTAAAATCAATTAGACTTTCCAATGTTACATATGAGAGAGAAGAGGGTTAGGTATGAAAACATGGACTAAAATTAACCATACTTTCCAATGTTACATATATGAGAAGACCGAACAGGACAAACTCATTCACTAAAATGAATCAAACGTTCAAACACTATACACATGACAAAGAAACCTAACTTAAACCACTTTAATCTTGACAAAATGTATCATGGTATTTTTCTTCTTTTTGTTCATCCACGTTCTTACAGTCGAGCGATAGAAAAGCAGTTGTAGAAGTATTTAAAGCTGCAGACCATTTCACTGTCCTTCTTCAGAGATGTAGCATGGAGGACATCACTCTTAAGCACACATCTGAACACACTGAGGGCCCTTCAGATCAATAGAGAGAGCCGGAGAGAGTGCTTTAGTACTTGTGTGTTTGAGGGCAATTCTGAACTCATTTACACACATAATGACTCTCTTCAGCAAGGACAGAACTTTTTTCCCTGTCTGGACACCACTTTGATGAATTCAGTGAGGTAATTAATTCTACAGCATGGCCAGAACATCCGTGTGCCATTAGCATGTTCGAGCTGTGGAGTGACAAAGCATAATTGTATAATGTTCGGAAGGGAGTAAATAGTCCCAACCATAGATAAATGAAACACTACAGGGATTCTGAGGACAAGTCACACAAGTTGATGTTCAACTTTTAATAACTACTCAAAGCGGTAATAGTAGAGTGCAATGTTTCTGACATTAATAAACAGAATATACATGAAATCAATAACTGAGTCAAACTGCTTTGTAGCACAACATGTAAATAACAATCAAACTGGAATTCCCATGAAGGTGCCTGCTGTCTACATAAACAAGCACTTAGGAGAACGGGAATGAAGTAACATCTTATTTAAACGTCTGTAGCTCAGTGCATTTTTGTGATATGTGCCTCAAACTTTAATATAATATTCTCATAGTTTTCTGCTACAAACTGGTTCAGACACCATGAACTCATCCATAAACTGTGTAAATTATGTAAAGTACAAAGAGTGCTGCTGCAGCCTACCACACTACTGGTCTGAAACAATTTAATAAACTTGGGACATCATTTTATATATCATTGTTATGGAGGATTATTTCTGCCACTGAATATTTTTTTATCTCACAATTCTCCCTTTTTTCTCTGAACTGCGTGATATAAACTCACATTTGCGATAAATAAAAGTGAATCAGGGTAAGACGAAAACATGTTTTTGGAAGAAGGATTGATGTATAAAGTGGTGCAGGGATGACGTCAAAACACGGAAAACTAGTTCGCCACTGGTTCCCTCAAGATTTTCAATGGGGTTTTATAATGGGGTCTTTCAATTTGTGAGTAAAATAAAGTCTGTGGTAAACATAACTTGACGATACATTTTGTTCTACAACGTAAATTACACACACTCACACCCCAAATGTATATAGGTACTTATTGGAAACATACCTTTTCTGCTTGGATTTTCTGTAAAATCTACATTTTCTGTATTGGTGTGTGTAATTTACGTTAGAGCAAAACGTCAAAGAATCATCATGTGTTTAATTACCACACTTAATTTAGAACAAAAAAGAGAAACAGTGTATCTTTAATGAAAACGTATCTTTTACATTGTTACATAAATACTGGTTTCAAATAAATGCTGTTTTTTTTTAACTGGTTGAATGTACTTTAGAAGCAGATTAGCATTTTAGAATGATTTCTGACGGATCATGTGATTCAAATTCAGCTTTACCATCACAGGAATAAAATACATTTTTACAATTTTAAAGGGTAATTCCACCGATGGAGACGTGAATATGTATTGAAAGTGGGTGATATATGTAGTAGAATAGTAGCATAAATTTCTAATTTGGGTCCTCCTTGGCCGATAAAAGGCAGAAAATGACTTTTTAGTGCTTGTGGATTGTAGACAACAATCCCCATAGTGCATTGCAATGCTCAGCTCCGCAGGCCACTCCCACCTCTACGCTACCGCCTGGAAATCATTTCACACAATTTCTAGTGAAGAGTTACTTTGCGAACTAATTATTGAATTACTCCTCGTTTTTGTTTCGAAATGGTGTGCACTTGCATAGTACCGGCATGTTCAGCCAGCACAAGGAAAATACACGAAGTAAGTTTTCATAGATTACCCAAAGATTTGGACTTGTGCAAAAAGTGGTTACGGGCTATCAATAACCCGAAGTTCGGAGAGGACACAGCCATTGAAGCACTAAAACATCTGACGGTGTGCAGTCTACATTTCAATCCAGAAGATTTCGAACCCAACCCCTTATGGTGTGTTCACACCGAACGCGAATAGAGCGTCAAATACGCGTCTATCGCGTCTAGTTAGACGCTTGAACATTCGCTCGAGTTCAAATTTTTCAATTTGCGCGGAAGACATTCGCGGCAAATGCGTCCCCAATTCGCGTCATTCGCAACGCCCGGCGCGAATGATGCGTCTATTCGCGTCTTTGCATTGACTTTGTATGTAATCCACGCGCGCAAATAATTAAATTCTCGTTCGGTGTGAACACACCATTTGAAGAGACCCGCGCTTGTGAAAACCGCAATTCCGTCGATATTTACCTAGTCAGATGATGACGACGAACAGCCAGGAACGTCTGGAACTAGCAGTGCTAGTAGCGCTAAAAGCATTTGCCTGGAGGTAAGGTAATATCTGACTCGACTCTATTAGTGGCTACTGAGAACACACACTGACATAGTCGTCTGCTGTAAAGCAACACATCTCCTATGATTTCGTCTGTTTACAAATTTTCAAAAAGTTTCTGCCGGTGAAATCAAACGCACTGGCACTGATCTGTGATAGGTCTGTTAGCGCATTAGGTCCAACCCCCTATGGGTGGGAACCAGTGCTTGTAGTCTTTACAGAACCCTCCCTCGTCTCAGGGTAAAATGAGAGTGTTGCACGACCATTCAATAGTATGACTGGGTTTCTAACAATGGAAGGCTTAATGCAAATGGGTGGAGTGTCCCTTTAACAATATTACTGTTTTCTGTATTTTTAATCAAATAACTGTAGCAATGACTCCCTGGACTACAATATAATATGCTCACGTTGCGAGAAAAGATCAATATTAATCAAGTTATATGCAATCAAGAGCAGTAAACATTTAAAATAAACCTACGCCACTGGAATAATTTGCAAAGAATTTGATCATTTTTCCACAGTGAGGGGAAAAACTCATCACACCAGGAAATGACCAAGAAATTCAAGTCAATTCCCCTCTAGTCAATTCCCCTCTAAATGTGCACTATGCAAAGAGCAAGAGATAATGGGAACCAAGCAGTAGTGAAATTAGTGCACTTGAATTAATACATCATTTCAGTGTTCTTCCCCCAGGCCATGTGAATATTTGTAATGAGAATTTAAAAGGCCCACTTTGAGTTGTATTTTGCATGCCCTGCCAGCAAAATGTTGAGATTAGCACTACCTAAAAGTACAGTCAGAAGAACGCTGTCAGTCAGTGCTGGAATTGAGTCAAGTCTTATGGGGGGGTCCCCAAGTTTTTTTTTGGGGGGGGGGGGGGCATTTTATTTTGACGTGTCTTTCAGAAGAGACCAGCAGATCTGCTCTTCTTGCTTGTAAACTATTACTACTCAGAAAAGATTTTCTATATATATAAAATATATAACAATGAAACTTGTTTATTAGATATAAAACAAATAGATTGTGACAAAACAGGCAGTCAGTCTGTGTGTTGGTAGGGATTTTTCAACTATTTCAGCACATGCACATTTTTACATAGTCACGCCCAGTAGGTGGCGGAAAAGCACTGTTATGAGTGAGTAAGTCAGCAACTATTCAATGACCATTTCAGTGAAAAAGGCTGCTTTATTCAGAAACAAACAATGCCATGGCAATCAATGTCAATTTGCTATTTCAAGAGTGAATCCTGCATAAATGCGTATGTAATTCCCGAAACTTTGTGTTTACGTGCCCATTGGTCCTGGCTGGCAGCATGAAAAACAAGATTTATACAAATTCAGAATGGAAATTAGAAAGCACATAGCGATCGCTCCCTTTACTAAAAAGCTGTTATCCATCTCCGTCGAGATCTCTAGCACTCCCGTAGAACCAGGACTATTAATAATGAAAAAAAAGTAACTTAAGCCTAAATGTTTCCAATTTACGCAAGGAATACAAAAGCCCCGATATGGTGTGGGTAGATATAAAGTAGAAAGTTATAGAGAGAGAGACAATTACCCCTCAAAAAAGTCGGTAAGAAGCTTTCTTTTCCCGACCTCGAGTGGAGGTTTATTTTTCTCCATTTTTTAAAAGTTAAAATTAGCTTCAACGGAGCGGCGCCAATCAAACAGTCCTCTCAGTCAACGATGTCATGCGCACAACACTCTTTAGATTTGGGGCGGGACGTTTACATTTTAAAGAGACATGGCAACTAGCCAACTTTTTAAAAAAAATATTGTAAATAATCAATTTACGAAATTTACCGTATCCATTTAATCAGATTTGTTATTATTTTTTACTAAAATAAAAATATCTGAGGGACCCCCCTAACTCTATTTTTTACTTCTTATGGGGGGTCCCTAATACCTTATGGGGGATCCCTAATACCTTATGGGGGGTCCCGGATCCCCCCAGCCCCCCTTCAATTCGAGCACTTCTGTTAGTGTTTCTCTGATCCACGATTATTAGCTTGTTAATAATACATGGAAATTATGGTTTACGGCCAAGAAGCATGATCTCTTTTGTGGAGTAATTAAACCGGACAGGCGAACACTCTCACAAATAAGAACCCCTATGTCCATATTCACAGTGCAAATGTTTAGACTCTCATTCATATTATTTTAATCTTTTTTATTTGTGCCCACAGCGGTATAGGACTCATTAGAGCTGAATATCATGGGATTTGAAGACAAAATGTTTGGTAAACAGTGTCATACCCATAACTAATCACTTCAATTGAGATATGCATATGTTTTGTTGAGGTATGCTTTTATGTTGTTATTTTCCATTCAAGTCCACTGGGAAACTGCAGATAAATTTCAATGAGACGCATTTCCACTGAATCCACATTCTTGCAATAAGACTTCAAGAATACACTGCAAAATTAATTACCATTTTTTCATACTGTATATATTTAATTACCTTATTATTTCCAAAGAAAACATCTTGAGCTTGAAACTGAGCCCAAAAGGGAGGGGAACTTCATAAATTAGCAAGATAATGAGCAACCCAATCTGGGGCTTGGTATGTGATTAGCGCCGCTGTTCTTTATTCAAAAGCTCATGTGCTTTGGCACCCACACATTCTCACACTCACCTTCATGAAGTTATGAGGCCATTATTGCAGCCCGAGCTCATTTCTCTCATTATGAGAGGATGAAGGGATTAGAAAGAGGTTGTTTGAGGTGTGAATGGTTTAAGGAGGCAAAGCAGAGCGAGTGTGTTCGCTACTGTTAACATTGAACAATTTGAGCCCGTCGCATTTATATGGCGCGAGTGGGCCACTTTGATCAGTGTGGCAGTACTGAAAACAGATTGCTCTTTCCATGAAGACAGGTATTCAATAGGGTTCAGTGGCTTGTGTATTTTTAGAAGAAGAGTAGATAATACTTATGTGCTTGAATGCATCCAGAACAGCATAACCGAGAGCGGCTTAATTTGGTTCTACCGGTTCAACCTCTCATCTCCTGGTTATTCATGCATGTGGGCAGACAATCTCGTCGTGTAATTGTGTTTGTCTGAAACACTTCTTTGCGACATTTACGGTAAAATTACTCAGGCCACAAGGCTGTCTGTCTAGGTCTGTCATGCCGATGCCTATAGCTCTGTGATTACGCTTGAGCATGAGAAAGCTGTGTGAAGAGCAGCCAGGTCTGAATGTTTCACACACACGCCAGCCTCTTGTGGAGACGAGATGAGCTCTGTTGTGAAGACTGGAGGACGGTGGAGAGGAAGAGATTAGAAAGAGGACAGGGAATCGCTCACACACACTGATCACACACTGATCAACAAGATAGACGTGACTATTTCTGCTGCACCTATTACAGACAGACGCAATCTCTCTAGACAGAGATTTACAAGACCCCAGAAGCTTGGTGAATTTCATCATGGTGAGGTCCATAAGAGATGGTATACAGAGACCAGTGTGTGAAAGGACCTGACTGTTCTGCACAGACCTGAACACCGCCAAACACCTTTGAGATGAATTTGAAGCACTTGACCTCACTTATGCTCCTGTCTGAAAGGGAGCAAATCCACACAGCCTTGATCTAGTGGAAAGCTTACCTAGGAGAGTGGAAGCTGTTAAAGCAGTAAAGGGAGGATTGAATCTCTATTAACGCTCATGGTTTTGAAATGAAAATGTTCAACAAGCACACAAGTGTCATACGCTTCAAACCTGAGGGGGCACTTGCTTTGGAGTAAGTGGATTTCAAATTGTAACTTTAAAAAGAATACAAATTGTTCACATTTTTATAATTAAGTTGCACAACTACTGTAGATAAAAAAAAGTGTTTGTCTAATCCACAGACTGTTAGGCCAGTCGACTCACGCCTTGTGCATATCTTTAAAACATCTTCATCCACCCACTCTCTTGTCAGTACAACAAACTAAAATGATTTTTTTTTAGTGGAAGACAACAATGGAGATGTAGGGTGCTCACTAGCTGTCAATTTGGTTGGACTTATAAAAAAGTAACTTTTTAAAATGTAAAGTTCTGTAAACCGTGTACACTACTGTTCAAACGTTAGGGGTCAGTAGGATTTTTTTTTAAAGTAATTAATATTTTTGAATCAATGTTTTATTTAATTTTGTTCATATTTTTTAAGGATGCGTTAAAAGTGAGAGTAAATATTTCTGTTTTAAATAAATACTGCTTTTAAACAATAGTGTATTTTTACATACAGGTCCTTCTCAAAAAATTAGCATATTGTGATAAAGTTCATTATTTTCCATAATGTAATGATAAAAATTAAACTTTAATATGTTTTAGATTCATTGCACACCAACTGAAATATTTCAGGTATTTTATAGTTTTAATACTGATGATTTTGGCATACAGCTCATGAAACCCCCAAAATTCCTGTCTCAAAAAATTAGCATATTTCATCCCACCAATAAAATAAGTGTTTTTAATTTAAAAAAAAAAGTCAACCTTCAAATAATTATGTTCAGTTATGCACTCAAAGCTTGGTCGGGAATCCTTTTGCAGAAATGACTGCTTCAATGTGGCGTGGCATGGAGGCAATCAGCCTGTGGCACTGCTGAGGTGTTATGGAGGCCCAGGATGCTTCGAGAGCAGCCTTAAGCTCATCCAGAGTGTTGGGTCTTGCGTCTCTCAACTTTCTCTTCATAATATCCCACAGATTCTCTATGGGGTTCAGGTCAGGAGATTTGGCAGGCCAATTGAGCACAGTAATACCATGGTCAGTAAACCATTTACCAGTGGTTTTGGCACTGTGAGCAGGTGCCAGGTTGTGCTGAAAAATGAAATCGTCATCTCCATAAAGCTTTTCAGCAGGTGGAAGCATGAAGTGCTCCAAAATCTCCTGATAGCTAGCTGCATTGACCCTGCCCTTGGTAAAACACAGTGGACCAACACCAGCAGCTGACATGGCACCCCAGACCATCACTGACTGTGGGTACTTGACACTGGACTTCAGGCATTTTGGCATTTCCTTCTCCCCAGTCTTCCTCCAGACTCTGGCACCTTGATTTCCGAATGACATGCAACCACTGAGCAACAGTCCAGTGCTGCTTCTCTGTAGCCCAGGTCAGGCGCTTCTGCCTCTGTTTCTGGTTCAAAAGTGGCTTGACCTGGGGAATGTGGCACCTGTAGCCCATTTCCTGCACACGCCTGTGCACAGTGGCTCTGGATGTTTCTACTCCAGACTCAGTCCACTGCTTCCGCAGGTCCCCCAAGGTCTGGAATCGGTCCTTCTCCACAATCTTCCTCAGGGTCCGGTCACCTCTTCTCGTTGTGCAGCGTTTTTTGCCACACTTTTTCCTTCCCACAGACTTCCCACTGAGGTGCCTTGATACAGCACTCTGGGAACAGCCTATTTGTCAGAAATTTCTTTCTGTGTCTTACCCTCTTGCTTGAGGGTGTCAATGATGGCCTTCTGGACAGCAGTCAGGTAGGTAGTGTTACCCATGATTGCGGTTTTGAGTAATGAAACAGGCTGGGAGTTTTTAAAAGCCTCAGGAATCTTTTGCAGGTGTTTAGAGTTAATTAGTTGATTCGGATGATTAGGTTAATAGCTCGTTTAGAGAACCTTTTCATGATATGCTAATTTTTTGAGACAGGAATTTTGGGTTTTCATGAGCTGTATGCCAAAATCATCAGTATTAAAACAATAAAACACCTGAAATATTTCAGTTGGTGTGCAATGAATCTAAAACATATGAAAGTTTAATTTTTATCATTACATTATGGAAAATAATGAACTTTATCACAATATGCTAATTTTTTGAGAAGGACCTGTATATATGTAGGCATATCAATTAAAATATGAATTCAAAATATTAAAAGAAAGAAAGACGTAAATATATACTCTTTTTTTTATGAATATTAATCAAAATATGAACTACAAACCTATAGACTATAGCCCTTAACTATAGTCAGGGTAGATTACATATATTTGTGTTTTGAAATATTTATTTATATATTTTTATAAAACACTAGGCAAGTGTCCTTACTTCATCTTGATAGGCACCAAGAAAAACAGCAGTTTTACCCCTTACAAAAACAAACAAACAAACAAAACAAAACAAAACAAAAACATTGTGCATATGGGTAGGTATGCTGTTGATATGTCAGCATTATACAATAGTGTAACTTTCTCGCTCTCACTCTATCAACAGCCATGACTCTCGGATGTGTTTCTTATGCTTAAATTCGCCGTAAAATTGCTTGTGTAAAATCAGTGCTGAATCAAGTGCACGTTTGTGAGCACCCACAATTGTTTTTCTTCTTTTGGACGACCAGCTTCTCTTAAGGTCCTTTAGGAGAGTCAGAATATGATTTCATGCCCCAGATCAGTTCCAGTGTCTGAAGCTTCAGCCCCCTCTGAATGTGACAGCCCGCTGACGGCCTTTGAGGAAACGCATACTGATGTGGATAGATTCTCCCTCTCTTCCCTTCTCCTTCTCCTCCCTTTCTCTTCTTCAGTCCCTTCTCTCTTTACCCCTTTCATGTCATTCTTATTCATCTAAAAACAACACCAGCTCTCCCCTTTTGTAGTTGCACGGCATTTTAATAAAACATTGGCAGTTTTATACAGGCCTCCCTTGGCAGGCTGTTTTTCTCTCTGCGCTTGGATAGTGGTGCTCGGAGGCATGTGTAGTTTTATAAACCACCAGCTTTCATTTGTCTTCTGTGACTCGTGCTTTCAGTCCCGCTATTGATATTTGCTTCACCCATGTGTAAAATACACGTGTTGTAAAAATCCTATCGTGGAAAAAAAAAATACCCGCCATTTGAAAGGGCATTGTTTCGGAAAAAATGAATCTACGACAGAGATAATAAATGGAACATGAGCTCATTCACAGTTTTTGCATAATTTTAGCAGTGATATATAACCATGACCATTGGCCACTGGAATGAGTCAAAAAACAAACTGTATCACACGTGAGTTGCTTGCAGAGATATGGCAAAAATGCATTAGGTGCTAGTCAGCACAAATATTCTATTGGTCGGGTCAGTTGCTCTACCTCGGCACTGGACTACACTCAGGGCAGAGGTGAAGAGATGCCTGAGCAGAATCTCGGATTTGTTTACAGGAGAGCAAATATTTGTTCAGAGCACCTTTCAATGCCATCCTTCTTTTTATTTTTGTTTAAAACACAAGAGTGCATTTAAAGGGGTGTGCGCTGATGGGGCATCTTTTTCTGTTTGCCCTTCATGTGAAATCTCTCATTGTGAATCAGCTTCATCTAAAAGCTCGGAACAGCATGACTCCATCAGACTGACATCATGCCAGCAGCAGAGAGATTCAACATTTAAAACTTTTTTTTTTCGTGCTAGCATTTAAGGGAAGTGTGTATTGTTTTTACATGAGAGTCTGTGAAAAGAATTCATTATCCATAAGCTTTTCCAGATTTACATGATGGAGCAGTGTTGTTAAATGGAAGAAAGCCCGTTTTCACCTCAGACTATTAAGGAAAAAAAGTTAATTGCAACCGTGTATATCACAATTGTGGCTTTATTTATTTTTTATTATTGTAGTCAGATACATTTTTGGTAACACTTTATTTTGATATTTTTATTTTATCTTTTTTGAACATTCTGTTGACTTTGCAGCAACAAGTCAACTAATTCTCATTTGAGTATTAGTAGACTGTCCCTCTGGTGCTCTTCGGTCATTTCTAACCGGGGAAAAAAAAAAATCACAGCTTTATCAGAATGGTACGAAACTTGCGACTTTTATGGCATTTGGAATGTGAACACAAAAAAATTTGAGGGCATGATTCGAGTAGGGTAAGTGGTCGTAAAAAAAAAATAGTCACACTTGTGCTCACATCAATAGTAAAAACAGACCCACCCACACTTTATAATTCACACAATTATAAACACAAATTAACTGGTAGGGCTAAATAACGACTTTATTCAACTATTCATTTCTGTGTGGGCCTCTGAGTGAGAACAGTGCAGTGCTTCTGTGTTGTACGTCAGAACGTAGGCTCACCATTGTTAAAGAAACCCGACTTTTTGGGACTTTAGCTTATTCACCGTATCCCCCAGAGTTAGATAAGTCCATACATACCTTTTTCATCTCCGTGCCTGCTGTAACTCTGTTTGACGCACCCGCCGCTAGCCTAGCTTAGCACAAAGACTGGAAGTAAATGGCTACAGCTAGCATACTAATCCCAATAAGTGACAAAATAACGCAAACATTTTCCTGTTTACATGTTGTGATTTGTATAGTCACAGAGTGTACAAATCACAAGGTCATATGAGACAAAGCCATCTTTTAACCGTATAAATACTGGGAACTATATTCTCAGAAGGCGAAGCACTGCTACTTGGGCGGAGTGATAACCGCAGCACCTGAGACTGAATTGATACATTTAATTTTTAAGGGGTCACTAATAAATAGAAACTTCAAAATAACAGCATATATTAAAAATAGAAATCTTTTCTAACATTATAAATGTCTTAACTGTTACTTTTGATCAATTTAATGCATCCTACTCCCTGAAGCATTGATTTATTTCAAAGTTTTCAATTGTTTTGAACAGTAGTGTCTTCCCAGTTCCCAGCCTTGACTTTACATCTCACAATGTACATATTTAAAATGTGACTTTATCACACAGTATGACTTTAGTTTTTAATTTAAACTTTATCTCACAATTATTTAGGTAAAAACGAGCTTTCATGGTATTTCAGATTGTATTGCTCTCAACACAAAGATCACTATAAAAGTGGTTGTTAAAGCGGGTCCACAAATATGTCACATATGTTCTGATCGGGTCACAGACAGCGAGAAAAAAGCAATGCTAAATGCAAATAAAATAAAATGCAACTAACCATCTAATCATGCAAAGATTCCATAATGGCTGAGCGTACAATAAAACTCAATTATGTTTTAGTGTCAATTCATCTGTTAGGTAAAAAGAGGTTGCATGCATTCCCTCATCCTCAAAAACAAGGTACAAGAAAATATAATGAGGTGCACATTAAATATGGGTAAAACTATAAACTACAAACTAACATAAAACTGTTTAATATGTTAAATACATAAATGGAGCTGATTTGTAAAGTACTGACTAATTTTTCAATTACCCGATTTTAACAACATTTAAATTTCTGAGAAAACACTTTTAGCTCTCTGTTGGGTTGCTAATTGATATCCAATGTAAACTCCTGAAGCACAACTAGCTACCACTGCACTATAATGGAAAAATAGCTATTATATTAATTAAGCCATTTTAAAATAAATTAAAAAGAAAATAATTTAGTATACACACCCCTTTAACTTTTATAAGAGTTAATTATCCTTTGCCAAGATACACAATGACTTGACAGGAATCCATCTGAGCGTGTTAAAAGTTGTACGGGTATATTGTATTTCCAAAGAAACGCCAGAGAACACAAAGTAATTATGAGACGGGTTTCTTGAAAAATACCAGCTAACGGAAGGCAATCTAAAGAATTGAATGTACCTCTGAGCAGAGAGACAGCCATCATTAAAATGGTTTGGACATGAGAAACAACTGCGAATCTGTCCAGAACTGGCTGTTCTCCCGTACGGAGTGTCTGTCTGGGTGAGAGGAGCAACAGAAGCAGAGGTCATTAAGAGGAACACTAACACAGCAATACTAACAGAGTTACAGTCCTCTGCGAGACATGCATGCGAGACAACAATAGCGAGCACAGTTCAGAAATCTGCCTGGTGCAGATGGGTGGCAACCAAAACAACTTTGCTGAGAGGGAAAAAACACCCATCACATCTCAGCAGGAGTTTTGCCGAAAGGCGTGTGGGAGAGACTCAGAATTTGGAAGAGGATTCTGTAGTTAGACCAGATTCCAACTTTCAGGCCCTAATACAAAGTGCTATATTGGAACAAACCAAACACAGCACAGCACATCACATCACAACGAGCAAAGCATCCCTACTGTGAAGCAGCATCACACTTGAGGCACGAATTTTTGCAGCACGGACCGGAAAACTCGAAAGGAAAGTGGATAGGGAACTAAATCGAAAGCAAGTAGAGAAATCCTGATGGTGCAGCAAGGAGATCTGGGACGTGGAAGATGATTCATCTTCCTACAGGAAAACACAAAACATACAACAAAAGTCTACGGAGTGACTTAAAACTGAAGTGTGTATTGTCCTGGAGTGTAAATACTGAAGATACTGACTCCAGCTTGGTCTCATTGTTAATATGTAGGTATCAATATACATCACTGTTCAGGTGCAAAACATGCATTTTTGTACATTTGGATAGATGCTAAAAAGTACAATATGGACATATTGACATTAAGTAAACATTTTTACATACAGCCAAAGAAACAAAAATAATTACAAATCTTTTATATCACAAAGATATTTTTATAATTGCCCTTTTATAATTTTATAGCCTAGAGTAATTTTAGATTTTAGTTCGAGTCCTTTCTGGATGTGAAAATAGTTTTGCACGAGGTACGGAGCAGAATTTAAGTTATTAATTGCTGTGAATCTTATCCCGATCCACTCTTTGAAGGCGATCATTTGTCATTCAAACGCACATTAAAACAAAACACGGCATGTCGCAACCTGTGAAGAAGCAGGTGAGAGCCACCAAATCCACTTGAAGGCAAGCCTGCAAACTTAGCAGAAAAAGTGTAATGATAGCTATCCGGTGCGCAGGGAAGGAGACGATTTATAAATGGATGTCAATGGAGGAGAGGATTCACTACGCTGAATAAACCGCTTTTGTGAGGAAATAGCTTTTCATTTAATGAATCGACAGCCCATTGGCTTATCTTCAACATGTTTGCTCTTAAACATTTGTTTTGGATTTATCTATTTTAGAGTTTTCACTGGAGAAAATGCTGTTTTATAAGAGAAATCACGCACAATTGTGTGACAGGCATGATTCAGTTTACGGCACTTCTCATTCATTTCTATAGTATCCGCAAAAAGTGACTGACTGAACTACACAACTCGTGCACAACTCTGAACGAAAGTAATGACGTCAAGGCTGTAATGTGATTGGTTATCAAGGCACATGTGATCCAAGTTAGCCGTTACTCTCTCCAATGGTAGAGCCACGGACCCTCGTATCTCCCAATAATAAGACCTCTGGAGCCAATGAGCGTTTGATATCACTGCCATAAAACATGTGGTAAAGCTTCCTGGGGTGGCAATTTGATTTGTGATGAGCACGGGATTTGAAGTTTGCAGTCTCTGCTGAGAATGGAGAAGAAGATAGCCGAATACTGAATTTTGGTCTGTTCCTTGCTCACGTATAGATTCTGAAGATGTGAATTACGTTGCACAAATAAAATGTATTACTTATGTGAATTTATGCGTTTATTGCCTTTTTGGTGTATTTTATTGTTACTTTGTCAGTCATAGCATAGGTTCTCAAAAGTTTTTGGTCACACACCCCTTTAACCTTTAAAAAATCTGGCAAACCCCCTCTCCATCCCTCTCTGACTACTAAATAATTTCACTAAAAATGAAAAACAGAAAGCTTTTTAAAATTGAAAAATGTGCAACAAAATACACCTTGCAATAGTTTCTCTTTGTAATGTCGTCAAATCATTAAAAAAAATAACAGTAAGAGAAAAATAGATATGAAGATGCAGATATTTCAGTGATGCTGTATGAATATTGTATGAATACAGGAAAATATTACATTTTAAAATAGTTTTAAAACAACAGTTAGGCCTATTTTTAAATGCAATATTACCGTATAATTTAAAATCGAAGTTTTGAACGGTAGTGAAGATACTGATTAAAAAAAAATGTTTTGCAGTATATGTTTTCCTTCACTGGGTAATAATTCTGCTCTATAGGTAGATGTTTTTCTGTAGCAGAGAAAATACACTGCTAGGGATGCGTTTCATGTGCACTGGAATAGATAACCTCTGTTTGTTGCCTCAGAGTTCATTCTTTGCCTCGGTGAAGGCAGCTTGGTTGTAAGAAACAGTCCCCCCCCCCCCCCCCCACGTCAGTGACAAATTTGTTTTGAGGGTTGCGAGGAGGATAAAGCAATTCATCAGTGAACGGTACTCACCAATTTCAGCTTTTCCCAGAAGAATGACAGCATTCTGTGATGTAACACCCAAAGGAATAAACACCCCTGGCCAGTGTAATAGCGGTGGAGGTTGTGATTTTTGAGTCTGCTCTCTCATCATCCGCTGTTGACAGCACTGTCAGAGTGTAGGGCTAAAACCTGTATTCTGACAAGGTCACCTTAATGAAACCTTCTGGTTTTGGGCTTTAAAACATTCTTGTTTCCTGGCTGTTTCCTTCTTGTTTCCTTCCTGATTTAAATAGACCTGGGGCCAGTTGCATAAAACATAGTATGGCCAACTATTGATTAGTCAAGGGGCAATCAGTCTTACTTTTTGGTATCAAATTAGACAATCTACATTATGTAACCGACTATGAAGAGTCTTAAAGAAAAAAAAATGTGATGACTAACTTGTAAGACTTGTCTTATCAGGCTGTATGGGCTGAACAATAATAATAATAAAGTAATGACAGAAAAGAACTTGCATGCTTAATGTTACTATTCTCTGGTTGATGGGTTGGATAGATGACTTTAAAAATAAAAATCCTTAAGATCATTAAGGAATATGCACACAAATAAAGCCCCTTATTGCCCCATTAACTGTTTTCAAACAGCAATTATTTTTTACATTAAAAGTAAAATTTGAATGGAGTCTAGTAAGTTAAGCAAGCTGAATTTACTGCAAAAAAAGCATCAAAAACTACATCCACTGTCCTTCACGCCACTGCTTCTGTTACTAGATGGGTTTCTTTTGCAATTTGTCTTGCGCAACAAGACAATGGTGGGCGGAATTACTGTAAATTGACAGACTATTTGCACTTAGTGTAAATATACATTACAAAAACAATTACTTAATGCCTCCGAACAGGTTTTTCTGAGAAATTGCAACTGGTCAGCCCTCTGGCTCTGTTTATTATTTTTCGAGCTAACGGTTAGTCAGTGTTGGGTAGATTACTTACAATGTGTAGTCCGCTACTGATTCCAAGTTACAAGTCGTAGCCAGTAACGTAATCCACTACATTACACATTTTAGGTCATATATTCGGACTACTTTTTGGATTAATATTAGATTATTTTTGACCTAACTCATTTATCACATTGAATTGAATAGGCTATTATTATACCGTATTGTTATAAAAATACAAAGAGAAAGAAAATATATTACATTTTTTGCTATCAACAACATGAAGTGCATTAAATATTACATTACGTTAGGGTTTCTTGAAGGAACTGCACAGGTTTGTGTGTTTAAAAGTAAATAAATCATACAATTAAAATAAATAATTTTAAAATAATAAAAATTATAAAAAGTGTTTAAAAAGACAAAAGCCTCCCAAGGACATAGTAAAACGCGGTTAAATGAGTAAAAATTCAAATTATAGGCTAATTAATATGTTAGTCAGGATTTGATTCGATATGCAAACACTCCTTAAAAGTGAAATGATTTCTATAAATCCAGTAATCAAATGCTTTGTGGCCTCTACATTTTTCATGTGATTATAGTCACCTGACTAGTGCTGGTTTGTGTGCAATTTCACAAAACTAGAAGACTTTCTGAATGTATAAGCGATATGCTTGTTTAGAAAGGAATATTTAAAACATGAAAAAGAAGTGGGAGAATCAATAAATTATGAATGGTTTACTGCCACTGTGTGAATAACGTGATCATGTGAAAAGCTAACTGTAGTCTGATTATGAGTATTTTAAAATGTAATATAATCTAATTACAAGTACTTAATTTTTGGAATCAGATTACGCAATCCAGATTACATGTAATCAGTGCCTACCCAGCACTGCAGTCAGTCCAGCCCCAAACTCACACCATTGGTCAAGCCAGAGGTTGACATGTCGAATCATTCAAACATAGTGCCACAGACTCAGTGTTTACACTCTTGTAAAGATGATTCAATCATAGATTATAAATCACACGCCTGTAATGGACTACTAAAAGGAATGTAAAACCATTCTGTGTCCTCACCCAGACCAGCTCCTCTTTTCGTTAACCTGTTTCCCTTCTAGCTGTTTTGCAGTGCATGTGACTGAACTGTTTTCTGTCCAGGCTCATGTGTTCATAGGCAGAGGCCCATTGTGCCTGCTCATCTGTCACTGTTTGTTTGTCCTCTGAAAGTGTGTTTGTTTGCTGTTGAGAGGTTGTGATATAACCTGCCTGTCAGGGAAAACTCTCACACAGATGGTTGCGGATGAATGGAACAATAGAGGCCGGATACACACACTACGCCTTCTCCAGACAGACAGACACGACACAAACACACACACACACACACACACACACACACTCCAGCTGGCTAATTAGACAGCAGAAGAGTCAAAGTTATAGCCCGTGTGTAATACGCTGTCTATTTTTCTCTCTCCGCACCGCGGCTGCTACAGGAAAATGAGCCTATATTGGTCCCCGATGACCTGGTCTCATATCCATTAAACTGAATAAGTGCCTGAAATAGCCCTTGTAGTAAGCAGTATGATGCAGGATTCCCTACCACAGCAGCTATCAGTGCATCCGCTAGATCGATCAGCGGTGTAGCCCACACTCCCTCAGGGTGACCTTATGCTATGTCTTTTAAAAATATGAAACTCAGCACCATTCAATGAGACTCTGTAGGTTTTCTAAGTTTGCTTAGTCATTAACATTTAATGGAATTATACGCAAGACTTTTAAATTGAATTTTCGGGATGTTTTTGAGTCGTTTTTGAGAGGTTAGTGAACATTACAGCAGCAAAGTGCTAGACGGCTTTTGGCTTCTTTCTTCCGTTAAAATGGATACCAGATCTAATTTCAGATATAAATTTGATGAAAAACTAGAAAAGAGATCCAAAAATGCTAAAAATGGTATAAGGTTTTAAAAAAAAGAAATTGGAGAATGGTATTGTAGTCTGGTTGACGGTTTACAGTGGAGTCCAAAAGTCTGAGCCTAAGGGAATCTAATTCAATCTAATTCAATTCTGGCAATTTACCATTTTAGGACAAATAAACATTAAGATAGGTAACATAATTAACCAAAATAAAACTTAAATCAAGGTTTGGCTTAGAGTGATTATTAAATCACAATGGCTGTGATTTCATTCAATATATGCACTGCGTCTTTCAGAGTGAAGCATGACACTGTTCTTTTAAATGCGAAGACATCATGATCTGGTGTTTTCAACATCTCAGAGTGGCACAGTTCACAGTAAATGCTGAGTTTGGGTCGCTTATACTATGCATTGGGAATGCAACATACATCTTCCCAAACTTGTAATGAGAAGTGCTTATAGGTTTAGATGTTTGAAAAGGAATTTGGAAATATATATATATATATATATATATATATATATATTAGCGTTGTAATTTTGCAGTCAAATAGTGTAGCCCTATGTAATGACATAAATTACATGTCATAGAACATGTCATTACCTAGAAGTAATGCATAATCTGAAATAAGTAAACACGCAACTCTTTGTACAGAAAGTCATTCATTCTTCCACTGAAGCTTAAGATGATCTTTGGAGTCATTCTCAAATCACCCCGGAGAAAAAGACAAACAAGCCAAGTACTATGAAAAATTCATGTAATTTTTCAATTCAACTTTCCACTCAATAATCTATATTTAAGAAATTGTAGGAAAAAATGCATTTTTCACTAGTGGACCTACACTTTTGGACCTCATTGGACCCCAGTGAACAGTATGCACCCACCTACCAACACACACACACACACACACAAACACACCATTTAATGAAAGCTGCTTGACAGTGCTTTACCAGAGCTTTAAAAATCCTCTGACCTTCTGTTTGATATGTTGAGCAGGAAGGAGCCACACGGAGGCCTATGCGAGATAACGTTAAGCCCCTGAGGTTCAGCAATCAATTTCTAGTGAGTTGCACGAACTGACAGAATACAAAAAGCAATCACGTCCCTGCATGGATCTGAGTTGTCCACTGTCACCTGCTTAAATATTCAGAAGAGCTCGGAAATATTCTGATGTGCTGTTA
This sequence comes from Meda fulgida, assembly GCA_030578275.1. Lineage (NCBI taxonomy): Eukaryota > Metazoa > Chordata > Actinopteri > Cypriniformes > Leuciscidae > Meda > Meda fulgida. Next base: position 13,824,081 of record CM060638.1, on the reverse strand, counting down.
AAACAGTCGACAGCCAGCGCTCTGTTCCCGTCTTTCTTTCTGTGTCTTTCCCCTTCTGCTTTGACTAACTTCAATCTACAGGTAATGAGAGCCTAAGAAGCTGGAGACAGAGAAGCTATTTACATTTTTATTGATTTTTGAAAGTGCATTTAACTTTTTTTTTCCTCCCCTTTCCTCCACTCTTTTCAAATCCCCAAATGAGAGTCCCACTGCTCTGTTTACGCTCATTGAGGAGTCAAGATATTTTAGTCAGGAGCTCCAGTATTTTCTCCTTCTCTTGATAGATCAAAGAGGAAACTGGGTCTGTCTTGTGTAATTAAGACTAGGCATTACAGAAAACAAACCCCTATAAATTCTGACTGAAGCACCACTGGAGAATGGAGTATTTTTCATAATTATAGAAGCACAAACAAGGCCTACTCACCAATCCACAACAGTTCTCAGTAGTGAAGCGTTATTGTTTCCTGATTTCCACAATGCTATTTGCCTGTCTCATTGAAGCCAAACCTTCTAGTGATGTCTATTAACTTTTGTTAGCAGCAGGTCCGGTAACTTATGCCATTTTTGACCCATTTGAAGACTACACTGGAAGCCACTTTTTTTTTTTAAGTGAATATGGTTAATTTTCAAGTTCTCATTTTTGTATAATTACGTAGGCCTAGTGTAATATGAAAGACCGTGCTATATTTTGAAGACGCGCGGTGGGGTAACGAAACGTTATCATTTACAATATCAGCTTGCAAGTGCTAAAGTTAAAAGATTAGGTCACTCTACTAGACAAAAATAAAAATGATAATTTACTCACCACAATGTTGTTCCCAACCCATCACGAGACTTAGTTCCTTTCCCCTATTAAACACCAACGGAAAACCTTCCATAATTTTCATGGTTTTCCATGCAATAAAAATAACGCAAAGCACCATAAAAGTGGTCTATATTAATCTTGGGCTACCGTATATTCCAGCTCACCTGAAGACATACGATATACTAGTTTGTGCAGACTGATATGCACTGTTGATGTTATTTTCTATTCCCGGATCTTTGCGAGTGAAATGTGCGACCGAATCAGTAAGTGAATAATTTACGGTAGACTGGCTTTGTGAACTGAATCAACTGATTCAATGAAAAGAACGATTCATTCACGAATCAGACAACATTGCTTGCTTGTCTCGTGAATGTATACTACGGGGAGATAAACATTCAGTGTAACTTAAATTTCAGTCTGTTCCACATTAAATGAAGGCTGTTGTTTGATTTCGTAAGACTTGGAATATGATGCACAAGTCATATGAACTATGGTGGTTTCTTGATTACTCAAAAAGTGAGCAGGAAAATAATAAAGTAATAGAATAAAAAATCAATTTGTTTAATAATAATAACAGAATTTCCCATATTTTAACTATATAGGGCTTCCTTAATATTTGGCCTCTGTGGGTTTTGTTCGGCTACTGATATAAACAGTAGGCTTTACTTGAACTGATGTAGTCTTGTCAGAAAAAGTTATTCGATTCACCTGGTTCACACAAATCTGATTTCACTTTGCTACTGTGTATTTACTGAATATCTTTGCGAATTCAAGGTTACCTGAATAGATCTTGTAATTTTAACGGATCACTACAGAATAGTGCTCAGTATTCAGAGAAGAATATGTCCAATGAACTAAAGATTTTCTATTTTTATCTGAGATTTATTTCTCTAAAGGCTGGATTTGTTTGGTATGATCTCATTTTAAGCAAAGGTACTTACAGGTCGTCATCCTTAAAGGACTTTGGTTCATTCCAAATCACTCATTGTTAAAGTAGTCTTATACAAATTGCAGCAGCCACCAAGACCCCTGATACTACAGAAGCCATTTCTCTTCTCTCAGCAGAGTCAGCAAAGTTTTATTGGCATGACTGTTGAGCGTACTGCTTAAATAGACAATGCAGACAATAAATAAGGTGAAATAAAGAAATACAGAAAATAAAACAAAGGTACAATTAATTCATAAAAACTAAAGAGAATGTTATGTGAATCAAGAAATATAGGCATTAAATGGAAAATTAAAAAAGGGACGAGGAAAAAAATTAAGTAAATAAAGCTATATTAGATTTGAACAGGAACATGAAAGGAAAAATAAACTGACTAGGAGTAAAAAGGAATGAGACAATGAGTAAATAAAAACAAAAGGTAATGAAATAAAGTTAATATAGGATAGATATATATAAAAAAGGAATTATGTTATGTGAATAAGAAAATGAAGGGGATATTTAAAAAGGGACAAGGAAAAATAATAAAAAGGAAAATTTCTATGGGAACATAAAGGAAAAATAAAATAAAGGAACAGGAAAACTAACAAAAAAAGTAAAGAAAGTTAAATAATTTAGGGTAAAAAAGAAATATAGGGAAAAAGTATTAAAATAAAATATATAATTTAGATCTAAATTGTACCTGTAAAAAATGTCTCATCTCTCATACATATCTCCCTCTTTCTCTTCTCCCCTGCTTCTAAAGCAGTGCCTCATCCTTCCTAAGGAGTGTATGCCATGTCTAAATTAAAATGCATGATGAATTATGTGGCAGTTTAAGGGGACCATGAAAGATGACATGCATGAGATAATGATTGTAAATGTAGATCCTCGTGGCGAGTCAGGAGTTTTTGTTTGTTTACTAATGGCTTTGTCTTTCGACAGAAGGAGGGACATGCGAGGTGATTGCGGCCCACAGGTGCTGTAACAAAAACAAGATAGAAGAGAGATCTCAGACCGTGAAGTGCTCCTGTTTACCAGGGAAAGTAGCAGGAACCACCAGGAATAAACCCTCCTGTGTTGACGGTAGGTGAAGAGACATGGCACAAGTCACCTTTCATCTTAAGTGCGCATAGCTTCCTTTGTTATGTTGAATGTATCAGATGCTGACTGTTTTAAACCATCTTAGTGCAGCTGTGCAGTGGTTGAACAGGCTTGCACAGTGCAGCTGTGCTTAAACACACTCTGTGCAGCTGTGTAAAGCTACAAGGTGCTCCAAAAGACTGTACAGCTTTTTTTAAGGTTTGGTATGTTGGAAAAAACTCTGTTCAGGGTCGCTCTTGCAGTGTCCCTGCCCTAGAAAAGCTCAGATCCTCAGGGCTTTTCATTATTAATGCTCTGTCTTTATGACAAACGAGCTGCTGTAAACTAACACTTCTGGGAAAACATCTCACTCGCAACGCACCCCGAGATAATCAAAGAACATTAACTTTGACTGCATCTCGTGGAGGAGCCTCCGACCTTTTCCCTAAGTAAAGCTCATTAGGATATTCTTTTCTTAAAGAAGACGTCTGTCATTTTGGGGGATTGTAAAACACTTAAATGCCTTAGCTTAAAGGGATAAATTCACTCAAAAATAACATTTCTGTATGTTGAATAACATTCATTGTGTCGTTCAAAATCCCTGTGACTTTTTTTCTTCCATGGAAAGATGTTAGGCAGAATGACAGGCTCCATTCACTGTCATTGTACGGAAAAAAGATGAATCGAAAGTGTTGGTGACTGCTATTGTTTGAGGCTGATTTCTTTAAATGGCAAGGGCTAAATCAAGGGTTAGTGTCACGGTTTGGGTTTTGTTTCTGTTTCATGTATGTCATGTGATCCCTTGTTCAAGTCATGTGATCCTGCCATGTGTTCCCTTGTCTAATTTGTCATGTTGTTATTGGTTCATTGTTTATTGTTCACAGGTGTCCCTTGTCTATAATTAGTCTGTGTATTTAAGCCCTCATGTTTGCCCTGTGTCTTTGTATAGTATTTAATGTTTCCTGTCATTGTTCTTGTTTCTGTTTCATGCCATGCCATGCCTTTGTTTTGTGTTTGTTCATGTTTGTTAATTAAAGTTGCATTTGGGTTCTCAACCAGCTTGCCTCCAGTGGATTCAATCGTTACAGTTAGCATCATGATTTAATAAAAAACACCTGAGTGGTCTTCTGCTGCTGTAGTCCTGTATCTGCTTCAAGGTTTGTTGTGTTGTGCTTTCAGAGATGCTCTTCTGCAGACCTCGGTTGTAACGAGTGATCATTTGAGTTATTGTTGCCTTTCTATCAGCTCGAACCAGAGATATTTTCTCTTAGAGGTGGGTGTGTGAAAATCCCAGTAGATCAACAGTTAATGAAATACATTCAAAGGTGCACCTCATAAAGTGGCAGATAAGTGCATTTAGCCTAATCTTCATCTGAAACTATATCTGTTGTGATTAGGATACTGTATTGAATATTTTTTAAGAAATAGTGTCTGGGTGGGGAAAGACAAACGCATGAAAGTTGACAACACAACAGAATTTGCCCACAAGACAGCAGCATCATTAGAAACAAAGGCAGTTACCTTTTCTATCTTTTCAGGCTGTAATGTGTTGTAGAGGACTAGTAAAGTCCAGAGGCAGTCCACAGGCCGTGTGTTTGAAAGTTACTTTTTTTTCAGATATTGGTGCGTGTTGTTTCTGTATTGTTACCAAAATACACAAGGATGGTCTGCACTCTGAAAAAAAACCTTGATTTATCCAAAGCAACAGGGGAAAAACACAGATGTTTGGTCCAAACCCATCTTCAGTTACTTGGAACTTCATGTTGTTGCTGTTTTTGAGTACCAGAGTACAGTTTTTGCCAAGAAAGTATTCAAAAGACAAGGACAGAAAGATTCTGGAAGCGTCCACCACTTTGTGAAGGAAATCCTATTTTAATTTATTTTGGTCTTGCAGCACTATGAACTGATTTAACTATAATAGTTTATATAAATGTATTTAAATTGTAATTTTTTTATTTATATTTGGGACTTGCAGCAGTAACATGAACTGATGTAACTATAATATTTTATATAAATGTGTTGAAATAATATTTTTTATTTATATTAGGTCTATTTACATTAATTTACTCAATATGTTTTATATGGTCTTGCAGCAGTAACATTTATCGAAGTAGAATATTTTAACGGTAATTGTGATTTAAATGTTACATTTTGTAGGATACTTCTGTTGCATTTTATGGTTACCAGTTAAACTGAGATGACACGTTTACTGAGATAGTGGCCATTAAAACTGGTCCGTTTTCTCGTTCTCTTCTCATTCATATTGATATAGAATATGAGGCTGAAGGCTATCTCTCTGTCAAAGGAGTACATGACATTGAAGGCTACATGTTGGGTATGAGATGTTTTGTTTACTTTATGGAGGATAAGAGACCTAGTAAAGTGAATTTTAATCAAAACACAGAGCCCTTGCCTGAGGTTATTTTCCATTGATTTTATTGCTCTGTAGCCAGAACAGTGTTAGATTTGCCTCATCCATGCAGTGCTGTGACTATTGTACATGTGAGCAAAGTATACAAAGCTTGAACGATCATTCATTCTTTTAAAATATCCATGGAGAAAGTGTTGAGCATAGACAAATTAAATTTTAGAGGCCTATCCGCAAAAAGAGACAACTATTGGTTGAGTGCTTTTGGGTTTTGCAATATTAATGAATGTGACTTAAGTACAGTGCCGTTATCACGGAAATGGAAGTCACAAACTTCGAGTACTTGGCAGAATATTTATTACATAAAAATACCTCGTACAGGCCGTATACTATATTTTCAGGTATTAGTAACACTCTCTCCTGAAACGTTTGGTGTTCATTGCAAGGTGATAGCAATACAGTGATGCATTAATGTATCATAATTTAATATAATCATAGTGATGCCAATATCAGATGTTCTCAACCTCCTGAGCACCTGCTTTCTTAATGGTCCCTACTTGCTCTCCATTTGGTAATTATCAGAAATTTTGCAAAGTGGGAACAATGTATAGTTTTATAAGAATGCTTTTCTCTCAAGCAACTGAAATGACAAAAAAAATTCCATTGTAATGTCAGTAAATTGACCTTCATGATATACATAGAACGTTGACCATAGGTTTTTTTTCAGAATATTTCCTAAGACTACAAGGTGATTTAAGTGAACAATTCAGCATAGGATTTCATTTCAGAATAATACCTTTCATAAAAGGCCACTATGTGAAATGGCTCTGCTCCTACTGACCGCAGACATCCACTGAGGCTATTCAACACATTTGAGTCAAGTCAATTTTATTTGTATAGCGCCTTTCACAACATATCGTTTCACAGCAGTTTTATAGAAAATTGTACCTTAAAGCCCCAATGAACAAAGTGCATAAAATGTTCAATATGGAGAAAAACTTCTTTGAGAGGAACCAGACTCTGCTGGAGGAAGCCATCCTTTCTTATGACAAAACACATACAATAAATATAAATACATACATATTGTGTGTAATACTGTATACATACATATTGTGTGTAATACTGTGTGCTATATAATGTTTATTGAATACATTTTTTTATGTATACAATCCTAAGAAAAGGATCTATATGGAACGTATTAGGGTTCTGTCAGGTGCTTCATATAGAACATTTTGGGTTCAAATGATCAATTTATGGGTTTAATATTAATTCATTGTATTTTTTATTCATTCTTAATTTTAATTACATTATTATTATTTATTTGTTAAAAAGCTCATAAACTACCTTAAATATATAACTTGTTAAACATTAAAGCATTATGCAATCATTCCAAAGACATTTCTCCTTATATAAAACATTATGGCCTAAAAGGGTTCTTTAAAATCAAGTCAAGAACCTAGGGTTCTATATAGAAACATATTTAACTTTTTTCCTAAGAGTGTACATTCATTCATTTATCTATCCATCCATCCATCCATCCATATTTTTGTTTTTGACTATTTCATTGAAAATTTAATTTGAAGGAATAATTATGTTCCCCAAAAGAAAAAAAATCATACAGGTTTGGAACAACACGATGGTGAGAATGGGATGACAGAATTTATATTTTTGGATGAAATATTAATTTAATTTAATTTAGACCATGCTTAAATTGCTTAGTCTAAATATTTGAAAATCTATCGTAAAACATTTGGAGTGATGCAGTCAGAAAAGCATCCTTAGACATGTAAACGTACATTTTATTTGTCAGATGCAAGGAGCAGTCGAGGATGGAGACTAGAACCTTACCCTGTTTTAAGGCAGATGCGAGTAAGAGTCTAACTCAATTATGATCTGCTTGCAGCCTCCATAGTTATTGGGAAGTGGTGGTGTGAGATGGAGCCGTGTCTGGAGGGAGAGGAATGCAAGACTCTACCAGATAACTCCGGCTGGATGTGCTACTCCGGAAACAAGATCAAAACCACCAGGGTAAGATTTAGAGCACCTGAAAGCATTCCTTGCTACTTTACATACATTACTCAAGATACTGAACAATTCATGACTCTTAGTGATGCGGTGTATGATTGCATGATGTGATTGAGTGTTTGTCTGTGTTGTGCTATTGTTTTTTGCTAATTTCACTGAAATATTGAGTTAATAAAGAACAGAACACAGAACAATAAATAAACAACCCGGTTGCAGGCAAGAGTGTTTGACGCTGGACGTATTATAAAAATAGAAGCCCTACACACTGCTGTAGCTCACAAGAAATCCAATATTTATCAAAATAACAGTGATTGGGTCATGTAACTTCCATCAAGCAGAAAATGACACACCGGCAAAAAAATCATAGCCAATCAGAGGGTTTCTCCAGGTAGCCAATAACAATATGGTCGATGGTAATTTCTATTTAAGTTCAATTCAATACCATTTAGAATGTAATGCGTGTCCCGGTGGGATTAATGAAGAGTAGGAAAAAAACAACACACAGGCCCTGTTCAGGCCTTGTCCACACTAATACGGTTTCATTCTTTTTCTCGTCCACACAGAGATGGCATTTTTGTCAACAAAGATGGAGCTTTTTGAAAACGCTCTCCCAAGTGGATAAATTTAAAAACATTGTTTTCGCGTTGTAGTATGGACTGTGATAACGGAGATATTTGAAAACTATCTATGGTTATACCGGCATTTTTGTGCCTGATATTTACTTTCATTGTGTTGCTAAAGAGAAATGTCCATTTGTACAGTCTTTATTTTGCATTCCTGCAAAGATGATTGAAAATGTACTCGCAATTGCTGTCCGGCGGCAAAAGTAAGGTGATTTAAGCATTTCAGATGTTTCAATGTGGATGAGCAACTTCTTGATTAATGTAGACGTAGCCTTATACTAATTTGGTTTCGTTTTAAAACGCTTAACTTTTGCTACGGCTACGCCTGGTGTCCACACTACTCCGGAGTTTTCGACCCTCAAAAACTGAGACTTTTGGAAATTTTGCAGACCCCATTTTAGTTTGAAAACTCTGGGATTGCGTTTCAGTGTAGGCGGAGGAAAGCGGAGACTTTTGAAAACAAAGGCGTGGTTGCTCACATTCGCTCCCTTAATGGGTCTTCTGGATCATTGCGTATCCTTTCCTGATTCAAGCCCCTATCATATGACCATTTCATCATTTTCTATCATCAGACCAGATCCGTCTCTCTATATGGCTCTGTAACAGACCAGCTTCGACGACCATGTAAACAATAACATGGAGACAGAACTGCAAGCTTTGCTGACTTTGCCTACATGCGCAAGAGGCAGGCTATTATTAGAGCAATCAGCAACTGTTTACACTTGTACACGTTTGCCCAGTGTGCATGAATGGTCTTGTGACATGCATTTTTGGTCGTGCAGTGTGGATAGAAATCTTTTCTGAAATGCCAGCGCAACTGTCATAGGCCAGTAAGAGCTGTGCGAGTAAACCTCACTCCCCTGATCTCAAGAGGCGCTTCAGTGACTGACACTAGGCTGTGGTCTTTTGCTTCCTTGTTTGAGCGCCCGCCTCCCAAGCCGGAGACCACGGTTCGAATCCAGCTTTGAGCAGGTTGAGTAGGACTGGTTAAATTTGGTGCCATGACCCGGATGGGAGTGGGGTTTAGCGGGGGGGAGTGTAACTGTCGTGGGCCAGTAAGACCTGTGCGAGTAAACCTCACTCCCCTGATCTCAAGAGGCGCTCCAGTGGCTGACGCTAGAGGCTGCAGTCTTTAGCCTCCTCGTTAGAGCGCCCGCTGACCACTCTTTGAATCCCACTCGGATCAGGTTGAGTAGAACCGGTTACACCAGTATGGACGAGGATCGTTTTCATTTTAAAACGCCATGTTAAAACAAAAAACGCACTAGTGTGGACACTAGTTTTCCCCCCCCTTATTTTATTTTTCTTCCTTTTTTCCCAGAATACCCACCCATACACATCCTTGTAGCAGATATAGAGTCACTGGAAAGCTCATAACGGAGAAACTTTACGAAGGTTTTTGATTTTATTCCTCCTTTTTGCCTGTTCATCGTGGTGATTCAGTGAAGACAAAATTATCAATAGAAAACAAATTATGGATTTCAAAGGTTTGAACTATGCTAAATTTTTGAACAAATAATACATTCTAATAATTCCAATCACATTTGGTTGTTATCACAAATAATCTCTGCACGATATGTTGTTGCTAATTATTTGAACATGAAAATCATTCTCAGATTATTTTCAATTTACTCATCCATCTTTTATATACTTTCCTTTTTCAGGGAAATATCCAGGATGACAAGCTGAATTAAGTTTTCCAAACTCCAAACCAACAGACTTGTCTAATGACTTGACATGGAGCCCTTTTCTCATAAATCTATCTGTCTCTAACACGGACACCAGACTTTCTAAGAGAATCTTTGTGGGCGTTGAACTGCTGGTTCTTTCATTGTTTTGTTTGACAGTTGTCAAATATTTGTTTCCTCTCAGTGAGTTCTGGATAATTAAACTCGTATCTCTTTGTGTGGAGTGCACTCAAACCAGCTACACCTTGCCTGAAATAATCTGTAAACTGTAAAATTCTTGGATGTTCCTATGTCTCCGGAAGAACATGTTAATTGTCCTACTGTATGTAGTGAAACTGGCTTCCTGTTCATGTGGATTTTCAGAAGGGGGTCGTCTTCAAGCAACTTTAATAGAGACACTTTTTGCATCGACTATGAACAAAATGCAGAGGAGCATATGTACATGGAATGACTGATCCCTATCCGGCTGCAGATGTTCCTCCATTTCTTGGAACATTATCTCAGATTAAGAGTTCTGAATGAATTATGGTGTGATACTAAAACCAAATAAGTCCTTAGCATGATTTTATGGGAAGTTGTAAATATAGGTGCAAGAAATGTTTTTCATAAATAAAATGAATTAAAAAAATGGTGAGAATTATGTTACAACTATATATAATTTGCAATATAATGTGAAAATAATGGGTGAGAAGGTACAAAGGAACAGCCATGTTTACGTGTTCTTGTTCACTGTTCTATTGATTGGTTAAAGATGCTATTTTTATTTTTGGGCTTCAGTAATAAATGAAATTATAAATTGAGTCATCAAGGCTTAACTGAAGTGTTCTTAAAATGTACATGTTTAATGAAAAACTAATAGACCATTACTTTTTCTACAGCAATATATAAAAGCTGTGGATTTATTACTGAAGTTAATGAAGCCTGATTGAAATATGCTGGTGCATGCACATATAAAATACCGTGACATTTAAATATTCTGAATCAAATTCATTTCCCATTGTTCAAATATACCTTCATTAAATGGTACAATACCTACTAAGACCATTCTGTATATTAAGGGTTCTGGTCATTTGAACGGACTGGAGAAAAGAGGGTCGAGAGGGTATTTGAATGTGTAGGCAGGCAGTCTGCACTGAAGGACACTGTGAAAATTCTGACACCCGCTGGGACATTTACCTGTCGTTTACATTCAGAAATAGTCCTCTCTGCTCAGAGCAGCTGAGGGCCAGAGCACACACTCACTCTGAATATGTAGCTCTAGCATTTTAAGCAGGGAGCTGGGAACATAAGAGCCTTGGTGTTGCTGTCGGCATGCAGAAAGGAGACTCTAACTACAGGCTGAGTGAATACAGATCACTACATTTACAGTCCTCCACATGGGACAGCAGAGGATGAACTTTAGCCCTCACCTTCAGTGAAGCTTTAGTGGAATTTCAAACAGTTGACTCCAGAATATCAGAGTGGAAAAATGAATAGGCTACACGGAAATCTTAAGCAAATACCAGCATTTTCTCTTGCAGGCTGAGCTTTTGTTGGAGAGGTCTTCAAATCATGGTTTTTGCCAAATGGAGAAAGTTTCTTTGTGTTGTAGATTACAATATAAAGACGAATCATATATTACCATTAATATAGATAAATGGAGGGAAATTAGCTAATCTGCAAATATATAATCTACAATAGTTTTAGTTCTAAAATTTGATTGGCTAGTTATTGTAGTCACGTAGGGGAGAGCGGGACACAACCTAGCACATTTTGGTTTTGGCTCAACTATTAAAAAAATTAAGTTAGATTCATTATTTTTTAACACAAGCAACATACACATCTCTGCTACAAATGAACACCTAAAGTTTTTTCTAGGACCTACCATTTTCATACAGTTGCACTGAAAGTGACAGAAGTGCAAATGTTACAACAAACCCCATATATGGGGTTATTGTAACAGACAGAGGGTTAGTTGTAACACTTGTGTGTAACACATAATTCAGTACTATTTTATATTGTTTGTGCATCTTTATAGATAGATATCCATACATACATCCCTCATCCAATCATCCTTCTATTATGGATCAATATCATGGATAGAGATATAGGAAAGGGCTGCACAGTTTTTCAATAAATACAATTATTATTATTAATAATAATAACAACAGTAATAATAATACAAAACTAGCTTAAAAACACATTTTAAAGGGGTTATTGTACGAAAAACAGGCTATATTTTTAATAAATAAGTGATCAATGGGTAGTAAACAACATTTTTAAATTTTAATTCCAACATTGTTTGTGAAAGTGTTACGGGGAGTGAACAGAGGAGACAAGTGCAAGTAAAACTGGGCTTTATTGAACAAACAGATAAGCCAGTCTCAGAAACGTGGAGAGATAAGACAGGAACAAAGTCTCGGTCCGATGCAGTCGATCACACGAACTCACAGACCCAACAGGAATCAGTGCAGGAACAGAAGCGTTTGCAGCGCAGGCTTGCATGGACAACTCAGAGAAGCACGGTCAGTGTGTGTGGCAAATCTTCCGTGAAGACGAGACATGAGACGATGAGACGAACCGGACATCCACGAAGAACAGACTGCGACCCAAGGAACTGGAACAGGCAAGACACATCCACAAAACAACGATCTGACAAATACAAGACGCATGAGGTGAGTATAAATAGGCACTGGAAATGAGTATCACCTGTCGCTGATCTCCAGGAGGATAATCAGCGACCACGCCCACACACGTGCACACACACAAACATAAACACAGCGCAAGGAACAGTCAGTGAATTTCTCAACCGTGACAGTACCCCTCCCCCTAGGAGCGCCTCCTGGAGCTCCCAGGAGAACCTACCCGTTGATTGTAATCATCAATAAGGGACTGATCCAGGATGTCCCTAGCAGGGACCCAACTTCTCTCCTCCGGACCGTAACCCTCCCAGTCCACCAGATACTGAAATCCGCGTCCCCTCCGCCTTGAGTCCAGAATACGATTTACCGAATAAGTAGGTTCCCCATCTACGAGTCGCGGCGGTGGGGGAACCGGGACCGGCGGATTAATGGGAGAATAAAATACGGGCTTTAATTTGGACACATGGAACACAGGATGAATTCTCCTGTACGCAGGATGCAGTTTGAGTCGAACTGTCACCGGACTAATGACTTTGGTGACAGGAAACGGGCCAATGAATTTAGGAGCTAATTTATTCGACACGGAGCGGAGAGGAATATTCTTAGTAGAAAGCCACACTTTGGAACCGACGACCTTAACCTTTGTGCGCGCCCTTACCTGGAGCAGAGTCTCACGGGCTCTGGTCCATGTACGGTGACACCTCTGGACGAAGGCGTGAGCGGAGGGGACCGCGACTTCGGATTCCAGGCTGGGAAAAATAGGTGGCTGGTACCCTAAACTACACTCAAACGGTGATAGGCCCGTAGATGATACTGGTAACGAGTTGTGTGCGTACTCCACCATGGAAAGCTGTTGACCCCAGGAGGAAGGATTCTTGGATACCACACATCGCAACATTCTCTCCAAATCTTGGTTGGCTCTCTCGGTCTGACCATTGCTCTGGGGGTGGTAACCCGAGGACAGACTAACAGTGGCCCCCAGTAATTTACAAAATTCTTGCCAGAATTTGGACACAAATTGAGACCCCCTGTCAGAGACCACGTCCGTCGGGAGGCCATGTAGACGAAAGACGTGATCAATGACAGTCACCGCTGTCTCCTTGGCAGAAGGTAATTTGGCCAAGGGAATGAAATGAGCCGCCTTCGAGAACCGGTCCACTACGGTCAAAACAACCGTCTTACCTTGGGAGGGCGGGAGGGCGGTGATAAAATCTAGCGAAATATGGGACCAGGGTCTCGAAGGGACAGACAGCGGTTGGAGTAACCCATCTGGGGGTCGATTGGAAGTCTTACCAGTGGCACAGATCGAACAAGCCAAAACAAAATCTCGAATGTCGCGAGCCATCAATGGCCACCAAAATCGTTGCTTGACCAAAAGACTAGTGCGGTTTACTCCTGGGTGGCATGCCACGTTGGAACAATGACCCCACTGGATAACGTCGGACCGCAACCCCTTCGGCACAAATAAACGATTCGGTGGGCCTCCGGGCGGAGGCGTTACCCCTTCTAAGGCCGTCTTGACCTTCGATTCGACCTCCCATGTGAGTGTGGAGATGAATAGAGTCTCGGGTAAAATGCACTCGGGAGTAGACGGGCGTGCGGATGGGTCAAAAATACGAGATAAAGAATCGGGTTTGATGTTTTTGGAACCCGGGCGGTACGAGAGAGTAAAATCAAAACGACCGAAAAAAAGGGCCCACCGAGCCTGCCTGGAGTTGAGTCTTTTAGCAGATTGAATGTATTCCAGATTCTTGTGGTCAGTCCAGACTATAAAAGGTACCCCCGACCCTTCTAACCAATGTCGCCATTCCTCCAACGCTAGCTTGACCGCCAACAACTCCCTGTTACCAATGTCATAGTTGCGTTCGGTAGGCGACAAGCGATGAGAAAAAAAACGCGCAAGGGTGCATCTTGTCGTCTGAGGAAGAGCGTTGGGAGAGTACCGCACCTACCCCTACCTCTGACGCATCGACCTCCACCACGAACTGACGTGAAGGATCAGGGGCTATCAAAATAGGAGTGGAAATAAAGCGGCTCTTGAGGTTAGCGAATGCAGTCTCGGCTGCATCGGACCACCTGAACGTCGTCTTGGAGGAGGTCAAAGCTGTCAGAGGTGCGGCTAGTTGGCCGAAATTCCGAATGAAACGTCTGTAAAAATTGGCAAACCCCAGAAACCTCAGTAGGGCCTTACGGGAATCTGGACTTGGCCAATCCACCACGGCCTTAATCTTGTCGGGGTCCATACGCATTCCCTCAGACGAGACGATGTGACCTAAGAAAGGAACAGACTGTGCATGAAACGCGCATTTCTCCGCCTTGACAAAAAGCCCATTCTCTAACAACCTCTGAAGCACTCGTCTGACGTGCTGAACGTGTTCCTGGAGAGACGAAGAAAAAATCAATATGTCATCCAGGTAGACATATATGAACTGGTCTACCATGTCTCTCAGCACATCATTGACGAGTGCCTGAAAAACCGCTGGGGAGTTGGACAGCCCAAAAGGCATGACCAAATATTCAAAATGCCCCCTGGGGGTGTTAAAAGCGGTTTTCCATTCATCTGCCTTCCTGATGCGGACCAAATGATAAGCATTACGTAGATCCAATTTAGTGAAGACCGAGGCTCCCTGCAACCGCTCGAAGGCTGAAGACATCAACGGCAAAGGATAGGTATTCTTTACCGTGATGTTGTTCAGCCCCCGGTAATCAATACACGGTCGCAGGGAACCGTCCTTCTTCCCCACAAAAAAGAACCCCGCCCCCGCAGGAGAAGAGGAAGGTCGAATGAACCTGGATGTCAGAGAATCAGAAATGTATTTCTCCATGGCCTCCCTCTCGGGAATGGAAAGAGAGTATAACTTGCCCTTAGGCGGAGACGTACCTGGCAGAAGATCTATAGCACAGTCATAGGGACGATGCGGAGGAAGAGAAGCAGCTCTGGACTTACTGAACACTTCCTTCAGGTCGAGGTACTCAGCGGGCACGTTTGACAAATTCACCGGCTTCTCCTGCAAGACAGAACTGGACAGAGACGAACCAGCAGACATTAAACAAGACGCATAACACTCAGTACTCCAGGCGGAAATGGAGTTATGTCCCCAGTTAACCCTGGGGTTATGCTGCACGAGCCAGGGATGACCAAGGACAATAGGGATGGTAGGGGAGTCAAGGAGCAGAAAAGGTCTTCGGAATGATTGCCGGAAGTGATGAGTGTTATCTGAACCGTGGAGTGAGATATAGTGGGTAATTCTTGTCCATTGAGTGCGTTGACAGAAATCTTATTGGTGAGGGGTATGGTGGGTATCTGAAGTCTGTGTGCTAAGGTGTAGTCCATAAAGTTACCTTCCGCTCCGGAGTCGATAAGGGCTTGGCAGTGATGAGTCTGAGTTGCCCACTGCAATCTCACCGGAAGGAGGGTGGAAGAGGGTTTCTGGATGGAGACCCCGCCCGACAGAATCCTCTTCTCTACTGCCGGGCTCGCTCTTTTACGGGGCAGTTATTGACGAAGTGCCCCGAACCTCCGCAATAGAGGCATAATCCTCGGGATCTCCTTCTCTCCCTCTCCTCCCGGGAGAGCCGGGCTCGACCCACCTGCATGGGCTCCGGATCGTTGTCGGGGCTGACCGCATCACGACCACTTGTTTGGTGGAAACCATAATCTCTGGGAATCGGAACGGAACGGTTGCGCTGCTCCAGACGATGCAGGCGAGCGTCCACTTGCAGAGCTAAGTCAATTAATCCGTTGAGACTTACGGGAAGATCCAGGGAGTAAATCTCGCGTTGGATGCGGTCAGCCAGCCCATGCAGGAAGACATCCCACTGCGCCTCCTCGTTCCAGCGGCACTCTGCGGCAAGGGTACGAAACTGGATGGAATAATCAGCAACAGATCCTTCTCCCTGAGTGAGGTCCACGAGCCGACGAGACGCCTCTCTCCCTGTGACAGCTCGGTCGAATACCCTCCTGATCTCTTCCGAGAGTGCCGCGAACGAGGAACAGCATGTTCGTTGGTTTTCCCACACCGCCGTCCCCCACAAAGCCGCACGTCCAGACAGCAGAGTAAGTACGAACGCCACTCTAGACTGTTCCGTACTAAATGTCTGAGGCTGTAGAGCAAAAAACATGGAGCATTTAGTCAAAAAGGCTCTGCAGTGGTTAGGCTCACCCGAATAATTCTCCGGCGTCGGTAAACGGGGCTCGTGTGGACGGTTAGGTGCGGGAGGAGCGGAGGGTGGGGGCGGCGGTGGGTTTGGCGCAGTGGGTATGGCCAGTTGTTGAATTTGCTGGGTGAGTCCAGACACCTGCGCTACCAACGCCTGGACAGCTCGGCTTGTGGTGGTGAGATTCTCCTCCTGCCGATCCATCCGGGCCGTGTTGTGAGCGAGATAATCCGTGAGTTCGGACGTACCTGCTGCCTCCATAGCTGGTCAGATCGTTCTGTTACGGGGAGTGAACAGAGGAGACAAGTGCAAGTTAAACTGGGCTTTATTGAACAAACAGATAAGCCAGTCTCAGAAACGTGGAGAGATAAGACAGGAACAAAGTCTCGGTCCGATGCAGTCGATCACACGAACTCACAGACCCAACAGGAATCAGTGCAGGAACAGAAGCGTTTGCAGCGCAGGCTTGCATGGACAACTCAGAGAAGCACGGTCAGTGTGTGTGGCAAATCTTCCGTGAAGACGAGACATGAGACGATGAGACGAACCGGACATCCACGAAGAACAGACTGCGACCCAAGGAACTGGAACAGGCAAGACACATCCACAAAACAACGATCTGACAAATACAAGACGCATGAGGTGAGTATAAATAGGCACTGGAAATGAGTATCACCTGTCGCTGATCTCCAGGAGGATAATCAGCGACCACGCCCACACACGTGCACACACACAAACATAAACACAGCGCAAGGAACAGTCAGTGAATTTCTCAACCGTGACAGAAAGTCCAACAAAGTTAAATGTGGCAAAATAAAAATATAAATAAATACTCAAACATGAAAATTGTGGCTCCCTGTTTTCATTTGATTATCATTATACACTTGGCAGCTTAGTTGTAACAATGTGCTACAACTTACCCCGCTGTGTAAAAAAATATTTTAAGCCAAGCTAACAGTTGCTAGGAGTTGCTGACATATTTCAAAACGGTGATATGTTTTAGCCCACAATACGGTGATTAAGGAAATATAAAGTAAGATTTGGTGACGTGCACACCCAACTCAGAAACCGAAAAAAAGTAAGATGAAAAAATTTGGTCTAAATGGTCTAATGGACTAAATAAGCTCAAGCTATTTACATATAAATGTAGCTGCGTGCTAGAAATCAGGAATGAGAGAACATTGTGTTTGGTACGTTTCTCGTCTTTAATCCAAACTTGGGACAAAGTTTAAATCCAGTCTGGCTAGCGCGCTTCCCATTATGTTTATGCGTTAGGTCAGTAGCTGGAGAGTAGGTGGTCTTTTGTGGCTGTTCGAATGCATTCGACCACATGAACGTCTACTCTACAAAATCAATCTGGTCAAATGCGTTTTCGACTACCTCTGGAAGTGGTCGATAGTGGACAAACTTTTCAGACCGTGTTTAAATCTGTATTTAGAAAGCGCATCTTCATAACAGGTGTAAACAGGGCCATAAAGCGATCTAGTTTACAGAGTTAATAAAGTAGGTAGGTGTGGGTTGCAATATTTTGGTCATGTTTTCAATATTAACCATTTGGATTTATCTGGAGCAATATCTCCAACTGTGGCCTCACATGGGTGTCGCAGCACTTCTGCCCGTGATATAGGCAATTGCTTATTATAAATGCCTAAAAATAAAAATTATACAGATTTCTAAACATCTAACTGACATTTTTTTAACCACCTTTTTGCTTCCATTACTTCCAAGTTAACTGGTGAAATACATTTTTGAAATATTCTGTAGCCTCTCAATTAATATGAGCTCACAAAAACAGCATGCATAATAATTGTAAAAGAATAAAAACAAGCTGTTAAAAACAGTTGGAGAGTGTAGCATGTCACACCACAGGACATCAACTTTCCCGTAGTGTTTCATGTCAACTGATACATATTGTCCAAGTTTTCCATCATGTTCTTTTACCAATTCCGACCTCCAGTGTTATTTGGAAGGGCAAAAGGTATTCAAATGCAAAGTTAATTCTTCAGCAAAAGTGTTGTAAAAACATATCACACACGCTGATGGTTGCTTGTTAAGCTCTTTGAGGTTCAGTAAATGAGGCTATTAATGATTCAAAGCAGTTTCTGATACAATGAAGCCGCTGGAGCTTTGAAGGATAAAAGCAGCGATGTCCTCATCACTGAAACAGCGTTGACTGCGCTGGTATTTGCTCAGAGAGACAATTCTAGGTCTGGGAAGTCTGAAAATGCTCCTGTGAGGCTCTCTGTCTGCTCTCAAAGTCTCCCAATGTCATTACAAAAAGTAATTTATACAACACTTTAAAAGGACGGCGAATGAGATTGCAAATTGGATCCCTTTGAAAACAACTTGCTGGTATTTTTTTTCTCTCTCAGACAGAAAAAAATACAGATGTATAAAAATTAAGTTTCGATCTTAGATTAAAAAAAATGAACAAAGTCAGCAAAATAACAATGGCTGCTCTCTTGTTCTGTTTAACTTCAGCATGAGCACTGGTCACAACATGAGCTCCCTTGTTTTCTTGGTGAAGCACTTCTTTTTGACTCTAATTTAACCTGACATCAGAAGCTTCTTACACAACCCTGCTCTCAATCACAATTATTAATGACCAGCACAGAGTCAGGGAGCTGTCAACATGTGTGCTGTTTGGCAATGCGCATGCAATATAGCACTAAAACATCTCCAGTACCACTACATCTTAGTTATATTAGCTAGTAACAGCACTGAACAATTCAAAGAAAAGCAGAGGTAAGCACTGTTTCCAAATCTGAAACATGTAACAGGAACAAGACATGCAAAAAAGCAAAACCAATCCGTTCAAATCTCACGGCTCATGTTTAAAAAAATGCCAGCCACACAATTATTCCTTTTAAACCATGTGTATCTGAAAATCAGAAAAGCACAGGCTGTGGTGATAGACTATATGCAAACTCAAGACTCGCTTTCACCTTCCATTTTCACCTTCTCGAGTCACTTAATTCACAGCCTCCTCTCACACCCCGATACACAAACAAGACATGGTATCTCTCAACTAACATACATACCATAACACTCGATCACAACAAGCAGACAAAAACGAGAGAAATCATCCAACGGCGTCCTTGACAGCTTATTAGAGAGTCTGAGTGGTTTTCATGAGACTAGTAAAAGCATGCACAATTTTAAGGTTACAGTGAATTAAAAATCAAACATGTCTAATGAGGTTACTACACCCCCAAGCCTTTCACGATTATAACAAAAATCATCTTTATGTCTCCTTAATTAAGTATATTTTAATGATCATTTCTTGCATGGTGTGTAGTTGTTTTTATTTGGATACCAATTGTAACCATATTTAGTCAATAAAATCATCATTAATCCTTAATTAGGTTTATCAATAAATGTGGCACATTTAGAGGCATTCTCGAGTCCTTTTCAAGGCTCAGATCAGTAAAGCCACATATTATACAACAACTTCCCAGCAGATGCGAAGTTTTCCCAATTATACAAAAGACAGTTTGATGATAACAATCCACCAGTCAGTTTTGCCTGTGTTGTTCTATACCATATGAAAGATTAATGTGCAAGCAAAAATATACATAGTATGCATTTCTGGGGATCGATTGGATCCCTGCAGGTAAGGAAGTTCATACATCTTTCTAATTCACATACAGACAGACAAGTCCCAAAACAAATGGTGCACTTCATTGCTCACTTACGGTACTTATGCCAAGTACCTGTAGTTATGATAACACTGTCATTTACTGATTGCACAATTTTCAACCTAGAACTCTGTTAGCATATATCTAAACCAAATGAACACTTTTGAAAAAGAAGTGCTCTTAATTGTATCGAATGTGCACTTATAGTGTACTTCTAAACTTAAAAGGATATATAGATTAAGTAGTGTTTCATACACACTTAAACACTTTTAAAAAGTGCACTTTGTAATAGCATCTAATGAAAAGTTTTACTTTAAAGTAGATTTTGAAATCATTGTTTTAATAATATTTTTGTGCTTTAAAAACGTATACACTTATTTAATGTATTCACTAACATACTAAAGTACATGTAAAGTACTTCATTATAATTTGAACTGTAGTGTGTCATTTGATGTTACATTTCAAGTTTATATATTTTTAAATATACAAATTACGTCATCTTTACAAGTATAAATATATTTAAATACATGCAATGCAAGTTTCGATGGAAATTACGTTAAAGTATTCAGTTCCCCAAATGAATATCAGTACATTCAACAGTACCATATTTTAAAGACAATTTAAGTAATTATGAACTTACATATATATATATATATATATATATATATATATATATATATATATATATATATATATTTACTTAAGTGGGTCTAAAAACTTAGGATCAAGATTGCTTTTAATATCAATTTAAACTAATAATACATTTACATTTGATTGCAATTAAGTGTCCCAAAAACTTTGCATTTAGTTCGCAACTAAGTATTCATAAGTATACTAACTAAAGTATATTATTTCCACGATAAGCTCACTTTCAAACGTATGCCTGAAGTGTACTTTTTCACAATGAAAAGGATACTTTAAAAGGGATAGTCCACCCAAAAATATCTGTCATCGTTTGCTCAGGAGTCTGAGAGCACTTTCAGTGGATGGAAAAGAGCAGCTTAAATCTCCTTTTCAGTTTGATGGAAGAAAGAAAGTCATATAAGTTTAGAACTAAATGAGGATGAACGGTGATCGAATCTAATGGTTTAGCTTACAGGACAGCGATGTACTAAAAACTGAAAAGTCATTATCAGAACGATCTCCTTTCACACGGATCCACCAAAACGACACCAAAACGCTGCCTGCTTCATTTCAATAAACTGACCACTACATTCCAAAGAAATCAGGCCACAACAATGTTCTCTTAACTAGGAATAACGGTCAATTTTATACTGGTTACTTTTCTGAAATAAGATATCCTTTTTATGACAACAAATGCGACCTCAGAAAGGACGCAGCCTTTGAAACGAGACACGGGCGCCAATACACATGTGCAAGATGTCACGGTGTCCCCAGAATCACATTTTTGTAGTTTACACTCAAAAAAATTATTTTTGCCTCTTGTTAAATTTAATTAATTAAAATAAGCAAAAGTAACACGATTGTTTTATATTTTGTCACAACTTAATTTAATTGTGTTCAATCAACCTAATATATTTAAAACTGAAGTTTACTTAATTCATTTCTGTGAAAACTACATGAATCATTTTTGTTGACAACTAACTGGGCAGTGGATCTGTAATTCCCAGCATGCTTTGCAAGAGACTGCATTAGGAGGGTAAATTTAGGTATTAAAGTTTTATTTTATGTGTTTTTCATTAAATGGAAAGATGTTGTTAGTTAATGTTAGCATTTAATGCTCAGTTATGTTAGAAACTTAGAGGACTTTCTGTAATGTTTTTGAATTTTGTGGTTACCATTATGCAGAAGAGTGACGACTGTGTTTAGGCTGTGGCACTCAGTATATACATTAAACCTCACATTAAAACAACATTAAACAAGAATTGCATTAAACCTCACACACAGACCAAGACATATTTAACATTATTACTGTTTAAAAAGTTGTTTTAGTTAAATTGAACATTAGTAGCTTCTTTCATTGGAAGTGACTGTAGAGTAAAAATTCGCTAAAATTATAACGTTATAATGTTAGTAATCTAGTTAACTTGACAAAACTTTATCTAGTAGGAATAACAATAATTTTAGTAGTCTTGACTACATGCATTTAAGTTCATACAGCATAATTACAACAAATAATTTCAAACAAGTTAGATTTTGTTGGTAAAATGAAATTCAATTTCGTGGAAAAGCTTTCCTTAATTTAATTAAGTTCGTTTAACAGCTTTTTTTTTTGAGTGTAGCTACTCGAAGACGATTTCAACGTTTTCAAGATTTTTCACTTTGAAACCTTTGAAAGCGTTTTCAGGCCCCCAAAACCCAGTTGTTGTGAAAATGAACGGTCAAAACGCATAAAAATGTTCCCGTTTTTAGTTGAAAACAGTGTTGTGTAAACGCCCCCTTAATTTTTAGGTGAACTTTCCCATTATAATAGCACACAGATATCACATGACATGCTCCTCTCACCTCCTTTTCTCTGCGCTACTGTACTGTGAGTATGATGTAGGGGGGTTTGGGTAATTATCTGACCAATGAACACATTTTGGATAAGATACTGAATCTAAGAGGGCTGCCCCCACAACCATTCCTGCTCATTTTCTCCTCTAAAAAGATGGATCCGCCTGAGCCTGGTAATGGTAGATTGCTGGTCTAAAATAGTTCATAATTAGATTTTTTTTTATTTCCCACAGAGCCCAACAATTTTCTCTTCCTCCGCTCACTGCTGAACGTAATAAGATGCTGGCATACCGTGTTGGCATAGGTTCAGCATTTGCTTTAAAGTATGGGAACAATGGCATATCGAGTTATTCGCCGGCACTCTTATTAACAACAAGGCGATGCAAACCAGAAGAGTGAGAATGTGAAACTCAAGCACCCCGTCATTAAGTTCATTATGGATGCCAACATCATTTAAATTCAAGCAAGTATACGTACATCCACTGTCCTCGGTTCCTCTAGTATAAAGCACTACAGGAGCGCGCTGGCCCACCCCAGGGGATAAGTACATGCATAAGTAATACCCTGTTTTCTGAATCTTCACACGGAACAATTACTCATTCCAGGAGAGTTCTGTGTCATTAAAACTGAAATGTGTTTATTGTAAATACATTCAAATTCATGTTGCCACTTAAACTGTCAGGTATATAATTTTATGGTTACTGCAGAGAAAATAGGGGAAAAAATACCAACATTCTTCATGGTTAAATAACGATACAGAGAGGCACCTCAATAATGAATATTTATTCATTAACATTAAAAAAAGGTTGAAAAAAAAAGTTTGAGTTTTACATTTGGAACCACCAAATTAATTCAGTGAATTGTCATCAGTCTTAATGAGCCTTATGATAAATCATTCAAAACAGTCAAGGTGACCCTGGTGTGAATTAATAACAGGCTGGAACCTGCAGTGAACCCCTACATGTGTTTGTGTAAGGAAACTAATACATAATTCCACTGTTGTTACAGTCATAATTTGAAGCTAACCACCCTACTTTCCCAACCCCAAATTTTAATAAACTCTTAATATGATAATAACCTACAACTCAGGAGCACATGTGCTCCAACATAGTCTGGTTCTCCATCTGTCTTTCTCTCACATCCAGATAAACACACACACTCTCACACTCCTCTGTTCTATTTCCATATCAAACAGGGCTTGTTTTGCTCCAAACTTCTATGTTTACTTGCCTCCACTTGCAGGTGGTGTGTCAAGTCAGTCAGATGAAAATGAAGAGACGAGCAGTGTGTTTGTGTACATGTGCGCAGGTAGGGGCTTCATCTTAATATTCAGAAGTGTTGCTGTGCAAAAACAACATCAGAGTTAACTTGGTTACAACTCGGAGAACATGGATTAATCAAGATGGAGAGAGAAAACACAAAACATTACGTACCTATGATTTCCAAAACCATTTAAAGGGATAGTACAGCGAAAAATGATCATTTTGTCAACAATTTATCACTCTCATCCACACCTGTATTACTTTTTTTGTGAATAACAAAAAAAAGTAGATATCTGTTAAATGTACTAGCGTTTGGGGTCTGTAAGAAGTCAAAAGTCAATAAATCCTAAACGAAAACTCAAAACTTCACAAAATTAGGTGAAAACATGCAACATATGATTCTAAAAAAAAGCATGCAGACTTTATGGAGATTGTACCATATGTGGCACTATAACTGTGAAAAAGCTTTAAAAAACATATATTTCCTATAAGGTAAATTGCCTGTATTGGTTGTAAATGGTCTTTTCCTTTTATGATTTAAGTGGTTACATGCATCTTTTTACACATGTGCTTAAAGGCCTTAAAACACTTGAACCCTGATAATTGCTGCTCGCCGCCATATTTCAAAATGTAATTATTCCTGTGATGTCAGAGCTGAATTTTCAGCATCATTACTCCAGTCTTCAGTGTCACATGATCCTTCAGAAATCATTCTAATATGCTGATTTGCTGCTCAAGAAACATAACTGATCAATATTTTTGTGGAAACTAATTTTTTCATGAATCTTTGATGAATAGAAAGTTCAAAAGATTGAAATATAGGTATTTGGGTTGTCAACCCAATGCCTTGCATCATCTGAACTCTTCTCACAGTCATAGTTCACAGTTCGCATGTTTCTGCTCGAGCGTTTCTGTTGACATTTGCAGATCTGATTTTAAAATACACTCCTGTGAAATTATGAGTTGTCATGACATGTCCACAGAAGTGTTGCTTTACCGTGTGACCTAAACAGGGAAGAAGGGCCAAGAAGCACTTTAGAAGATATTTCATGATAGAATTAACAATGAATAACTAGAAAACTGATGCATGTACAGTCCAAACAAGCATGCTACATTCAGCCCAAAACATCTGGTGATGAAGCTTTGACGTGTGTGTGGTGGGAGTCAAACTGCTGACTATATTTATAGTGTAACAGTGGACTCTCTCCAAAGACCAGGCCTTACAACTCACCTTGGTAGTTTTGATTTTGTTCCCAGAGCTGCAGGACCAGCCGGTGAGGTCAGGCAATACTTTACACTCTTCACCATTTAAGCATGGCTCCATTTGACACCACCACTTCATCCGCACGATTGATGCTGAGAGGGAATTAAAAGAAAAGTGGGTGGAATGCAGGAGCAAGATGATCCCGCCATCCTGTGATGGTAAAGCTGATTTTTCACCATTAATCCAGTCTTAAGTGTCTTATGATCCTTCAGAAATCATTCTAATATTATGATTTGATGCTCAAGAAACATTGCTGATTATTATCAATATTGAAAACAGTTGTGCTGCTTAATATTTTTGTGGAAACTATGACACATTCTTTTTCAGGATTCTTTGATTAATTTAATGCAGAACAATTGCAAGAAGGAGAAAAAAATCTTATTGAACCCAAAGTTTTGAACAGTAGTGTAAGTACTAGATAATGTACAGTCAGCTGGTCATTATCACTAAATAAACCCTGACAGGGCGATCAAAACTCAGACAGAGTGGTTTTGTTTCATCCAGAAGGGGTTTATTTGGTGATAATAACCAGCTGACTTCATTATCCTGCTTATTAAATGGCTACTTTCCAAGTAAATAAATATAACAAGGACATAAAAAACTAATTTGAGTTGAAATTATTTCATTATGTGAGAAGAAAGAGACTGCAGAGTGATAAGAGCATGAAATTCAAATGTTTTTTTTTGTTTTTTTTGTTTTTGCCAGAGACAGCGGTCAATGGTCAAAATGTTTTCCACAACAGACAGAATCAAGTATTTCAGAGATCAGTGTAATAAGAATGTATAAAATCACAAATAACTGAAACGAATTGTGAAAATATTGAGGTCTGTTAAATCTTCCCAGAGGCATACAAAAATGACCATGATGATAACACACCCACATAAGCTCACTGCCCACCTCTCAGATGCACATAAACCCACTCAAACCCACACAGAGAGACAAACCTGCATGCTGAAACTACACAGAAAGACAAGCTATGGCTGATTAATGCTCCATGCTGACAAAACTGCCCTGCTGAGGGGGGAAACGAAACAGCATGTTGTGTTCTGGACGTGGTCACGGCATGGGTCGCTGGTGTGCTGGCTTATTAACAGTCTTAACCTGCGAGACTTGCGTTGGTCAACCAGCTTCATCAGAAAGACAATGCTTGTCTGAACATTCATGGTCTTTTCTGCAGGATATTCAGGGAGAGACCCATACGTTTAGGGAAAGATCTACCACAGTTCTCAACGACGTCTTTTGAAGAATTAAAATGGTAATATCCTGCGTAACACAATACATGTGCACCCGAGGGCCCAGGATATAGTAATGCTATTGGATGAGAAAATGTATGAAAGAGAATGTGGTATTACATCTGGATTTTCTTTTCAAAACTATTTTCTTGACATTCTCTCTAAGAATGAATTATGATGACTCTGAATCAAATTCTGCATGATTCTACATTATTATTTAGACTAGAGGAGTTTTTTCTGGAGAACAAGCTCAAGTGGCCTATGTGTAAAAACAAAAAGCCATTATATAGGTGTCAGTCACCCACTAGTCACATCCTTTGTTCTGTTTTCCCGCCACTCATCTGTTTACTTGTTTACTGTCATTTAGTTCGTCTGCATCACCTGTGTTTAGTCAATTATCATCATCTGTGTCACCTGTGTTAGTTCATCGTCATCTGTGTCACCTGGTTTCTGTTAATCTGTGTTTATCAGTGTTTGTATTTAGTTCCTTTCAGTTGGTCCGTCCCTTGTCTTACAGTCTTATTGTGTGTGTGTGTGTGTGTGTGTGTGTGTGTGTGTGTGTGTGTGATTGTTTATGTGATTTATGAGGACACAAATGTGTATAATGACATGCGTATTACACTGGTATTACAACTTAAACGTGGTTTATGAGGACATTTCATGAGTCCTCATAATTCAAATAGCTTAAAAAACATAAAAAACAATGTTTTATTAAAAATGTAAAAATGCAGAATGTTTCCTGTGATGGGTAGGTTTAGGGATAGGGGCAGTGTAAGGGGATAGAATATACAGTTTGTACAATATAAAACCATTACGCCTATGGAGAGTCCTCATAATGCTGTTGCACCAACATTACGTGTGTGTGTGTGTGTGTGCATGCATGTGCGTGCACTGATCCTGCTGATCCTGCATGTCTGTACCCGTTTGAATTGCATATATATGTATATAATATATATATAGTAAAAGTTTTCATTGGAGCCTTTTGCCTCTTCTTCTTCTTCAGCCTACACCACACCGTAACAATAGGATATATTATTGAGGAATATTATTCATATTCATTGAAATGATTAATAAAACAATAGGGATGCACAACACATCATAACCATAACAGTTTTCTGCCAACTTTGGATATTTAAAGGGATAGTCCACCCAAAAATTTTTACGAAATTGTAATTTACTCTAAACTTGTACGACTTTCTTTCTTCTGTGGAACAAAAAAGAAGATATTTTGGTTGGTAACTAAACAGTTTTGGTTCCCATTGACTTCCATTGTACAAAAAATACAAAATACATAATGCTCATCATCTAATACCCACTTTAAGTTCATCTTAAATAACAGTTAAACATAAGCTATAGCAAATGTTAAAATGCATATCCATTTTCATTACAACCAGTTTACATTATAATGTTGTGATGCCTAAATTCACTTGAATAATTTATAGAAGCATTTATACTTTTTTAAAAGTCTCCTGATCTTATTTTGGAGGTCTCCTACAATAGTTTTACATGCATCCAAGGTCAAAAACACTTTAACACTTTCATTTTAACACTTCCATTTTCTCATAATATATACGTTGTTGCACCACCTCTTTTCTCACAGTGTCTGTGACACGTATATCCGCTATATTACACACTACATTAAAAGGTAATATCCAAAAACTATAATAGGAGCACTATAAAACGGCACTTTTTTATTTTTTATTTATTTAGACAATTCACGATAGAAATTTAATATCAGCCATTTATTGGTTTATTAGTTTATTATTATTAGTTTATTGTATCAGCCAGAATTTTAATATTGGTGCATGCCTAAAAGACCAATTGAAAAAAGTTGCAGCAGAAAACTTAAAACAGAGATACCTACAGCAAGAAACTGTGTGGCAGCAAATCCCACCCAAATATCTGCTGATTGAAGAGTCAACAAACTGGCCGAGCAGGATTAGATTCACAGCTCGAAGCCTAAATCTAAGGAGAGTGACAGCTTGAGAAAGCCAATGTTGCTGGAGTTTTAAATCAAAAGCAGCCCTGAAGTCCAACCTTTTCCTGAAACTAAATGCAACAGGAGTTTGCAAACTACCACTGCGTCTTATGCTGTCATAAGTACCAAGTCATTTTTAGTTTGTTTTGGCCAATATGACAGTGATCATGGACTGTACTGACACCTATCGGTGTAGATGCAGCATCACACATAATAATATAGAGAGCTGTCACTGATGCAGTTAGCCATGATTCATTTGTTCTTAAACCTACAGTAATTTGAGGTTGATGAGATACAGACATACCATCTACACATGAAGGTTGGGTGTGGGTAGTTCCAGCAACCTGTCCAGGGAGACAGGAGCACTTGACCGTCTGAGACCTTTCCTCTATTTTATTCTTATTACAGCACCGATGAGCCGCCACCACTTCACATGTACCCGGCTTTACTTCAGACCGACCTTAAATTGACAGAAAGACAGTAAGAGACGGGAGGGCTTTATTACATGCAGAATATTTGTTATATGTATGTACACACATCTTAAAATATTGTGAAAACAGAGGCACAGATAACATTACTTCTAATGTCCTGGCGCCCTCACATGGACATAAACAACACAACAGTTGCTCTGAGCTCTGATCCAGTGACTTTATTAAAAGCACAGAAATAATGATTAAAATATTACATATAAACATTTATAAAGACCATTATCTATCTATCTATCTACACACACACACTTTTTCTTGTGACATATTGACACAGGGTATCATTAGGTGAAACATTTTTTGAAAAAATAAATGTTGCCTTAGCAATAAACTTTAAGTTGCACTAAACTTATTAAATGGAAATAAATAAATAAAAACTAAAACTTAAACAAAAATAAATTCAACCAAAATAAATTATTAATTAAAAAAATCAGTTCATCAATATAAAATCAATAAAAAACTAACAAAAGCTTTTTTTAAATTTAAATAAAATTATAAATCTATATAAACTAAAATAACAGTTTGATATATGTATATATGCATGTCAAACATTATGTTATTTATATTATATTTTATCATAATATTTAACTTTATATGGATGCAAATACTTAAAGCTATACCAGCCACCTCATGACCTTTTAGATTCACTATGTTCATGACTGAATAAGTTATAACTAGATGGCAAATGGTTGTTTAGCTGTTATTAGCAGTGGTCTGACTGTGCTCCCAGTGGGGCTATATAAGTGTGTGTCCAGTGTGTGTAATGAGACCTAAGGGGGACAAAAAAAGGGTGGAGAGAGAGAGAGAGAGAGAGAGAGAGAGAGAGAGAGAGAGAGAGAGAGAGAGAGAGAGAGAGAGAGAGAGAGAGAGAGAGAGAGAGAGAGAGAGATGTTGCTCTAGTTGGCTTAGCTTACCGGCTTGGCCTCGAGAGCTTTGGTTGCTGCTGGACACTGACTGTGAGCACAGGAGCCACACACACACAAGCAGAAGAGCCCTTGGTTTCTGCCTTACTTTATTCCTGTAGATATGCTTCACACAGATTTCTGTTTTGCAGGACAGGCTTGCATTTTCCTATGATAAAAAAGGAGTGTATTTTGTCTTGATCATTATTTCAATAAATATTTATTTTTGTACATGCATTTCTATAGCACATTTAAAAACAACATAATGTGACCAAAGTTTAAAGCAAAAACATTTAAGAATAATTTACTGTTAGCTGTTACTGTTAGTATTACTGTCAAGTCCCTGGGTTAATCTGATCTTCCATCTCCCGATCTGCAACTCTGCCAAAGTGTCTTTCAACACAAGTGCTCATAGTACCTGACTATGGAAAACTGCTCCCTGGTGCTTTTCTGGGTCTACCTGGGAATAGAACCACAAAAATGTAGTCAGGATAACATTCATAATATTCAGGATTTTCACACATTTTTAAAGCTCAGTGGCAACTTCACAATAAACTGCTAATCTGTCTAGATCCACTTATGAGCTCATCATGCAACTGACAGGATGTGAAATGAATAGACGGGGAAAAAAAATACTCTCGTCTATTAGACCAAAACATGATTTTAGAATGAAGCAGAGATGGAATAATAGACATGACTACTCTTTTGATTCGGTTTCAAATTCAGGATTTTTTTTTTTGTATACAAAAAACTCAAGTTCCTGAAATCCTGAAATCCTATCATGTCTACAAAAAACTCAAGTTTTGTCTGTCCGTCTTGTCTGTATCTTCATAAATCACACCTGTCGTCCATCACCATCTTCAGATCCATCAAAAACTCAAGTTTTTTGTATTAAAAAAAAAAGAATAAAAATGACCGGGCTTACAATATATTTCTTAAAGTAAAGGAATTTTTTTTTTCATCCAAAGTTAAAGAAAAAAACAAAACAATACACAGGTTAAGCGAGAAAGACCATTATAAACGAATTCAAACCAGTACTGAAAAACAATATGTTTGCAATGCCATTACTTAAATAACTGGCAGCCTATATTAACGTGGACACCTTCTGACTCTTAAACATACATAATTGTGATCAATTAGACAACAGATTGGCTGATTTGTGAATCTCATAGTTTCATAGTGTGTTGTGTCGCTATTTCTGTTCTATCTATTATGGCTAGTAGCCTATATGGAGACGGGGGAAAAAATAAAAAAGCTAATGCGATACGAGCGTGCCTTAGCTACTATTAAGTAGGCAACATCGATAACTTTTCCATCCTTGTCTAGGGCGCGGACGTACAAAACGCAGTTTACGTTACTCATAATTTTCACGGACACATACAAATTACAAAGTTTGAGGATCATTTTGTAAACGAATGGGAAAATTATTTGGCTTACCTGCATTTCCTCAGGAAAACAATGTGCCCCCGACTCATGTACTCGTTCAGTTCTGGTTTATGAAGACTCAGGAAGACGCTCCCTGCATCAGTATCAAACTTAATCAAGAGACCATCTGTTCACATTCAGATCTTTTCTATTACTACTCTAAAGGCGATTACTCGTGTTAGTAACGCGGGGGACAAGGATCTTTATTTAATAGCTCGCCTTGAGCTCATGACAGTTTCAGGAAGATATTTTATTAAGTACTTTTTTTTTTTCATTTGATCATCTATATTAATGTTCATTGATAACAACACCAATACAAGTGATTAAAAGTTTAATAAAAAGCCAATAAAAGGATTCAAAAATGTTTTAAAATTAGGTGTTTTCTTTTCTTTTGGTGTAAATAAATGTATTTATTTAGCTGAACTTTGAATTTGGACTTTTTCTAAATTTGACATTTTGTAAATTCAACTTGCATGATCAACTACAAACAAAAGACTGTGTAAAGACCTAATAAAGAAAAAATAGAGTAACTACTAATTGACTGAAGATGACAAGCTTTAATTGAATCAGCTTCAGAGTCAACATCAGCCACCGTCTTGTCTGTATCTTCATAAATCACACCTGTCGTCCATCACCATCTTCAGTGCCTTCCAGTGACCTCTCACCAGCCTTAGTGTCTTGAGGTTACCTTTACCGGCCCCAGTGCTGTGCAGAGTGACCCACACCACACCCAATGTCTTTCAGTGACCCTCACCAGCACTAGTATCTTGCGGTGAACTTCACTGGCTCCAGTCCTGTGCTTTGCAGTGACCCTGTCCCAAAGTCTTCCGGTCACCGGCTACCTTTACCGGCCCCAGTGCTGTGTGATGACCCTCACCGACCCCAGTGTCTTCCGGTGACCCTCATCAGCCCTAGTGTCTTGAGGTGACCCTCACCGCCCCCAAGTTTTCCAGTGACCCACACCGCCCGCAGTGCTATATGATGACCCTCATTGACCCCAGAGTCTTCTGGTGACCCTCATTGGCCCCAATGTCTTCTGGTGACCCACACCAGCCCTAGTGTCTGAGGGTAAAGCTCACCAGCCTCAGTGTCTCGCAGTGAGTGTCACCTGCCTCAGAGTCTTACAGTGCTGGCCCCAGTATCTTGCATTGAGGGTCACCAGCCCCATTGTCTTCTACTCACATATGTCTAGGTCTCCATTTCTGCAGAGGCCTCTTCACTCTCGATTTTGTTACTGTGTGGTGAAGTAATGAAAAAGTAAGAAATCAGATCATGTTTGTTCACTCAACACATTCATTACCTGTATAACTAAATCTATCTTTATCTATATCTTAACCTATTCGCATCGAACACAGTAAAACTTCATTTCTAAACTTCATATGGGCACAAACAGGGCAAAACCAGATCAGTCTTAAGAGAAAGATAAAAAGATAAAGATCCTGCTGCATACCTGCCAAAGCATGAGAAAAACTTTCTCCCAAAACTGCTGAATCTTTTTCTCAGTCGCCCAAGTCGTCCAATTTTAGGTAGCTTTGATCTGGAAAATACACAGAACAAGCATGAAGATGGACTGACAAGCACTCAACAATAAATGGTTCTAAATAAACCCATAATGACTGTATCCTACTGTATGTGTGCATATTTGTGGGTGTATGTGATCCGTGCATGCATTTGATCATCAACTGTTTGCCAACAACACAGGTCTGCATGTGCGTGTGAGTGTGTGTTCAGCATATGTACCTAATTTCTGTGAGTGGCAGCTGCTTGACACACTCTTCGTCAGTCCAGTCCCCTGCCTCCTCAAACACACAAACACATTTCTAAGCATGTTCAATCTCTCATACATATACAAAACTAAAGAATTAGCCTATCTATTATCATTTTTACTCTTAAACAATGACTAATAATGTAATTTAATTATTTACATAATGACAGATTAAATTCATAACCCCAGTCACATACATCATTTGAAACAAACTTATAACACAGTATAAACTCACTGCTGTGATGCCGCTGGATGCATGAGGATACATGTTTGGCAGCAGATGTTTCAGGTTGTTCAGCAGATGCTCTGTCAAAGCGTTGCACAGCCCCTGTTCCTCAATCATGGTGGGGCCGAGAGGAACGCTGCACTCACAGATAACAAACATTGATTTTATGATTGACAGCTCCATCAGACTGGTCTCTGTGCCTTGTACGATCCTGAAACCTTGTGCATGTAATTCTAGAAACCTCAGTCCTTGAGTTACATTGTAAGGTGCTTTGAAGTACAGACTATATCAACTGAATACACACACACACAAACACTTACTGAAAGATGGTGGGTCCAAAAACTATTGACAAGTTCTTGGATGTCATAAGATTTAGATGACTCTCAGCTGCCACACGGGACAGGAAGTACAACAGGTAGCAGAGGACGTTAAAATGTTCCTCAGGAAGACTGTTCAGCATAATCTTCACAGCCTGATTCAGTTCTTCCTCTTTTGAATCTGCAAGAATATGCAATTAAGAAGATTTAATCAGATTTGATAAATCAATTTTGTTGTGCAGCAAGTACCCAAAATGTTCACTCCTTCACCTACCCCTGAACACCTTCAGCAGTTGTGTCCTGTGTGATTCTGGAATAAGTCCACCAGGCAACTCCCTGAGGAAAAGTTTCAACAAGGAGGCAAGGGTAGGAATATCCCCACTGTCAAACGCCGGAAAGCTTCCTTGATCAAAACCTTTCCTTAATTCCTGGCAGAGTTTCACTTTCCCGCTAACCCTGAACAGGCCACTCTCACTGAGACCTAAACACAAACACACATTTTAAAAATACACACAATCTCAGCATACATGAACACTGAGAAACACTGGCGAACACACTCACCATGCTTCTCCACAAACTCCACTATGTGCATGAGCACTAGAGGAAGACCCTGCCTCATCTGTCCACTCTTCCTCAGGCCGGTCAGGGGCACACCAAACACAGCCTTCTGTGTTTCCACCTGCACAAAAGTTCAGAAAAAACATTTACTAGGAAATGTAGGCTACTGTACAGGACAAACTGCATAAGAAAATAACTTTAAAATGTGCACTTGTTAGACAGCTTCATAAAGGATGTAGGCTATAGTCAGGAAATATCACATTTACAATAGCCTTTCTTCATGTGGGCTACACTAATTAACGAGATGTCGTTTGTTCATTTCAATACTTGACATTTAAAACAAGACCTAAAAAATCAGAAAGCTGATTTTAACACAAATGTATGTTCTTTACTGGAAGTCAATCTTTGTCCAATTGTTAGTTTTAGTCTGCTGTGTGCATACATCGCATACTTACACACACTGATAAAACTCCGATCACGCCCATTTCAATTAAAGGATCGGCCTTTTTTCAGTCGCCGAGCTGTCACCAATCCGAGAGTCCGAAGCCGAGAGTCGAAACCAGAAAAGGGTCAAAAACGGGAATCCAAAACAGTCACAAATCAAGCGTCAAAAACAGAAGGGAGTCAAAAACCGAGAGTCAAAATGTGTGGCGAATCCAAAGCCGATAGTCAAAGTCCGAAAGAGAGTCAAAAACCGAAAATCAATAACTTAATAAATTCAATAACTGTAGAAACTCGCCAACCGTAACCAAAACACAAACCGCATATATCGCCAAAAACACCCAACAGAGAATCCCAGTAAAGAATGTTCATTATGACCTGTTGCAGCGCTCACGTCATAATTGCGCTGTATTGAGCATTGAATCTGCTGAGCAGTCTAGTTGTGTTAGATTGCCATCAACAAACCATTAGTGCATACGTTAACATTTAAATGACAGAAATGTAAATAAGAAAACTTACAGAATACTTTACAATATTTAAACACAAACAATTAGGTTTTTACTTAAATAGGTTTTTACTGAACTTAATTTGTTTTTGTCCGGAAAGCTTATTTAATTTAATTTTGATCATATTTTTTTTCTTTTCTTTTCTTCTCTTCTATTTTTTTTTATTTACCTTCAAATTACTAGATTTGAACAATAAATAATGCAAACACCAAAGCTTATTGTGACAAGTCACTAAATATTTAGGTCTCTGTGAAGTCTTGAGGCCACAGCAGACAGATTTACAAATACAAACTTCAAATGTCAAAACAATGACAAAGATGGAGACAAAACATGTAGATGATTCACCTTGTAGCAATTTTAAAAACTGTTAAAGTTTAAAAACACAAGCAGCTAAAAAACGTGGGGAAATTAAAATTCAACAATTTGAATTAAGGGACTAAAATTCCTCTCAGGTAAAATCCATACCAGCAATGACTGCTTTTTTGGATGCAACAGGGGATGATTAATTTAACCACACCTGAAAGAAAAGCAGTAACATCTTAGAATAAAAGTCTATCAGAAAGTGCTCTTGTGGTTTCTCTGATACATCAGTCCAGTCCTTTACCTTGAGTGAGTCTGTAGACACCAGTGATATTAAACTCAGCTGCTCTTTCCAAAGGCGTCCAGACGTCCTTGTCTTGTCCCTAACCACAGCTAACCACAGAAATAAAAAAAGGCAAGACAAAAAGGGCACTGCAACTACACTGATCACATAAAGAACTTAACCTGATGAAAGCACTATTATTTTAAATTATCAAAAAAAAAACCTCTATTATCGGGTTCAAGGTAGCATTATTCCTGCACACACATCTTAATTATACCAAGTGGGTGAAAGTACTGGGTGAAATAAAAACGAATTGCACATACAAAGCCCATACTTTCTGCTCAATATGAGCCTAAACTGCAGAATAATAAGCCTAATAAGAGAAGTAAAACTTTCAAAAGCACAAAGATAAGATACAATTTGAAAAGTTAAAAACATTGTAATTAATGAAAATTAAATGGAAATGCAAAGGAAATTAATGGAAATTATGTTAAATACATATTAATTAATTTGTTTATATTTTTGTAATGTTTTAATATGTAAAGTCATCATATAATATTGCAATTATCTGTCTGCTATTTGCAAATGTACTATTTTCATATTGTGGTATTTGGTGAATTGTATTAAAACAAGTAAGAGTTTTAATACAGGCATCATACTAGTTATTAATTATAATAAGGAGTTCAAGGTGTTGACACTTGCTTACAGACTGATCTCAGGATCAGCTCCCTCCTACTTCCACTCACTACTACAAGTCTACATCCCTACCAGAAGCCCACGATCAGTCAATGAGCGACGGCTCGTGGTACCATCACAGAGAGCCTCAAAATCACTCTCCAGAACATTCTCGTTCATGGTGCCATGCTGGAGGAATGATCTGCCCACCCTCATCCGGAACGCAGTATCCCTGACAGCATTCAAAAGACAGCTGAAAACTCATCTCTTCCGTGAGCATTTAACATGAAAAAAACTCTCCTTTTCCTTTAAATCCCTGCTTATCTGCATTATGCTACTCCGAGCAATATCTGAACTTTGTATTTTGAGCACTTCTTGCGTTGTTTTTGTCTCTTCGCGATGACTCGCTTGGTTTAGTCCTCAGTTGTAAGTCGATTTGGATAAAAGCGTCTGCTAAATGACTAAATGTAAATGTAAATAAAGGTATAATAATAATTAATCATATATTTTACAAAAATGTATTGTCCCTATCATTTTTATTCATAAATAATAACAAGTGATATTTCAATGCCATTTTAACCACTAAACTAGGAAATGTCCCCGGTTTCCATTTCAGAAACCTTCATAAACAAAATTAAAAATGTGGCTGCCAACAAACTCAAATATCTGTTTCAAAATAAACACAGTCGTACCTAAAGAGAAACTGCCAATTGAGGTTGGATACATCAATGATGTCCATATCCACAACATGAATATGAAAAAAGCCTGACAGAGCCTTAAAAAAAAATTGTAATATGATCAACAAGTTATTATTTGAAAACAAAACAAATGAGTGGCTGGATTAAAAATATAGATAGAAACCTTACCAGGTTCTTCAGTAGTTTGCAGCCAAGACCCCCAGCTCCAATTACCAGGATTATGCATGTATCTAACAGAAACTGGTGCAAACTTCAATTGCCATACTAGAAATAAAAAATATATATATATACTTAAAGTACACGTGATGAAAATAATGCAAAACAATAGTGTTACCAACATTAAATAATACAAATTGATTATTTATTAACCTTATTTTTTGCAATGAGAATGAAGTCGCAAGCATTTGAGCCACTTTATTATAATTGTGATGTGGACGCATTAAAACGCAAAGGTATTGTATTGAATATTGACGATACAATA
The DNA here is from genome assembly GCA_030578275.1 of Meda fulgida. Taxonomy (NCBI): domain Eukaryota; kingdom Metazoa; phylum Chordata; class Actinopteri; order Cypriniformes; family Leuciscidae; genus Meda; species Meda fulgida. The sequence goes on along the minus strand of CM060638.1, from coordinate 13,786,895 downwards.
TCCTGCATGAATGAAGCTGCGATCGTATTTTCTTCTCTATTGTGACGTATATCTGAAAGAAACAGCTTTTTGAATTGGGAATTGATTGGATTGTTGAAATTTGCTATTGCCGTGATCTTTGTCAATTTTAATTTCATGGTGACTTTAAAAAGCATGACTTGTACCACATGCCTGCTTAATACACAGTAAACAAACAGCGTAAAAACACTTTTGCTGGAATAATCTTTCTTCGCTTCGTTTATTTGTCAGGTACAGGGTGAATTTTGACAGTCCCAAGCTGAGCAATCCTCAAACCTGCAGCCAGCTCTTATTTCATCACTAACTTCTCAGTCAGTGCCATTATTCTTTTTCTATTCTTCCCCCTAAAAAGAGGGAATAAGAGAAGGTTCAAACAAGCTTGCATACGATCACATATCCGTGTAATAATGTTGTAATAAGTCCATCTGTGCTCATTGTTTATTCAGCACTTACGGCTCTTTTCATCCGCCATACTTTCAGCAGCGTCTATTTCACCCAGCCTGCTTTATGGCGGTGCATCTGTCAGAGTTAGAGTTGAAATGCTCACCCTTTCCATTATTATGACTATAACTACTATCACAACTTGGAGGCCCGTAACCCACTTTAAACGCCATTTAATTTGATAGATTTGGTATTTTTCCGTAATAGGTCCAAATCTCTGCAACAGTCTCCAATGTGAGGTCAGCTTCATCAATTGTCACTTTAAATCATAAATTATTTTTATTCTTTAGCTTTTGCATAGCTTTTCATTTATTTTTTATTTCTCTCTCTTTGTTGTATGTTGGCTAATACTAATGTTGGTTCAAAGAATGTCCTTGTTGTAAAGCACTTTTGTTTGTAAACATGCTATATTTGCTAATTGCTATATGGGGCCGGCCCAAGCCTTTATGGGACCCTAAAAAGAATGTTATTTGGGGGCCACTCGGTGCAGCAAATACGACTGACTATTGTCAATGCTTGATTATTCGCACACTATAAATCTAACACACCCATTATGAATTGTATTAGTTGTAGTAGCTGTTGCGTACATCATATCTATGACTGTCTGGCATGTTTTTACCCTTGTACGGTTTTTAATTGTAACAGCAGCAAACCCACAGGAGTGGTCAGGTGTTAATTTGCACTTTAATATTCAAAGTCTTACAGTACTAAGTGGCATACCTAATTTGGTGTCCTGAAAAGTAGCTAAACAAACCAGTGGACAATGCATTTACTGTAAAAAAAAAAGTTAGCCACTTTACCCACTTAAAATTAGCAACGTGCAAAAATGCAGAACAATCACCTACAAATTAAAGTATTTTTAGATTAACAGTATCTTCTTATATAAAAAAATAAATGTAAATGTACAGAATGGACAACATTAAATTAAATACTTAAATAATGACATAAAATGAAAACATCAGATGGACTTGTAACAAGATAACATAATAATAAATGTATTAACGTTAAAGGGATGGTTCACCCAAAAATTTTAAATTCTGTCATCATTTACTCACTCTCAACTTTGTTTTAAACCTGAATGAGTTTCTTTCTTCTGTTGAACAAAAGTTATTTGGAAGAATGTGGGTAATCAAACAGTTGCTGGTCCCCATTGACTTACATAGTATATGATTTCCTACTATGGAAGTCAATGGGAACCAGCAAATGTTTGGTTACCCAATAATACTCACATCTTCAAAATATCTTCTTTTGTTTTGAGTACAAGAAATTAATTACCGGTAATACAGGTTTGGAACAATATGCGAGTGAGTAAATAATGACAACATTTTCATTTGTGGGTGAACTAACAAGGGGCAGCATTTGTATAGGCTGCTATCACTTAAAGACCTGCACGCATCTATGCAGACATGCAAGTAATTACTTTCATTTTAGACATAACCAACTGTGTTTATGTACCTTGTGTGTATTTGACAGTAATTAGCGCAATGTACCGTGAGTGTAACTCTACTACCCCAACGTGTGAAGTGAATGTACGAGTTGTACCCTGGTTGTACCGTATTGGGACGGAGGAACCCAAACGGCAAAGGATAGAATGTGCGCTGTAGCACAATACCACGATATTTCTTCAAAGTATCGTGGAGACATTTCAATCGTCCACGAGCAAAAAATATATAATATCCCACACCCCTACATTAACTTTCCTAAGACATATTACCTAGGCTATATTAATTACCTAGCCAGCTAACGCTAGCTCACAACATAGCCTTGATGAGTTTACACGAATTTTCTAAACATACCTTTATTTTGCAGTTTTTTCTCTTCCTCGGGTTTCTTCTTTTGTTCTTTTCTCTTCACCAGAGGAATATGTCCTTTTTTGTGACATCTATGACAGTTTTGCTGCAATGCTGCTGCCTCTTCTATCCACTTCAATAATCCAAATCATTAAGTCTGACTGTGCTTGCAATACATCCTGCAGGCCGTTAATATAATATTGCGTTTTTGTATTATTTTGCGTTTTTTTTATTTAATATTGCGTTTTTGTCATTACCATTGTTCACTGACATAACATATAACAAAAAATACTAATATAAATAAAAATCAAGCTTCATGTGCTCTTGTGGGCCCCCTGGTGGGGGATATGAGGGTGAAGTAATTAATGCCAGAATTTAAATTTTTGGGTGAACTAACTAACCCTTTAATTATAGGCTACGTTAAACCATTAAAACTATATGACAATTTTTTTTCTATTTTTACAATGTATGCGTAATAATGTTTTACAAAATAACTTATAGTTCAATATGTAATACACTTCTCTAAGGAAACCGTTATATCCAGATAATTATTGAACTCTGATGTATTACTCCTGATGGAGTGATGGTAGATTCATCTTTAAGGGCTGCAATCCCAGAAACATAAACTAACAATATCATAATTTCTTACACAATAAGACGCAGTCTCTTATGCATCTGTTTATCTGAGAAATTACCTATTTTAGACAGTCCCCCTTTTTAATACTCGTCTTTAAACTTGATATTGTTCCACACAGAATATCAAAGCTAACTGAGAGCTGATAACTCAGAAAAAAGGTACAAAAGCTGTCACTGGGGCAGTACCCTTTCAAAAAGTTCACTATTGTACCTTATTTAGCCCATATTAGTAGTCTAGTCTACATATTAGTCCCTTTTGAAAGGGTTCTCCTGTAGGCAACCCAATTCAAAGATATTCATATGTTTAGAAATTATAGCAAATTCACTGAAACTTAATATAAATTCAACATCCTTAGAACTTTATTAAATTTTGGTATTTTAAAATACATTCACATAGGACTCAATTTATCATAAAATATGTTTTTCATTTTAAATCCCTTAACCCTCTGAAAGCACTTCTTGCACTTAACCCATTACCACTGTGCAAATAAACATGACAACCTGGAAGAAGAAAAAACTAACCGTTGGTGTGTTTTAATAACCCTGGTTAATGAGAAGAAAGCCAGGTGCCTTTGAAAATATAACAGCATCACAGACCTGTAGCCTTCAATTGCAATTCAAAATACTTCTCAGCCATCTCTGTTAGTTTAACCCCTTATAAATCAGAATGAATATGTATAAATGTCTTAATTTACTCTGGTGATGTTGGAAACAGCCCTAAAACTTTAGTAGGCCTAAGTTCATTACACTGATGATTATAGCTTCGTTATCTCATGCTAATAACATTATCTGACGATACTACGTAGATTTGGAAATAGTTAAAATAAAATAATCGAATCAACTGATTAACCATCAAGAGTGGGTAGTAAAGGACTGTTGCTGAGCGGGGTCGTCCAATCCTGGTTTGCGGGCATCTTGCGTTCTTCAGACTCCCATCCCACTTTTACTACTCATACAAGATTCCTGGCTGGCAGGCCAGGCAGTGGCTAATTAGTTAGCTACTATTCGACAGCAGGCTTAACCAGGTCAATCCGGCCTGTGGGTCAACTTCAACTTTTCTCCATTTCTATCCACACAGACCAACGCGGTGTGCGAGCAGATGCTTTAGATCGCACACATTTGCGCGTCTTTAGTGCAGTTTGCATTGCATCTGGGTAGTTTCGTACAGCTCCGTGCTACAGAAAGCGCTTTCCAGCAGCAGGAGAGACACCTGGATTTCAGCTGCAAAAAGCCAGCACTGCAAGACAGCACCTGGGTTTATAGATAAAATTGTAGTTTGGAAAAACAAAAGTCTCTCAACCTGTCTGCAGAATGGCGAGACCTTCAAGGTAAGTGCGTTTTATTAGACTGTGTTGCTTCACAGGTTCGCACATGATGTGTGATCGGTGTGTGGGTCTTTCCATGTTGCTAAATGCTAACTGGCTAACCAGCATTTTCTGCGCGTGTTTACATAGCTTCCCAAAACAGCACAAATCACACATAAACACGTAGATTTGAATCTCTTTATATTTTTACGAATATTATTTAATTTAAAAGATGGCAGTGTCGGTCGCTAACTGTTAACGTTACATCCCTAAACGTAACATTGCCTATGTTAACCTCATGCTGCCAACATTGAATAAAAAAGCGGGATAGTAGTTCTCACTGCTGGGGAATTCGTGTAGTTCAAAACCAGGCAGCTAGGCATTATCATAAAAAAGGAAAATAAATAGCGTTATGGATATTATTTCGTCAGTCAGAGTAAATGTGATACACTAATAGCGTATTTCTGTGGACGTTGCGCGGATTTTCCTCAGTTAGCTCCGCGAGCATTGGTGTTAGTTCAGCGGCAGCGTGTGTTTGAGCGTGAACGCGCCATTATTTCACACACGACTTGAACCATTTCTCCTGCAAACTTGTGTTTGTAGATAATGCACCTTGGGTTTGGATCTGGTTTCAGTCAGAAATTAAAGCTCCTAAGTTGGAAGTCAACAAATGTGTTTGCGTTTCGCAATAAATGTACTTAAATGCGCCCTTGTTGATTTCGTAACGCTAATATGAGCTCCAGCCAAGTGACGTGAACAGTGGCAACGTGTTGCTTATCATCTGTCAAACAGTAAATCGGTTTATATTATTTAATATGCAACCCTCTCGGAGTAGGGAGTGAATGTAGGTCTCGTCGGTGTAATTTATGGACTGAGCAGGTCCTGTGGTCAGTGAATACTGTCTGACCTGCAGGGCCTGTAGTTCAATGCCCCTATCTGAACAAACAGAGTCCCTCCCTCCCCACACTGCTGCTGTTGGCATGGCAATTAACCTGCTCCAACATGGCACCCCTGGCTCCTCTGCCCCTTCACTGCTTTAAATAAGAGCAGTGACAGCTCTGTTGCTATATGGAGAATGAATCAGAAAATCTGCAACCATTTATTTATTTTTAGATTTATATGATTTCGTTTTTGTTAGCCTAAAGAGAAGTTCTGCTGCATTGAGGTCAGGTTTCCTTTTTTTTTTTTGCATTCATTATTTTTTTGCATTGTCAGTTTTTTTTAAGTTCATAAATGTTTTATTAAAAAATAAACAATATGATGCAGTTTGTCTCTACATTGTTGATTAGTTTTGTTGCAAATTAAGCATCAAAGCATGTAATTAACATGGTTTAATAAGATATTAATATAGGGTAAAGTTTTAAAGTCGGCATAGTCTTTTCTTCCCTATTGTGATGCAAATACAAGTGAAACTGCTTCTCGAATAAGAAAAAAAGTCATCAAGGGAAGGGTAGTTATTTCAATGAAAGTTTACAAGAGGACATGAATTCTAAAAAAAATTATGTGCTCAGCTAATTGATTTATAATTTATAAATAGTGCAATATTACATACAAAATAAGAATAGTCCATTTTAATTTCATTGTGACTAATAATAAATTATTTATAAACATATTGCATACATGTTTGTCCTCTTGTGGGTCATTTATATTTCCTTTCCTGTTTTTTGTGCACAGGAATAAAAGGGTTGTTGACTATGCACAATTCCAAGAGTCTGACGATGCAGGTAAATTCCTCTAATGCAAATATTCTGTTGCACACCTCACTATTGTGTCCTACTTAACAGGGTTTTCCCACAGTCGGGAAATATAAGGGGGAAAAGTTAAAGTGTTTTCTTCCAGGCTTGGAAAAGTAATGGAAATTATTTAAAAAAAAAATGGTTTTATAATAATTGAAAAAGATCTCTAGTGTTAAATAATGTCACTGTGCTGCATTGATACTTTAGTTAGTAGATGCAGTGTTGTATGTGCTGTGAAGTCCTGCTGTTTTAAAACCTGATTCAACTGAATGATTTGATACAGATGAGGAATATGCAAAAGAATCGGAACGACCTGTGAAAACTTCTGTAAAGCGCAGGTCAGTCTCTGATTAGTTATAATATTTTTTAGTACATATGTAGTAACTAAGAAAGTAATGATAGCAAAACTAATACATTTCTGGTTGTAAAAGTAATATTTTAGTTTAAAGGGATAGTTCACCCAAAAATTAAAATTCTGTCACTAATTACTCTCATGTCGTTCCAAACCCGTAAGACTTTCGTTCTATTCACAGTCTTCGCAACTACCATGCGAGTGCTTAGTTTGCATAAAAAACATAATTTACCACTTTATTTACAAAATATTACTCTCTAACGCGAGTTCACGAGAACACCCACACCACATGTGTTGTGTTGACGCGAGAGAACACGTTGTTGGGTGAATGTGCGTTGGAGATTAATATTTTGTAAATAAAGTGGTATTTTGCGCAAACAAAACACGTGTCGATTCATAAAATTGATGTTTAACCACTGGAGTCTCATGGATTACTTTAATGATGTTTTTACTACCTTTATTGGGCGTGAAAGTGGTAGTTGCGTAGCTGTCAGTGGAGGGACAGAAAGCTCTCAGATTTCATCTGAAAGATCTTCATTTGTGTTCCGAGGATGAACTTAAGTCTTACTGGTTTGGAAGGACATGAGGGTGAGTAATTACTGACAGAATTTTCATTTTTGGGGGAACTATCCCTTTAAGCACCACTGTCAAGTTTGCATGCATTTCTTTCAGCTTCCTCCATTTCTAAAATTATTTATGAGCTGCATACATATTCATTACACTCTTCATTTTGTTTTTAATATCATGAAGGCTGTATTTTGTCTGAATTGTTTTATATATCGCTAAAACATAAATGCTGTATTTCTTCCTATGTAGTGATGATTCTCGAATCAAGGACCACAAGAGTAAGTCACATTTTACTTATTTTTTGCCTATATTTAACTTTTTTTATTCAGTTATTAAACATTCTGACAAAATGTTTTTCTATCCCAATATTCCAGAGGATTTAAGTGATGATGACAATGACAATGACTATGGGGAGGATGAGGAAGAGGATGATGATGGTGGTGACAGTGATTTTGATGCTAAAGAGGCCAGCAAGGGGAGACAAGCAACAGCTAAACGGAAAAGGGCTGCAGGTATTACCAGTATAAACACTTTATTACATGGTCAGTTACCTCTGTGCACATTTGTAACTACTTTCTGTGCACATTTGGCATTTTACCTTTTACATTTTCTTATATTTTAAATCTAAATGTGATTTTTTTTTTTCTGGTTATAATTGCCAATTGCAATTTAAAATGCAAAAACAAAAAAAAAAAAATATATATATCTATATCTATCTATATATATATATATGATAAATGATATAATATGACACAATAATGATATAATACAGTAATATATATGGTTATAAAAAATAATTATAACACCCGGTTTGTTGTGCTTGTTTGTAGGTCTGCACAATTTGGCCCAACATTTTGTTCTTAGATATTAATATGACTAATAATTATTATGATTATTATTATTGCTAAATAAAAAAATTAAACAAAATAAAGAAATATTACTATTGTAATAAAAACTGTATTATATATTAATAAATATAACAAAGGAAATAAAAGTAATGTGATTTTTCAGACAACCTATTTTAAGAAATATTGCAGGGTTAAACCTACAGGCAGCCTATGACTATAAATCAATAGAAAGGTCTAAGGATTTATAATAAAATATCATATTATTATGATAAAAATCTGTAACACTAATTTCTTGATTTTTGTCAGGAGGTATGCAAAATCAAAGTCCATGTCTTTAATATGAAATATAACCCGAGGAGAAAAACATGGATTATCATACACATTTCTTTAGAGAGAAGTATTATTTTTCCTATTTTTTTACCCAAAAGCAGGAGTGAGCATTACTGAGCGGGTGAGCGCTAATTCATACTGGAAGCTGGAGGGTGCCCTCACACAGAAACTCCAAATATGCCTCACAGAAATACTATAACTTATAATTCCATGAAATCCCTAATGTGGACAAATGCATCAAGCTATTGTAGCTGAATAAAAAGAAGATAGAAACACTTTTACTTATTAAACACAAAGACAATGAACACACGACTGCCGCCATATATGGTGTATTTGAGTTCTTCACGCCATCTCGTGTATTTTCATAATTATATGTATATTTATAATTTTGTGGTTGGGGAAGATGTTAGATGTGTGTTGCCTTTTCAAATGCTTGTGACGTCAAATGACTCCAACTCGCAGTGCTTTAAGAGATGGAGCAGCATTTACTACTGATCACCGAGCCGCTTTTCACTAACACGCTGTGCATTTATTTATTTAATTCAAAATCGGAAAAGTTGCAGCCTTTGCGATTTTTCAAAATCGCACTAACTAAAATTGCAATTTCAGTTTAATTTCTATAATATATATATATATATATATATATGTATGTATAATAAACAACATATAACATGTTATAATAGTGTTTCAGTTTCATGCTATTTCATCTATCTATAAATTACAGGAACGTCTGTCTGTTATTCGCATATCTCTCGAACCGTTAGTCCGATGGATTTCAAACTTGACAGGTGTCTTACTACGGGCACGAGTAAGTGCAGTGCAAAGTTTGACGTGGTTTGGATTAGAAATGCTAAATATATCGGGTAAAAGAAGCACATTGAAGATGTTTAGAAGGTTGTGGTTTAAAAATAAACATTCTGACATAAACACTCTAGCCTTCTAACGAACTGTTGCTCAAGCGTAGCGTTTTTTCCAAATTCACTGTTTAGCCTGCTCCCTGAATCGTCATTCATTTGTGGATGTTAACTGAATCTGTAAGTTAGCTACGCTGTTTACTTATGAATATTATATTTAATTCTGGTGCGCTTAATGTTATCGCTGTTTAATGGCCTATGCTATTCACCAACTAAACATATCCAATTCCATGCGTTCACAGTCTCTTTCACGGCCATCATTTGTACTTTTGCTTTAATTGTAACAATGAGCACTCAAACACACCAAACCAACAATTACTAAACACACACAAAAACTGATTTTGCACGGGCACTTTCTTCTAATAAAACGCACTTCTTTTTTTTTTCGTTTTACAATGTGAATCTGCTCTGATTTGCTAATTAACTTGCTCTTATTCACTTAAGAAAAACCGCAGTTAATTTTTCTCATGCCTGTGTTGGGATTTAGTGTTTATGCATTTTGCATATAAATGCACATTTTAAACAAATCTTCAGTGTTAACTTTGTAACTGCTCTTTTGACACACAGATGACAGTGACGATGAGGTGAAAGTTGTGAAGAAGAAGGGCCGGCAGGTGCGTCAGGCTGCCACTAAAGCTGCGTCCAAACAGAGGGAGATTCTTCTTGGGGACGGAGGAAGTGAGGATGAGGAAGGAAAGGAAGAGGAGGAAGAAGATGACAGTGACGTTTACACTGGCGGTACAAACAGTATTATGTCAGAGTCAAACTATTTCAAGAACATTACCATTCGCATGTTAGCTAACCGTGAGATACCTGATATTTTATACTTCCCTCATCTTCTCATAGAGGACTCAGGCAGCGATGAAGACTTCATGGTTGAGGACGATGATGACGACAGTGATTATGGCCGACCCAAACGGAAGATCTCAAAAGTGAGCAGGAGAAGCAAAGACAAGAAATCCCCTAAACCCAAGCTAAGGGCTTCAGGTAAAGCCATCCATTATCCTACTATCAGATTATGTCTGTTAAAGAAGGTCTACTGTAATGCCTTGATAATTAATCACTAATCACTTGATAATTACAAACTTCCTCTAGATACCTTTAACAGTCACAGTTACAGTAATTAAGTCAATTATCTTCTCCCAGTGACCCGAGGGCCCAAGAAGAGGAGAGGAAAACGTCAGACGAAGGTTAAGAGAGTTGTGAAAAAGGCCTCGCCTAAAGCCAAAGATGAAGATATCGAGAGCAACAAAGAGGAGGAGGAAGAGGACGAGGCAAAAAAGGAAGACAGGAAAGAGTCGCCCGCCCCGAAGAAGACACAGGATGACGAAAGTGGCGCAGAAGGGGAGGAAAACAACGGAGAAAAGGAGGATGAGGAGGAGGAGACTGAGAAAGAGAAAGAGGAAAAAGACGATGTTTCTGAGGAGGAAGCTCCATCAGGTGAAGACTGACCTCTGTCTCCTGCTGGTGAACGTGTCTGTTATCTGTTTTTCTTAATGAGGAGCAGTAGAATTTATTTCCCACAATACTCAAAGAGTGTTTTGGATGTTTGTTATGTCTCTCAGCTTGTAAATACCATATCTCCGAACGAAATCTGTAAAGTATCATCAGACCTATTCTAAAACTGTACGGTTTGGCCTTATCCCAAAATGCGGTCTTTCATAGTTATTACTAATCAATGTTTCAATTATAGCTTTGCAACGTTTTTACCGAAACCATTTTGCTATAGTTGACTTTCAACGTATAACAAAGGATGAAAATGACGTGCCCAAAAAATACAGATTATACTATAGGCTCTGTACTTCACTTATTTTTATTTTTTTAATGCATTTGAAGAAGAACGTAACTGCTCGTTTACTCCCAAACAAACACATTTTTGTGACTTTTAATGTACACGATCTCATCCCAGCTGCATTGACCGTTGAAAACAGGCTTATAATGAACATATATACGCTTGTCGTCATGAACTGCACTGGATTGTTGTGGCTGCATTTCAGTCACGTGATTTTTCTTGCTACATCAACTGTACGTTTCATAGCTCTAGTACGCTACTTTCTCCCACTTTCCGTGCAGTTGTTTCTTGATTCAGTCTAGTAAATCAGCTTTTTCCCGTCTCAGCATTTGAACTAAGATGACTTTTTCTATGGTTGTATTGAAGCTCTTTCATGGTTGGCATGCTTTCACGTATGTGGTGCGAAGTTCGTCGGTGGGCGGAGTCTCGGGCTCAGGATGAGTGATGTCAGAAGTGAGCTAGTGAAAACCTTATTATTGACCTCTGTGATGCTTCATGTGTGCATTTTTTAAGAATATTTTGATGCTTATAGATGCCTTTTTAAATGCAGTCCGTTGAGCCATTAGAATGGTAAAAAAACGAGCTGAATTCAGTGCACACCATTCATAGCTTTCTCAGCTTCATACGCCTATTTTTATTGCGTGTATCTCCATCCTAATCTGTAGCCTTTCAGTCTATATCATAATTTATCCAAAATAAATGTTTGTTTTAATTACGCTATTCTGATTTTTGTAATAAAAAATTGTTTTACAAGGAAAAATAAAATGTATCTTTAAAGAAATCGAGTAGTTGGTGACCTGTTTTTCACTTCACTTTTTACCCTATCTTCTTGTTTTGTTAGACTGTATCGGAAATTACATCATATACTCATTTATTTAGCCCCTTTCAGAATAAAGACCCAACTGAGTTTGTACGGTTTGAAGATTAATCTCTCACTGTGTTTTATGTTGGTACAGCACGTTGATACTCCATGCTGTCTTTTATAACAAATACTGTAGCTACTTTCCAGAATAGCTGAATATAGTTAAGATCACACATGCAATCAAAGCAGTAGCTTGAGAGAAACATTTACCGAGGACAAAATCCATTTATTTTCATAGGAATTCCCTCAAGATTTTGCAAGGTTATGAAGTGTGATAATATTTAATGTTCAATGAATTTTCATGAGCAAAATCAAGTCATTTAAATAGGAAACAAGCTAACATTAATTTTGCTAGCTAATTTAGCTAGCGTCTTCAGTGTGAGCTGTGCTTCATACATCACTCCACTAATGATAATAAAAAAAACTGACCCTTTCAACAGTGATATTTTGCCCAACTTTCTTTGAAATTTCACTTATGTGACCGCAACTTTATGATGACAACAATATTAGGACACGTAGTTCACCCAAAAGTGATAATTCAGTCATAATTTTCTCACCCTTGCCTCATATCATTCCAAAACTGTATTTTTTCTGCGGAACATAAAGGGTATTTTAAAGAATATTTAACAACAAAATAAAGACATTAAAGTATCTTCTGCACATTTATTTTGGCAAAACACAAAGTTTGCACAACATTACATCTCTTGACACAGTAAACAATAATTGATTGCAATATTACTGCAAATAACTTTTTGTGTTAGTCATGAGTTTTCCAGAAGCTATTGAATTGTTCAAATGAACATAATACAATGTTCTGGCCATGACCTTCCAGTCTAAGACCAGTTTTAACAAGATAAAAATAGTTTTGAAGGAATAGGTAAGTTCTAGGAATTCTTAGATTGGTGAATTATTAATTAAGAGTTCATTCCGGTATTTAATTTGGTGTTAATAATTTTCAGTCTTGGGGAAAGTACAAAACTTTATATTTAGCCATTTTCTGCCATAAATGACTTAATTTCCCTCCTGTAATCAAACATTTCTCACATTTGTCTTCTCTTCCTGTAATATTCATAATTAACAGTCAAGATTATTTGCGAGAAACTAAACAAAAAATACATAAAATATATATAATACCAAACTTAGACATAAAAACCCTGTGTAGGGTTTTCTGTAGTTTTTTACACAAATATGATAAAGGCACATTCACTGTTTACAGTAGTGGTCAAGTATTTCCAGCAGGTTGTGACCTGTCAATGGTTTCATCCAGAGTCACATTTAATTGATTCAGGCAGTATTACAGCAACTTTCTCTGAAGCAGGTGGAGCGGGTGCTGGTGGGGCCTCCACCATGGCTGCTTTTTTAGATGCTCCTGGATGGTGAAGACATTGAGTCATATGAAGTTGCCCAGTTTACTAAAGTTACATACTTAACTGCTGATATAAATACTGTTTATCACCATGTATGTTGTTTTTACCTGTGAGATTTCTGTGGGTGTGGTTGCACAGGATCACGCTAAAGAGGAAGATGAAACCAAGGCATCCGATGACCATACCACACACCAAAAAACTGTAGCTGCCTTTATTCTGAATAAGCTGAAAGAAATTTGTTCAGCGTTAGTTACTTTTTTTAGAAAATCCTTCCCAAGTTTTAAAACATAAGCGCAAGAACTTACTGATCCAACCAACACTTGCAAGGTCATCTCACCCATTCCGGAAGTTGTCACTAAAACTGTTGTTGCACATCCTAAGGAAAAAAAATAGATGTATTTTTTGTGGCCTTGTTTTGTCCATAATTATAAGGATATCTGAAAATATTCTTAAAGTCCCCCTGTAGTCAATAATTCTATTGCCATTTCCAAACCATTTGAAGTCCATTATTTTACAGCGGGGAAGATTATCAAGTGGAAACATTCAAAACAGTTGCCAATCTTCCTAGGAGTGGACATCCAGGTAAATTCACCCCAAGATCAGACCGTGCAATTCTCAGAGATATCGCAAAACAAGAACTACACCTCAGACTACAGGCCTCAGTTAACATGTTAAATGTTAAAGTTCATGGCAGTGCAATTATAAAAAGACAGGTATGGCATGGAGGTAAAAGCTAATATTTTGTTGTTTTGACCCATGTAACCTTTTAAACAATGCTTTAAGATTTTCAGGTAGGTCTAACAGGTAGACTATATACAGAAATTGAATAAAGTTATCAAACACAGTCTTTAGTGCATACATTATAAATTAAATATAGATAAAACCGTAAAACTTCAAATAATAGCCCGGGCTTTTATTTTCCCAAATCGCCGAACTGCACCGGCTTTTATTTGAGACAGGCGTCTATATGAGACAGGCCTTTAATTTTGTGTTGAGATGTTGTTCATTGAGTGTGTAAGCCTAGAGATAACGATCCAAATAGCATAGGCTGATAGACGGAAAGCATGAAAGCATTCTCGCAGTTCTGTGCCATGTCTAGGACAACTCGAGGTATCTCACACCGGACGCGCACTTTCTCAGTTTATGGCCAGCGATTTTGTTTTGTTTAAGGACATTATGAAATTAAGATAATGTATGTACTATGTTATGATTGTACTGTACAATTAAATACAATCGTTGCTAAGTCTGCAGTCTGAACACTTTACCTCAGACTGTCCATTTACTGAATGAATTGAGAATATCATAATACCTCGAGTTGTCAAAGACGCTGCGCTGCGCTTCTCATCCGGTGTGCTACCCTAGATTATTGGCAGCATAAAAAAACGAAACGATGTGACAGCCATGGGCTGAACAATACAAGTTACCGGTAATATCCATCAAGCCTATGAACTTGTTGCCCAAAACACATCAACAAGAAAGAATGAAGGCTACCCTGTAAAACAACTGCAATCATGTGATACAAAATGACCCTTCTCCCTCTCCAGCCTCCACTTCTCCCTCTCCAGCCTCCGCTAACTCTCCTCCACTTCTCCCTCTCCAGCCTCCGCTAACTCTCCTCCACTTCTCCCTCTCCAGCCTCCGCTAACTCTCCTCCACTTCTCCCTCTCCAGCCTCCGCTAACTCTCCTCCACTTCTCCCTCTCCAGCCTCCACTAACTCTCCTCCACTTCTCCCTCTCCGGCCTCCACTAACTCTCCTCCACTTCTCCACTTCTCCCTCTCCGGCCTCCACTAACTCTCCTCCACTTCTCCCTCTCCAGCCTCCGCTAACTCTCCTCCACTTCTCCCTCTCCAGCCTCCGCTAACTCTCCTCCACTTCTCCCTCTCCAGCCTCCGCTAACTCTCCTCCACTTCTCCCTCTCCAGCCTCCGCTAACTCTCCTCCACTTCTCCCTCTCCAGCCTCCACTAACTCTCCTCCACTTCTCCCTCTCCAGCCTCCGCTAACTCTCCTCCACTTCTCCCTCTCCGGCCTCCACTAACTCTCCTCCACTTCTCCACTTCTCCCTCTCCGGCCTCCACTAACTCTCCTCCACTTCTCCCTCTCCGGCCTCCACTAACTCTCCTCCACTTCTCCCTCTCCAGCCTCCGCTAACTCTCCTCCACTTCTCCCTCTCCAGCCTCCGCTAACTCTCCTCCACTTCTCCCTCTCCAGCCTCCACTAACTCTCCTCCACTTCTCCCTCTCCGGCCTCCACTAACTCTCCTCCACTTCTCCACTTCTCCCTCTCCAGCCTCCACTAACTCTCCTCCATTTCTCCCTCTCCGGCCTCCACTAACTCTCCTCCACTTCTCCCTCTCCAGCCTCCACTAACTCTCCTCCACTTCTCCCTCTCCGGCCTCCACTAACTCTCCTCCACTTCTCCCTCTCCAGCCTCCGCTAACTCTCCTCCACTTCTCCCTCTCCGGCCTCCACTAACTCTCCTCCACTTCTCCACTTCTCCCTCTCCAGCCTCCACTAACTCTCCTCCATTTCTCCCTCTCCGGCCTCCACTAACTCTCCTCCACTTCTCCCTCTCCAGCCTCCACTAACTCTCCTCCACTTCTCCCTCT
This sequence comes from Meda fulgida, assembly GCA_030578275.1. Lineage (NCBI taxonomy): Eukaryota > Metazoa > Chordata > Actinopteri > Cypriniformes > Leuciscidae > Meda > Meda fulgida. Next base: position 13,771,330 of record CM060638.1, on the reverse strand, counting down.
CCGGCCTCCACTAACTCTCCTCCACTTCTCCACTTCTCCCTCTCCGGCCTCCACTAACTCTCCTCCACTTCTCCCTCTCCGGCCTCCACTAACTCTCCTCCACTTCTCCCTCTCCAGCCTCCTCTAACTCTCCTCCACTTCTCCCTCTCCAGCCTCCGCTAACTCTCCTCCACTTCTCCCTCTCCAGCCTCCGCTAACTCTCCTCCACTTCTCCCTCTCCGGCCTCCACTAACTCTCCTCCACTTCTCCACTTCTCCCTCTCCAGCCTCCACTAACTCTCCTCCATTTCTCCCTCTCCGGCCTCCACTAACTCTCCTCCACTTCTCCCTCTCCGGCCTCCACTAACGCTCCTCCACTTCTCCCTCTCCAGCCTCCGCTAACTCTCCTCCACTTCTCCCTCTCCAGCCTCCGCTAACTCTCCTCCACTTCTCCCTCTCCGGCCTCCACTAACTCTCCTCCACTTCTCCCTCTCCGGCCTCCACTAACTCTCCTCCACTTCTCCATTTCTCCCTCTCCAGCCTCCACTAACTCTCCTCCACTTCTCCCTCTCCAGCCTCCGCTAACTCTCCTCCACTTCTCCCTCTCCGGCCTCCACTAACTCTCCTCCACTTCTCCACTTCTCCCTCTCCGGCCTCCACTAACTCTCCTCCACTTCTCCCTCTCCAGCCTCCTCTAACTCTCCTCCACTTCTCCCTCTCCGGCCTCCACTAACTCTCCTCCACTTCTCCCTCTCCAGCCTCCGCTAACTCTCCTCCACTTCTCCACTTCTCCCTCTCCGGCCTCCACTAACTCTCCTCCACTTCTCCCTCTCCGGCCTCCACTAACTCTCCTCCACTTCTCCACTTCTCCCTCTCCAGCCTCCACTAACTCTCCTCCACTTCTCCCTCTCCAGCCTCCACTAACTCTCCTCCACTTCTCCCTCTCCAGCCTCCACTAACTCTCCTCCACTTCTCCCTCTCCGGCCTCCACTAACTCTCCTCCACTTCTCCACTTCTCCCTCTCCAGCTAACTCTGCCTCGCTTGTGCTAACAGCTCCCGCCCAAATGCGCAGGGCTCTCTTGCGTGTGCAATCTGCACCATAGAACTGGCTTAAACAGACGATCTGACAGGTTTTAGAATATTAAATACATCCCGAAACTAAAAAACAGACCAGGCCTCTATTTGAGACCGGCCTTTATTTATCCAAACCTGTCGCCACACCAGGCGTGTAAAAGAGACAGGTGTCTATTTGGGACTCCGCTATTATTTGAAGTTTTACGGTAATCCTTATTAAGACTACAAAAGTTATTCATTCAAGAGCAGTGAGAGATTTTTTCTTTTCTTTGATTATTCTAATGACAGACAGCAGCAGATTTATTAGGCTGCTGTCACTTTAAGACCTGCCGCACATGACACAGATCATCTGACACACGTCCCATTCTCACAACTCTTTACATTCATTTAAGACTTCATTTAACTCATTTCAGACTGTGTTTGTGAGGATACGTGCCAAAACTAGCATTTTGGTATAAAGTTGCGTGTTTTTGTCCGTTCAAGCGTTGTCTGAAGCGGCTTTCTGTGTGCACGAGTGTGTGTGTCAGGAGACAGGAGATTTACAGATGAGCGTCAGTACTGCACTGTGTTCTCTTTCGTCCCGCTTGAATGTTTTAAAAGCATTTGCATGAAAAAGAGCGTGATCATATAATGTAATGCTAGCCAAAGGGAAAAAAACGGATGTTGCGTTAATTACGCTAAATGTTTTTAACTGAAAAAATGTATTGCATGCATTAGTGTGTTAATTCAGTAGCTGTGATATAAAACATGAAGTATGCTGTGTGCAATTTACCGCGGTAGTTTAGGATATCCTCAGTGTAGGCCACTATGCAGGGGAAAACACTGCTGATGAAAAGCCCGAGCAAGGTCGTCCCAACGAACAGAAACACTCTGTTTGTGTAGAGGATCAGTAACAGCAGCAATGTTACATTCACACCAGCCTTAACAAGAGAGAGAGAGAGGGAGAGAGCAGAGAGGATCCAAATTCAACAATTGTAAATCTATGATTCATCACATACTCAATATTTCCTAACAACTGATAGCAACAGCTTGAATGGAGCATGACGGAAACAACTTAAAGGTAGTTTGGGTAGGTGTATACTCTGTAAACGGTGAAAATCAGCTCTATGTATGTTAATTACAGTATTTAATTATAGATTACCAGGTTCACGATGAGCAGATGCACCGGCCTGAAGCGGTACGATAGCGGGACAGACACCAGTCGTCCAGCAGTGACGGCTGCCCAGAAGATGCTGTTCAGGTATCCTGCCATTTTAGCGTGCAGAGATATGGGAGCTGAAACAGCATACGTGTAAACAAAGCCGGCATAGACCCCCTAAAGGTGAGGTTCAAGGTTCAAGTGTGAATTTTAACTTGCAGTTCTCAAAAAATATTCATAAAATAATTAGCCCCATTTAGCTTTCTCACCATAATGCCCTCTGTCATAAACAGCACCATACCACTCAAGATATGGATAATAAAAAAAGTGACCGGTAACCCACGCAGGTTACCATTCATACAGCAGCTGAAAATGTTTCCATGTCCTGATTGATGAAAATCTAAGGAGACCAGAATAAGAAAAAAAGTTGGGGAGTCAGAAGTTAAATTGCATAAATGGTTTTACATGTTAGTTTCAATCACCTACACTACTGTTTGAAGGTTTGAGGTCAGTATGATTAAAAAAATTATATATTACTTTTTATTCAGCAAAGATACATTAAATTGATTTAAAAAAAGACAGTAAAGACATTTATAATGTTAAAAAAAATATTTTTCTATTTCAAATAAATGCTGTTCTTTTGAACTATCTATTCATCAAATAATCTTAAGGAAAATGTTTTGAGGTTTCCTCAAAAATATGAAGCAGCACAACTGTTTTCAACATTGATAATAATAATAAATGTTTCTTGAGAACCAAATCAGCATATCAGAATGATTTCTGAAGGATCATGTGACTGAGGACTGGAGTAATGATGCTGAAAATTCAGCTTTGATCACAGGAATAAATTACATTTAATATGAATTAAATATTTTAAATTGCAATATTTCATAATATTACTGTTTTTTTTTAATTAAATAAATGCAGCCTTGATGAGCATAAGATAGTTCTTACAAAAAATCCTACCGTTCTTAAAGTTCTGAATGTTAGTGTAGTTCAAAGATCACTTGTACCTGCATCATATGGTTCGGGCATTTCTGTGATCTCTGGTGCTTTAGTCTCCATGGCTAACTCATCTTTGTCCAGCAGTCGTGGAGGGCTGTTCGTACAACAGCGAAGCAGCTTCTCTTGGTACATCAACACAAAAACTGCAATCGGCACAGGCAACTAGGAGAGAAAAAGACTGAGATTTCCCAGAGATCCAGGCTCTCCTGCACACTGCACACAGAGCTGTACATCAGCTTACATTTATGACAGCCATGATCCAGAAGGCGTACGACACACTGGCCTTCTCCTTGACCAGCTCAGAGTGCGGGGAATTCTCAGCCAGGATTACAGGTGACCTGTCGCTGGATCTGAAGTGGTGAAGTATCTCTGTGGCATTTTCTGTGCTATTACTGCCCAGGCAGTGCTCTGATATGAAAGGCTCTGCAATCAGGGGGCTCACCAGAGCACCGAGCCCGATGAAGAAGTGCAGTGCCTGGAAAGAGAGTGAAGACACTGATGGGAAACACTATTTAGAGCCGTCAACCTATAATACAACTGATTATAACATAAATAAATCATGCATTTTATTATGTCCCTATCCAAACCATACTTTGCTAAAGCATCCAGCACAGAATGAATACTGGAGTGAATCTCACAAAATGTCCAGGTCAGACTCCCCCCCCCCCCCCCCCCCCCCCCAAAAAACCCAAAGTAAAAATATGGAATCAAATGTTATTTTACATTGAAGTAGTTCCTATTGACTTACATTATTTTCCATCACTGACCAACAACTGATTCAAATAAAACACTAATATGATTATTTGAAATAAACACTACTGTACATAAATGTATGTATAGAGTAGATTTACACACCTCCCTGAGTGATATATATATATATATATATGAAGAGAAATGTCTTCACTCACCTGCAGGAAGATAGCAGAGTCTTTCTTATACATAGACACCAGTCTGAAGTTTGCAATAGTGTCGATGATGCCCATAGCCAGGCCTGACACTGCCATAGCAACCGCCAGCAACAGCACATTATAGCAAAGTGGGATGATAGCAAAAACCACAGAGATGATGAGGGAGGAGAAGAAGAGTGCGATGAGAGCACAGAACAACCTGAGAAGACAAGGAAAAAAGCTTAGTTGCTTGATTATTTGTCTTTAAATGTTTTTGTCTGATTATATGTTTTTAAAATTCTTCCAATTACAAATGCTAATGGTTACGATCTGTAATAGCTATCAAGTGACCTCACAAATTGATATTCCTAGGACAGTCTTAAATTGTATTTTTTGATGTGCTTTCATGTGTCTGACAGTTAGTCAGACAGCCAGTAGTAGGGCTGCACGATCAATTGAAATAAATAAATACATGCTCTAAGTTTCATAGTGAAGTATGGCACTGTGTTCTTTTATTATTATCTTTTATTATCAATTTTATTCTTTATTATCTCAGAGCGGCTCGAACTCCATCTCTGCATCTGATCTGAGTTTGGGTCGCTTATAACATGCGTTTGGGATGTGCCACCCATTTCCCCAAACTTGTAATGAGAAGCACTTATGAACAAAAGAGAAGCTTTAAGGGCTCCTTTCTTTTTTCATCACAATAAAGTTTTATGGTTTCATATTTGAGAATTATATAAGCCATCCATACATTTTAAGCATTGTCATTTTTTTTAGAATAAAATAATCTTTTTTATATTTTTATTTAGTAATAATTATTATTTTATAGCCATATTAATATATAATCAATTATCATCACATTTTTTAAATATCACAATATGTCCATAAAATATATACATTTGTCTTTAAAGCTATAAAATATTTAACATGATTTTTCTTTCATTTTTTTACAGCTTACATTTCTTTCATATTTTAATATTAAATATGTTTGTTATATATATATTCATTTAATTCATTAAAATATAACATATATTATATTACAGATTAACCATGTTTAAAAAATATATAATATGCATATGTTTTGAAATCTGTTAAATGTATACATTTGTCTTTAAAACTATAAAGAAAATTTTACGGGATTTTTTGTTTTGTTTAAATATGATTGTAGCAATGTTCAGGGAAGAAGGAGGCGGGAACCGGCGAACAATCAAAATATAATTTATTTTAAATAAAACAAACAAACAAAAATACCGCCAGCAGCCCCTCGCGGACGACTGCTGGCTACCGAAAATAAATATAACTAAAGTAAAATACAAAAACAAAACACAACTAAAACACAGGCCTGTTCCTCTCTCGATCATCAACGTCGTCGCTCCTCCTTTATGCTTCCGCTCCTCCGTGAGAGATGCGAGACCGGTGTGCCTCACATGTGATGCTCATTAGCAATCGCACCACCGGCCTCGCGCCGTTCTCTCACGTCCCTCGGCCGTCCTGTTCGCCACATACCCCCATCGCCCCTCACAGGCCGGGGGGTACTCACGAGCCTGTGCCTACTCCCCCCCGGCGGCGGCGATCCCTGGGGAGTATGGACAGACAAACCGAGGGAAACGGAGACGGAAGCATGAGGAGCGACAGATCGAGAGAGGGGAGAGAGGAAAAAAAAATTGGTCCGGTTCCCACAACGCGCTGCCATCTGGTCCCCCACCAGCTAGGCGATCTCCTCCGCGGTGCCTGGCGGCGACGCTGGGTAGCCCTCGGTGGACGGCTCGACGCTTCTCCGCCGCCCGGTGGACGGCGACGGCTCCTCGGGTGCTTTGGGCAGACGGTAGGAGTCCCCCGCTCCCTGCTCCTCCCCTTCACTGGTGGACGGCAGCAGGCTCCGGCCCACGGCGAGCGGCGGCGACTCCTCCTCTCCCTCCCGGATGGCAGCCGCCCCTCCAATACCCAGGCGGCCGGCAGCGAGCTCGACCGTCCCACCGGCAACTCACTCCAGCGCACCGCCTCGAGCGTCCTTGGCCGCGAGTCCCCCGCTCCCTGCTCCTCCCCTCGCTCGGCGGATGGCAGCAGGCTCCGGCCCACGGCGAGCGGCGGCGACTCGCGCACCATGCTCGATGGCACCGCGGATTCCCCACACCGGCGAGGACTCTCTGACAGCGCGTTCCTCCCTCTTCCCGGGTTTCGGCACCAGTGTAGCAATGTTCAGGGAAGAAGGAGGCGGGAACCGGCGAACAATCCAAATATAATTTATTAAAAATAAAACAAACAAACAAAAATACCGCCAGCAGCCCCTCGCGGACGACTGCTGGCTACCGAAAATAAATATAACTAAAGTAAAATACAAAAACAAAACACAACTAAAATACAGGCCTGTTCCTCTCTCGATCATCAACGTCGTCGCTCCTCCTTTATGCTTCCGCTCCTCCGTGAGAGATGCGAGACCGGTGTGCCTCACATGTGATGCTCATTAGCAATCGCACCACCGGCCTCGCGCCGTTCTCTCACGTCCCTCGGCCGTCCTGTTCGCCACAATGATTTCAAAATATTTTTCTAAATGTGGTTCAAATATAGTTATACAAATATATATATATATATATATATATAGGTGTTAACTTCACCTTATGATAAATCCCAGCTCAAGGTTCACAATTTGCTGTTTGTGTAAGAGACATGGTGACAGCGAAAGCATGTTTTATTGCACTGTGTTCAAATCACATCTGTAGAGGATGTCAAGAAGTTTCAGGCAGAGAGCTGACATGAAAAGTTGCAATAAATCTGTCAACTATAAAATGGACATAATAAAAGTTAACCAACATCTGAGATTCACATGGTAAGGAGCAAGCACTTGAAAAAAGGAAGAAAAGGAACCAAAAGTGCATAAACTCCCCAGGCAAGAATGTAATAGACTCAGAGTCTGACATCCATTTACTCTCTGACATTTAAACTGAACCTAAACAAAACACATTGTTTCACAAACAATGGAGAGTTTATCTTGATGCAGAAAATGAGCATCTGCATTGGACTCCCTGCAGTTTACCAGCAGAGACACACTCGCTTCTCTACTCACGTTTTTGTGAAAAGTCCCCCGGCCGAGCTGCCGATGAGCAGGCAGAGCTGCTGGGAGAAGAACACCCAGGTGATCTCCTGTAACGTGGAGCCTGTCTGGCATTTCAGATCTATGATCGTAGGCCCCAGGAAGGCGATGCTCAGTCCAAAGCTAAAGAACACACTCCAGTATGTCAGTGTATGTTGACAGTTCCTACGGAAAAGTGTTAATATACGCTCCTCAATTAACATAGCGTGAAAATCACCAATCTATTCCACTGACAGCTGTAGGCCTACTGGTGTCTGGATGCTCCTGTCGGTGGGTTTCTAACCATTTGCTTAGGTGACAGATGTCAGAATAGAAGATCATTCCCCACATTTATATTCGTTCACTCCTCCCATTTCATGAACCTTTGTCCGATGCTTCTGAAGTTAATGCCTAAAAATCACCTTTCAACGGATCTCTTCGAAACTGTCAATGATTTTCAGTTAAACTGTCACTGATTTTGATCATCAATGAGAGTCGTGAATAAGAACGTGACACGTAACGTTGGCTTGGATTGACGACTGGCCGTAGAATAATTAGGGAGGGAAAAGCACATCCGAGGCGTAACGGTCACTCACTCTGAGGGTGTGCATTATTTTTTCGAATAATAATATAATTCCTAATTCAACGGCCTATTGTCAATAATTCCACTTTTCCACGGTTATCATACCTGAAAATATTGTTTAAATTATGTATTTCAAGACATTTGTCAGGATTTTTTTCTCTTAAAACATTCTTGTTTGTATGACGCAATCCGAACCTCCATTGCTAATTCCAAAACATCATTTTAGAGCTAGTAACGAGGCTTGAGCCACTAATAGCAGATACTGATAATGCAGTTATAGAGAGAGAGAGAGAGAGAGAGAGAGAGAGAGAGAGAGAGAGAGAGAGAGAGAGAGAGAGAGAGAGAGAGAGAGAGAGAGAGAGAGAGAGAGAGAGAGAGAGAGAGAGAGAGAGAGAGAGAGAGAGAGAGAGAGAGAGAGCGCGACATGAATTACCTGAGTCTGAGTCTCAACAGTGTTCAGCGTCTAGTGAAACTGTACGTTTATCTGCTCTAAGAACAGTGTCGTTATTATCACACTAGTGAGAAAATGAGAATTGTCACAGCAGGACTGACGTTTCTGTGCGAGTGTGTGTCTGTAGGCTAACTTTATGTGTGCGTTTGAGTGGGAAAGAGAGCGGGAATAAAACGTAATTTTGCGCCAAAAAAAAACGTGGAAATAATTGTTTACAAATAACATTTTTTTTTTCTTTTTTCTGCTTGGTCAGTGTCGTTGTGGGTTTTGGTCCCTTTTTTGTTGTTGTCGGCTGTAGAGACCTTTGAAATACCGGTAAAATCATTTGGCGAAGTGATATGGAACTGTAATGCGGTCAAGACCTGCTGGAACTACTTTAGCTGTGCGTTTCTCGTCAACCAATCAGATTCGAGCATTCAACTGCCCCGTAGTATAATGGTAACATAACTGGACCACTCATATATTAAATCAGGATGATCTAAACATTCACCAGCAAAAAAATCTACTAAAAGAACATTTCTAAAAGTTGGTTTTAAATGCTTTATTGTTGGCTCTTCAACTTAGAATCAATGCAATGCTACAAGGCTACGTCACTGATTCGCTTTTATTCAACAAAATAATCCAAAAAGCCAATGGAACAATTATTAGCTTTGTACATTCACAAAGTGTTACTTATATAGTTCTTGTTAAACAATGGCCTATGAACTCATCCTAAGACTTTGTGTGACATGTCAAAACCTCTGCTTACAGGTCATGGTGTCATGGAGCCTTATATGTTCCTTAAGTCAATAAATGTCAATAAGTCAATAAATGAATGAATAATGAAAATTCTGTCATCATTTACTCACCCTCATATCCTTCCAAACCTTTATGGCCTTCTTTCTTCTGCAGAGCACATAAGAAGATATTTTACTTTATATTAAAGTTTTTACAACTTTTTTAACTAATATAAAGTTATGTTATAGATATACCACATTTAGCAAAAAAAAAACTATAAAAATATACACTTTGTCTGTTGGATTACTTATATGAATCTTTTTTTAAATCATATTTTGTTTAAGATATAGGTATATAGGTTTATATATAGTGTCAGTTTTGTCTGAATGCTCTTGTGTATCACTGATCTTTTTAGATACAGATTTCAAAAGTATAATTTACTGAGAAAAGTCAATACTGTAGTAGCATACACAAAAACATTTTTATTTATAATTACATTTATTTTTGCAGAAATGTGTTACATGTAAACTGAAAAATCACAGTTGCTTGTTCATTTTTGTAATAGAATATGTCTTCCACCACCATCTCCACACATACTCACATATTATAATTCTATTGCTCTTCCACGACAAGCAACTGAATTTAAGTTTACATGTAACACATTTCTACATGTGAATGGATCATTTTGCATGTGAAGGCTCACACGATGAAAACATTTTCAGAAGTTGCAAAGAGTTTGACAATTTCACTGAGAATCAACTCATCAGTTTTGATAAGCCATGTGCATTGTGTAAATTGTAGACAATTGCACTTACTCTTTTGCACACATGTACCAAAACACACACAATTTTCTTAAATCAATAAGAAAATCCAATCTGACGTGAACAAGAAACTAACTGTTTAGAGATCTGAACTTGTTTTGAGAAAAAAAAGTCTCATTCGAGCCAATGCGATTGTGGATTGTGGAACAGCCGATCCATAGATGCAACTATTTTCAAACGTTTAAGTCAAGTCATTTTCACACATACACACATTCTGATTTCTTTTTTATCAAATCTGATTGATTAGATAACAATATAATGTAATACTATGTGACCAAACAGAGAGAGAAATGATTGGGGGAGCACACGAAATGTCTGTCTTATCTTAGAGGACAGGAAGATGATGACTGCCATGTTTTTATAATGGACATTGATTAACACATTTAAGCGTTTTCTCACTTCCTTTTTCAAGTAAACCTAACCCAAAAAGTGACTTATTGGAAGGTAATTGTAGACTAAGACCTCAAACACGTCTGACATTCTGAAAGAATGTTAATTTTCAACATTCTGTGATTTGCAGGATGTACTTTGTGATTATGGAGATCTGAGGTGTCTCTCAGTATTCAGCCTTAGTTGCATAAAAGTATGACGCCTCATTCGTCTCATCAGCATGATATCTGACGCCTTCTAAAGCATTCAGAGACCAAATAAAATTGATTGCAAAATGATTGTCTAACAGAGGCTGCAATTTGTCAAATCCATAATTATTATTAATGCGCCCTTTTGTAATCAGATACGCATTCTGCATTTGCCCTGCAATTTTGGCATCAACTGCTGTACTAAAACACACAAAGGGGTAATTAATACACATTTAGTGGTGGAAAATAGTTTGAAAGCTTTTCAGTTGTATTCATCCACAGATCAACAGATTATGGCTTATTTATGTATTCAATAAATAAGAATAATTAATGTTTCAATCTCTTGACCAAAAGAAGATGTAGCCTAACTGACACGCTTGGTTCGCTTATTTTGTCAATGCAACACTGCAACATTCAGGTTAATATTTTTTTGGTCACATATGGCCTGAATATGCTATGAAAATGCAAAAGCACTGAGCACTGGTTAACCATTGTTGCATTTTAATGTAAGGTTGATTTGTGAAATGTACAAGGTCATAGAATGTTGAAATTTTGCAAATTGAGATGAGAAAGGGAGACTTATTATATGTGACACTCAAAAGTGTACTTTGTCCTTGTTTCAGCTTAATTTTAGTTAAATGGTGTCTTGAACCACAAATAATTATTGGTAAAATTAATAGTTATTTCTTACAATCTCCACTAGATGTCACAATATAGTCACGTCTCAGTGAAGTTGTGTGAAACAATTAAGGGAACAGAAATTATTTTATTAGATAGATAGATTTTTGGGGGGAGGGAAAGGATGTTCTAAAGCCTTCTGCAGTCGTCATGCAGACAAATACTACTTTCAATGTAATGATTACAAAATATGACATTATACATTATACTATATTGTAAATATTTTAATTAATATAGTTTCATGTATATTCATATTTATTTTCATATTACATTTATGTTAAATACATACAGGTAGATTAAAAAAACAGTTAGGATAACTAAATTTAAAAATTATATTGAAATATTTGAAAAAAATACAAGAAATGTATATTATATTCATAATATTCAAATTATATACATTGATATAATATTTCTATTTATACACGCACACGCGCACACACACACACACACACACACACACACACACACACACACACACACACACACACACACACACACACACACACACACACACACACACACACACACACACACACACACACACACACTCCCTCACAAACACATAAACACACACACACACACACACACACACACACACCCTCACAAACACGCATACTCTTGTTGTCTGCTGATATTTGGTATGGGTGGCGCGTCAGTGTCGTGCAGCTGGCATGACCCTCCTCCCCTGCCTGACATTTAACAACACTTTCACTCCCAGCAAATGCACTGTGTACACACACATAAACTGGGGATAATTAGAAATCCGTATACAGAATAATTGTTTGACTCTTCCACAGTGAATTTTTAATGATCTCACACAGTAAATCTTTAAATGTCTTCTCATCCACACACACACACACACACACACACACACACACACACACACACACACACACACACACACACACACACACACACACACACACACACACACACACACACACACACACACACACACACACACACACACACACACACACACACACACACACACACATACAGAGAGAGAAAAACTCTGCAGGTTTGTAATTAAAGCTGCACAGTTACAGGAGAAGCATGGACCTGACATTATCCCGGTCTGGGAGATTTCCCAAAGGACGGGCTGAGGCTACTAAACGCTCAAAGGGTACCTCATGTATGCTAGGTATGTACGTTGGCACGACCATGATATTATCTGTGCTCTACTCCAACCGAAGACCAAAATAAAGAACATCCAAATCTGAGGTGCAATTTTAACAATATCAGCAACAGCGTTGGTTTGAGTCATTTAAATAGATAATGAAAGAAGAAACAAGCAGGAAAACCAGAATTAATGCCTATTGGTGAAAAGTAGCACTGTATAGAAGTTATCTTCATCAAATGCTCTCCTGTGTACAATTCAAGCCACAAAAAAGCCTTCCCAAGGTTTTAAAGGCAATAAAATCGAAACAAGATTTTCCAACATCCATTGCAAAGACCTCAACCACAACAAATCAATCTATTTCACCTTGACACACCAAGGTAGACTATCTATCCCACTGCCTTGAGGCAGGAGCAGGACCATATCCTATGCTTTATCTGAAACCCAATTCCCCTCCTCCAAACAAGATAAATGAGAGGCATGAGATGGGGATGTTTGCAGGTTGGTTACAGACAGACTGTTCTGTCATAATTAGAGACTTTACGGTGCTCTGCGCATCTGACTAGACTGAATGAGTCCTGGAACAGAATGCACCTTTTCTGATGAATCTTTTAGTATGTGTCCTATTATTGCTCTATCATGTTTTAGTATGCACCCTTGTGCCGCAGTATATGTATCATGTATCATACTTTAGTATACAAACTATTAGCACTGTCACTGTATTATACAGTTAGGTTCTGTATACATCCTGAATCACACTTGACTGTTTGCACTGCATCATACAAATTATCAGCAAAATATCATGATTTAATATCCAGCCTTTATCATGCTTTAATATAGAAACTATTAGCACTGTATCATTCTTTAGTATACAAACTAGAACAATATACCCTTTATCTTGCTTTGGTATACACAAACCATTATACTATAACATGCTTTACTATAGAAAATATCATGCTTCTCATGCTTCATAAAATATGCTTCAATATGTATCATTTATCAAGCTTTGGTATACAAACCATTAGCACTAATACTTTAGAATGCGTCCAGTATCACGCTTTAGTAATATTCATCTATCATGCTTATGTACAAACTATTAGCATATCATGCTTTAGTATTATAAAAACTATTAGCATTGCAGAACACTTTAATATGCATCCAGTAACATGCTTTAATATACAAACTATTAGCACTATCACCCTTTAGTATAAAATTATTAGCCCTATATTATAGTTTACAAGCCATTATAGCACTCTATCATGATTTTGTATAAAAACTATTGGCACAGCATCCCATGCTTTAGTATTCAAAGTATTAGCATTGCATAATATTTTAGTATGCATCCAGTATCATGCTTTAGTATACAAACTATTTGCATTATATTATGCTTCAGAATACAAGCTATTAGCATTGTATCATGCTTTCGTAGGCTACATAAACTATTAGCATAATATCATGCTTAATATACAAGCACTAACATGCTTTATTATAAAAAAACGCTACATTACACTTTAATATTTAATTGCTGTAACATGGTTTAGTATGCACTATTACTTACTGTATTATGCTTTATTATTAATATATGCTTTATACTTATTGATTTAGCAGATGGATGTAGTTGAAGTGCAGAAGTTGAGGTCTCACTTTGGTAAAATCATTTTGTTTTAGTAGGTGAATGTGGTTGTCTTTAGAGAGAGACAGATTGCATGAGAGTATGTCAGTTTGTATTTGATATTTGATTGGTGGGAAAAATAAAGGCAAATCATCTTTGCTATTCAGCAGATGTTCAGACTGATGGAAAACATCTGTGGAGATCTGAGGCAAAACCAGGCTTCCCTGCCCACAAGAGCAGGCCTGTGTGATGATCACAACGCCGAATACCATCTGAATATGCAGATTAAGAGGAAGATTGAAGGTTTCTGAGAGGTTTAGACTGTCCTCACACACAGCCGTTTGGCTGACAGAAGATAAGATGGCTGTAATTCTGATGAGACAGCTCTTGTTTTTTGAGATCCACAACAGCCACAATTTGTTTTGAGCCTTGTCTTTTAGGACCACATGAAAAACACAGCCTCGCTGTGGCTGCCAAATGCCCCTCAAAACCAGATATGCTCATAATCTATCAAGCCATTTGTAGAGATCTAAAGCATTCAGAAATGTACTTCCGTAATGCGGCAAAACACTTTTTATATGCAAGTAGGGTCACTTTAATGATCATCATTTTCAAATAACCTTGAGCAGCGAGTCTATTATAAGGCATGACCAGATTACCAGCACCTCTGCTGGATAATGAATAATTATAGCTTCAGGCCTGGTTAATTATTGACTGTTTTGATATGTGAGGTGAGTGTCAATAGACAGATATGAAAATCTACATGTTGCTTGATCTCATAGACTGACTGGACGGGTGTTCTGGCCTGCTGATAAGTCTTTCATTACGACACCCTCTCGCCCTTCTCGCCTTCATCCTTTTCTGCTCCTCCTCCCCTCCCCCCGGCTGTGTCCTCGCTTAAAATAGAGCTACTACAAACAGACTGGACCTGACCAGACTGACAGCTGAGGAAAAGGGGGAGCAGGAGAAAAGAGGGAGAGAAGAGAAAAAAAACTCCCACTTGATAAGTGCACAAATCATTACACATCCAATACTTAAAGATCTGTAAAGAGTTGAAGTCATGTGGCTTTATTATCCTGTGTCATATATAGTGTACTCCAAAAAACATGATAAAATTCACTTACAAAATAGTTTTTTTCTCGACAAACAGACCAAAAATATCTCACACTCATGGGCGTGGCCAAATCTTTGTCCAATCCAATGTGCTCCAGAATTAATAAGTCCCACCCCCAGTACCACCTGCTTCTGACCAGCAATAGAATATTGTTAGAAATCTCAAAGATCAGGAGACTTGGCTATACCTTAAGCAGGATTCTTTATTAGAACGTGCTGTTGGGTGATGCAGTCATCAAGTCTGACTAAGGGAACTGTGCATATTTTATAGGTGTTGACCTTACACTCAGCCTTAGAATTGACCACTAAAACAAAAGCATCCAAAGGCAATACAGACAATTACCCCTGACTGTGAAAATAATAGTACCCCAAATGACATTGCCACGAGAACTAAGACTATGTAAACATTCACACATAGTTTAACTCTCAGTAGGAATATCAAAGACTGACAAAACCCCCTCACTGTAACAATATTGAATCTAATCAGTAAATTGATGCCATCATGTTCACTATCATGCCCGATCATTATACAGGTTGTTCCTGCTTTGCCTTTACGGCCTCCTTCGGTGCCATTAGGTCAACTGCAGGGTTGTCAGCTGGAGGCCGCTGCTCACTGAATGCTCACTGGGGCATTGGCATATCTCCCCGCCACCCCCTGCAGCTGCCTTTACCGGGGTATTGGCCCCCAACTGTTGTGTTTCCTCTGGAGCCACAGCCAGTAGCTGGCTTTCTCAGCCTGCTCTCCCAGCTCCTTTATATATCTTTCCACAGGTTTGACTCCGCCTCTCCTGCACTATGGAGCAGTTGGACTGCTGTTTTGCCCACAAAGCCCAGGCACCCGACCTCTACTGGGTAGACCCTGGCTCTCCAGCCCGCCTCTTGGCACTCCGCTGCTAGCTCGGAGTACTTGAGATGCTTCCTTTCGCGGGATACTGTCATGCCCTTTTCCCAGGGAATGGTAAGTTCAATGAGGAGGACCATTTTCTCCACCGTGGACCACATAATAATGTCTGGCCGGAGGGCAGTTGTAGTAATCTCTCTTGGATAAACCAACTGCTTCCTGAGGTCTGCCAACATCTGGCACTCTTTGTCAGGTGTGAGCATGGTGTTCCTCTTTTGAGCAGGAAGTTGGAGAATGCTACCAGACTTGACAAATCCTGCCGGGAAAGTTGCTGTTGTGCGATTTGCTGCTACCCTACAGCTCTCCAGGACCTCCGCCAGCTTGGCCAGGACTTGATCATGGCGCCACCTGAAGCATCACTGGGCCAGCGCCACTTTGCACCCTGATAAAATAAGCTGGAGGCTTACTTTGCTGTAACCACACAGGGGACAGCCTACCTCATCTCCAAACTACTGGGTGAGGTGCTGGGGGCATGGAAGGGTGTCATAGGTTGCCCTTAACAGGAAGCTGAGCCTAGATTGTGGCATCCTCCAGATGTCTGCCCAGGTTATATGCCTATTCACAGTTACGTCCCATCGCATCCAGGCTACTTGATTGCTCTGGGATATTGCCTTTACGTGAAAGCGCTCCTGCTCCAACCTTTTAACTTCATCCACCACCATGGTCTTCTGCTGCCTCTTGGTGGCTTTAGCCAGCCAGACTGGTATGGACTAACCCCATCACCTCTCATTGTTGCAGACTGGAGATAGCATGCTCAACTTCAGCTTGCGCCTTCGATTTGCGGCCTCTGCAGATGGGGGGGGGGGGCGGGATGCGGATTCGCACCTCTTATAAGTGGGTCCGCTGAGTCCTTTAGTTCCAGTACAAGGCGTGCCTTCTCTTACTTGTACCCTAGGCTGATGGATTTATTGGGGAGATCCAGCATGTTCCGGCCGAAGAGACCTGCTTCCGAAAAGCAGCGGGGCAAACCCAACCATTTTCAAATATAGCTATGCCCTATAGTTCTAAGTTTTGTAGTTATCAGCAGATCTTAAACAGATTCTTAAATTTCTAATCCCAAAAATAATAGTTCATCCCTGCGTCCGAATATGCCAACTTCCTTACTATATCTTAGGCGAAAAACAGTATGTGAGACAAGTAGTATGTCCGGATTCATATATAGTATAGAATTCAAGGTGGGCGAAAAGTGTCATGACTTTTTTTAATGGTGGCAAAGATAGTTTCAAACCAAATGTACCACTGTGATTGGGGACGCAGCTCGTGCCATGACTGTGATGTGAAGTAAAGGCTATTGACTTTAAAAATAGTATGAGCCCATTGATATGTGCAGATAGACTTACAGGTTCAACAGGAAATACATCAACACAGAAAGCAGTGGTTGTCAACATTTAAAGCTTTTGTCACTGTTTATACTCATAGCTTTTTATACAACTGATGGAATGCATATTTATTGTTTTAATTATTAAGTTATTAGATCTTTAAATTAGATGTTAAAGGTATGTTATGGAAATTGTAAAGGGATATTATACTCATGAAAACACTCAACTGTCATCAGTTTTTTTTATTAAATTACCACCAAAGATGAATATGAATGTCATTGCGATAAAACTTACTCATCCCCATTTGTTCCAAACTCTTTTGAGTTTCTTTTGTCTTTTGAGTAGAAAATAATGATTTGGTCCGCAGGTGATTTGTACCTCACCAAGCAGAGCCAGGGCAGATGTAAAGATTTTCAGTGAATAATGACTTAAATTTACATCTTTTTCTCACACAAGTATTTTATATGAGTTGAAATAAATCATATGAACCACTTTTATGGTACTTTTTTTTGTCTTATTTGCTTGTATTGTAGTAAAAAGAGTTGTCATGACATTTTACAAAATTCTCTTTTTGGGTTCTACAGAAGGAAATATGTAATAAAAGTTTGGACCGACATGTGAGTGTCACGGTTTGGTTATGTTTTATGTTCCTGTTTCATGTCTGTCATGTGATCCCCTGTTCAATTCATGTGATCCTGCCATGTGTTTCCTTGTTTATGTCATGTTGTCATTGGTTCATTGTCTCATTGTTCACAGGTGTCCCTTGTCTTGTCATCAGTCCCTCATGTTTAGCCCTCATGTTTGCCATGTGTCTGGGTTAAGTTTTGTACCACTTTTTGGTATGCTTATGTTTATGTTTTGCTCTTAAGTTCATGCCACGCCATGCTTTTGTTTTGAGTTCATGCCACGCCATGCTTTTGTTTTGAGTTCATGCCATGCCATGCTTTTGTTTTGTTTGTTCACATTATCCTAAATAAACTGCACTTGGGTTCTCATCTACACTTGCCTTCAGTGGACTCCTTTACCTTCACATTAAAGTTGCAATGTTATGGAAGAAGAGATGCTAGAAAGATGCTTTTCTGTATTATGACTGCTCAGATTATCGAAAAAGAAAAAATGTAGGGCGGGTATTTGGTTCGCATCAGTTGTTGATCGGATAGAGGCAGATCTGAATACGAGCTTGCATTTAATTGAAAGAAAGGAGCAGGGTTCAAGTGGATTAAATTATTGTAGAAGTCCAGCACACATACCAGAAAGAGGTCTGATGTTTCACTGGAAGATCCAGTAATTATATTTTGATTAAAAATTCCCAGGTCAATTTTTTTTTTTTTTTTTTTACATAAGCATGAATCTTTCACTATAAGATTAAGACACATTAAGAGGTAAATTTCCATTTTATTCAGACTTTTGGAATTAGGCTACTCATACCAACAGATCCAAGTTTAAAAAGCCATTCAACCCCAAGCAAGTCTGTCCAGAGATCTTACAATTAGTTGACTGTAAGAAGCTTAAAATAAACTGAAAATAACAAGTATAAAAATACAGCAGAAAGCCACCACTAACCAAGCCTAACGGACCAGATCATGTGTAAAGAGATTTTCTCTCTCATTTTACTCCTCAGTCAACAACACAAGGCAGGGCGGGCGGGAAAGGAGGAAAAACTGCAGGAAAGGTAATTCGCAAAGAGTGCCGTCCTTGCCAGGAATTTGGCACGCATGAACAAAGAAAAGCCTCCAAGAATTTGCAAACACAAATGCATCGATACACATGAACCGCAATCTGACAGAAAAAGCATCTAATGACACTCTATGAAGTCTCACCCCCCCATGCATTACACTCTATCTTTCAAATTCCATCAAAAACCTTTTTTTTTTTGCAAAAACTTGCAAAACTTGATGAAAGTGAGTGTAGAGCCCAAAGCACGCGGCTCCTCAGGGGAAGCGGCTGTGAAGTTGAGTGTGCTGGAGGACTCACATGGCTAACCTCAGTGTACTCGCTCTCTCTCCTCACCTCAGCCCTGCTGCCAGCTCTCTAGCCAAGCGAGACAGATCACTCCCCAGCAAATGCTAGTAGAGGGAAAATGGTAGAAACACAAAGATCGGGGGTAACACAAGAGGGATTCGGTGAATGGGATAAGATGGCTTTCTAAGATGGTGGGAGAGGAACTTTGAGATAAGATTCCAGACAAATTCAGCACATAACTGTATCTTGAGCAACAAAAACGACAGACAAAGGAATATATTACATTGCTCCTCATTGCGTCACAGTTTTTTGGACGAGGGGAGGTGGAAGGATGTTTTTGATGTTTCAGAATGGACGAAGCTTTTAGACAATCCATTTCAGAATATATGCAACAAGCCTGTTTTTTTCCCCCCTCGCTCTCTTCCTTTCTTAGTAGGGTAGCATTGCACGTCTTAGGAAGACCCGGTGAATAGTAATGAACTAAGCTTGTGTGTCTATTTGACAGAGCAGAAGAATGGGGGAAAGAGGTGGGGGCTGTGCAGCATGTGTGTGTGTGTGTGTGTGTGTGTGTGTGTGTGTGTGTGTGTGTGTGTGTGTGTTACAAGGAGAGCTGTGATAATATAGCAAAGGGATGCAGAGGAGAATGGAGACAGCCTTCCCATTCCTCCACTCCTCCCCTCTCACTTCTGCTTTTCCCTGTCAGAGGGAAAGGAGTTCTGAAGATGTACTACTGAATTCTTATGTAATCTCGTTTTGTTTTTTGTCCTCTTTCCCTTCTGTTTCTTGACAGGGGTCTGCCGGGCTTCTGCGAAAACAGGCATTGAGAGGAGAAGAGTTGTGAAGATACACTACTAAATTCTTTGTGAATTTTATTTATTTATTTTGTCTCCTTTCCACTAGTTTCTCAGCGAAAATATGCTGGATGTAATTTTCTGTAAAAAGAGATATTTCAGAGAAGAAAGAAGGAAAAAAAAGAGTGAATTCACCTCAGAGAGGCAGAGCACCTGCACGGAGACCCTCGCTCTTCTGTGTTCCTCTATCCACCTAAAGGGGCACCAGAAAGGAAAAGATACATGGAAAGAAACATTAAAATAGGTAAGAAATATTTTATGAATTTATCTATCATTTATTTTTTTTACTATATATAGTATATGTATAATTTTTTTATATAATGTACATTTATTGTTAATATATGTTTAATGAATACGATTAATATATATTTTTATATAAAAAATGTATATAAATGTAAATTGATATTGTTATATATAAATTGATATAAATTATCAATATCTCAATAAAAAGATTGACTATATATATATATATATATATTGTATAACATTTATTATATTTTTATACAATATATATTTATTGTTTTATTGCTATTCAATACATTTATATGTATATTTAATTTATATCGAATTTGCCTTTATTTGCAATAAACTATTGAATATTATATGTATTGTTTATTTTATTTTTATAATATTTATAATACATGATTTTTAATAAATATATTTTTTACAATTTTTCTTATCTACATTTCCAGTATACTTTTGTCATAAATAAAATGTTGTTGTAATAAACATTACAAATGTCTTGTTCTCAGCAGTTAGAACCAACTGATTTTTAATCAATTTCACAATAAAACAAGATTTATTATATATTGTATAATATGCATTATGTATTATTATTCCTTTATATTATGTATTAATGTATTTTTTATTTAATATATTATATTTAACTAATATATTATTTAGTATATTTGTTATTCATTTATTATAAATATTATTTATAATAAATATATATGATAAATATTTATTGAATCTGCATTTCCAGTATAGTTTTGTTGCAAGTAAAATGGTGATGTCATTAAAATGTGTGGGGAGATCGCAATGGCTTGTTCTCAACAGTTGGGAGAATGAACTAGAAAATGCCCCCCACATGAAATGCCACCTGATCAATCTTGCTTTTTAACATCCCAGCCCTAGATATAGATGTTGTGCCCTTGAACAGTCACTTAACCCTGAATGGCTCCCGTGGGAACCCTCTGCTGAATGTTGATAAACGCATTTGTGCTCAGATGAGAGAATTCACCTATGTGGGGATTCTGATGCTCCTTTGTGAAGCAGATCAAACCGCTGGAGTATGAAGAGTGCAGCATCCGGTGTGTGTGTAACTCAAATAGCAGTTGTAGTGTTGAGAAGAGGGGGACACATACAATAGCTTCCCCCTCCTCTAAGAGGCAACGGCTCAGTGCCAACACTGAAGCACAAGGACTCATTGAAGAAAGTAAAAAAAGAAGCTTGGTTAAAGATGGGGCCCGTCCTCACCCTTGTTTCATATATTATTGTGGCCTTTAAAAATGATTGAATTTGTTCTCTTTTTTTGTTTGTTTTCATGTCACTTCTTGCTTTAAAGAAAAGAGATATATAATGGAAATATATAATGACCGGAGTTAAACCAATTTGTTTTTTCAGACTTTCTTGGTCTCTTTTTTCTCACTTCATCCGCAGTTGGTTGCCTGTTCCCACATCCTCAGTCTAGTGAGCTACTCATTTCTTACTGTTTAATATGTTTAATATCTTGAGCATCCCTCATTATGTCTTTTTAATATATACACAAACAATGAGTGTGCTTTATGTTACATTAACAACTTCCATTTGACCAAGCACTGTAATGTTTTTGTCAAATTACTGCAGCTTTCATGGGATGTGACTTCTATAGTGATTTGGCAGTGAATCAGAGTTAACAGCCAATCAGAACGATCGTAGGAGCCTCAGTCTAAACGGACTGTTTTGCTGTGTTGCACTGGCTTGGCATAATGATCATTAGTGCATGCGTCTGTGTTAATGTGAGTAATTAGAGTTATGTCTAATGCATAAACCTGAATCACTTCATTTAACTCTGTGTTGTCTCATTGGCTTGAGCAAGACACAAATCTTTCCTTTCCTGAGGCTGAATTATAATGCATGTGAAACCAGCCTGTCAGATTACATTAATATGCAGATTTTATATTTATATTTATGTCACAAGTTATTCTTGACAACATTTTAATTGGCTATGTTGGCTGCTTGATTAAAGCTGTCACCTAAAATATATAAAAATGGTGACAGAGTTGGTACTGATTTATTGCAGTTACCGTTGGTAGTTATGTGAATTAGGGTCCCTGAATAAGCATCAGAAAGGAGGCGAAACTTCCTCTGCCTTGACTTCCAGAGACTTCATGAGCAAAATACACTGTTGCTCATATCAGTGCATGTGGTGTATCCTAATGACTAGAAATTACAACTTTTCAGGTTTTCATTAGGCTTTAATAGCCTTATTTCTGGCCTTATTTCTACTTGTATTGAAAATAAGAATATGGTTATTTTCATAACAGAACAGTGTTATTTATATTATTTAGCTTTATACTATAATAGCAATTTTTAAATTCTTTGAATGAGCTTTTATTTGAATATTTCCAGTTCCAGTTTCAGGTTTTGCTATTTGTCCTTTTTGTTTATATATATATATAAACAAAAAGGACAAATAGCAAAACCTGAAACTGGAACTGGAAATATTCAAATAAAAGCTCATTCAAAGAATTTAAAAATTCTTTCTATTCAGTTTTAATTTATTTTATTTCAGTTTTTGTTTAAGGGATTTTAGTACATACATTTATTTTATTTTATTCATAAACTTAACTTATTTTAGTTATCGGCCAAGGTCACATACACATTCCTAATTTTCATTTACATTTTTTGAAATCTGACTTTTTTTTAAAAATACTGCAGTATTTATTATAAATGATTTATCCAGGCACATTATATTTTTTTTCATTCATGTGCCCTTGTAATCAGAAATCAAAATAACTTCCCCCTCCCTCTTGCAGCATTATCTCATCTCTTCTCTGATGATGTGTTTACTTGTGAGGGAGGGACAACCTGTCACTCACATGACATCACAGCGATAGCAAACCACAAATATCCAATCAATTCCCCATGGACAAATGCATCACAGTAGGGAAGAATATGCAACTTGCATTACGACTTTATGTCTTATATGGTATTATCTTATATGGTATTTTGAGCTATTCAACTATTTAAGTTGGGAATGTGTAAACCATACATATTTCCACAGGAGAATGATGGGAATATGCATGGCTAGGTTTACACATTCCTTCCCACTTCACCCAGTGTCATTAAACCTTATTTTTCTACAAAAACAATGTACAGCTCATTTGCTCCATATAACACGCAGCTCATAATATAAGGAAAATTAGGGCTCCTTTGCAGCAAAAATTCTCAGAGAATTTTTTTACAGAAACCATTAATAAACTAACCAGCAGCCATCATTTTTGCTCAATTCCTGTGCCATATTCCAATTCCAATTATCAATCTATTCTAGCCTTCCAGAGAGGGATTTCTATGTGAAGTGTTAATGTCTGAACTGAACACGCTCAAATAATGAGGTAGGAAGATTTGCAATAGCAGAAGAATGTCAATATTTTTTGTGTCATGACACAAGCACATGTAGTGTCTCTTTCCCGTTCTGGCAAGCACTATGTTGTCAGAATACATATGCTTATACACATGCTATGAATATAAATGATAATCAAATATTAATCAGATCTGATAAAGAGCGGAATTGATGACATGTCTCTCTCTCTCTCTCTCTCTCTCTCTCTCTCTCTCTCTCTCTCTCTCTCTCTCTCTCTCTCTCTCTCTCTAATCTGCGCTTTGCCAGATATTTATGAGGATGAATGGTCAGAGATGACCAATATTTTTATTGCCAGATATATATATATATATATATATATATATATATATATATATATAGAGAGAGAGAGAGAGAGAGAGAGAGAGAGAGAGAGAGAGAGAGAGAGAGAGAGAGAGAGAGATGTCAAAACCAACAATTTTGGCACAGTGAACACCGATAGGCCTATGTGACTCACACAAAACAACTGTGTATGCTATTTTGCTTGTGAATTAATAAATACAGTGAAAATATGCTAAAGGATATAAAAGGATGGTGGGATTCATATATTTGGCTTGCCAAAGCCTTGCGTCTTGTCTGCATCTTTAGTGTTTCTGAGAGTGTAGCCTATCGCAGATATTGACAGCTGTGCTGATTTTCAGAGCGAATTGATTTTATACAGCAGTAAATTAAAAAATATTGAATAACTTACATTTCAGACACAATATAGCAAGTTAGTCCATCTGATTTTTGCTCCACCAACGAAAATTACAAACAAAACCACAGCAGTAAAGTCACGCGCTGATCAACATCAACAGGTGTGACGTTGCTGAATGAATGAATGAATGAATCAGTGTTTTTTGATGAATAACGTGACTCACTGATAAAGAGTCACTTGTTTTGTTCCTGAATGAATCAGTGTTTTGAAGAAATCAGTTGAGTTTAGTGAATCATTTAAAGATCTATCCTGTTTTGAATGAATCAACTGAGTAAATTATTTAAAGACTCACTCATAGTGTCACATATTTCATTCCTGAATGAATCAGTGTTTTTGAAAGAATAAATAGATTGAGTGATATACTGACTAACTCAGTAATGACTAATTACTGTGACTAAAGTAAATGACTAAAGTAAACTGACTAATCAGTTTTGTTTCTGAATGAATCAGAGGATGCGTCCAAAATCTCATATTCTCTTGAGTGGGTAGCCTACTTATTTTGAATAAGTAAACTTTGCGAGCGGTAAAAAGTAGGTATGATCTATATGAATGTGTGTAGTAGTGTGTGTAGTGCAGTTGCCATGTTGTCGTTATCATGTGACCTACCAGCATCAGTTGCGTCGCTTCACTGACATTCACAAATCCTCTCCCGACATTACATCCGAAATCGCAGGTATTTATTTTAAATAAGTAATTACTTCAACTGGCACTAAAAAAGTAGGTTCTATATAGGCTTATTAATGGATGAATGTTATCTGGTCATAGGCCTACTACATTCACCATGTTGCCCTTATCACGTGACCAGCGTCAGTTACGTTGCCTCACTTCCAATCAAAAGTCAGAATCTCGCTGGAAGAAGTAGGTCATCCAGGTACTTTTTAACTCTTATGAATACTGTGAATTTGGAAATACTTCTTTTGTCACATAGCTACTGTTTTCCGCCTACTACATGTAATTTTGGATGCAGCCAAAGTGTCCATCATACGCACACTTCAGAATCTCACCGGAAGTAGTCGGTTATCCGGTTAGTTTTTAATTACTATATGAAGAGGATTGTGAATTCGGACATAGGCCTACCTATTTTGTCACATACTGTTTTTTGCCTACTATATAGCTAGTAGGTAATTATTCTGGGATTCTAAACAACACATATTTATCCTATTTACATGAATAAATCACAACACCTGCAAGCACAGACCTCAAAACAAAATTCCGATTATAATGTGCCATTTTCATCAGGCATTTCATTATTGTCTGAATGGCAAGTTTGCTTAACTGTTTACATGTAGATTGTGTTCATTAATCAGATCTGCTAAACTCCCTTGAGCTGCGTGTAAAAAGTCTTTTGTCAGAGGCAGAAAGTCAGCTAGACTTCTGGAGACTAATTGTAAATTGAATGTTTACATATTCCTCTCAGCATTCACCAGGGCCACTGTGGAAATCACAAAAGCCTTTTGATTAGTGCTGTACCTTTTTATTTCTTGGCATCGTTACAGAGTCTCTCTCAAAGACTGTTTGGAATGTTCTGAGAGACTGATGGACTAAAAAACACATCTCACCACAGAACTGGGATGAGGAACTCATATAGAAGAAATGAAAGAAATGAAAAAGTAACCCATACATAAATCAAGAGAAAATCCCAGAATTTCCCCCAAGGACTAACTTTAAAAAGAACAATGAGATACAAACACTTTAATCCTCCCAGGCCAGAAAAACTGAATAATAGTCTCTCTTTTGTTTAATTATTCATGATGATGTGAATTTTTTCTCTCTTTAATCTTCTGTGCAGACTGCAACTTGGCTCAAGTGGTTTAAATAGAATCTGTTTAGCTGCGGAAAAGACAGTCACGTAATAAAAGGACGGAAACACAGCAGGTCTCATGGTGGTTTCACCTCGGAACTCAACACTACTGTGCTTTATGGCTTTCTATTCCTATGTGATTTTGATATGGTGTATCATGTAGGGTTCAAAGCCATTAGGTATAGAGTGGCTTATCAGCAGTGTGGATATAATCAATCTAATATATCATTAGAGCTTTTGCTACGACTCATTTGTTGTAGTTTGAGAAAAATTGTCTGTTGAATGGACTAAAATGGGCTCTAAAACAAGACGAGAGCTGAGACACATACAGTGAGACATTACATTTCCAAGAAATACGCAGTAACATAATAATGCCTAAATAGATAGCAGTGTTATTGTTTAACCGAGTGTCAGTTTTGAATGTTAAACATGCAATTTGCAGTGCCAGTCTCGGGCTGGCTGGGTGAGTGTCAGGGTGATGGTATATTCACATTTGCCCTCCCTTGCATCATGGTCTCCTGGGAGAAGAGATGCATTCATTTGAGAATGAAAGGAGAAAAAAAATTAAACAAAAAAGATCAGAAGAAAAACGCAGAAAGACAGGGGTGGGGAGAGGAGGTGGGTTATGCATGTTGATGAGTGAATGAATGCCACACTAATCTTGGCAACAGGCAAAGCTTTGCATTTCCAGAATAGAGAAGCAGAGTTCATCCACTAGGGATGCACCTTAGTGGTGAAACACACAGAATCTGTGCCTGCGCCCCACCACTGACATGAGGGAGACAGAGCGCAGTTATGATGCACGGCACGTTTACTGTTGGCAGATCCTTCTGGACTCTTGAAGCTTATTAAAGTGGCTTGTAGTACACGATAATCCTTTTGCTAGGAGCCCTACGGAGTAATGTATCAGGAAGATATAAGCCTGGTGAATAATCAAAATGCAGTCTATAGCCAATAAATTGAAAACCTACAGTATGTGAAGAATAAGAAAATGATCTGCAGTTTGTTGAGAGGCGGCATTTTGTTTGAAGCAGGCATTAGCCTTTTATTTGTACAGATTATATCATTCGAATATATTGCCTTGCCATTAAGAGCAGCTCTTGGGAAAACTGCTAATTGTGCAGCAGGTGTCATTACATTAATCTTTATTGTTACTAAACTTCATTATTATATTGATCTCTGGAATACTTGATTAATATTAGTCAGTCACAACACTGAATGGTCAAATAATTTTGCATGACCGCTAAACTGGATATTTCACAATGGCAACAGAGGTCATATGATTACGTGACCCCTCTCTTTTCATGAAGTCAGCATGTAACAAGAGTTGGGATCATCTTCTCTTCCCTATAAAGTGCTGCAGGGATGACGTATTTTTGTAAGGAAAACCTGAAAACGAGTTTAGCACTCCGGTTCCATCGTCCCAAAGGATTTTGGTTAAAAGCCTGAAATAAAGACATGAAACAAGCTCAAGATATTTTCACTTTTTATTAACACACCAGTAATACCCCACTTGAGGTTTTTAAAGCTTTTACATGTTTTATGGGTCATCATGTCGAACGTCATCTATATGCACTAGTCTGTTTTCACAGCTTCATTTTGTTTATAATTAGCCTGGATGCCAGCCGAATTTAGCCCCGCCCACAACTTTTGAGAGGACTAGACTAGAATTTCTGACTAGAATATGAGTATGATAACGTCAGGCTAGTTTATAATCACACTATTGCAAACTATTCCATATCACACTTTCAGGGAAAATGTTTATATACATATAGGCTATACAGATTTGGTTGTAAAGGTTGTAAACACAGTAAACACATCATCAGAGAAGAGCTGTTGCTGCAAGAGTGGGGGGGAACCTAACCATTTTGATTCAAGATTAGGCCTGAGTGAGCACATGACCTTAAAATAAATAAATAAATATATAGGCTAAATAAATAAATGATATGCACGGATAGGCTAAACCATTTATAATAAATACTGCAATATTCCATACAAAATAAGAATTTTCAATTTTGATTTCATGAAGACTTATTTCAAGTTCCTGTTGGCCTATTTATTAATGTGGTCATTACCACACTATCCCATTATATATATTTTTAAAATTTTTACATTTTAATTACATATTTTAAATTACATAAACATGTTTAAATAAAAAATGAAAATACATAAACTTTAAAATAAATAAACACTAACGATAGAATTATATCTTTTTCAGTTGACATGTCTTTGAAGAAATGGCGGGAACACATCCAACTTGTGACGTTGACATTCTTAATCAGAGGACGTCATGTCAGCGCGCGGATATTAAAACACTATCCAGGTAACTGTGCTTCTTTAAGGCTTGTTTAAAACACCATTTGCACTTTGTCCGCAGTGAAAAGCACTACAGTTTCTAGCAAGGTGAGTTTGCAAACATATTCGGTTTCATATTTTTCCGCGTTAAACAGGTCACGCGCAAACAATGACCAAACAGACGTTAGATTGCCTGCCATTTATTACATACAAGCACGTTATTGACTAATTATCCATGCGTTTCTGGTCTCCTGTGACTTCTGTGTTGATTTTTAAACTTGTACAGTCGTGTTTTTTAATATATATATATTTTTTATTTTGCATGATCAGGCCGCATGAATGAATCAATAGGCGTTTCTGAGCGCGCATGTAAGGAGAGCCTAGTGAGCAGCTGTTGGTGACAAGGCAGTTTGGACTCTCAAAACTCACTGAGCTTCCAACTTAGACCGTTCTTTTGTAAAACAAGGCCGACGTTTTATTCACCGAGCATCGGAAATCATTTCCTCAGGGCTTGGATTTTCAGATGTGTTAGTTTTCCACCGCTGACACATGCCGCCGGTGTTTGTGGAAGACCCAGCTCACTTCTCCAAAGAGAGGCTGAAGTCGGCGCTCATAGCACATAATGTGGATCTACCTCCACCCGAGAGCAAGAAACACGCTTATGTGGAGCTTTATCTGAAACATGTGAGGACAAACAGCACAGATTTCTCTAGTGATGAAGAGGAGGATCATCATCATAATGCCAGCGTGAGTTAAAACGCAGGTATAGCAGCTGTAGAGGTCACGTTAATAATCTTCATTCCTGAAGATTTGTCTTTGTTCTTGACTGTTTTGATTCACAAGATGTCTCCCATCTTGCAGACAGGTTTTTTAGGATTCCCCAAACTGTTTCTATATCCACCTGTCTATCCAGCAGTTTGACGCAAGGTGGCGTGATTGAAATGGATTTGATTTGTGCTGTGAATATTCATACCCATATGTTCTTTGCTTTCAAGCTGTTGAGGAGTTTGTAGGTCATTGCCTGTCAGCTCCCAACTGCAGTGAAATACAGTTAAAGCATGCATGCATCTCAAAACATCAAAGACTGTTCTGTCAAAATGAGTTTTTTTTTCTTGAGTGTGACTGAAACATGATTTCTCAAAGTTGTAGAATAAGGCTCCAGCTGTCTCACACACACACACACACACACACACACACACACACACACACACACACACACACACACACAGGCAGTGTGCAAGACCACTGCAGGTGTGTGTGGGTCGGGGGCCCTCAAAGGGGGCTGGGGAATCTGGGTCAGAGCCATCTTAGACTTGGGTGTCGAATTCTCCATTTATGATTAGAAGTGTGGACTTTGATGAACCACACATTCAAGGATGATTTGTGGTGTTGCCCTGGAAAGTAGCATGCCTTTGCCAGATGCCAATTTCTTGTTTTATATTTTACAATAATACACTTTTTAAATTAACAAACCCTTTTGGATCTATCTATTACTGCTGCAATTTTAGTTAATTGTAATAAAATGTTAAGGATAACAGGATCAAAAACGTCACTCATTGTGTTTAATTGCAACATGAATATTGCGTATGATTGTGTAGACTGACCGAGGTAATAAAAACCTGTTAGTACACTAAAGCTGTTTGTGACTTATAGTAATGTTAACTAAAACTATTAAAAATTATTTTTGTTAATTAAAATTAAAAAATAAAAAACTAAAATAAAATATAAACATTAGACGAAAAACTTGAAAATTAACTGAAATAAAATAAGTTTAAGTTAAAGAACTAAAATGACTAAAACTGAAATAAAATTAAAGCTGAATAAAAATACTATTATTTGGTATAAAGCACATAAAGTTAATTAAAATTAAACGGAAAATTTAAAAATAAAAGCTAATTGAAAGTTTTAATACTAAATACTATACATACACACTTGTTTTTAACACTTGTTTTTAAGCTTTTCTGTTGTCTCACTTCAATAATGCAAGCGTTTTGTTCTAACTTCTTAGCTAGCAAACAGACGGCTCATTTAGGGTCATTAACTGAAAGTAGCCATCTAATAAATTCCCCTCAAATAAGCACAAAATTGCTGTCTAGCATTTTTGCTTGGAAAAAGTATGGATATTATTGGTAGGATCGGTGAAGACTAGCAAATGAGACTATTAGTGGTCTGCAATTTTTGTTTTATTGAAGTGATCTGCCGCCTAAATGTTTGAGATACAAATTGCTAGAGCTTTTTCTGACTAAATGCTGCATTGCAACGGCTCTGATAAATGGCGTCTGTTCTGATCCGTTAGCACTGCTGTGCATTTCTTCTGGTTTTACATAACCATGCAAACCTCAAATATTTGTCAAATATCTCAACAAAGTTTTTCTATACTTTAATATTTCTGGAATTCATCACAAAAATGTTAACTTTCCATCCGGACTCACTTTATCTGGCTCTTTTCAGTACACCTTAATTTGTGCTTGATGGTGGAAAGCGTTTTTGCTCAATTCTGCTAAAATGTGAAGAAGTTTCTACAGCCTGAGGTTGGTATGGGTTTGGAAACTGCTACAGCTGCTAATATTGGATCTGACCCCTTTTCAGAGCCTGTCAGTGCAAGATGCGAAGGCGAGAACGCCTCAAAACAAGAGTCTATTGAGGATTGCGTGAGCCGAGGTTCACCCTTTGGCAAGCTAGTGTCAGCATATGTTTATTAGATTATGCTAAAATGTTGCTGATTCCTCACTCCACCATGATGAATCGCTATAATTTCACTGCCTCCAGAGGATTTGATTAAATAGTTTGTTATGTGTGTATTTCCCTGTACAGGCTGAGAAAGAAGAGGCGGCAGACATGGTAGACCTGGGCTCACTGACTGATGATCAGCTGAAAGCCAAACTGCTCCAGTATGGGGTTAAAGCCGGACCCATTGTAGGTCAGTCTGTTTGAGTCAGTCTTTTCCTTTCAAAACAGATTATGCTATACATTCAACATGTTATGTGTGTGTGTTTGTTCTAAGCAGCTTCCACTCGAGCTTTATATGAAAATAAGCTGAGAAGGCTGCTGGATTCTTCAGCACAGATATCACAGCACAGGGTCAACGGCACAGGGGACGCAGGCCTCTACTCGGACAGTGAGGAAGAGGCTGAGAGGGAGGAAGACGAGGATATGGACTCCGGTAGGGAGCATCCTTGACTCTTGAAAACTCAGTGGGTTGCTTGAATGCTTAGATGATTAATCTGTTTAACAAATCCTTGAATAAATAAGCTTCTTTGGGTTCAACTGACCCCAATTAGAGGACTTTAAAACTCTTGAGAACCGTTTGCATGGTAAATAAGGCTATGTCTTAGGGATGGCTCAATACCACAATTTTGGCTTCGGTACGATACCAGAACATAATACCTCGGTATCGATACTAAATCAATACACAGTCGGGAAAAAAAAAGTCTCAATTTAAGTGAATTGAAACAATTTTATTAAAGATTGCTTCAAACTGTCCACTACCATATGTGCAAAGAAAAGTGTGCATATATATATATACAGTGAGGAAAATAAGTATTTGAACACCGTGCTATTTTGCAAGTTCTCCCACTTAGAAATCATGGAGGGGTCTGAAATTGTCATCGTAGGTGCATGTCCACTGTGAGAGACATAATCTAAAAAAAAAATCAATGTTAATATTTGGTACAGTAGCCTTTGTTTGCAATTACAGAGGTCAAACGTTTCCTGTAGTTTTTCACCAGGTTTGCACACACTGCAGGAGGGATTTTGGCCCACTCCTCCACACAGATCTTCTCTAGATCAGTCAGGTTTCTGGGCTGTCGCTGAGAAACACGGAGTTTGAGCTCCCTCCAAAGATTCTCTATTGGGTTTAGGTCTAGGCCACGCCAGAATCTTGATATGCTTCTTACCGAGCCACTCCTTGGTTATCCTGGCTGTGTGCTTCGGGTCATTGTCATGTTGGAAGACCCAGCCTCGACCCATCTTCAATGCTCGAACTGAGCGAAGGAGGTTGTTCCCCAAAATCTCACAATACATGGCCCCGGTCATCCTCTCCTTAATACAGTGCAGTCGCCCTGTCCCATGTGCAGAAATACACCCCCAAAGCATGATGCTACCACCCCCATGCTTCACAGTAGGGATGGTGTTCTTGGGATGGTACTCATCATTCTTCTTCCTCCAAACACGGCGAGTGGAATTATGACCAAAAAGTTCTATTTTGGTCTCATCTGACCACATGACTTTCTCCCATGACTCCTCTGGATCATCCAAATGGTCATTGGCAAACTTAAGACGGGCCTTGACATGTGCTGGTTTAAGCAGGGGAACCTTCCGTGCCATGCATGATTTTAAACCATGACGTCTTAGTGTATTACCAACAGTAACCTTGGAAACGGTGGTCCCAGCTCTTTTCAGGTCATTGACCAGCTCCTCCCGTGTAGTTCTGGGCTGATTTCTCACCTTTCTTAGGATCATTGAGACCCCACGAGGTGAGATCTTGCATGGAGCCCCAGTCCGAGGGAGATTGACAGTCATGTTTAGCTTCTTCCATTTTCTAATGATTGCTCCAACAGTGGACCTTTTTTCACCAAGCCGCTTGGCAATTTCCCCGTAGCCCTTTCCAGCCTTGTGGAGGTGTACAATTTTGTCTCGTGTCTTTTAACAGCTCTTTGGTGTTGGCCATGTTAGTAGTTGGATTCTTACTGATTGTATGGGGTGGACAGGTGTCTTTATGCAGCAAACGACCTCAAACAGGTTCATCTAATTTAGGATAATAAATGGAGTGGAGGTGGACATTTTAAAGGCAGACTAACAGGTCTTTGAGGGTCACAATTCTAGCTGATAGACAGGTGTTCAAATACTTATTTGCAGCTGTATCATACAAATAAATAGTTAAAAAATCATACATTGTGATTTCTGGATATTTTTGTTTTTAGATTGTCTCTCACAGTGGACATGCACCTACGATGACAATTTCAGACCCCTTCATGATTTCTAAGTGGGAGAACTTGCAAAATAGTACGGTGTTCAAATACTTATTTTCCTCACTATATATATATATATATATATAATTATAAGGGCTGTGCTCAGAATATCGATACGACGATACATCGTCATGAAGTCCTGACTGACATTGATTGAAGTCCAAACATTGATAATGTCCAGCTGTGCCGCGTCTTCTGTCTCTCTGTCTCTCAAAATGGGTTGCTCAAGGCAAGTGTCAAATGCGTTTAAGGTGGCGATACTACTCTCACTTTTAGGAGTTGGGACATGACGGAATATTCACTTGCATATTCGGGCGAGCATTGCATTGTCACTTAAGTTTACCATTCGCTCGTCTTTTTAAGTCTTACCACGCTAAACATTCAAGCGATTTTAAACTATTCAGTACTCGCACGCTCTCTGAGAGATGGTTTTCTCTGCATGCTTACATAGAGTAAAGCCGCCTCACAAACAGCCTGTGAGTAACAAAAGTTCTTTTTCACAGATTATATCGCTTTTACGGACAAAAACAAGCAAAATGATGCCAAAAATGTCGGTCTTGGTGAGTATCCAACACAGTCGGTTATGTCTAAAATAATCATTAAATGCATGTAATTCCATTATAATGAAAACAGGATCCGTGCACTATGTTAAAGTGACAGCAGCCATATGTGTCTATCATTAATATTGTTGTCAAAACAACAAAAGATAGCTTTAATTATAAGGAATCTGGATTTATAGTCGATGTATTTAATTTAGTCAGGACTAAAATACTACCTAATGTTATTTTACATTTAATTACTTTATTAAGTTCTTAAGTGCTAGACCTATTCAAAAACTTTTCTCTTTATTGGTAGGCTATCTTTATTCAATTGTATTTATTTGTTTAAAATGATTTCAATATAATGTAAAGAAATTACTGTGTTTGGTGCACATTCCAACACTTATTTAATTTAACTCTCATTGTTTTTTAATGACAAAAACTAAATAGTTTTTCAGTTATCACAACTGTTATAACACTGTTTATTGAATAAAGATATTACTGTTACTAAACTCTGCTCAAAAGAAATTTAAATTCCAAATTGATCCATATCGAGATACGTATCGTATAGTGGCTTTAGTATCGTGATGCGTATCGTGACATTGTTGGTGATACACAGCCCTTATATATATATATCAACAGGAAATTATCAACATTTATAGCATTTATTCATCTTGGTTTGGTTACTGTTTGTGTTTGGGTTCATATTATGCATATAATACATTGCATAAACTAAAGTTAACATGCTAAACATGTATTAGTATATTACATTTTTTAGGTCATTTTGTTGCTGATTGATCTAGATTAATAAATGCCATATTGTTAGGCCAGGTTACCTAATGAATGTTGACAAATGTGGCTTAATTGTAATATTGGTAATATTAATCTCTCTCTCTCTCTCTCTCTCTCTCTGCAGCAGTGGCAGTAATATGCTATTCATTTTACTATCACTTGTATTCTTTATTCATTTAAATTAATATGTTTGTTTGAAAGTCCAAAAATTATGAGACCTAAACTAAATTGGTTCTAGCGTGTCACGCAAGAAGATTACAGCTTTCGTCTTTACCGTATCATATTTTATTGATAAGCTCTTATGTATGTGCGCTGTTCAGTGTTCAATAAGTCTAAATTAAATCAGTTGAATGATGAACTCACCTGTCGATCTCTGAACTCTTTGAACGAGTCAGGATGAGCAACTGACGAGTGCTTCGGCAGTTTTGATGTGTTGCCTCCCATGGCAACACTTTATTTAAAGCAACGTTTGCAGAGTGATGCATTGTGGTCTGTTTCTTTACTTTTCTCATTACTTTTGTAGGCAAAGTAATTCCTTATTTCTCTCATACTGTTCTCTTTATTTATTGATTTCGGGCATGTAGAAACCGCGTGACCCGCGTCAGTTTAGGTAGCGCACTGCCGCCTAGTGGATAACTTCGAAGCAGCAGCGCATCAAATACAGAATTTAACAAAATGATGATATTGTACCATTTGAAATATATTAAATACCGGTATTTTGGCAGTACCGGTATACCACGCATCCCTACTATGTCGACATTAATACTTACACATTTGATAACCGCATTTTTGTTTTAAAATGCTCTGTCCACACATTTTTCAAAAGTTTTAAACTGAAACATCGGATAATGCTTAATATGAAATAAAATCTCACTAAAATTATACAGAGAGACCAGACATAATACATTTCTTCCGCTATTCTTCTGGCATGATCGTTTTATTAGCAAAATATCTTCCCAATTACTGGTGTATTTTTTTTTTTTTGTGTGTCATTTTTCTGGAACGTAATATGAAGATGGTACAAAGTAACATTTATCTTTAGCAACACCGTGAAAGTGAATGGCACATAGCAGGCAGGCACATACCGTTATAACATAGATTTCTATCGTTACAATATGCATCACATGAGTCATCATTTTCAAATGCCTGTTTTCACTGTCCACACTACAACTTTAAAACTGTTTTTTTTTTTTTTTCAAATTTACCCACTTGGGAGAGCGTCTTCAAAAAACTTAATTTTCGCTGGAATGCATACATTGTCTCAGTGTGGATGGAAGGCCAAAAACAAATTGTACATCTTGTCAACCATTGTGTCCCATCACTTATTTATAGTAACAAAAGTATTGTGTTTCTCTTAAAGACTTCGTCTGTTATTGTTTTTGCTAGTAATACATTTTCATTTTGCATGTATTCTAGAGTCAGAGCAGCTTCGGTCTAAAACAGTGTCCCGTACAGGAACCAGCAAACCGGCAAGCAAAGTAAGTGGCTTTACATGCACCTGAATCCATCCTTTGTTACTTCCCTAAGACTGAAACATGATTCATCCATTATCTCAACTGACTCCATATTCTGCTATGAGTGTGTTTTGATCATTAACATGGACAACAGTTGTTGCTTGGGTCTTTCTGTGTAAAAAGGCAAGGCAAACCAGCTGTCCATCAGTTTTGTTGTGTAAGGCCATAAATTATGTACAGTGAGGAAAATAAGTATTTGAACACCGTGCTATTTTGCAAGTTCTCCCACTTAGAAATCATGGAGGGGTCTGAAATTGTCATCGTAGGTGCATGTCCACTGTGAGATAAATAATCTAAAAAAAAAAATCAATGTTAATATTTGGTACAGTAGCCTTTGTTTGCAGTTACAGAGGTCAAACGTTTCCTGTAGTTTTTCACCAGGTTTGCACACACTGCAGGAGGGATTTTGGCCCACTCCTCCACACAGATCTTCTCTAGATCAGTCAGGTTTCTGGGCTGTCGCTGAGAAACACGGAGTTTGAGCTCCCTCCAAAAATTCTCTTTTGGGTTTAGGTCTAGGCCACGCCAGAACCTTGATATGCTTCTTACCGAGCCACTCCTTGGTTATCCTGGCTGTGTGCTTCGGGTCATTGTCATGTTGGAAGACCCAGCCTCGACCCATCTTCAATGCTCGAACTGAGGGAAGGAGGTTGTTCCCCAAAATCTCACAATAAATGTCCCCGGTCATCCTCTCCTTAATACAGTGCAGTCGCCCTGTCCCATGTGCAGAAATACACCCCCAAAGCATGATGCTACCACGCCCATGCTTCACAGTAGGGATGGTGTTCTTGGGACGGGACTCATCATTCTTCTTCAAACACAGCGAGTGGAATTATGACCAAAAAGTTCTATTTTGGTCTCATCTGACCACATGACTTTCTCCCATGACTCCTCTGGATCATCCAAATGGTCAGTGGCAAACTTAAGACGGGGCTTGACATGTGCTGGTTTAAGCAGGGGAACCTTCCGTGCCATGCATGATTTTAAACCATGACGTCTTAGTGTATTACCAACAGTAACCTTGGAAACGGTGGTCCCAGCTCTTTTCAGGTCATTGACCAGCTCCTCCCGTGTAGTTCTGGGCTGATTTCTCACCTTTCTTAGGATCATTGAGACCCCACGAGGTGAGATCTTGCATGGAGCCCCAGTCCGAGGGAGATTGACAGTCATGTTTAGTTTCTTCCATTTTCTAATGATTGCTCCAACAGTGGACCTTTTTTCACCAAGCTTCTTGGCAATTTCCCCGTAGCCCTTTCCAGCCTTGTGGAGGTGTACAATTTTGTCTCTAGTGTCTTTGAACAGCTCTTTGGTGTTGGCCATGTTAGTAGTTGGATTCTTACTGATTGTATGGGGTGGACAGGTGTCTTTATGCAGCTAATGACCTCAAACAGGTTCATCTAATTTAGGATAATAAATGGAGTGGAGGTGGACATTTTAAAGGCAGACTAACAGGTCTTTGAGGGTCACAATTCTAGCTGATAGACAGGTGTTCAAATACTTATTTGCAGCTGTATCATACAAATAAATAGTTTAAAAAAAAATTTTTTAGATCATGTCTCTCACAGTGGACATGCACCTACGATGACAATTTCAGACCCCTCCATGATTTCTAAGTGGGAGAACTTGCAAAATAGCAGGGTGTTCAAATACTTATTTTCCTCACTGTATGTGAGATTGACACTTTTGATGTAGCAAAGAGCCCCTTGATGGTAACTCAAGCTCACTTGGTGGTATGGTGGATTTTAAAGCTGAAGTATATAATTTCAATGCTACCAGCATCATAAAGGGGTGTCAAAAATAATGGCAAACACACAATCCTGCCCTAAAGAACCAATGTTGCTATGTTGGGCAGCTTAGGACACTTTAGGGTTCTGTGCGTCCTTATAAAGAGTCTTAAAGTCCCCCGTCAACAATTTTATCCCCTTAAACTACTCTTTGATCGCCAAAATGACATATTTAAACCTTTTTTTTTCTCTGTGAAAAAAAAACCCTTGTTTATCCTATTTTCTAAATGCATTTTATAGATCTTATTGTGAACAATTCATCTGTGGTCACATTGGTGACTATATGTATTAATATATTAGTACATAAAACATTTAAATACATATTGAATAAAATGTGTGTTGAATATTTTAAGTACTTGCAATTACCCTGTTTTGCTGATAAGCAGTATTTAATTCCCAGTTTATGGTGTACTGTAGCCTGTTTAACTGAGCAAAAGATTCTGCGTTGCATGATTAATCTTGAGATAGTATCTATTTCTTCTGAATGGAAATATGGTATTTTTTTTTTATTGCAGGTCTTAAAGCCTTTTTTTTTTTTGCCCTTCGGATACTTTACTTTTTTTGTCATTATTTGCTAAGAAAATATGGGCTTTATTCAATTTCTGGCGCTTGCATCTAACCCTGTTTCACCCACATACCAAAGAGAGGCAAGCACCAAACAGAACATGTTTAGCTCTGCAGAGCTTTGTTGTTTCAACCTACAGAAGCTGCTAATAGTTGTTTCTGCATATTAAGCTGGACATAATAAAGTATTTTAATATACTGTGACTGCAGCTTTAATGTGTCTGTGTGATTTTTAGTTGTGTGAACATGAACAATGGTACCACTCTGTGGTTAAAGTTAGTATGGCATTAAATTGTGATGTATGTTGTATTGCATTTTTCACATCCACAGATGGGCATGTTCAGTCAGAGCAGAGATTTTTACCCCCGCTGCTTTATGCCCTCAGCTGGATTCGTAAATGTACAGTATGAACCGTTCTTATGGGCACAATTTTAAAGCGTCCTACCTGATCCTTTTCTGCAAGGGTTAAAGGGGTCAATGACACTATTATTTGTTTCTTCCACATATTTTGTGTTGTGAAAGATTTAAGAGATTTAGACACTGTATTTTATGTTTTGCTGTCTTGCACTTTTTGGTTTTTAGGATTGTTTGATTCCATTGCACTGAAGGATTATGGGCTGTCGGTGCTACATCTGATTGACTATTCCGGATGTCATATTGCTTTGGATACATTCCACTTGTGCTTTATTCAGTTTGGTTCTCTCGCAGGGAAAGATTCAGCACAAGTCTTTAGACTCCTCCCAGAATGGGTCTTTGGGTCAAAGTGTGTCCCAGAACACAACCTTCAGCATCACTCAGATGGTGAAAGAGGGGAGTCTGAACCGAGATATCTCAATAATTATGGCATGATTGTCTGGCAGTGATTTTGTTTTAATTAGCTTTAGTTTTAAGTCTTCTTGCTGTGTGATTGTATTTGTTTTGTCTGCAGATTGAGAACAGATTCAGTCCTCAGTCAAAGCAAACAGAGATTGGGAGGAGATTTGGTCAGAGAACCGAGCAGACAGTGGACAGCAGGGCCCTGCGGGTTTGTGGCTACAGATAATATGTTCGGTTTAACAGCAGCACTCAAGTCTGACAAAAGCTCTTATTTCTCATCAGGGCTACATGACGCTGGATAAAGACACCATGACAGGCAGATCTCTTTGTTTAACATCTCCATCAGCCCATCAGAAACAAACCATCACAGTAACTGCTTTCCCCCTCAGCCTAGCTTTCTCTCCTCAGGATCTTCCTCTTCGTTTGTCCTCACTCTTTCGGTGGATGTTTAATTCAGCAGACATATTGCATTGCCAGACATCTAATGGGCTTTCACACTCCCTCTGTCCTTTGGGAAATCCCTCTGAGCTTTCTTTTGTTTCTTCCTTTTCTCACTTTATTGCATGGACTATACAGATCTGAGAGCTTTAACCTCTTTGAAATATACAAAGGAAAAATTGTAGTATATTTTTAGTACTGCTTTCTCCTTATTTAATATACCGTGAAGTCACTGCATTGGTGTTTGGTTGGTAGGTCAGAGAGAGGAAAGCGCTCATGAGTTCTATCAAAGGCCTGGCTTTCTTGTTTCTGACCCATGTGTCTTTAATCTTAATGCGCATGAATGCAGCTCACATGATTCTTAAACCCTGTATGGCTGAGCCACACTGTTACACTCTTCATCACCTATTTCAACCCAAAAGTATTAGGAAAAAAAATAATTGTACTTTACAAATGTACCAATCATTGTGATAAGCATGGGAATATTTTTCCTCTTTATAGTTGGCTTCTGAGAATTTGAGGAAATTGTCATGAAATATATATAATTATTATTTAAAAAAGTTTAACTACTATTCCGTCAGTAAGATTAGATTTAAGTAAAAAAATTACTTTTTATTCAGCAACGAAGCATTAAATTGATCAAATGTGACAGTAAAGACATTTTTACAGAAGACTTCTATTTCAAATAAATGCTGTTCTTTTGAATGTTAAATTCATTAAAGAATCCTGGAAAAAATGCATTGTGTATCAGCACAAAAATATGAAGCAGCACAGCTGTTTTCGACATTGATAAAAATAATAAATGTTTCTTGTGCATCAAATAATCATATTAGAAACATTTCTGAAGAATCATGTTACACTGAAAAATTCAGCTTTGGCATAACTTTTTTCCCCATAATTATAAAATCTATTATAATTAGATGCCTTTTTTATTCCATTACACTGGGATTGTGCTTTCCACATGACTTGCAAATCTGCCCCATGTTTTTCTTGGGTCTGGGCTGGTATTTCTCTTCCTCTTCACTCTATCTTCCCATTTTTTTTTTTTTTTTTTTTTTTTTTTTTTTTTTTTATGATATCCTGCTTCACTTTCATTTCTATTGTAGACTACACGTTTACATGTAGTTTGTCTTATTCAGACGGTTTTGTTTTAATTTTTTTCTCTGGCCCATAGGAACCTGTGTTAGATGTTCTTTCAGAGATGTTCCCTGACACTGCCAAAACCCCCACTGGAATCTAGTGAGTATCATCGGTGATACCTTTCTCATACTTAAGGACTACCATTGTTTGCAAACTATTGATTAGAATGCCTCTGCTTTAATTTTGACAGTGTAAATCAGTTCTAATGTCTTTTTTCCGCCTGCAGTGCTACAAAGAGACGGCCTATAAAGGGAGCTGCAGGACGCCCAGTGCAATTTAAATACCCTGAAATGCCACCACTGAGTCCAGCTACACTGGAGAGGCAGGAGATTCAGCAGCGTCTGGTGCCTCTGTGGGTTCAGATTGTGGTTTTTCTCCTGGTGGCCTGCCTGCTGTACTTCATCTACTCATCCATGGAAGAGCCGCTCTCCAATCCGTTCACTGCTCTGCATGATGCTGCTCTCGTATCCACCTCACAGGACGCATCCGCCACTGATGCCTAACGGTTCATCTCAGGCTCTAGCCAGCAAGATGTCCTTCAGATGATTATCTTTTATAAAGTGGTGTCAGAGGAATGTATCTGTGATTGGACT
Organism: Meda fulgida; assembly: GCA_030578275.1. Classification (NCBI taxonomy): domain Eukaryota; kingdom Metazoa; phylum Chordata; class Actinopteri; order Cypriniformes; family Leuciscidae; genus Meda; species Meda fulgida. The sequence continues at coordinate 13,729,903 of CM060638.1, read as the reverse complement.
GAATGAAAATACTGTACATCATATTTCCACATACCTGCCTTCCAAGACCTCATAGGATTTTAAACTTGAACTGATGGGATGTGTAGTTGGCTAGTCATGTGCATTCATTGTTTTCTCTGAATTATCCTTTACCATAGATGTGTGTTGTGTACCATTTGAAATTTGTGCGGGCTGTTTGTGCTGTTGTCAGCGTTCATCCTGATTCAGCTACCCGAACTCATGCAAGAACAATTACATTCTTCTCTTACATCTTGCACTGCTGTAATGAGTCATGTATAATCTCTTTCAGTTTTTAAACATGTACTTTGTTTTATTTGTTAGTAAATAAATAAGTTCTCTTAAATAATATATCTCTATATAAATAAACTGAAATTAAATGAAATCTCTGAGCTGGTGTGAGTGAGTGGAGACGGGGCTAATATGCATATTCATAGATCCGCATACTAAATGCAAGGGTGTAGGGTTACATTCAAGCTATTTTAAGGCATGAAGGTTTTTTTTTTTTATCAGGAGGTTCTCTAGATGCCAAATTTTGTGAAAATAGGACCAGTGGGCTTAAAGGAAGCTTTATAAGCGCTTAAGTTCCTGAATTAATAAATTAGTGTATTAATAGCTGCACTTTGTGAACCCCTAAATATAATCAATATAAGAAAAGGATGATCTGAGTTTAATTTCAGAATAAAGCTGCTTTTTTTCTAATAAATATGACCTCATAAATATGTAATGTAATGGTGTAAAGGATAATTATATATTAAGGCAGTTACTTGGAGTACAGCAGCTCAATATTCTGCAAATTAGTTCAAATTGTTAATTTGTTTTAAAGCTTTCGATATCTCTGTTGTTGATCATTTAAAACGCAACAGGCGGTCTCATTTTTATCTCATTTGCTCTTCACATTTGTGATTGGCTCTATATCACACCAGCAGGGGCCCCTTATGTTCACCAGAGAGGCAAGAACACATGTGAGCCCTGATCATACGGATTACTGTCATTCATTCCTCTTGAACTTCAGAAAGATGAAGACCAAAATCAATAAGACTGTTTTGAAATTTTCTGGAATACTGCTGGGAATCCTCCTACTTTCTGTTTTAATTTTGTTTTCTGTTGTGATCGGCAGGACATTTACATTCAAAGTGAATACAGAACCTGGACAATTGGAAAATACAACCACCATTTATCCTGATTTAAGTCCAGAACAGAGAAAGAATCTGCTGCAAAATTTCAAAGGTAAGAAAAGCTTAAGTTTTATCAAAAGTTCTTAAATATATAAATGCTTCATAAAGCTGATGAATAGTAATAGCTATAAATAAATGAAAAAGTTTTTGACGTGTGTTCTTTGGGGAACAAAACTTGCAGACATGCAGAATATTCTAAATCAGAATTTGGTCATTTACAGATTATGGAAAGATAAAATATCCAATTAAATACATTACAGTAATTGGCATAACTTAATTGAGCAAATATTCAGATTACATAAAAAAACCTGACATGCCTGTTTTAATCCTGTAAGACTGACATGATAGTATTGTAAAAGTTTGCTTATTTTTTTTAAAATTATATTTGATACTGATAGATTGGGATTTTATGGCTCATAAAGCAGAGAATATGGTTTTAATATTTATTTGTAACATTGCGGGAAGCTTTATAGGGTTAAAGTTTTGTCTGTTAATGATATAAATGAGAATTATTGAGTTCAGGGCCAAAAAATCTAATGCTAACCTCTTTTCAGAATAAAGACTAAATCAGATTATTGCCCTGAATCAGAATGCAGAATGTGCATATAAAAAAAAAATTTCTTTCATGTTTCTATAGTGGCAATTCAGATTCCCACAGTGTCATTTTCAGAGTCGAATCAGAACACAAGTGCCCTGCAAGAGTTTGACCTGCTACTAAGGAGGGGTGAGAAACTGATGATACCCAAAGCATGGGAACTTATGGATTCTTTTAGCACGTTTTACTTGTAAACCCAGCTAACAGGGAGCGTTCTCAGAACTTACAAGGTTCTCTAGAACAAATGTTCTTCCAGTAACGTTAATAGAATGTGTGTTCGAAGTTATTTGGTCTTTAATAATGTTCTCAAAACATTAGCCCAGAAACATTATTTATACATCGTTCATGGAACTTTTTTACTGAAACTCTTTAATTGGACGTTCATTCAACTACTTGTTTCAGATTGTTCAGAGAACATTCGAAAGTAACGTTCCCCTTAATGTTTGCAAAATTATAAAATGGAACAGGGTGAATAAACCTAGCAAAGGTTTGGTAGCAAAAACATATATTTGTTAACTGGGGAGAATGAAAGATTGTTTCATTAAAGATTTTTAATCATGAATTGTGCTGTCTCAGTCTTCCCAAAGATCTTCTCATCATCCGGCCTGGTCAAACATGAGTTGGTGGGAAACTACAGCCACTTGTTCACGGTTCCTGGGAGAGAGCCTAATCTGGAGCCGTACATGCTGCTGGCTCACATTGATGTAGTGCCGGCCGATGAGGCGGATGGGTGGGACGTTCCTCCTTTCTCTGCTCAAGAGCTCAATGGCTTCATTTATGGACGAGGAACCATCGACAACAAACAGTCTGTGATGGTACAGTGAATCAACACTGCATCGCTCTTCATTCTAACAATCTGTTCACTCCAACCTAAAGCTAACTGTAACAATGTTTGTTCTTGAAGGGGATCCTTCAGGCGCTGGAATACCTGCTGGAACGAGGTTACACCCCTCGCAGAAGCTTCTACATTGGTTTGGGTCACGATGAGGAGGTCAGTCTCAAGGTCACATGTTAACCATAGTTCATCTGCTGAAATAAAAGCTTGTCTTAATTCAGCTGTTTATTTGATGTTCTTAGATTAGCGGCCCAAAAGGTGCTGTGAATATTGTGAAACTGTTGAAAAGTCGAGGGGTGAAGCTTCTGTATGTTTTAGATGAAGGTCTCACGATTATGGATGGTATGGTAGATGGCCTAAACGGACCTGCTGCACTGTGAGACCATTGTTTTACTGCATTATTGTTATTATTTTGATATTGAGCTACTGTGTAATTTATGCCTTGTGTGATTTCTTAGAATTGGTGTAAGTGAGAAGGGTCAGGCCACGGTAAAGCTGAGTGTCAGCAGCGCTCCAGGACATTCGTCCATGCCTCCCAGAGAGAGCAGCATTGGCATCTTGGCTTCAGCTGTCAGAAGGCAGGAAAATGTGTTCAAATTTACTGAAATATGAAAATTCTGTTAACATGATCTTAATGTAAATATTTTCTTTGCACCTGCAATGGGGCTGTTCACAAGGAACTTTATGTTTCATTTTAAAAAGCAACAGTTGGGAACAAACCCAATGCAAAAGCTGTTATTAACATCTGTCTGGCACATTTACGTAGAAAAATAATAACAATAAAATTTCACTCTACTGTAAAAATGTCTGTATTGTAGCAGGTTATAATCAGCGTTGAGGAAATGCATTACAAGTAATCAGATTACTCTTCTCAAGTAACTATAAAAGTACTGCATTTCTTTTTAATTTTACTATATATATATATATATATGTATATATATATATATATATATATATATATATATATATATATATATATATATATATACAGCCTATATAAAATATTCAGTATTCCTCAAAATGATTAAAACAGTGAAATACAAACTCAGAATATTAAATATAAATTTAAATATAAATATATTACATTTATTAATCTCACTATATTAAACAATGTCTTTGCTTTTGATGGTCCAATTCAACCATTCGAATAAGCAAAAATTACTTTAGTTAAACATCATATTTGTGTTTATTTATTTTATATTTTATTTATTTATTTGCTGAAGTAAAAGTGCTGCTGTACGGGTGAGAATTTGCATTTCCTTCAGCCTGAGGCTTATTCATGAAAGTGCCTAAAAATTTATTATATAAATGAAATTGCCCAAAAATAGAACTTTTTAAAATTAAAAATAAACAAGCTAGCCTAGGTAAGAAAAGGTAACGCAAAAAGTAGCGTAAGTAATTCGTTACTTTCCATAAAAGGTAATGCAATTATCATTCCTATAAAAGCAACTTTCCTCAACACTGGTTATAATGCCTACATTTCCACAAAACTCTTTTGCATTTGTTTTCCATTTCACTCATTCAGTTGCTGTGTACCGATTTTCAGTGAAGATATGAAAACATTTAATCAATATTAAAATTTATATTAATATTCTTACAATTATGTCAAAATTACATATTCATAAAATGAATTTATTAGTAAAAACATATATTTATGCTCTTATTAAATGAAGCCATCCAGGCTCTCTTTCTCTCTAAATAAATAAATAAATATATATATTTTTTAAATTAAATAAATATTTATAAGCTTTTTTTATTATTATTTATGTATTTTACTTTATTTTATAATTTAGGCCTAACTAATGTTAACAAGTGAGACCTTATTGAAAAGTGTTACCTTTTTGTTTTAATTATTATTTATTCCCCCTAGCATTTTTCAGTTTATAGTTTTTTTATTTTTAAACTAGTTTTACACTTTTTGTTACATTTTTCAGATTGTATTATGTTCACGGATGGATGGATGGATGGATTCATTCATTCGTTCGTTCGTTTGTTCATTCATTCATTCATACATTCATTTTATAATTTCCCAGTTTGGAGAAGAACCGGATGCCCAATCTTTTTGGTCATGGTCCTGAGCGTGCTACTTTTGAGTACCTGGCACATAAGGTGATAAATCAAAGCTGATTTAAAATGCGTATGACACTCCTACAAATACCGAATTGCTTTATTCTTTATTCTTTTGCCTTCTAGTTCGGCTGGCCACACAAAATGATCATGTCTAATCTGTGGCTCTTCTCTTCACTGCTCAGCGGGTAGGCCCCTTTATTGCTCAATACAGTAATTAATGAGTAAATGCTCTGATCTGATCTTTCTAATCACATTTGCAGTATTTTGGAAGGACAGCCTGACACAAATGCCTTTGTGAGGACAACAACTGCCGTCACAATGTTTAACTCAGGTGTGAAGGTGTGTTGTCATTCACATTCATTCTTTCTCTGTTTATACACAAATTTACAGAAATATACACTTAGCATGAATAGAAATCTGACTATTTCTCTCTCTCTCTCTCTCTGACAGATTAATGTAATGCCGGCATACGCTGAGGCCTTTGTCAATTTCCGCATCCACTCAGCCCAGACATTACAGGAGGTGAGAGGTCACGCTGTAGCCACAGAATTCCCACATGTTGTTAGCTCATACTTTTAACTAGATTTGCATTTCCTGAAGGAAATACCAGTGCTTGACAACCAAGGAAGTGTTAGCTCAACCTTTAGTTAACCCTTAGACAGACATTTAAAATTGGGAAAAGTAACTTTTAAAAGTAATGCGTTACAATATTGCATTACTCCCTAAAAAACTGATTGCATTATGTTACTTTTGCGTTTCTTTTTTTCACGTGGGCTGGGCGTGCTGGTTTTTGTTTTTTTTGTTTTTGTAACAAATTAAAATGGGCAATTGTAAAGGTCCTTTTGCACAAAAAGAGAAATGAATAAGCCTTAGACTGAAGAAAATGCAAATTCACACCAGTACAGTAGAGGGTTCAGCTCAAACAAACCTTTCAAACAAATGCAGGAGAAGAAAGTTTAACACTCTTACTTCTGCAATAACAAAACAAAACAAAAACACAAATGGGATGTTTATCTCAAGTCATTTTTCTTATTCGTATGGTTGAATTGGATCAATGAAGGCAAGAAATTGGTTAAAAATTGTTTGATTAAATAAAAAAGTATATTTGTATTATTGAACGTATTTCATTATTGCAGATTTTCACTGTTTTGATTCATTTTGAGGAATACTGAATATGTTTTTGTGAAAGTAAGATGAGTAAATACATGCTCACATTAGTCCAGAACTACAATAACCATCATGTTTACACACAACGCCTCTACACACTTACTCCTGATTTCTCTCAACATGAAGACAGAAGAGCTGTCAGTCAATAAATGGGAAAACAGTAAGTTACTTATTTGAAAAAGTAACGCAGATATTTTGTTGTAAATTTAAAACTAATGTGTTACTTTAATAGTGACTTGAAGAAAGTAATTGATTAGCCTACATAACTCGCGTTACTTGCAATGCGTTTGGTGCGTTCGCGCTCTGCACTTTCTTTTCTCTCGAGGCATCGACAACACAGCTGACACAGGTAAATACACGTGCTAGAAGAGTTAAGTCCGCCTTAACATTCTGGTCCCGCTTCGGATGCCACAATGCCTTCAAGCGGTATCTCTGGTCGTAATCAGTCATTCACTGACCAATCAGCGTCCATTAGTGCTAATGCTAGCGTGTTATGGGCAACAACAACTCAACCTGTAAGAAATCGAAAGGACATACAGTAAGTAGCTACTCATTCATTCAACTTTTGACCTATAACCCATGTTGAACTTGCAAAACCTACAATCAAATCTGAGTATTCTCAACGACAATCGGGTGAAAGAGACAAATTTAGCCGTCCAGCTCCATAGACTCCCATTCATTTTGCACTTGGACGATCGCCCCCAGTGGAACTCTGGTGGAACTACAACCTTAAATAGGCTATATAGGATGAGCGTTTACGTAATACAGGTCCTTCTCAAAAAATTAGCATATTGTGATAAAGTTCATTATTTTCCATAATGTAATGATAAACTAATGTAAGATTAAACTTTCATATGTTTTAGATTTATTGCACACCAACTGAAATATTTCAGGTGTTTTATTGTTTTAATACTGATGATTTTGGCATACAGCTCATAAAACCCCCAAATTCCTGTCTCAAAAAATTAGCATATCATGAAAAGGTTCTCTAAACGAGCTATTAACCTAATCATCTGAATCAACTAATTAACTCTAAACACCTGCAAAAGATTCCTGAGGCTTTTAAAAACTCCCAGCCTGTTTCATTACTCAAAACCGCAATCATGGGTAAGACTGCCGACCTGACTGCTGTCCAGAAGGCCATCATTGACACCTTCAAGCAAGAGGGTAAGACACTGAAAGAAATTTCTGAACAAATAGGCTGGACCCAGAGTGCTGTATCAAGGCACCTCAGTGGGAAGTCTGTGGGAAGGAAAAAGTGTGGCAAAAAACACTGCACAACGAGAAGAGGTGACCGGACACTGAGGAAGATTGTGGAGAAGGACCGATCCCAGACCTTGGGGGACCTGCGGAAGCAGTGGACTGAGTCTGGAGTAGAAACATCCACAGCCACCGTGCACAGGCGTGTGCAGGAAATGGGCTACAGGTGCCGCATTCCCCAGGTCAAGCCACTTTTGAACCAGAAACAGAGGCAGAAGCGCCTGACCTGGGCTACAGAGAAGCAGCACTGGACTATTGCTCAGTGGTTGCATGTCACTCGGAAATCAAGGTGCCAGAGTCTGGAGGAAGACTGGGGAGAAGGAAATGCCAAAATGCCTGAAGTCCAGTGTCAAGTACCCAGAGTCAGTGATGGTCTGGGGTGCCATGTCAGCTGCTAGTGTTGGTCCACTGTGTTTTACCAAGGGCAGGGTCAATGCAGCTAGCTATCAGGAGATTTTGGAGCACTTCATGCTTCCACCTGCTGAAAAGCTTTATGGAGATGACGATTTCATTTTTCAGCACAACCTGACACCTGCTCACAGTGCCAAAACCACTGGTAAATGGTTTACTGACCATGGTATTACTGTGCTCAATTGGCCTGCCAACTCTCCTGACCAGAACCCCATAGAGAATCTGTGGGATATTGTGAATAGAAAGTTGAGAGACGCAAGACCCAACAATCTGGATGAGCTTAAGGCCGCTATCGAAGCATCCTGGGCCTCCAGAACACCTCAGCAGTGCCACAGGCTGATTGCCTCCATGCCACGCCGCATTGAAGCAGTCATTTCTACAAAAGGATTCCCGACCAAGTATTGAGTGCATAACTGAACAATTATTTGAAGGTTGACTTTTTTTCTGTATTAAAAACACTTCTTTTATTGGTCAGATGAAATATGCAAAATTTTTTAGACAGGAATTTGGGGTTTTCATGAGCTTTATGCCAAAATCATCAGTATTAAAACAATGAAGATGAAGTTGACGATGCGGATTCGCCATGAATGCCAGAGAGATTGGATGACGTAATCAGAGAGTAGCCTATTTCTTTTTGTTTTGAATAGTTTAGTTTAAAAGTAGACATTTCAAGCTTTTTATAATAGATAGCCTATATTTCTTAAATCTGTGAGGCACAAGCTGAGTTTCGGCGCCCTCCAGTTCACGTGCATTGCAAGTGATCGCCGGCGGCTTGTTGTCTGCTATATATTTATTAAATACAGGCAATTGGTTGATAAAACATTGATCAAAATTAAGATACAGTTTATACAAAACTCAATGAAGTGGTCCAAATCATGTCTTACCCACTCCATGTCTCCAGACATTTTGCGCATCTCATGATGTAGGCCTATCATATCTTTTTCACACTGCATGCTTACTTTCATAATCAACATTTTAAATTAAATTAAATAAAAATAACATTAGCCTATAATATTTAAACATAAATATGAAACTAAACATGTTTTCTATAATGGCTTCAACACATAGGCCTACAGTACAGAGAAATTTCATGTTTTGTCGTCAGCCACAACATAATGACGTTGCATATTTTCCAACCCAGCTCTCAGCCCCCCTCGCATGAAACAGCTTCCAGCGCGCCTGTGTACGTCCATGGCAGATTTTCATACTTGAATATATTTCATAAAGTTTACTAAAACCAAATGTTAAGTAATGCATGCCCCATTCACTTTCCAAAGGTTCTAAAGCTGATTGAATCCACCATATCCGATGAGCGTGTGAAGGTAGAGTTGGTGAGTGGATTTGACCCTCTGCCCATCAGCTCCTATGATGACGATACATTCGGGTATCAGATCATAAAGAAAACGGTGCATGACATTTTCCCTCAGGTCACTGTAACTCCTGGTAAGGCTTTCAGCATTGTCATCATTGACATAAGGGGTTTAAGTGCCCCTTACAGACATCATTGACTCATGAAGAGCTTCTCTCATAGGTATCTGTGTGGGTAACACTGACAGCCGGCACTACACTGAACTGTCTCCGGACATTTATCGCTTTGCCCCATCATGGTACAAACCCGGTGATTCTGCGAGGTAGGACACAGAAATGGTACTCATGCTGAAGCTGTGAAAGTAATTCAATATTAAACTGCTTACACTTCCCTTTAGATTCCATGGTGTGAATGAGAGAATCTCCATCCAAAACTATGAAGAGATCGTGCTGTTCTACTTCCAGCTCATGCAGAATAGTGACATCAGGAACTTGTCGCTTCCTCGCACCTAAAATACACAGATGTCATGTTTTGGAATGTGTGGAATTTATAAGCTTTGCTCTGTCTAAATGAACTTTAATATAAAAGCTGTATGAAACATGTTTATGTTTATGTACAGTATGGGGTCAGTCAGATTTTTTTTGGGGGGGGGGGTTGAAAAAAATACTTTTATTCTGCAGGGATGCATTAATCTGACTTTGATCAAAAGTGACAGAAAAAAAAAAAAAAAAAAAAAAAATATATATATATATATATATATATATATATATATATATATATAATTTAACAGAAGATTCTAACCATCACAGTATCCACACACAAAAAAAAATTAAGCAGCACAACTCTTTTTAAAATTGATAATAAGTAATGTTTCTTGAGCATTAAATCAGAATATTAGAATGATTTCTGAAGGATCATGTGACACTGAAGACTGGAGTAATGATGTTGAAAATTCAGCTTTACCATCACAGGAATAAATTATATTTTTAAATGTAGTCTAATAGAAACACGTTTTTTTTAATTGTAATAATATTTAACCATTTTACTTGTGAAGTTGTGCGTGAATAACACGTTTTTTTTAAATTGTAATAATATTTAACCATTTTACCATTTTTCATTTATATATATATATATATATATATATATAAAATCAAATAAATGCAGCCTTGGTGAGCATAAAAGATTTCTTTCAAAAACATAAAAACATCTTACTGACTCCGAAACTTTGAAAAATGACTGTAAATATATTTCCTTGAAATGATGTTTGTAAAATTAGTATTAATAAAAAATATTTTCTTGAAATTCCTTTGTATATTATCTTTTCCCTGGATGAGTTAACATTTTAAATACAAATCACTAGGTGACTCATGCTACCAGTGTAAATATATAAAATATCTTGCCATTTATGACGGTTGTCTTCTTGCTAAACACAGTGTTTATTTCAATTGTTATTTTAGATTTAAAAGTTATGCATTAGTTTTAAAAGTTTTATATATGCATCTTGTCCACGTAAAATCCACCTTCCAATATTTCTATTATCTCAAGATTTACTTGTTATTGAAAAACCTATACATGGAAATGTTGTGTACTAGCTGTTGTGTTAGCGCTGCTGGGTAACTCAAGGTTAATTCTGCACAGAGTATCTCCATGAACGAAGGACATGGGATCAGCTGGGTTTGCACACACAGATTCTTTTCCTTCACTGAACATCTTAAGTTTCAAGTTATTGCATTTTTATGTAATATTTCACAACTTCACAAGTAGTCTTCTGTATGTCAGAGTTTATATTTTTGACTTTGCTCTGTCACACTGTCAATGATTAATACTTAAACATTACATCAAAAGGTCCAGTACTCAGATGTTTATGAGAGAATATAGTCGCCTGACAGAACTAATGTTGACTCCTACAAAGTCATCAAGATACAGAGAGCAGATAAAGACCTTTTCACACTGTCACATTTATAACCTCTGTATTTTACCTTTGTTTCATTGCTCTCATTTGTGCCAAAATCTAGTCAATATTTTCCCTGGTTGCTTTGAAAGTAACCTTGAAAGACAGTACAAAAAGAAATGATAAGATTATAAATGACTCTGAAATATTTTCACTTCAATGTTACTGCAGAATAAACAGACTGTGTCAGTGCAACTGTTTCATATTATAATTGAATTACATGAGTATGAATAATGAATAATCTAAACATGCCTCTTATTAAGCCCCTGTCTCCTATTGCCTGCTATCTTGTATCACTTGCCATTTATGATTTTGCCTTGGAGATGAGTCTTATGTTAATGATCACATTAGCCACATTACTGAATGTTATCTAAACTGCAATGCAGAACCAGTGTTGTTATTGTAAACTAAAAATCGTTTTCGTTAATTGAAATAAAGCTGAAATAAAATATAAATATTAGGTAAAAAATTATGAAAATGAAAATTATGAATATTTCCTTAGCAAATAACTGACAATAAAAATAAGTTGAAGTTAAACAAATAAAAATTAAAAACACACACTGAATTACCAAAAATTAAAACTGAAAATATAAATACTACATAAATAAAAAACATACTATAATAGGCTATATAAACAAACATGGTAACACTTTAAAATAAGGTTCATTAGTTAACATTAGTTAATGTATTAACTAACATTAACTAACAATGAACAATTCATTTGTTATATCATCTTTGTTAATGTTAGAGCGACATGTTAAATACAGCTGTTCATTGTTTATTCATGTTAGTTGACAGTGCATTAACTAATGTTAACAAATACAACCTTTGATGTTGAAATTAATATTAACTTAGATTAATAAAGGCTGTAGAAGTATTGTTCATTCTTAGTTCATGTTAACTAAGGTAGTTAACTAATGAAACTTATTGTAAAGTGTTACCTCAAACATTAACATTAGAGTTTTTCTCAGTCGCTTTGGTGCATTTCTCACATCACTATTTACATGTGCACAACAGTTAGTTCAACCTCCACAACATTTAGTCATTTGTGCACATCATAGTAGCAGTTTCTCATTCCTTCCAACAAATTGCAAATGCTTTTGGACATGCATCAATTGCTTTCATACAACTCTCTGCTGTTTTATAACATTATAATTTGCTTATGTCAGTCAGTCGAAATTAACTACTTGTGAATGCTGAATAGTCATTCCATATAAAACGAATGGTCCTCATTTCATTGCTTGAGTCATCACATACAAAAATGTTGAACTAGTTGTCAAAATCTGTCAAGCAAAATGTACAAATATTTGTATGGTTTTTTTTTTCATGAAAATGTCTCCTAAATTGAACAATTTTTCTCAGGTGAACTTGTGTGGCCAGACAGAGAGGAACGTCTGGATATGAATGAATGATTTACAGTATGTTCAGCTCCAATATGTACTGAAATATTGTTTACAGTTGTGCACAGCTCTACCCAAAGGGAGTTTATGTTTGTTGTAAATAAGAGTGTATTTTTTTCTTTTTCACAATGCTGTGAACAAATTAGAATTGCAATTGTGTCTTGGACTCAGTTACCTCACTAAATACAGTAATGTGTAACTTTACTGTAGTTTTAAAATGGCTGTGCAAATAGTATATAGAGCCGTAATTTAGCATTTTCAGGTAGTGTCACCAAGATCTGACCTTTTTGCATTGGAAAACATTTACAGAGTAAACTGAAAACATGACAAAGCCATTTGAGTATCTTGTTCCTAAACAATGGTTTCAGGACTTTTCATCTTGATGACACTGACACTTTCATTGACATGACTTTCATTGACATGAAAGTGTATCAACTACGTTTTGCAGTTTGCACTAATTGTTTTGAGAACTGCATTAACTGTTGTGTAAATGTAAATAGTGAGGTGAGAAATGCACCAAGTAAAATCTCTGTCTCTTTAAGCCGTGACTCTAACCCACAGCAGCAGAGGGCGATCGTGCCCTCTAATCACATCGGTGAGGTATTATGAACCCTGGTTATGAAATGACTCTTTCGTAGTACTTCCTGAAACATGACAGGCCATAACACTCGTTGGAAATTATTTAAGTTTCTTAAAGTGCTGCTGTTTTGTGTCGTATTTTTGATTACAGTTTTGTGCCTTGTTGCCACAGTTAGGACGTTTACATTTGATGTAGGCGCGGGGCTTCAGCTGGGAAAATGGGAAAATACAACAACCATTTCTCTTAATTTAACTCCACAACAGAGGAAGAATTTGCTGGCAAACTTCAAAGGTAACAAACAACGTAGAATGACAATCAACTCGTCACGTGACGTGATTTGTCAGGAAGACATAGGGATGCGCTGTCAACATGGACGCTGCCTTTAGATATTACAAATGTAATTGTAATGAAATTGTTTCAAATGTCTTTTTTTCATCTCTTTCATAGCGGCCATACAGATTCCCACCGTGTCATTTACTGAGACGAATGTGAACGCGAGCGCGCTGCAGGAGTTTGACGGGCTGCTGAGGAAAGGTGAGACTGAGGCGCCATGCGTTAACACAACACTGACAACAGCATCAAACAGAGTGTCAACGCAAGCATACTGAAACCTGCCGCTAATTTTGCCCTATTAACTTTTTTAAGCTATGAACGTTGGTGAGAACTATTATATATGCTTTACAAACTATTATGTGGCAGAAAATACAAAATATCTGTACTAAATATTTTAAATTACACAATTGACTGTCTACTGAACTGACAGTCAAGACAAAATATTTTAATTATTAACTTATTTTAATTCAAACAATTTTTTACACATATTTTAGATTTGACAGCATTTGACAAGCTAAACCATTCAACACTGTTTATTTATCTGTTGTGACAAAATTGATCAAATAAATGTTTTTTCCCTGAAATTTATGAGAAATGTAAGTTTACCAATAATATATTTAAATTTTATTAGACCTTTTAACCTTGTATTTCATATTAATATGTAATGATTGTGTTCACTTTAAATATATTAAATACTTTACATGATTAATATAATAAAATATAACTGACATACTCATCAATCATTTCATTTTTGTGTTTCAATGCTTATTCCTCGAAAACACTGCAATCACACAATTTGGCCTTTAAGCTTTAGACATGTCCTAAATTTTGGTAACAGGATAACAAATATTCCAAACCCCATATAAAATAAATAAAAATACAATGTAAAAAATTAAACAAGCATTTTTTGAAGGTTAAGCACCTCATTTCACTGACACTTCACTATCACTATTTGTTAACGGTATTCATGGAAACTTTTCTTTTAATAATATTAGGTTTTGTATTGAGTGACACTAAAGTAGTGTTACTTAAGACTTTAAGATTTAAGTTTCTGTCTCAGTCTTCCCAAAGGTCTTCTCATCATCCGGCCTGGTCAAACATGAGTTGGTGGGAAACTACAGCCACTTGTTCACGGTTCCTGGGAGAGAGCCTAATCTGGAGCCGTACATGCTGCTGGCTCACATTGATGTAGTGCCGGCCGATGAGGCGGATGGGTGGGACGTTCCTCCTTTCTCTGCTCAAGAGCTCAATGGCTTCATTTATGGACGAGGAACCATCGACAACAAACAGTCTGTGATGGTACAGTGAATCAACACTGCATCGCTCTTCATTCTAACAATCTGTTCACTCCAACCTAAAGCTAACTGTAACAATGTTTGTTCTTGAAGGGGATCCTTCAGGCGCTGGAATACCTGCTGGAACGAGGTTACACCCCTCGCAGAAGCTTCTACATTGGTTTGGGTCACGATGAGGAGGTCAGTCTCAAGTTAACTGACTAGTGGTCACTTGATTTGATGCACTTATTTATATGGTTATATGTCAGGTGAATGGCTTAAATGGCGCAGTCAATATCGTGAAGCTCCTGAAGAGTCGAGGGGTGAAGCTCCAGTATGTTTTAGATGAAGGCCTGGCAGTGCTGGACGGGGTCATAAGTGGCCTGGATGGACCTGCTGCCCTGTGAGACTGTTATTTTGAGCAGCTGTACTAGCAGAGTCATTTAATTGTTGAATTATTTTGTAATATTTGCCCTGTGTATGTTTTGTAGGATTGGTATCAGTGAGAAGGGTCAGGCCACGGTGAAGCTGAGTGTCAGCAGCGCTCCAGGACATTCGTCCATGCCTCCCAGAGAGAGCAGCATTGGCATCTTGGCTTCAGCTGTCAGAAGGCAAACGGAAACCCCTAAAACGCTTCATTATTGTAAAACAGTTGGAAATACTTCAAGATGGATCCTTTTTCTTCTTTTGATATGTTTTGTTTAGTGATTTCTTTTTTGCATTAAATTATTCTCAAAACAGTTGCATGGAAGCAGTATTAAACTGAGCTAAAGAATTTATTTAAATTATGTGTTTGGTAATATCCTTTCTAAGGTTAGAGGAAAATCCGATGCCCAGACTGTTTGGTTATGGTCCTGAGCGTGGCACATTTGAACACCTGGCACATAAGGTAAAAGTGTTTAAGCAGAGGATTTTACAAGTTACATTTAATGAAATATGGACTTGCTTATGAACAAACCATTTCTCTTGTTTTATTTTGCAGTTTGGCTTGCCTCTCAGATTCATCATGTCTAATTTGTGGCTCTTCTCTCCGCTACTCAGCAGGTAGTTCATATTGGTTGTCTTAATGCTGACTACAGTCTCTAATGTCATATTAAAGTATATTTTAAACGGGAGTTTTTCCTGCACTGAAAATGGTTTTGACGACTGAAGTCAATTTAAGATGACCTATTATGCTTGTTTACATTTTCAACATTCTTTAGTGTGCAATGCTGCTGTTTGCACATGAAAAAGATCTGCAAAGTTACAAAGTCCACTCCAAAGGGAGTGGTTCTCTAAATAAGTAAGCACTGTATATAACTCCTCGATTGTAGTCTTCAGAAGACTGGAGACTGCTGAAATTTCCGCTTTGTCATAACAGGATTTATGTAAAATATTTAACATAAGCTTTTAAAAACTCAGGAAAACCCTTGTTATAGTAATATAATAATAATATCGGTGTCCTTTTTATATGCAGGGTGTTAGAGAGAAAACCTGACACAAATGCCTTTGTCAGGACCACAACTGCCATCACAATGTTTAACTCTGGTGTAAAGGTGGGGCACTCTTTTTTTTTTGGAAGTTCACTAAGTTGTAGCATGAATGGAGTTCTGAATATTTCTCTTTCTCTTACAGATTAACATAATCCCTTCATACGCTGAAGCTTTTGTAAATTTCCGCATCCACTCAGCCCAAACATTGCAGGAGGTGAGAGGTCACAGTGAAGCCACAGCAATGACTCATTCAGTTAGTCTTGAAGCACAGTTAGTTCCGGCTAGAGTTGGCTGAACTATTAACTTTTGCTCTTCACACCTTCTCAAACAGTTTCACATGAGTTACTCTGAATAAAAAACTGTAGAAGGATAGTTCACCCAAAAATTACAATTATGTTAAGACTGAAAAAACTGTATGACTGAAAAAACTTTCTTTCTATGGAACGCAAAATAAGAAGGTCAGGAGGGTCCAGTGCCCATTGTTTTTCAAAATATCTTTGTATGTGTGTGTTTGGAATGATGTAAAGAAGTTTCATTTTTGGGGTTTTCTTTTAGGTTTTGGATTTGGTCAAGTCCACCATATCAGATGAGCGCGTGAAGATAGAGATGGTCAATGGATTCGACCCGCTGCCCATCAGCTCCTATGATGAGCAGGCTTTTGGGTTCCAGATCATAAAGAAAACAGTGCAAATCATGTTTCCTCAGCTCACAGTGGCTCCTGGTAAGTGAAGTGATGCAGTTCTGCTTAAGTTCCCCTTATGAAGAGACACTTTACCTGCTCTACGGTTTCCTCTCACAGGTATCTGTGTTGGCAACACTGACAGTCGTCACTACAAGGATATCACCCGAGACATATATCGCTTTGCACCATCGTGGTTCAAACCAGGTGATCCTCAGAGGTAAGACACAGGAGAATGGCTCTTTGTATTAATGTAGTGGAGTATCCAGCGTGAGGGTACATTTTCCTCTTCTAGATTCCATGGTGTGAACGAGAGAATCTCCATTAAGAACTATGAAGAGATCGTGCTGTTCTACTTCCAGCTCATCCAGAATAATGACATCAGGAAGTTGCCGCCTCCTCACAGTAGCCAGCATGAGCTGTAAATGGTGGATGTTACATACACTAATCTCAATTTTTTTTAAACAAAGATCAAGGAGCTCTGGTTGAAAATCTGAATAAAATGAATACCACAGCTTTAGAAAGGAATTGAAGGTTGTGAAACATTTCAAACATAAAGATTCATTCTTGCATTCCTTATACTGAACGATTAAAAAAAAAACACATCACAAGTTTGCTGTTTGGCAGGTGTTGACAGCAGGGCATGGGTGTAATTTTAATAATTAACCCTGCACTTAGGTTTACATTACATTCAGGCATTTGGCAGATGCTTTTACACAAAGTGGCTTGCAGTATACAGTATGAATACTATAAAGAGTCATACTACATACGTACGGTATGTATTTCTATTTGAACTTTGTTAGTTATTACCTTAAGTAGTGATTTTGTCATTGCATTTGTCATGAGTAACATCTGACCAAATAATTATAAGTTTGTTGACTAAATGCAAACATAAGCAACCCTGACCAAAAACAAAAGCATTGCTTAGCATAATTACACTTCAACTGAGCTCCCTCACTGAAAAAGAATAAGCTAGATATGCAAATGAATCAGACAAAATGGGCATTATGATGGTGAATGGATCATAAATGAGTGATGATTAGTTTTCCAGATGAGTGTCACTTTTTGTGTTTGAAAGTGTTACTGGGTTCAGGGGACATGATAGAGCTTGGAAAAAACATCCTACTAGTTATCTCTGGTTATGGCTGCTTCAAAACACACATTTTATATTTCTGACTTTACATGGTCAGAGATGCTGCTTTGGTGTTTTGAACCAACTTTCTGAGAAATACAGCTCTCTATACAGTTATTCCACTCTTCTTAACAGTGTTTGCATTTTTGGAGATTTTATTGAAAATGTAGGTTTACGCTGTGATTCACTTAAAAAAAATGGCAGTATGGGTCAATAGATTATCATTAGATATTGTGTTAGACTATGATTGATTATGTCTGTCTCCATAAACATTTGCGCCGGATATCACATGAATCACAAAGCTACAGCTCAACACCAAGTTATTGTTATTGTTTGTTAGAATGTTAATTTGAATTCTTTGTTATTGTTTGCACTGAAATGGTCTGAAAATTACTGTGAATGTTTCGCATTGATTTTTAATTTTTTTTAATGAAATTGATTTAATTTCATAAACGGTTAGGTTAAAATAATAAATATTTTTGGTTAATACAAACATAGATGTGTGTTTTTTCTTATTCTCTTTTTTTCCCCTGATAAATATTCTAACATTGTCTCTAAAAACTATCTTATCTAATAATAGGTCTCTGGTGAGAATGTTTTTCTATCCATGATCAGGTGTGACCCTTGGGTCACGGGACAGTGGTGTGCACGGGGGGTCGGGGGCTTGAGCTGTCCCTTTAACCACTAATAGTAAAGTGCCCTTTCGGTCGTTCCCCCCAGAACACGGTTTCACCCGAGGGGGAGACCCACAACATTCCCTATTGAACGAATAATTCAAAGTATGGGATACCCAGAATAATCAAATTATCTAAATTAATACATATTCAATGTTTATGATTAGTTCCTAATGAGAAACAGACTAAATTTTATAATAATTTTAAATTGGAGTCAGATTCAGCACAGTGCAAGAATTTATTGAAGCTAAATTCCAGTAAATTAATAGAACTTTACAGAAGCGCAAGTAAAAAACCTGCACGCAGAATACCTTCACCCACGCTATTGAGGTGCAGTCACACTCTAAATGTAAAATAAGTGGACAATTGGTGTTTTAATCAGACTGTTTAATCAGACAAGCTAAGACTGTGCCCCCTTTTTAAGACCCAACAAAATATTTTACTAAAGTAGTATTATATCACTGACTGTCTGTTAAATTTGAAGACATTAACACAATACTTAAAGATAAAATGTGAAATTATTGCGGCGCTAGTGGCCCTGAATAGTACTTTAAAAATTTTGTTAAAATTCCATGTGAAACCGTGATAACGTGAGGTTACTTCTTAGGCCAGTCACAGCACACGCAGTTGGGATTGAAGACGGTCCCTTCAGCGCATCTCTGTACGTAGGTCTTGCCATTATCACACTGAAAGAAGGTCATCGGGTCAGCTGGGTTTGCATATATCCCCGTTGGTTTGTCTACACAGAACCCTGTTCCTGAGGGAGCTGTCGCCACAACATGAGGTCTAGAAGACAGAGCGGTGGTGGATGCTGTTGTTGAGATCCCAAAGAGCACATCGGTTGTATTTGGAGGGAGAGATGGAAACTCTGGAGGAGGAAATTGTAATTTGTTGTTTTATCTTAAGTTTGTCAATTATTAATCTGGTTTATTACACAGCTCCTTGGAATACTTGATTCTGACTGGTTAATCACGGCATCCAGCTGTCTGATATTTCCTAATATTTGGCGTCATCCATGGCTACGCTTTAAGCGCACCGGTAACATTATGAACCACTTTCAACTCCAAAATATTTCACGCCCAAATATTTATTTATTTATTTGGGAGTAGCCGTGCAATAAAGGGAAAATGTATAGTCAGCCAATTATTCGCAAAATAAACCATGACAGGGTGACGCAGAACAGACTGTACATTATCTATTGTTTATAAGTCAAAATGATGAGATACTACGTCATAATTATGAGATAAGATGTCAGAATTAGTTGAAATGTGACATTTGAAATTATGAAAAAGGTCAGTGACAAATTTAAAATTGACTAATTGAAGTCTGACAAAGTCAAAATTATGGCAAAATTATTAGATTAAAAGTCGAAAATGGCATACTAAGTTGAAATGACAAAAAGTTGACATACATTTTTGCTCATAATTGTGAGAATACAATTCAAAATGAGATACTGGTATAATTATGAGATTAAAAATAAATTATGACAAATGGAAATTATAACTAGTTGAAATAATGGAGATAAAAAATAGTAAGTATTGTTATCAATTTCCTACTTTTTCCCATTTATGTCATAATTTTTACAGTTTATCTCATAATTAGAAATTAGTGTCTCATAATTTTGACTTTTCATGTGATAATTATGATTTACCAAAGCATGTTTTTTTCTTATGTGACGGGAATAGGTTTCTATAAAAATGAGATGTACTGTACCAATATTAAGAAGTTTATGGAGCTGCCCAATAAGAGGGTAGTTGCCCTGCCCACAGAACTGTCCTGCAAAGTCATCGAGATCCAGAGCCCAGACGAAAGCTCCGCCAAACTTGTTCTCCTTCAGGTAGTTCACCTGTAGCAGACCAGATTAAATTATTGAGAGCAGGAGAACTGGATTAAACTGTGTAATTTCGAACATTTATGACATATTCACCTTAGTCGTAAAGCTTTCCTTGGTGTCAAATCCCACCCAGTTCTGTCCCTTGGTTGCATAAGGAACTTTCTGCTCATCAATCCATTGCACGGTGCTCCCTTGAAGGAAAGTACAGATCTGATGGGAGATGATCAGTCCATAACTCTTCTGATTTTATTTTTCACAATTAAATGTTGTGCTATGATGTAAGTGCATGAGTTTAGATTGAAGATAAGACCTCATAATAGGACCAGAATCCGTTCTCTCTGGTAAAAGGTCCAGCTGAGGCAGATCCACTAGCTGGAGCTCCAACTCCACTGGCTGCAGACGCCAGATGAAACGTTCTTCCATATGCCGCAAAGCCCATCCTCAGCTTCTCCACAGGAGCACCCTGATCTCTCCAGTATTTCATTGCAAAATCCTACATTGTCATGATGAATCAGTTATTTCCTGTTGCATGTTTCCAGCTGCTTGTTATTTGCAATGACTCAAAGTATAATTCATAAACCATTTTTATGTTAGGCATGATTTTATATCTTTCCCGGCCAAAAAAAAGTGGCTGTTTGGATTTAAGTAGACAAATGCTTAATAAAGATCTATGATTGGATCATTCTTGCAGTGATTATTAGCATGTTATACTGTATGTTTGGCAACAATTCTTCTAACCCTAATTGATAGATGTGTAGTTTTCATTTCTTAAACAACCAGTAGGAAGACACATCATGGCCATATTCCTGGATGCCAATGGCAAGATTCATCAGGCTTTTGCGAAAGAATGGTTGGGAGGGATTATGAAGTATCATTTTCACACAATTGGCACCAAACCTTAAATTCATTGAAAGTCTTTGGGATGTGCTGGAGGAGACAGAGTGCTTTACTCTTGCGTTGCCAATACAAGATCTTGACCAACAATTGATGCACCTCTTGATGGAAATAAATGTTGTGATGTTATTTCCATCAATAGGCATTTGCCTATTTAAATCCAAGCAGTGACATTTTTTAGGCCGGGAAGTGTATTTCAAAACATTTTACAGTAGGATATAAGGCTTTTGTACAGTATTGAAGTAGATATCGTCTCCAGTGTCTCCAGAGCCACGGTACAGAGGACTGTTGTGCCCAGTTACCGTCTCCCATGAGCCATGGAAGTCATAGGTCATGACATTAATGAAGTCCAAATATCTGCATTACAAGAGGGAAATACTGTAGCGAGTTCACCCAATTATACATTTGATTGCCATTTTAAGAGATTCTTTCCAAAGCATAATCATATTTCATAATTCAAAGAAAACAAAAAAGTGAACTGGAGACATACTTGGCCACTTCTGCAATTTCATAAGCAGCATCAATGTTTCCTTTCCCAGCAGCCACTGCAGCACTGAGCATGAGTATGGGGCGTCCAGTGGCAGCACTCTCTGCCCGGAAAGCTTCCAAGAGTTCCTGTTATAGTCACATATTTGCAGTGGATTAAGGCCTTTTTTAACTCAATGTAATTGAAATACACATTCAAAATCTAATATAAACCTGGAAATGAACAGAAAGCTTTAGGATTTAGATTTTATTTAAAATAAATGCACTATGTAAAACAAAAAGAAATATTTCTGATTCTGCACTATTGTTTGGTCACTAATCAAATGAGTAAATCTGTGACATTGATCATGTGACTCTTTGTACAGATGTTCCTCTTTGGATCATCTCTATCATGCTGGAGAACATGATCATCAGGTTTTACGCAAAATTGTGGAGTTGATGAAGCTCAAGTGCTGCTGTCATTAAAGCAAAAGAGGAACAAACCAAATACCTCCTAACAAAATTGGTTTTGTTATGCTCATATATTTTGTTATTTACATTTGTAGGTAACACTTTCCAGTAAAGAATTATTTGTTAACATTAGTTAATACATTAGACGAGCAATACATTTTTAAAACATTTGTTCATGATAGTAAAATGTCTATGTTCATGTTAATTCACAGAGCGTCAACTAATGTTAACAGATAGAACTTTTGATTTAAAAAAAGATTGTAGTTAATGTTAAAATTAACAGTAACATTCTTAGTTCATGTTAACTAATGTAGTTAACTAATTGTAAAAAATAAAAAGCTTATTGTAAAGCATTACCCATTTTAAAATAGAAAAATGAAAAATAAGCATTTTCACCAGTGGACTTTTGGACATCATTCTTTCTCTGATTATTTATCATCTTTATTGATTTTTACTCCAACATTCAACCATGTTATCAACTTGTTGCAAAGAGCATAGATTTTAAAACCATTGTGTGAGAGAATACATATCTGTAAATAATAAAGTACCTTACACAGCAGAGTGAATCTCTGCTTGTCTACTGGAGGACTTCCACGAGTACCGGGATACTCCCAGTCCAGATCCAGACCATCAAAGTCATGGGTCCTCAGAAATGCGATGGAGGACTGAATAAACGTCCGCCTGTTTTCTGATGTGGACACCATGCTACTAAATCTACAATCATGGTGGGAAATCCCATGAAGATTAAATAAGTTCTGTTCAAAACACATCCTTTAATATTCAGTGTTTGAGCTGGACTCTTACCGAGCTGAGCCGAAGTTCCATCCTCCGACAGCCAAGAGAGTTTTCAAGGTGGGGTTTCTGTTAAGACAAATATTCTGATCAATATAGCTGTACAAAATAAAATCACTATTCATTCTATTCTGTAAACAAATACCCTTACAAACAAAACATCAGATGATAGCACATACTTTTTCTTTAGTCCATTGAAAGATTTGTAGAGAGTTTCATCATTCCATTCATAGGTTGTCAATTTATTTTCGTGATTAATAATGGAAAAAGCATAAATTAAATGAGTGCAGAGATATGGATCCACATTAGATGGCAGGTACTTGCCAACGCCAGGTCTGTACTGAGACCAGTTTGTGAAGTAGCATAGCAGTTGGAAAGTCAATCCTGAAAATAAATAAATATATATATATATATATACACACAAATATTAATAATACAAAACAGAACTAATACAATTTTTAATAATTATTATTATTTCCCCAACCCTACACAGGACAAGCTGTTTGGATAATGTATAAATTCGTATTGTTGTTATTATTATTATTTAAACGTGGCTTTTAAATATAATATTAATAATGAAACAACAAATAAAAATAAAAAAACTTACCAAAGTGGCACAATGCCAGAGAAAAGCCTGAAAAGAGATACAAATTAAACGTTAACATATAAAACACTCAAACATTCATGCCCTTAAAAAAACATTCTCTAAGAGCAACTTACCAGCTAGAAAAATAAATTTGGTCATCATAAAGTGATGGTTTGGTCAGTCAAGAAACCCTGTCTTCTATTGCTGAAATACAGAATTTATCATTTATATTACTTCCTTTTACCCCCCCCCCCCCCCCCCCCCCCCCAAAACACACAGAATCTCTGCATGAAAACAATGATTAACCAAAAACATTTCCCCAAATTAACAGCTCACTGTCATCTGCCCTGGATGTTGCCAGACATCTCATGGTTGGGAAATCGACTGTTGCACTATAACAGTCTTTAGGTTTTGTGCATTGTGATTGTAGAAGTGTTTGTTCCATTGTTTTAGGCTCAATGACTCATTTGAACAATCCTTTTAAAGATACAAGCCCCTTCAGAATATGTTCAGTCAAAATGTTCAGCCTCACTGAGTTTGTCATCCAAAATGACATCTACTGAAAAGAGAGTTGTAGGATTACAAATTTATTAAAATGTCTAATCTAGGTTTCCAATACAATAGTATATAAACTGAGAAAGTTTCTGTACATTGAATTTAGATGGTGATGATATCTGGCCAATCCTGTTTTTCTGTACTGCTCAGATTACAGAAACTCTTAATTGTTTTTTTCCTGCCCCGTCCTGTTCTCGCAGGTTCCAAAACTTGTATACCTCATTTACATGCTTTGTTTTCAGAAGTGTCTCCACCTCTAGGTAACCCCTTCCCCTTGTAATGTATATAAACAGTCTGTATTTTAGTTTAGTCAGACTTGGTTAAGAAAGAGGAAGGTGTTTTCCTTCACTACACATCTTTCAGACAGTAATGTAATGCACCATTAATTCTTATACAAATCATTTGTTAGTAACTTTCAAAATATTCAGTGCACATCCTGTTCGATGACCTGTTCTTCAGGCTTCAAGGATCTGTAAAGTTTTGTCATCATTACATTTGTATGTTACAAGATCACTTGCATGGCCAATGAATAAAAAAAAGTTCACCACACTTTAAACCCAGCCAACACATTTGTAGAAATTCAAAACCATTGTTTTTAAATCAGTAATGTTTTTTGTCTAAGCCATTTTTATAAAAGCTACTTAAATGTCCTAACTGAACTAAGGCCTTGTCCTGGCTTAATCTAAGCCCTGTCTGTGAAACCAGGTAATAAAATCTGGATTTGAAAGTAGTTTGAGATTAGATTAATTTATGTGAAATGTATTTAAAAAATACATAATATATACAGTATTTGC
This sequence comes from Meda fulgida, assembly GCA_030578275.1. Classification (NCBI taxonomy): domain Eukaryota; kingdom Metazoa; phylum Chordata; class Actinopteri; order Cypriniformes; family Leuciscidae; genus Meda; species Meda fulgida. Next base: position 13,705,195 of record CM060638.1, on the reverse strand, counting down.
ATGATTTATTGTACATGTTAAAAAAGGGCCCGATGTCCTGTGCTAATATATGAAATAATTTTCTTTATTGATTTTTTACCCGTATCTTGCATTGCATTCCAATGCATTTGTACGCATTGAATTACGTTGTGTTTAGGGTTAAAGAGTTTTTGACATTTCTTCAGCATTGTGGTTCTCATAGGTTATGTAAAAGTGTGACCCTGCTCAACATGGGTAAGTAACCTTTGGTAGAGCAAAAACTTGTGTTTCAAAAATGAAAACACTCTACCTCCTTTAGTGGCCTTAGATATCCTAGGTACTACCAAAAGTCCAGAGTTCTCTTTCATAGGTTCACTCAACGCTGCGGAAAGCGCAGTGGGATATTCTCTGAATGTGCCGATTGTCTGAAGCCTTATAGAATCACGCCAATTCATTGGCTGATGGCGTCCGCGCGATATGGCTCCGCCCCGACGCTCTTACGTCACATCATTACATATTCGCGCGCGCCATCTGCTCCTCAGATTTCTCTACCTTCAGAACGAAGCGGTCACGTTTGCCCTTCGCTCGTGATTTTTCTGAGCTACAAATACATCTAAAAGGATTATTCTTGGCGCTTCTGCGACTGTTCAAGCGGAACTCTGTTTTCTCCTTACAGTGAAGTTGCCATGGATTTCAGACACTGTACTCCGCCATGTGCTCATTACATCGCTAATGACGACCCACACAGTAAGTGCGTTAAATGTTTGGGTTTTTCACATGCGCGTGAGGCAGTTATAGGATCGTCTAAATGCAAATTCTGTGAAAATTTGTTGCTCAAAACCCTCAAATCGCGGCTCGCGGTCTTTGAGAGGGAATGATTCGTCTCCCCCTGTCGCGCTCCCGAGGCCTCTCGAGGATCCGCGACTTGGGATTCGGATGTAGAGCTTGAGGATGTGGAGGATGTGTGAGACGAGCCCCGCTCCTTCTCTCCCTCTCTCCCCTTGGCACGCGCGAGGCATGCCAGTCGAGTTTTCACACAATTATTTGCGCCCCAGCCCGGGTGCACGCAACGCAGTTTCTTTCGGGCTGGAGGATATACTTTTTACCGAGGCTTCCGACTCCGAGGATTTTGGGCCTACTCTCGCCGACGAGGTTATCCCGCCGAGCGGCCAGGAAGCGCGGGCTATTGCGGTTGACATGCTTTCGCGCGCTACGGAGAAGCTCACTATTGATTGGCCTGACAAGCCACGTGAGTCTCAGTTGTCGAAACTCGACTAAAGGATTCTCAGTGGCCCTAATTCTAGGCCTCAACGGAGGAAGCTGCCATTTTTCAGTGATCGCCATCATGAGATCTCCAGTTCCTGGAAGCAGAATTTCTCTTCGCGCCTCACTAATGCGGCTGCTGCTGATTTCACCAACCTAGAAGGCTATATGGAACAGGGCTATTCCGCCAGCGATTGAGGAAACTTTAGCTGACTATCTTGCTCCGTCGTCTGCGCCGTCCTGGAAGTCGCGCCCCCTCCTCCCTTCTAAAGCATGTAGGACTACTTCCTCTCTCATTGGGAAATCCTACATGGCAGCTGGGCAGGCAGGCATGACCCTGCACACTATGGCCATTCTTCAGGCCTACCAGGCGGACGTCCTGAAGGATATGGACGAGGGCGACGGCGTGACCCCTGAAGCGGTCAAGGAGCTTCGTAAGGCTACGGATTTAGCCTTAAGAGCCACCAAGCATACCGCACGCGCTATAGGTCGCTCTATGGCTATTTCTGTTGCGGTGGAGCGCCACTTGTGGCTTAATCTCACGGAAATCCGTGACAAAGAGAAGGTTTTCCTCTTGGACGTCCCCATTTCTCAAACGGGGTTGTTTGGTGAGGCGGTCCACACAGTGGTTGAGAAATTCCGCTCCTCCAAATCCCAATCGGCCGCGTTCAGACAGTTCATGCCCAGGAGAGCTAGGGAACCTTCTGCTCCCTCGGTGCGACCCAGAGAACGTCCCTCTCATAGACCGGAGTTCTCTTCCAGAAGAAGCGAACCGGGGCATCCCCCACCTACCACGGTTTGGGGAGCCCGCGGTCACCCGTTTCCCCGTCAACGGCCTCACAAGCGCCTCCAGTTGAAGCGGTCCGACAAGCGGACCGACTGCTCCGGCGGCCCAGAGCCGTTCCTGACCTTCCGGTCATAAAAAGGAGAGCTCCTCTGCTTCCTCAAGGTTGGGTCAGACCGCGCAAGCATTTCTGCCCACCTACCAGCTCTCCTTTCCTTGCCCTGTCACCTTCGCCACTCAGAGTGTCTCGAAGTGCAGGCCATATTTCACCATCTCAGTTCGGTGCGGGAGGAAGGAGACGCTTTCTGCTTTCTCCTCTCACCCCCCACACTCTCTATAACTGCCGGCCGCATCCTCGGAGGCACTTTCCGTTTTCCTCCGGAGCAGGCGGACCTGGTCACCATGACCCCAGTCTCGATGCCTCCCATCACGTGCCAGGACGCCGATGGCCCTCCTGCACAGTCAACCTCTTCACCCCAGGAGCGTCAGCACGGCACCCTCACTCAGGTATGTCGTCTGCATTACAGCATCCCTCCTCCTCTATCACATTTCCTTCCAGAGTGGGAGCGCTTACCAGGGGTATCGTCTTGGGTTCTTCGCACAATTCGGTTTGGCTACACTCTTCAGTTTTGCCGCAATCCCCCCCGTTTCAACGGGGTGTTTCCTACTGTAGTAGACAGCGCCACTCAGGCTTCTGTACTTCAGCAGGAAATCTCTTCCCTCCTTCTCAAATGAGCAATAGAGGAGATTACTCCAGGGGAAACCGAGCGGGGCTTTTACAGCCGTTACTTCCTGGTCCCGAAGAAGGGCGAAGGTTTGCGTCCCATACTGGACCTCCGCCGACTGAACCTCGCCCTTTACAAAGGGAAATTCAAGATGTTGACGCTGAAAGCTATCATATCCCAGATTCGGCCAGGGGATTGGTTCGTGACGATAGAGCTAAAGGATGCTTATTTTCACATCCAGGTTGTACAGCGACACAGGAAGTTCCTCAGGTTCGCCGTTGGAGAAAGGGCATTCCAGTACAGGGTTCTTCCCTTCGGCCTATCTCTGGCCCCGAGGACATTCACAAAGTGCATGGTTTTTGGAGAGGCGGAGGTGGACCTCTTTGCATCTCAAGAGTCGTCCCAATGCCCACTTTGGTTCTCCCTGAGTCCCCCGGCCCCATTGGGGATATATGCGTTCGCTCACCCTTGGCCAACGCAGAAACTCTATGCCTTCCCGCCCATCAAATTGATCCAGTCGGTCTTGGCCAGAGTGAGAGAGAGCGGAGTCCGCCTCCTCCTGGTAGCTCCGTTCTGGCCATCTCAGCCATGGTTTTCGGAGCTAATTCCCCTACTGGAATCTTCCCTCTGGAGGATCCCGGTCAGGGAAGATCTGCTGTCCCAGCTACAGGGCAGGATATGGCATCCTCGCCCAGACATGTTGAAGCTGTATGTTTGGCCGATCAGAGGCCGTTAGCATTAAGCTCTGGTCTCCCAACTGACGTTCAGGAGACCATTGCGAGTGCTAGAGCCCCTTCTACAAAGAGATTATATTCTTCCAAATGGAAGGTTTTTGAGACTTGGTGCTTAGCACATGATAGGAGCCCAGTTATCTGCCCTGCTGGTTCAGTACTGGAATTCCTGCAGGAGAAGTTTGCGGCTGGAGCAGCCACTACCACTCTCAGAGTTTATGTTGCGGCTATTGCAGCGCATAGGGAATCGGATGAGATTCCCCTGGGCAAATTAAGGTTAGTTTCTGCCTTTATGCGTGGGGTGAAGCGCCTGAAACCGGCTCGCTCCCCTAGAGTTCCCTCATGGGATCTTTCTGTTGTCCCAGAGGGTTTGACGAAAGCCCCCTTTGAGCCCTTGGAGTCAGCTCCGGAGAGGATTCTGACTCTCAAGGTTTCTCTTTTGTTAGCTTTGTCCTCATTAAAGCGGGTGGGAGACTTACAAGCTCTTTCTGTTAGCGAGTCTTGCTTGGACTTTGCCCCTGGCCTGGTCAAAGTTTCCTTGAGGCCGAGACCAGGGTATGTCCCCAAGGTTCTTTCCTCAACTTTCCGCTCACAGGTAGTTAACCTTAACGCTTTCCACCCTCCTCCATTTTCGTCTGAGGAAGATAGGAAGCTTAACTTGCTCTGCCCAGTTCGTTCTCTTCAGATATATGTAGACCGCTCAGGTGGTTGGAGGAAATCTAACCAGCTTCAGGTTTGCTTCGGTGCTAGCCGCCGTGGGCTTGCTGCATCAAAGCAGAGGATTTCTCACTGGGTCACAGAGGCTATCTTGTTGGCTTACGGGGTGCGTGGCTTGCCTTCACCTCTTAGCATTAGAGCACATTCCACCAGAAGTGTAGCATCTTCTCAAGCTCTTTTCAGAGGAGCACTTTTGGAGGATATTTGTGTTGCGGCAGGCTGGTCCTCTCTGCACACTTTTGTAAGGTTCTATAGCTTGGATCTTGACATGACCCCGGGTTCCCAGGTTCTTTCTGTTTGAACTCATTTTGGTCGTTGTCTCTTTTATCTACCAGTCATAAAATGCGCTCTAGCTTGGCGAGTTTGGTAGTCAGTTCCCACTGCACTTTCCGCAGCTTTGAGTGAACCTATGAAAGAGAACGTCTCTGGTTACTTGCGTAACCTATGTTCTCTGAATAGGGAACGAGACGCTGCGTTAGCGGCCAAGCTCCTCGCGCTGCTGACAGTTTCTTTTCGGCAGAGAAATCTGAGGAGCAGATGGCGCGCGCGAATATGTAATGATGCGACGTAAGTGCGTCGGGCGGAGCCATATCGCGCGGACGCCATCAGCCAATGAATTGGCGTGATTCTATAAGGCTTCAGACAATCGGCACATTCAGAGAATATCCCACTGCGCTTTCCGCAGCGTCTCGTTCCCTATTTAGAGAACATAGGTTACGCAAGTAACCAGAGACGTTTTGTGATATTAAAAAGCGTGATGAATTATAGGGCGATAAAAGATCAGTTAAATACACAGGAGCTAAACCATTTAGGGCCTTATAAGTCAGTAGTAATACTTTGTAATCGATACAGAATAGGTAACGCATTCTGCCAACTAGAGATTTAATCTATGATGAAATATTTAACAGAGTATCAGCAGCATAACAGTGGAAACTAATCTTTTCTTATAATACTACCAAAGGGCAGCATGTATATTGAAAATAGCTGAGGGCCTAAATCAGACTCTTGCAGCACTCCATAATTTACTGACGTTAACTTGGATAATTCCCTGTTTAAAAAAACAAAATGGTAACAGTCTGATAGGTACGATCTAAACCACCTCAATGCCTATCCTTGAATACCAGTGTAATTTTGTAATCGATGTAAAAGAGTATGTCATGATCTATCGTGTCAAGCACAGCACTAAGATCAAGTAAAACTAGTTTCGAGATGCAGCCTTGGTCAGAAGTTAGAAGTAAGTCATTTTTATGAGCGCAGTTTCCGATGGGGCATAAATCCTGACTGAAATATTTAATATATATCAGTACACTGTAATAAAGAAGTCTGTATAAAATGGAAAAGGTACTAGTAATTTTCTGGCAGTATCTTATCCGTTATTTTTACAGACATTTCCTTTAAGGTTCGTCTTTAACAGCTGTTCTGTATGACTATGTTTATCTTTATGGGCCACTAAACTGACAGGAGGATCACATTTGCACCAGAGTTGAAACCTCCAAATGACAATGTTATATGTTTTTAAATTGTTACCTTTAATTTGAATGTATTAGGCTACTTATCCTGTGTGCCACTGACATAGTTAGAATTGATCTCCAGAGGTCAAATGAAGGATTGTGTAATAGATTTGAAATTGTTTTCTCTATTTTTGAGGGAAAAGGGGAACACGACTTCAAGACGATTTAAACCTGTTACAAAACAAATGAGAAATAGATTCATGAAACAGTATATGTGGTAATATTTCACACATTGTGAACTTCCTTCTTACTGCAGTGTTCTGATAAATGTTAAAAAGGAAATAACACAATGTTCTTTGTTTATCACAAAAACTGTGACAGAATGAGATGTAGGCTAATAATTGTAGCCTACTTGTTACATTCTCAAGATTATCTGCGCTGGTATTTTTAGACAACGTTATAACAATGAAAAAATAATAATTAAAAACAATACGGAACTTACATAGACTTTGGATTCTCAATGTTTGAATACAGGTTTGTGTTTGTGTGCGTGTCCATTAATGTTTGTGGTAGATCCCGTGTTCAGTTCAATTGGTCCTCTAGTGGAGAATATCGGCATGACAGCCTCCCAATGGGCGCGTAAAAGAGCAGTTTACCCAAAATATGAAAATTCATTCATCGTTTTCTCACTCTGATGTAATTTCCAACTCATATGTGGGATAATGTGAGCTTTGGAGGAGGGTAAGATTATGGATTTTGATTGGTCAAATCTATCATATGACTTGATCAGAAGTAAGTGAATGTGGACCACTTTCAAGGGTACGTTTATGATGTATCCCCCCCACCTCCCCTCCCCCTCCTTTTTGAGCTTGATAGGACTGTGAACTGCTGTTGTGATATTTACTTAAATTATGACAAAGTCATTAATTCACTTCATGCATTTTAATAACTTAAGCACTACAACACTTATGATAGTACTCTTACCAGACTCCAAAAAATATACAATAAACATCATATACATCATACTACAATAAGCAGCTGAGGGTTAGATTGTATTTTGTGTGAGAATAAATGGTTTGCTGTCCATTAATGTGACCTAACAGCAAACACAGATACATACAGACAAAATGGTGCTATGGGAAATAAAACATAAGAATTAGTGGCAACTACAGTGATATCAAACACTGGTTATATAACAAAGCATTGTGGAAGTTCTCGATGCTCAACATCTCTTCAATGTAAATGTGTGTGAATTGATCCTGAATGTTATTTTATAAACTGAACATGAGTTTGTTTAACGAGGCAAGCTTCCATCAGCCATTTCTTTTCTGTCTTCTTATCAACATGATAAACACATCAAGACATCTTTGCTTGGCTTCCTCTCACATGATTTGTGGATTTGAAAAACAAACCTGATTGGCACTTTTTCTGTAAATCCCCAGAAACACGGTTTTATTTTTAAAACACATTTAAATACATCATTTCCAGCCTGTCTAACAGATTAAATGAGTCTTAGTCTGACTGTGTAAAAAAGTGTTTTAATCAGACACCTTGGGCTCTAAGCAAAAGAGTAGATGGCCACAGGAGACGGGCTCCTGTCGATGTTCCTCTTACTGACACCAGTGTACTCTCCGATGAAGGAGCCATCCTCATTAAACTCGATCTCTTCCCCCTCACCATACTCCATGAGGCTGTCGTCACTGTTCGTTCTCCTGTCAATGTGCTCGATCACACCTTGACTGCGTCCCTGTCGACTTTCCTCCTCACTGAAGGGGAAGAGATTCATTTGAGAGTTTTAAAAGTAAGGTGATGTCCATTGTTCTAAACAATGTTTGAAACAGAGGTTGAAGAGATGCTTACCGTCTGCTATAGGGCATGGTGGACACTCGTGTTATCCTGCAGTAGATACAGAAGTTAAAAAGTCACAATGATATAATGGAAACAAAGACATGACATATAAAACACAAATACTATTGTTAAACACTAGTTTTTTGGGGATCAGGTAAGATTTTATGTTTTTGAAAAAAGTCTCTTATGCTCACTAAGGCTGCATTTATTTGATCAAAAATATATTAAAAACAAAAAACAGTGATATTGTAATATATATATGTAAATATAAACTATTTGAATATATTATAAAATGTAATTTATTCCTGTAATGGCAAAGCTGACTTTTCAGCAGTCTTTGGTGCCACAAGATCCTTCAGAAATCATTCTAATATTCAGATTTGTTTTAAGGATTCTTTGTTAAATAGAAATTTCAAAAGAACAGCATTTATTTTCAAAAACATAAATCTAACTTTCTAAATATTTTTACTGATACTTTTGATCAATTTAAAGCATCCTTGCGGAATACTAGTATCAATTTACCACATTTTGAATGGTAGTGTGGAAAAAAAAGAGCTTAATAGTCAGACTAGAATGTGTAGTTTAATTGTAAAACAAATAGGACAATTTTAAAAAGGTCAACACTTGTTCTGTATGACATGTATCATACCTCTCAAGAGACCTTCAGCGGTCCAACCGCAAAAGACATAAAAAATAAAGGAGGAATGAAGAAAGTGAGAAATGTTTGATGGATGGAGCGATGAATTATAAATTGAAGGACAATTATTGTGGTATACAGTACATACTCAAAATCAACCTTTACTAATATGATTATGTTATGATGTAATTTATAGGATTTATTAATTTTTCACCCTTTAGTGTATCTAACATGCTGTTTTCATGTCAGTGCATCACTGAAAATAATCTGTGCCACCTGTAGTAAATAACTTAAGACAACTTTTAACACTTTTATTAAACAAATAGAAATCCTGGGATGTTATGTTCTTCTCATAAAACACAGTCACCTGTAATCAAACGTTCCATTCTCTCTATCATCCATTGGCTCCAGTGCAAAGTCCTTCATGTCCCGCACTTACAAACAAACAAAAGAATGTTTTGCCACATATATTATGCGTAATAATAAATATAGGTAACTTATCTCATGTAATTTCTATTGTACCTGGGTACTTTCCTCCTCGGCTTCTCTTGATGAAGAAGACTATGAGCATGATGAGAACGAGAAGAGCAACCGCACACATTAAGCCAATGAACCAACCCTGCGTCACAATGTCCACTTGCTCCCGGGTATATTCTGTTCATGCACACAGGCAATCATGCAGACATGTTAGGAATCTTTGTGTGTTTACAAAACAATGATCTTATTTATGTAGAAGAAAAATTACCCTCAGTAGTAAATTTGGGTGATTCCTCTGTGAACGCCTCCCCGACTCCAACTTCAGTTTGTGCTGCCAGTGAGAACTTGTATCGAGTGTATCGGTCCAAACGGTGCAGAGAGAAGTAGGTGATGTTAGGAGGAATGTATTCCACTTGGATCCTGTCCCCCAGAGTGATGTTCACTACAGAAAAAATATTACAGTCTTAAAGGGCTAAATAAATGATTTGTTTCTTTTTGTTAATTTATGATAAACATCAAAACATTAATAAAAATAAAAAAAACAATGAAATAAAATGTTGCACATTTTTTATTTTATTTTAAGGAATGCTAAATGTTTTGGGGAAAGACATCCAGGAACATGAAGGATTTGAGTGCAAAATGTGGGACATACAGTTGTGGTCAGAATTAATGGCACGCCTAGAATCTTTTGTAAAATATCTCTGAAGTATATTCCCATTAATCTTTACCTTTTTTTTAGCACACAAGAGTGACTAAGAACATGAAATTGTCTAGCTATGTCTTCTTGTTTCACAGGAGTTTAAATATGAGGAAACACAAAGGCCAAATTCCCTTAATCATCCATCACAATGAGTAAAACCACAGAATATAGTTCTGATGTGCATCAAAAGATTGTTGAGCATCACAAAATAGGAAGTGGCTATAAGAAAATAGCTAAAGCATTGAATATCCCCATTTTGACCATTAGGGCAACAATAAAGAAGTTCCAAACAACTAAAGATGTTACGAATCTGCCAGGAAGAGGACGTGTGTCTATATTGTCTTAATGCACGATGAGGAGGAGCGTTTGAGTGGCCAAAGACTCTTCAAGAATCAAAGATGGAGAATTGCCAGATGTGTTTGGTGCAAACAGGGATAAAACGTATCCCATGCCTATGGTTAAATATACTGCTGAATCTTATATATTTGTGGGCCTATTTTTTTGCTGGAGGTCCTGGACATCTTGTTCAGATACATGGACATTCAGATATTATGGACTCTAGCAAATACCAACAGATAAAAAAAAATAAAAACCTGACTGCCTCTGCTAGAAATCTTATAATGGGCCGCGGTTGGATCTTCCATCAGGACAACGGTCCAAAACAAACATTAAAATCAACACAAAAATGGGTAACTGAGCACAAACTGAAGCTTCTGCCATGACCGTCTCAGTCCCCTAAACTGAACCCTATAGAAAATGAGTGGGGTGAACTGAAGAGAAGAAGCACCAACATGAACTTGTGAATCTGGAGAGATTCTGTATGGAGGAATGGTCTCTGATCTTTTGTCAGTTGTTCTCCAAACTCATCAGGCATTATAGGAGAAGACTCAGAGCTGTTATCTTGGCAAAAGGAGGTTGCAAAAAGGATTTAATAACATGGAGCCAATTATTATGGTCAGCGTGTTTTGGAGAAAAGCATTTATTTCATAATGTGATTTCCCCCGCACTTTCAATTCTTTTACTTTCAATGAAAGGTTAGATTTTTGCGAATTTTTTTGAATGAGATCAGATTTATTTTTTACAGCCATTTTTATCATATTTACCAGGGGTGCCATTAATTTTGACCACAACTGTAATTATATTGTGTTTTTGATCATTAATAATTAAAGATTGTTACTACATTGAAATTAATATTAATTATGACATAGCACGATAAAAGTTGATATAATGTACATATAAAGTACAGTTTAGACATTTTTCAATCAGTCAGTAAGATTTTTTTAAATAAATTAATGTTTTAATATTCAGCAAGGAAGCATTTAATTGGTCTAAAGTTACATTTATAATGCTACAAATGATTTCCATTTCAAATAAATCTTTGTTTGAACTTTCTATTCATCAAATAATCCTGAATTTTCTTTTTATCGTGTTAAAAAATATTAAGCAGCTCGACTTCAACTTTGATAATAATAAGAAATGTTTCTTGAGCAGCAAATCAGCATGTTTGATTTCTGAAGGACACTGGAGTAACCATCACAGGAATGATGCTTCCTTTAAAAAACATTTTTACTTGGGTGTCATGAAAAAATAAGATTTGTGCCTCTAATGCTTTAAAAATATCATGGGACACCAAAGTGATGTAAGTGCACTTACAAGTCTGGTATTTGAGAATGTACCCAGTCAGAATGCCATTGGGTTCTGCAGGTTCCTCCCAGTCCAGGTAAATGGTGTCATAGTGCCGGTGCATGATCCTGAACGACCTGGGAATCGTGGGCACTATAGTGGAAGTGAGATGCATGTATAAAGTCATGCCTGTATGCGTTTGATTTGCCATAATGTTAACTGTGTGAAGAGTTTCATACCTCCTTCAGGTGTCTGAAACTCAATGGTGTGGCTGGGCGGACCCTCAAAGCGGTTATTGGCCACTACAATATACATCCTGTAGTTACTATACGGGACAAGACCAGATAGGGTCCCAGACAGACGCGGTCCATTAGCTTTAAAACTCTTGGTCTTAATCCTCCTGCTAACAGTGTGCCAGGGCAGTCGACTGCTCTCTCTCCAGTAATAAACCTGAGAAACCGAACATAGCTCCATCAGCGGCCCATATCATTTACTGTATAGATCGGTGCAACAAAGAAGCCATACTTTGTACTCCTTTATTTCACCCATGATGTCGGCTCGTGCCACTGGTTCCCAATGGACTGTCAGCGTCATGCTTTCAATGTCTGACACCCTCAGCTCAGATGGAGCGGCAACAGGACCTGTTAGAGAAACCCAATATGAATAAAACACTGACCAAAATCTCTTTTTTATGCATGTTAAACCAAACCATTACTTGTGGTATAACTTACGGTCCTCCCCAGAGTAACCAAGCACAATAGGGGATTCTGGGCCATAGCCGAAGAAGTTGATGGCCTGAACTTTAATTTCATAGGGCGTGAAGGTGTCAGTGTCATAGATGATGCAGCTACACCACCAGTATGTTGTGTAGTTCTTCCACTCCTCCCTCGAATCCCTCCGTCTCCACCAAACCATGTAGCCCAGTTTCGGCCCATTCCATTCTCTGTACTCCAGTGGCTTCAGACACAACAAAAACATCACAGTTAATATAAATCACGTGATTGTGATTACATCTCAGTTAACAACTTTAATTAAAATGATCGACATCCATCAATCATCAGTGCGTCACCTCCCAGCTGATTTCCATGTTATTTCTGAACACTCCACTTCCCAATCCTTGGATGTTTCTTGGGATGGCATCAGGCACTAAAGACACAAAACTACTGCTGTCAAATCGATTAATCGTGATTAATCACAATTAATCGCATCTAAAAGTTTGCGTTTACATAATATGTGTATATATGTATTTATCATATTTATATATATATATATATATATATATATATATATATATATATATATATAATATATATATATACATATATATCTCTGTGTGTATATATTGTATATACACACACACATATTATATATACAGTGTGTGTGTATATATATATCACAGTTGCATCACAAATGCATCACAGTTTTCAACTGTTTTCAACATTGATAAAAATAAGAAATGTTTGTTGAGCAGCAACCCATTAGACTATTAGACACTTAAGACTAGAGTAACGATGCTGAAAATTCAGCTTTGCATCACAGGAATAAAATATAGCTGCAAGCAGCGATGACGTGCCCAAGCTCCGGCGCCACCACCACCCCGGTGGCTTTAGGGCAGCTGTGCACGATGGGCAATATGCAATCAAACCAGGTAAATATCAAAAGGACTATGTCAAAGTTGTTTGAATATGACACATTTACTGCAGACCACTATGACTACAAACCATAATACCCACATCCATGAGATCATTTAAATTCAGATGAATTTCTTGTCATAGGATGTCATAGACCACTTTCAAATGAGTGCAAAGTTATCTTTTGCAGTTCAAAAATTATTTAGTAAATCTAATCTGCCTATTTTTAATATATACATACTTCTTGAATTGAAAAATATTTGTATTATTTTATAAAGAAATAAATGGTGTATAATTAATTGTTTAGAAGATAAGAGAATCTTCCTGTTTCCCTTTTTTGACATTACTTTAATCCCTTGCCATGGCAACACTGTTCGAGATATCCAATATTCGCTCACAATTTAGCATCTTCAATGTCTTGGCATCATGTTGAAAAAGTTTGGTGTGAAACAAATAAAAAGCAGTGCGCTACAGAGCTTTTTCTTTTTTAGCATTTTTAAATGCAGCCTTGGTGAGCATAAGAGACTTCTTTCAAAAACATAAAAATATCTAACCCCCCCAAAATGTTAAACAATAATATAATATAATACAATAGAAAAAGGAGGACTTACCAGCTCCTCCAGTCTGGTAGTATGCAGATGGCCAGCTGGGTTTACTCGGTCCTATGCCATTTACAGCAATGACCCGGAATCGGTACTCTACGAATGGAGTTAGCTGTAAAACGACAGAGTTCAGGTTGCCTGGGTAACTAGTCAGGTTCTTCCAGCCGCTCGGCAGCAGCCAATAGTCTGCCAGGAGATCTTCAGTATATTGAACCTGGTACTCTGGAAGAAAATTCATTCAAAATCATGTCATTGTAAGGCTAGATTGTTTTGAATTTTTTGCTTGGATCTATCTTTGTGTGGATGTACCTTTAATAGGATTGTGGTTGCTCAGTCCTGGAATCCAGGTGAGTCTAACGCTCCTCTCTGATGGGTCTGATATCTCTAAATCACTGGGCGGGTCTGGCCGGTCTAAAAGCAAAAGTATACATGAATGATATGCCCATGTTTATACTGGCCGCATATATAGAGAGAGTATGTGCTGGTACCTGTCACAGTAAGTTTGGCCGAGGCAGTGACCTCCTCTAGTTCACTTTTAACCCTGCAGGTGTAGATGCCTTCATCTCTTCTGTACACATCAGCAATGCTCAGAGAATCCTCATCCTTTGTCATCCTACAGAACACAAAGCAGTTAGATACAGTAACCCAATAGAATAATTAATAACACTTCCCACATACTTGTGCTCAGAGTCAATTGTGTTTACCTTCTTCCTAAGATCAAGAACTTCTTGTCCTTAAGCCAAGTAACGGTAACATCCAGAGTCGGGTCTAATTTAATCTTACAATCAAAGCGAGCCAGACTCCCTCTTGTGACCATAGTATTGCGTGGGGCACGAACAATTTTAATGGGCTCTATAAAATTAAAATAAATGTAATATTTTAACAAGCAGATCATCTTGATAAATATACTCACATTATATATAAAATACATACAATTAAAATGCAGACTCAAACATCTATAAATCATCTGCTTATTGTATTTTTTTTAAAGTAAATGGACATCAGTGCATTTAAAATATAAGTATTTTTTTCAGAAATTTCAATGCAGCATCTATTCCAGTTCCAGAGACTGACCTTTAACCTCTAGTTGGACCTCCTTCTCATCTCGTCCAATGACATTGCTTGCAACACACACATATGTTCCCTGATCTTGTAGCTTTGTGTCACTGATCTCCAATGTACCATTTGGAAGAATCCTGTGACGATTTCCCTCTAAGCTGCCTAGTCCTCCTTTTGCCCTGCAGTGTATGCATACTTTAATTGGATATTTTTTTTATGTGCACTTAAATTTTGACATCATTTATTCAGTTACTCCTCATTTTGTTCATTCACATCGTCACAATAAACATATGTTTTGTATTTATCCTTGCATACATGACAATTCAAAGGTAAAAACAGAAATACTGAAGATAAATGATAGTAAGACCATTTATTTACCACCGCAGGTCAGGTTTAGGAGATCCAAAATACGGGCAGTCTAAAAGAGTATTATTGCCTTCTGTTGTTTTAACCAGTTCATCTCTGAGACCAAGCAGACGAGGCTTCATATCTGCAGACAACAGTGCACAGTTGCAAGCTAAAAGCTAATGGTGAATGTGAATGAAGTGTTTTTCAATCCAGCCTCTTCTAGCTCTTACCCATTACAGCCAAGAAAGCATTTGCCATGATATAGCCATACTGGTTTGAAGCATTGCACTGGAACACAGCAGCGCTGTCTGGAACCACGGCGCTGAAAGTCAAAGTGTCTTCTGAAACCTGCCGGCCTGGACTCTTAGGAGCTTCTGAAGACAAGACAGAAAGAGTGAGCATTAAAATGCTTTGCAGTGCACCTATTTGCTTTATGAAGCTGCTGTTTTTCTCACCACTGATTGGCTCTCCATTGACCAGCCACTGTATCTGGGGTCGAGGAATACCATCAGCTCTACACACTATACTACCGCTGTCATCACGAGACAGAACCAGGCTCTCAGGCTTCTCCACCCAGAACGGAACCGCTGCAAAAGAGTTGAGAATAGATGTTTATCTTGATCTTGTCGTTCTTAAAGGAATATTGAAAATAAAATGCAGTCATTATTTATTTAAATGTAGTCTTCATATTGTTTCAAACTTGTATGCTGTTTCTTTTTTTTTGTGGAACATGAAATGTTTGTTATGGTATAGATTTGTGTGATAAATACGCTAGTTTGTTATTGACTGAAAATATTCAATTTTGCTGAAATTATCGAATTATTCTCCCGGTTGTTTTTTTTTTTTTCCCTAAAGAAATTAATACCTTTATTTAATAAGGATTCACCAAAATGATCAAAAGTGATAATAATATTATTTAAAAAATGTAATGTTACAGTTGTTGCTGATTTCTATTTCAAATAAATACTGTTCTTTTGAACTTTCAATTATTCGATGAATCCTGATAAAAATGAATCATGGTTTCCTCAAAAATATTAAGCAGCACAACTGTTTTCAACATTGATAAATATCATCAAACAGGCCTTTCTGGAGAATTCTGAACAGGTATTTTAAATTATATTTTAAATCATTTCTGAAGGATTTAAATGTAATAATATTCACTGTTACTGTTTATGGTCAAATAAATGCAGCCTTGCTGAGCATTAGAGACTTCTTTCAAAAACATCAACAACATATCTTACCGACTCCAAACGTTTAAGTGTTACTGTGAATATAGCATTGGGTGAAACATAATTTATGTTTGATGATGTTTTAAATGTCCAATAAGATGTGATGTATGGAAAAAGGTGTCATATTTGATTTAAAAACAGGGATTTTACTGAGTAAATTTTCAGTGAATAATGACTTAAATTTTTGTCTGTACACATCAATAACAAATTTATAGCACAAGTTGTTTGGACTATTATTGTGGTGTTTTAATAATGTATTTTTGTTCAATGACAGATGTGGTCACTATGAACTGTCAATGCGTGAACATTCTTCAAATTTGTGTTCCAAAGAAAAAAATGGAAGCATTTGGATTTGAAACCTTATAAAACAGATTAGATAATGACAGAATTTACATTTTTGGGTGAACCCACATGGTGACAGACATGACCAATAGAAATAAAGTAATGAGGTATTCTACATTTGACCCAGACAGTGATGACGTGGTCCAGGCTGCCCATCCTGTTTGAAGCGGTGCAGATGTATTGTCCTCCATCATCCATGGAGATCTTCTTTATTCGAAGCGTCTTATTGAAATTCTCCAACTTCTTTCCTGTCATAGACATCTCATCCCACTCTTTAGTCCATTTGATTGAGGGAGTAGGACTACAAAATTAAGAGAGAATCAGAAATGCACAGATTTCAAAAGGCCATCCAAAAATCAACTGCATTCAACTGCTCTCAGAAAACGGAGATATCATCAGAATACTTTAAAAACTCACACTCCAGCAGCAAAACACTCCAAAATAAGTTCTTCCCCTAGCATCGCAATTCTCGTGCTGACAGTTCCTTTGGGCTTCAGAAACTTGGGTGGCGTATGGGCTGCCATGCGAGCTACACAAATATTTGACAGAAATCTTCACACTTTACAAATCTGGACAGAGCATTGTTGACTAGTTAGTGGATCAGTAAAGTCCTGTTGCATGTTTACACTAAAGAGAAACATAAGAAAGAGTCCTAACTCACCATGTGTTAGACTGTTAGATGGTTTTATTCATGGTTCTTCCTCAACTGAACACACACAGAAAAAGGCACAGGTAGAAATATTAAAACAAATTTGCTCAAAGTTTAATTCTAAAGCAGAATAAAAATAATTCCTCAAACAGACCTGTGAGCACCTGCAGGATGAGGGGCGGTTTCTGCTGGATGGTGTTCGTGAAGGGGAAGCGGGCGACACAGACATAGTTCGTAAGAGCGTCTTCTGCTATGATACTGGAGAAGTACAGATCTCCATTCTCGGCCTTTGATACTCGACGATCCTGTCGGATTGGTGTCATAGCTATGGAATAAAGATGAACTTGGATACAAAATACTGGTTGTATATTTAAAGGCTTATTTAAGGCTCGACAAACAATACTAATATCATTAAAATGAAGACCTGTGATACAAACACACTACCGTTCAAAATTGTGGGCGTTTTATTATTTTTATTTAATTGATCAAAAATACAGTAATAACATTAAAATATTATCACAATTTTAAATAACTTTTTTTTCTATTTGAATCTACTTTAAAATGTAATTTATTCCTGTGATGCAAAGCTGAATTTTCAGCATCATTACTCCAGTCTTCAGTGTCACATGATCCTTCAGAAATCATCGTTTATAAAAGCTACTTAAATACACTAATTAAACGAAGGCCAAATACTGCCTTAGTCTAAGCCCTGTCTCTGAAACCGGGCCTATATATTTCAAATCAAAAACATCGGAGGCAGATACTTACTGCTGTTCAGCCAGTAGGTGTCAGGATTTGGAGGGCCTACTGGGGGATTGCAGGGAAGGATGAGAGGAAGTCCAACCACCACTGATACTGGCTCCAGATACTCCTTCAACCATGTACGGGCCTCTAAACCAAGCATTAATTTTTAAAAATCTATAGACTAATTGTTTTATATTAACAATTGCATGGTATTTAAAGGCTTACTGGAGACACGCAGATGGATGTGACTGGACAGAGCAGAGCCAAACTCATTAGTCGCTGTGCACTGATAGACTCCCTCATAGTCATTAGGCCGACCCCAGAAGAAAATCTCTAATGTGCCAGAACGCCTCCTCATGCTGACCTGAGGATCCCGTGCCACATTCAGGTAAACCCCATCACGTGTCCATGTGAAGCTATGTACAGTACATGTTATCTGTCAATCACACATCCTCTTACACAGCTGTCCAAAATCATTTGAATTTGCATTAAAACTGCATACATACTTTAGCACCTTTTACACAAACAAACAAATGATAATCATTATAAGATAAGTAATCAAGTCAGTCTAATGAATGACATGTATTCATGTCCAAGTGTGGACACTCTGAAGTTTGGTAGCCTACTTACACAGGAGGTGGATTCCCGGTTGCCTCACACTCCACTATAATGGGGTCAACTGGGTCTACAATGTGGTCTTGAACACTCTCTTTAATGATCATTGGAGGTTGTCTGACTGTGGGGATATACATTTAAAAATATTATGTTTTAACAAATTAAAAGGACAATGTAGTAAATAATGGCTTGTATCCTCTGGTCACAAGGACCAAAGTAAAAAAAAAAAAAAAATTGAGGTAAAATTGCAGTTCCTCACCCTCGGGAGGAATTTCCATAGCTAAAATCCATGTTTGCTGTAGGATCGTAAATATGGCAGGAATCCCCCAACACTTCAGAGCTCTCATCTCTGCTGTGTACAGCATCCGCCTTGTGATAATACAACAGGGAAAATACGAGCACCAAAATACTCAAATATTGCCCAATTGCTTGTCTTGAAACATCTTGTTTGAAGTTCAAATATTAACTAATGCTTTTGTATAATTTGGTATGTGTTGTGCAGGGGTTAATGCTAAACCACGAAAGCGCTCGTTGCTGACTGCTGTAGGCTACCATTTATAATTAAATGAAGCAGGCAAACCAAACTATTTATATGCAAATGAACCACTGGTATTATTTTAAGTCTCCGCCCCCTTCCGCTTTCCGCAACTGTGATTCGTTGGCATTCACGCGCCTGCATATCCTGTGCGTAATCGGCGTAATTCTACTGCGTCAAAGAGTGTTACATCAAGGGGACAACAAACACATTTATTGTCGTATTTTTATCGTATAACGCAGTGATTGTTTTCATTAGACTATATCATGCTAGTATTGTAGGCTATTATATATTTTATATAGTATATAGCTAAGACAAAAAGACCCAAAACAAGAAAATATTCTACACCTGCATGAATAATTCAGTTCGATATATGCAAAAATACATACGGTCTGCTTGTAAAATAGCCTTGTTTACTCACTGCATTCTACTTTAAGTTAAGTTGTAAAACTACATATGTTGTGATCCAAGCAGTTCATTTGTAAAGGTCACCGTAATCTTTATCTAGCAACATAATTATGCGAAGTAACCTACCAACTGAAGTGGAGTAGGCTATGCAGAATACACAAAATCTTCTTCCAGTTTCAGCAGGTCATTTCACAATCTTAAAATAAAAACAAGGTTTAACAATTACATTACTTAACACAAATGTTCACATTTGTCAAGTAGTAGTACATCTGGAGATTGTTACCTTTTATATCATGTTTCCACACTATGGTAATGTTAAACTGTCATCATTGCCCCATATTCCAAACATGTAATTCCAATCTTAAATGTTTTGTTGTTGCATTCAAAAAGGTCCAAAACAATGTCAAACCAAGCAGATGTTTTCTGAAATGTATACCTCTCCAACTAACATCCCTCTTCATTGTCTTCATCCATTTGCCCACTCTACCCATGAACCATGAATGACGCCCAACCCCCCCCCCCCCCCCCCTCTCTCTCTCTCTCTCTCTCTCTCTCTCTCTCTGTATAGTTGCAAACATGTGCTTGTAACAGTGGTAAAGTCTTTATTGTAGTAATAGTTATACGCCTACATATAAAATATAGAAATCTTTTATTATGAACTGTTCTTAATTGTTATCTTGCCATATTTACATGAGCAAAAGCCCATAGTCCATAAATAGCCAAACTCAGCTGAAAGATATTTTGCATACTTTTTGATGACATCAATGTGTGGGCCTCATTGTTTGGTCCTGAAAAACTAAGCTAACTCAATGAATGAAATGTTTGTTTCTGAGTGAAAATTAAAATGCGGTGGTCACGCGATTCGTGACTGCACCTAAAAGAGATTTAAATCTGCTTGTGATAAACTGCTTTTTTGAATCTCTTTTATGTTTTTACTTATACTGTATAAAGCTGAGTTAATGTGAGTTGCATGGTCAAATACAGAAACAGAATGTGAATGAACTATCAAAATCCCAGAAGGTAAATCTTGACTCAGAAGAGATGATGTAGGTGGGAACAGCATCTCAGCCAATAAGAAATACATTCTCATCCCACATGAGGGACGCCTGATACGCCAGTACGGTCTTACTGTACACTCCACAGATGAGCTAATACGTGATCTTGAGGGTCACGAAAGAACAAAAAAGTGCTTGAGTCAGCTCAGTAAGTGAACAGAGACTCGAGAATGATCTAATTGTGGTCATGTTCCCCAGTGCTTCAGTATCCTGAGCGGTGCACATGTCATCAGCAGCGCTGCAGTGCCAAGCACCAAACTGTACAGCACACAACCTGAGCCTGAATGAACCGCTTCCTCCATGGACGGGACAATGAAACCTCTGTCCCAATGGACGCAGTAAGCTGGCTCTATTCATACAGAATATCTCTGAGGGTTTTTATCAGTTCAGCCTTAAAGTGGCACTACAGCTTGTTTGGAAGAACAGATGCTGCTGGTTACTTTGCTTTGAGATACTGAATCTTAAACTCAATTGTATAACTGCAAAAATAAAAACAGAATTTGTTTTCAAATGTAAAAGAATGGCAATTTTTAATTAATGAAAGAGCCAGTTGTTTTAGTACATGCTAATTGCACAAAGCAAAAAAAAAAAAAGGTAAATCATTTAACAGTTTGACTTTTTTTTTTTACCGTGCACAATTCTTGTTGTTTATGTTCATAACTGCCAACAGTCTCTTCAATAAGACTCTTAATTCAGTTTATATCTGTGTGCATTGTTGACGCTGTCTAGGATGAGTAGTGTAGTTCAGATGAAGCAGCTGACTCACAACTGCCAGCTCAAGCCAGAGGATGATGACATTATAATGAAACATACATTGTTTATCTGACAGGGACATTACAACCAGTCACGGTGGAATGCAATCCCATAGCAAAGCCAGATTATATAGATACAAAACATTTTAATATAAAAATTGTAAATATTTATATATATATATTTAAATATTCAAAAAAATAACTAAATAAATGTGTATTTTATTTTGGTTTGGTAAGAAAGTGCTAAAATCATACATTTACAAGAATTGTCTTTTCTTACCTGAATTGATATTTCAGTGTTGAAAACAAATGGAGGATCCTTTGCAGTCTATTTTGAATTTACAAAAGCATAATCAATGTGTTCTTTTACCATGTTTCGTCTATAAGCCATGAAAGTAAAAACCTTATTATGATAGAAAAGGAGTCCACTGGTTTGTTCAAAGCAGAGGCTGAAGTAAAATTACTTCTCAGAGGGAAGATTTTACACAGCTGTCCAAAATAACAAACAGTGCTCTTGAATGATGTCCCAGTCACCACTGGTCACATGACTGATGACTATGTGGCTTCTTCAGGTCATTTAAGCATTGAAAACATCACTAAAATCAGGATGATTAGTGACTTTACCATCTAAATGGCCACACTCAAATAAGCTGTCTCTATGTTTGGTAATGGCTGTTGTTTCTATTACCTTTATAATGGGACTAGTGGAGAATATCCAAAGGTTTTTCACAGGTTTTGTTTTGAAACCAATCCCATGACATTTAAAATGTCCCATTATTTCTATAGTCTAAACTTTATGGGTAAAGCACCTGAATTATTAATTATTCTTCATTATTATATTTCTTATTGAAATATAAAATAAACTAATGAATAGAAGTAGTGTGCCTTTAGTTTGATCAAAGAAAAGTGTATTTTTTATTTAATTCCATAAACCTCTGAAAAATGTAAAACATTTTTAAAGATATGGATTCATAAAGAAACGAATACATCAGTCTAAATATTGACATTCATACAGAATTTACATTTACATATGTAATCTGCTTTCATGGCAGAAGTGCTCAGTACATTCATTCTAACATGGCTGTGTACACAGCTGCATATTTAGACATGAATTTGATTTGATTTGTAACTTCTCTAACAATGAACATGTCAAAATAAAACATGGCCCTTCAAAATAAATTTTGTGATGCACATGTATAGTTTTCATCCAGAAAAATGCATACATTCAACTGATTTCTGGTCAGCACTGTGTAAAGTCCACTCAAGCCCAGCGCTGCTGCAGCTCCCACGCTTTCCCACTAATCCAGTCCCTTGTTTTCCATATTGCTGTGCGCTCTGCCATCAGCACATCACACAGACGTTCCAGTTTGGGTCGGTTCCGGTCCAGGTACAGCTGTGTGTCTTTCTGCAGCTGTTGAAGCACTTCAGGCCTGCTTTCATCCAGTGTCACGTTTGATCTCAGCATCGGGTTAAAGCGAAAATACACGTTCGGTGATAAGAGGTCATCCAATAAAGTGTGAACTCCTAAACATGGAAATATGAACAAAATCAGTATATCCAAATTATTTTTTTTAAAGTGCAGGTCATATGCAAGTGTGTGTGAAAGAGCACCATGTTGACTGGCTAAATGTAAGTAGTCAAATATATATATATATTTTTTAGCTTTATTTTTATAATTACAAATAATTATTTCAGAATTTAAATGTACATTTATTCAATTAACAGATGCTTTTATCCAAAGTATTTATTTTACCATATTCACTGTAATATTAATAATATTACAATTATATTCATAGTGGTACAAGACAAATTAAAAAAAGAGAGCATTTTAAAATGACAAAATAATTGTAAATTGTGTATTTGGCACAAATAATAAGTGTAAAATTATTGTATGTAATATTAATAACTGTACAATTATTCAATTATAGTGGTACCAGACTAACCCTCAGTATCGGTGGCACTGCAGATCAGGTTGCTGATTTTGGCTCTCAGACTCGTGGAGGTTGCAGGCCCTCTTCTAGCGTTGTCATAGCGTCCTGTCCCCAGTGACAGCACACACTGGAAGTGCTGATTGGGCCACAGCAATCGGCTTTCATGGATGGCCAGAGCACAGGGGTTATTGAGGATAAGACCACCATCCTGGAGAAAACAAATGGGAAAAGGTCTGGATACAAGTATATTTTGGTCCTGAAATTGACTAAAATGGACTGTTCTGACCTGGTGGATGTCACCGTGGAGAGGGAACTCCTGGAAATATCCCGGAGCAGCAGATGAGGCGCGGACAGCCTGCCACAGCCGGTACCCTGATCCTCCGGAATAGCGGCTCAGTCTTCCTGGAGCATGGTTATAGTTGCGGAAGATAAATGCTTTCGGACTTTCCCCCCAGTTCACTACGGCACTTACAGCAGACAACTGTGTAAGAAGACATCAGCAGTCAGGAGATCATGAAAATCTGGATTTTAAAAGTAAGTTTATATAGACAGATGGTATTTTTGATTCACCTTTGGGCTCAGCTCATCTCTTGCTGTTTTAATTAAAATCTCCTCCCCCATCTTCTCCCTATGATGAACATATGCGAATAGTTAAGAAAGCACTGCAGGCATTAATATAGAATAGTTTTCTACTTCGACTGATTGTTTAAATCCATATATATTATTTTTATTGAGGTTTTCAAACATAAAAAAAACAGACAAAAAGACCCTTCATAAAACAGAAATCTGTGCAATGTGTAAAATGAAACAAAAGTACTATAAAAAAGGAAGACATACACAAAGCCAACCTCTGTTACAAAGTGAAATCACAATAGTTACATAAAGTGATTATTACAGATCCGGAAAACATAAATAAATAATTAGTCCTTCTGATTTGACAAAAAAGTAAAAACTGGTTCCCACATCTTATCGAATTTTGCAGGTTCCCGGATATGGAGTATCTAATTCTTTCAAGATGTAACGTACAAGTGAGTCCAGTTAGCCAGTCAGAAAAGTCTAGTATTTTTTTCCACAAAAGCAAAATAACTTTCTTAGCTACAGTCACACCATATTGAACTGGTAACCGTACCTTTGGCCTGAGAGCCTGCAATGAGTCTGACCAACCAAGAATTGCTATGAGTGGGTCAGGAAGTAAAGCACAATTGTAGACTTTGGCAAAAAACCTAAAAATTTCTATCCAAAAACTCTGAATTTGTGAACAGTACAAAAAAGGTGTGCCAGGGTACCCTCAGCAGCTTTACACTTATCGCATATAGGAGAGACAGAGGGATAGAATTTACTAAGCTTTACTTTAGAGTAGTGAAGTCTATGTAATACCTTGTACTGAATAAGTTGGTGTCTTAAATTTATAGAACAAGAATAATTAGAAGAAAGACATTTGTCCCAGACAGTCTCAGTAACCTGAATCCCTAAATCTTCTTCCCAAGCCTTTTTCAAATGAAATGAAGAAAAATCTGCATTATCTTTAAAAGCATTAACAAAAAGAGATGTAATGCCCTTAGCATCAGGAGAGTTAGAAAATAAATCAAATATTTTACATTCTAAAGGCAAAGGTTCAAATTGTATAATATTTGTACAAACAAAGTTCCTGACTTGAAGATATCTAAAAAAGTGAAAAGAGGGAAGGCCAAATCTTTCGCTGAGCTGAGAAAAGGAGGGAAATGTATTATTAATATACAAATCTTTTATACAGAGAATTCCTTTGCCTTGCCATTCCCTAAAAACATTATCTGTAAGAGAGGGTTTAAACGCATGATTATAACAGATAGGAGAAAACAGGGAGGTTCTGAAGAATGATTTGGGTAAAAAGAAGGGCAAATTTAGAAAGAGATATAAAAATCTAGGAAGGATCACCATTTTAATTGGATTAATACGGCCAATCATTGAAATAGGGAGTGATCTCCATCTTTCTATGTCCTTCTTTAGGTTGTCTATAGTAAAGCAAAATAATTTAATTGAACTAAATCCTTTGGATTCTTAGGGACCACCACACCGAGATATTTTATCTTGTCTAAAGTGATTTTAAATGTCTTCATAAAAACTGGATCTATATTATCGCTGACGAGCATAAGTTCGCTTTTTTGCCAGTTAACAGAATAACCAGAGAAACTACTGAATGAATTTAATAAATCTAACAGAGGAGGAACAGAGCGCTTGGGGTCTGAAAGGTACAAAAGGACATCGTCAGCGTAAAGAGATATGATATGATCAACCTGACCTATACTTAAGGGCGTAATCTGTGGATGAAGTCTAATGGCTATTGCCAAAGGTTCTATGGCAATGGCAAACAACAGGGGTGAAAGCGGACACCCCTGTCGGGTACCCCTATGCAATTCAAATTGCGGTGATCTATTGAGATTAGTTAACACTAAAGCACAAGGATGGTGATACAACATGCAAACCCAGGAAGAAAACCTATCGCTATTGCCTTTCTTAAGAAGTAAAGAAATATTGGCGGAGTATAGAGAGGAGGGAAATTTCTGGAGTGTTTAAATCCAACCTTAAAATCATCTCCCATGTTTCTGTGTTGTAGTAGGAGTGTGTCCAGCCCATCTTCACGGTACCAACCAGGGGGTTTTGTCGAAAAACGTCTGTCCCAAAACGATGATACATCTCTTCACATTCATCTAAAGAGATATGAGCTAGACCCAACATGAAAGCCAAAACTGCTCCTGTACATCAAACACAGATATAAAAAAAGATATGATAATAATACACATAATTATAGAGTATAGTCAGTATTTACTTTATATGTACACTGCTGGTCAAACGTTTGAGGTCAGTAAGGCTCCATTTATTTAATCAAAAACACAGCCAAATGTAAAAATATGTCACAATATCAGTATTTAAAATAACCAATTTTTTTATTAGAATATATTTTATAATGTAATTTATTCCTGTGAAGTCAAACATGAATTTTCAGCATCATCACTCAGGTCTTCAGTGTCACATGATCCTTCAGAAATCATTCTAATGATTTGATACTCAAGAAACATTTCTGATTATTATCAATGTTAAAAAAAAGTTGTGCTGTTTAATATTTTAATGGAAACAGTGATACATTTTTTTCAAGACACTTTGATGAAGTTTAAAAAAACAAGTATTCATTTGAAATAGAAATCTTTTGTAACAGTATAAATGTATTTACTGTAACTTTTGATCAGTTTAATGGTGAATAAAAGTCCCTGTCCTTGCTGAATAAAAAACTTTTGATTGGTAGTGTAAATATGTTCTGTATAACTTATACAATAAAGGCTTTGTCGTGTATTTTTACCTGTACTGACTCCACATATATAGTCAAAAAGTTGATACACTCGCTTTCCTGTTTGAGCCTCCAGCTGTTTTAGCACTTGTAGTGGAACTAACCCTCTGTAATTCAAGAAACAGTTATAAGTTAAAGCCATCTTGGGATAAACACATTTATCTGTACGAGTGACAAAAATAATTGTCATTAATAATTGTTTTATTCCATAAAATTGCAAACAGATGTTTAGTATCTCTACAAAGCTTTTTTGGAAGATATTGGATCATATTTATCCAGTTTTACAGGCAAAAACTTAGAGCATGTTGACTAAATGTGGTGTTTCCTACTTGGTTCCACCTCCATCAATGGAAAGCACTCTGACCCCACAACCTTTGACGGGATCCACATAGCCAATCAGAGCAAGAGTCTCCCTAATGGCTTCTTGAAGTTTTTCGTCCATCCAAAAGATCCGGCGTCGTCTAAGGAAATGCAGTGCTGCTTTTTCCTGGATTTCATCAAAGAAATGAATTGAAAAATCTAAAGTTGCATAGTGTTCTATATTTGGTTTTAATGGATTTGAGTCTTGTATTGTATACCTGCCACACCACAGCCTTGCATGCTGGGTGCTGAATGAGGTGAGTGTTCAGTTCCTCCACACAAGAAGTGATGGATGACGGTACGCTAGCCTCTTCCAGCCTGTTCAGTAGAACTCTTGTCATCTCATATGCCTTCTTCCTCCTAAAAACCTAGAAAACAGCTTTCCTGCTATATTCAATCCATTTAATTGACTAGATTCAGTGTAGAAAACAACAGCTTTCACACAGGATACATTAAATAAACGTGTAGAATATTTACTTTAAAACAATTTTCACTCAGAAATTGCAATAATTTCAGAAATTATTACAAAGAAACAGCAAGTAACACATTGAAGTAAACATGCAATTTTGAAAGACTGAAAAAGTATTTTCTTGTAAAACGTACTTTTATTATTTTTTATTTACAATTTTGAAAAAAACATTTTGACATGCAAAGGGATGCACCGATATTAAAATGTATATGAATTTATAGACTGAAAATAATTTCATGCCATCGCTGATACCAGATAAAATTCTATACTATTTTGTCTAAATGAGTTAAGAATACATCACTAAAAATCAATAATTTTAAGATTAACTTTAAATGAGTTAGATAGTAAAAAATTTTTTTTTTTAAATAGAAGAAATCCGCATGAACAATTACATTTCTAATATTGACCAATAGTTTAAAAATCTCTAATATCAGCAGATAACCGATATGGTACATGTATCCTGCATCCATGGCATAAAACTACAACAGTAGTTCTATATGTCTTCACACAAAGCAAAAGAACATGTGAAACTCATATGCGTCCCAAATGCTTGAGTCCAGGTGTTTGATTACATTATGATTTCTGGTCATGCAAGACTCACCATTTTATCCAGCATTTCCTTTGGGGTCTTAGTCACAGTTTTATGGTCACTACGCCTGCTAGAGCCCATTCCCAGGTAGCTGCCCACAAATCCAGGTAAAGTTGAGGGTTTCAACAGGCACTCAAAGAAGGGCACTGGTTTTTCCTGGCTCATCATGTCCTCAGATGCACCTCGGTAACATTCTTCTGTGTATAGCTCTCTACCCACCTCCTCATTCTCTGAAGCTGCAGATCCGTTGAAGTACTGATTAATGTGGTTGGCCATGTATGTGTAATTTTCCCCAAAGCGTGTGGCGAGGGTGCTCATGTGGAACAAATCCGGGGATTTAGGCTGAAGAAGTGAAGTAGGGTCTTTGGTTTTGTTTAGAGGGTCCAGTGAGACTGAAGTCTTTGACAACTGATGATCAACACGTGGTGATTCCTCAACACTATCTGCTACTTTTGCCCCAAAGTATCGATTGATGTGACTGGCAAAGTGAAGGTATCCTTCTTCCCAGGAACTAGATACATTCTTATCAATCTCTGGTCTTGTACCCAAACCAATGTTTTGCTGTGTTTGCTCATTTTCCCAACAATGAACAGTTTTATTACCCATAACTCTTCGCTTTCTTCTTCTAGATCTTCTGAAGCCATCATCTGGCGATATCTCCACATGGATTTGCTCAGCTGAATTTCCAGAGAATACAGAGTTAATGTGATTGGCCACATAGCTGTAAGTTTCCCCAAATCTGTTTGCCAAGGAGCTGATGTGGAACAGCTGTAGTCCAGGATAGGCCGAGGTCAAGGGTTGATTTGAGGATGTTTGATGGACCTGCTCAATAGAAGGCGTCCCTATAAATGCTCTGGACTCTCCAGAGCATCTCTCTCTCTGAACTCGTCTCTGAATTCTGGTAAATGGTTCCTGCACTGAAGATATCAACTCAATCTGCCCATAATCTATCACAGAGACCCGTTTCTGCTTAAAGTACAAGTTAATGTGTTGGGAGAGACGATTAAAAGACTCTCCTAATCTCCGTCCAAGTAAGTGCAGACGAAAAGTAGTCCTGCTGTTCTGGTAAACTCCAATGGGTGCTTCTGCTTTGAAAGTCTCTCTACTAGCGGTTGAGTATAAATGGTACATCTGAAGCCCCAATCCATTCTCATATTTCATATTACGGCTAACAGCTCCAAAAAGTCTCTTAGTTTTTATTGATCTATGTGATCTTAGAGGAATTCTCCTTGCTGACTGAGGTGAGGAGCCGATACTCCTGACAAGGTGAGACACATTACTGATGTTTGTGAGGAGAAACTTCATCTTGCACAGTTACCAGAGCTGCCTTGACCCCAGGTAAATGACCTGTGTTTTGTCAAGATACCAACCCATCAATGAAGTGCCTACAGAGTCCAAGCAGATAATCTGATCTGAGTGAGGACTGGATGAGCTTTGGCAGCAGAATCAGAATCATGGAATGTCTGAAATGAAATATAATCAAGGAAACATAAAAACATATATAAAAATATTTAACCATATGTTCTGTTCTTGTGGTGTATATTTAAGAACAAAGTCAGTTCTTTAACTTATTCCTACAAAGAGGAAAATCTAAAAAGAGCAAAATAATGTTTAATAATTTAATCCATAGTGTTGATTTATGTTTGAACGCCCCCTCCTGGTCAATTATGGAGGTCAAAAATATATAAAAAAGAAATCAAGAACTGTGTCAAAAATAAATTATGAAATATGTCAGAAATGCATCCATTTATTATTATGGCACTTACTATGCAAATACTCCATATTCAGTTTCTTTGAAATTTGTACTTATGTTTCTAATGTATAAATATGATTCATAAGCAAATCTTCTAATATAGATCCTGCACAAAATAATGACACAAAATGTCTGAGCCAATTCGACTCTTAACATCCTTTCAACAGTGATGTTTTTTTTTAATAATTAGCTATATTCCAATTAAAGGGATAGTTCACCCAAAATCAAAATTAGCCATGATTTACTCCCCCTCAAGTCATCTTAGATGTGTGACATTCTTCGTCCAGACGAATACAATCAGAGTTATATTAAAACATGTCCTGGCTCTTCCAAGCTTTATAATGGCAGTGATTTGCCATTTCTGTGTAAGTCCAATAAAAGTGCATCTAAATGAACTCCACATAGCTCCGGGAGGTTAATAAAGGCCTTCTGAAGCGAAGCGTTGCATATGTGTAAGAAAATTATCCATATTTAAAACTCTTTAAAGTAAAATAACTAGCTTCCGGCCAAAAGAAAATACGGATTCCACTTACGCCTAAAGCGCATGTCATATACACCTAGGATGACTTGAGGGTGAGTAAATCATGGCTAACTATCCCTTTAAGCCTTTAATTCAACAACCTCTTAAAGGGGTCATCGGATGCCCATTTTCCACAAGTTGGTATGATTCTTTAGGGTGTTTATGTAAAGTTTGTTATATACTTTGGTCAAAATTCCTCAATGGTTGTGTTAAACAACACCCTTTTTACCTCCTCAAAAACGGCTTTGTTCACAGTGACCTGTTTAGGTGCATGTCTCTTTAAATGATAATGAGCAACTGCTCACCCCACCCCTCTCTTCCATGGGGGTGTTGAATGGCTGAGATATGCTAATACGAGACAGTCGTGGGCGGAGCATTATGACATCATAGTGCTCAGAAAATCCAAACAGCTTGATTATTGAGAGCGTTTAGACTTTTTGAGGATAAAAAAAAGGAGTGAATTGATTTGTTTCATTGTATGGTGGTTGTGTCCACACACTGCAAAGACATTTTTATATGCAAACACCATATAAAGTGAATTTTGCATCCGATGACCCCTTTAAGGGTTTTTTGCAGAGTAAATGTTATTTACAAGCCATTCTGGGAATAAGAACAGGCTCAGAACTTTGAAAAAGGACACCAACGTGTCAACTGTATAGTTCATAGTAATAGCCCATTTAGTATTTCAA
Organism: Meda fulgida; assembly: GCA_030578275.1. Classification (NCBI taxonomy): domain Eukaryota; kingdom Metazoa; phylum Chordata; class Actinopteri; order Cypriniformes; family Leuciscidae; genus Meda; species Meda fulgida. Next base: position 13,674,679 of record CM060638.1, on the reverse strand, counting down.
TGAAACTTCAGAACATATTTATGTCACGTGACAGACAGAAGAGAACTGCCACTTGTCTTTGTTGTGATCTGAGGACTGGGACAGGCCCTTGTGTACATTCAGTTCCACATGTCAATTTCCACGTGCTTAGACTTGGTCACACGGAATTAACAAGTCCTATTTAAAATGAAAGACAGTCACCAATAGACCAAACGACTTCATTCTCTTTTGTAGAGAGTTTGTTAATGTTTTGTGACAAGACTGAACTTTATGTATACTATAATAATTTATAGTATAACAAAATTTAACATCTATTCCCAGACCTATATTCATAAATTAGAACAGCACTTGAATTGAGGAACATTTTCATAAAAGATAATATTAAAAAGCAATACATATTTGAATGGTAACACTTTAAGGTTTCATTTGTTAACATTATTAACTACTCTAAATGCTGTAAAAGTATTGTTCATTGTTAATTTAATTTAAGTTCATGTTTATTTTAACACTTAATAATACATTTAAGATCAATACATGTATTTGTTAACATTACTGCACTGTGAACCAACATGAGCATGAACTGACTTGTGATTATTATGCCAATTCTGTAAATTAAAGGGGCTTCGATATTTAAAATGTTCAACTTAAGCAATGATTATAACTAGTGATCATAAAAAAGCATTTTATATTCACCTAGACAGAAGGTCAAGTTAATTCCAATTCAACAAACCAGACTTAACCTTGAGGGTGACTTGTAGGTCTTGAAGACCTAAATAAACTAAATATATTTTGTCTTTTGTCTTACCTTTCGCTTTCTCCTCTTCTGCTGAACTTGACGTCAAGGAGAATAATAAATGCTCACTTTCCTTCCAAAACACAAATATTTCTTGGATTACTACCCGTAGTGTTTACACTTGTTTCTGTTGTGGTTTTTAATCCCACCCTACTCAAACCCTATTGGTCGGTTTAAAGGAGTGCTAACCAAACCCCTGGACATTCCTCATTAAAGCACAATCTGTCCTACTAGTCAGGAGTCTAAATTTAGAAAACTTACCATTAAAGTTGTTCAAAGTGTCAACACTCTGACTACCCTCTCAGTATGAGTAATTTATTGTATACAGATATCACATTGTTTTTTAAAGTTTAAAGATCTTAATAAAAGATTATTTGTTCCGAGTACAGTACATATGGGTATTACAGTTACATTCAGACTCTTTTAAATATTAGATGCAAAAAAGAAAGCTTTACAGTAACAACTGTTAACAATACATCCATTGACATTTGACATGATATTATAGCATGGAGTCCATTTTAAAATGCTCTGACCCTTATGTCTCTTTTTTAACACAGCGTCCAGTGATGCAACCTTCTCTGCCGGTCCACTTCAGTCTGTTTCTTGCAAATATCACGTAGGCACGATCCATTACAGGCCTGATCAGTGGGAGAGAGATGAACCGTCCAAGCCAACCCAAACCCACTGCACTGTACATGACTGTAAAAGCTGGCACACCACGATGAATCTGCCCTCAGAAGAAACAGTAGCATTGAGGGATAATAATCACATATTTGAGCATGTATTGTGAAATGTATTGAAATTAAACACCATACATCTGAAATACTTCAAAACACTTGCATAAAAAACTTTTGAAACACAATGCTATTGAGATTTTTCACATTATAAAAGTGGAAAACTGATCACTCACCTTGTTATTCGTATCAATCACTGTCATTTCCTCCATTGCAATCTCATAACTGACTCCATATTTTGTCCCGTCATATTCTGGCAGTGAAATGTCAACAAAATCTACTTTTTCTGCTCTGTTTCTCTGAAGAAACTGAAGAAAGCTAATTTCTTTAACACATATTGGGCATTCTCCATCATACAGTACCTATGACACAAAATGAACATGATTAGCCTAATACACTATGCTTGCTTAGTGATGTCTGGATGGGTAGATCTCTAGGTTTTGGTATCTTCATTCTATACTAGTACACGCAGAGATATGCGAGCATGACCTGCAGTAAACAAAGGTAATTGCTAAACTATAGTGAGAAGTTGGTCTTCTCACCCTTACACTGCCAGATGATCCTCGTCCTCTCTCGACAGAGCAGATCAGACGCTGTGAACTAATGACACTCGTCCTGGAGCCCAGATAACGTAAAGCTCCAACCAAAGCGATCCTGACAGCCATTTCAATCTTATAAATGGATTTGAGAGACAGAACGCACCATTTAAAATCCCTTCATGCACTTTAAGGTTTGACCTGTCCGGATCCGATGCCTGTCAGCTGATTCGCTAAGAACTTACACAACACATATAAGTAACGCGATATTACGATTTTAATACGAGTTTATTCGGTTTTATTTTTACCGAGTATTTGTAGGCATGTGCGCTGGAGAGAATTTAACATTCAAAGCGGCGTAAAGGTAATTGTGGATATTTGATCTTCCATTTCCAACAAATGCCAGTGCACACGTGAGATCATCACTAACACCGACTGCTCCTTGTAGATTTTTCAAACTAAAAGTCCTTCACACTGTACAAATCTAAAACTAAATTTCAGACATTTATACACCAAGACTAAAATGAACCTATGACCTTATCTCACACTTAATAAAACAATGTTTAAACATTTAGGGGCGGTTTCCCAGACAGGGCTTAAATCGGTTTAAGTAAAGACAGGAGCAGGCACAGAATAGTTGTTTATGTCTTAATAGCTTTCTAAAACAGATTAAGTACAGATTAGTAACACATGGAGTCCTGAACTAAATTAAACAAAGATTAATTTAAAACTGTGGTAATATGAATTAGCACGACTGAGGTATAGCCTATGGAATGAAACAAGAAAATCTTAAAATTGTATGGAATTGAGAGGCTAATCTAAGGAAAACAATGGCAGCAGAGAAAAAAAGGAAAAACTACAAATCAGCTGATGAATCAAAGAACAAGAATGCATGGAAAACGATTTGTAATTAATTCAATGCAAGAATATAACAACTTTAGGCAAGACTGAATCAACTTTATTACCTAGCTGTTTTGAGAAATCCGTGATGAGCATTACAATAGTTATTCAATACAGGGTTGTGGAAGAAAAAAAAATGCTGCCGACACCCAAAGAGAGGTTTAAGACTGGCGGTCCTGCAAATGAAGGTACTAGCGAGTTGGATGAATTGCTCAGATTTATAATAGAGATCCAACAACCTTTGGAGAACATACCAGATGACCATGATTTCCTGGAGAAAGACTTAGAACCACTCCAGGGCTAAACTGAAACTTAAATTAAACCTACCAGGAAGCAGTTTACCTTCAGATTAATGCATTTCAAAGAACACACATTATGTATATGTTTATATAAAAATATTGTTCTTCACTGACAGTCCAAGTAATCCATGCGTTGATTTCCAGTAGAAATGATTTCCAAGATGATTTCCAGTAGAAAGACAAGAGCTACTCCAGAACTTTTTAATCACAGCAAAGATCCATCCTCAGACAGAGATACTCAATGCAAATCATGATTTGTGCTTCTCTGGACAAATTCACCACACAATGAAAATTTCCATCAATAGTATGAAATGAACAAAATGCAACAACATAATTCCTTCAATCCACTCCTTTATTTCTCTTGGGTATAAATTGTACAAACAATAGTGTAGATCAAATCAGCAACATCTTATTGTGACCCAGTCCCTGATCTCCATCTACATCGTCAATTCCTGTGAAGACAGGCAAAAAGATAAATTGAACAAGACTGCTTCATATTATGACACAGCATTTAAAGCCTGAGCTCTTCTCAGGACAAATGAACTGGCTTCAGGAGAAATTCAGAAGAACGAAAGTCATATGTTAATTCATCACAGAAGAGTTTTGAAATAGTAATATATAAAAACTGTAAAATGCATTTAACTGCATAAAGTGAGATGTTATCAGTTTAACTCACCATAATAGCATTGACAATGTCGTTATTGTTATTCTTTAGTGCACGCACAGCCTTCGCCCTCGATACATTGGCCTGTGACATGACCAGCTCAATGTCCTTGACCTCCACTCCGGTCTCATCAACCTGTAAATGGTAAATCAAATCACTCAATGAATGAGGACATATTTACTTTTCACATTTGTTGAATACATCAACACAAGACCTTTCATGAAAGCAGTATTATTCTGTGAGAATCACAACAGTGTTGATGCACACCTCTTCCTCTTCGCTCTCCTCCTGTACTGTGGGCGTCTGTGTGTTTTCCTGGATGTTTGAAACGGCTTCTCCTTGAACCTTGAACTTCTCTGCAGCTGCTAACTGAGCTTGCTGTGACAGGTCTTCAATCTGAGAACAGCAGAAACAATCCGGATTTTAGTTTGTTTTGTAAGCTTCATTGTGTTCCTCACACCATTGTGAAAGTTCCCCCTTTCAGGACAGAAAGTTTGGCTTCATCAGACTCAGAAGAACGAAAGTCAAACTGTTTAAATCATCATTGAGAGGTCACTTAAGCCGAGATAACCAGGAAAGGTTGCCCTGTAGAATTAGTTTTCAACCAAAATAGGGCTGATACAGCAGGAGTGCACACATAACAAACAAGAAACCAATTTTTTTTTTCAAATCATTACCTTGGCCTCACCAAAGACAATGTAAGTATCTGAAGCTGGACTTTTGTAGACATCTGGTTTGGTGATGACAAAGAGAATGTTCTTGGACTTGCGAATGGTTACCCTGGTAACACCAGCAACTTGTCTCAATCCCAATTTTGACATGGCCTGGCAAAGGGAAGCAAGGGTAGTTAAACACAAGAGCATGCGTTCTAATTGAATTTGGTCTTATAATCAGATTAATTTCGTTTGAGGATGACCTACCTTCCTGGCTTTCTTCTCACTTCTGCTTTGTTTTGCTTTGCTGACAGGTTCCTCATCGATTTCAGCTGCAGCTGCAAGCTACAGAAAGGTAATGCAATTTCAGCTCATATCAATGTAAAATTGAAAAAGAACTGGCGTGAAAAAAAGAGGGCGGCAAATAATGCTACTGGTAGATAGAGATTCAAATATAATTTTTCCCCCCGCACACCTCGCACCCCCCTCGATTCTGTAGTTTATTCATTCTGAACGTATTTGAGTGTCCAAATTGCACTCCCTTGGGTCCGTAGCAATAAAACCCGCCATGTGTCACGTAAATTGGATGAATGGTTCTCAACATAATCAAAATGCAAACCGACACAGATTCCTGCCTATATTAGAGAGAAGAATATGTTCAGCCACTACCCCCTCCCGCCCCTCTGAAGCTTAGAATATTCTGAGTTGATTACTACCGAAGCTGTGAATCTCAAAAAATGGTATTTGGACCAGCCCTACAGGTGGATGCCATTTAAAACAATATTACCTGTGCCTGCTGTGTCTGTGCAGAGTCCTGCTCCTCCAGATCAGGAACAGATTCGTCACTGTCAGATTCAGTGCCAGACCCTAAAACATAGATTACATTGATTTGCCATTAGACACAAAGAACACATTTTCACCAGAATACTGTTGAAATGATCAAAATAAATACTTTTACATTCTATCTTGCAGTGTGTTTAAAAGTATTGAAATAATTTCCAATTATACATGAAACGCTGAACAATATCCATATTGATAAACTCAAAACATTCAGCTACTGGCCCATGCTCCTATTTTCTGAAGCTTCAACTTCACTCAAAGACTAAGGATAGTTGATTTCCAGATCCTGGAGTTATCATATCAGGCTTACTTTCACTGATAATGTGACCCTAAAGCATTATGGGGGGGACAACATTATTTGGCAACAACAACAAACGCAGAAAGCAAAGACAGACAGAAAGAAAAATACCCTTGTCGTTCTTGATGACAGGTTCCAGTATGGATGGGGCTTTAAGTGGTCTGGGAACAGGTGCTGGCTCAACTTTAGGGGCTGGTGCAGCAGCCTCAACTTTAGGGGAAGGGACAGGTTTGAGTTTAGGGGAAGGGGCAGCAGCCTCATCTTTGGGGGCAGGCACAGGTTTAACTTTGGTTGCAGCAGTCTCATCTTTGGGGGCAGGCGCAGCAGTCTCAACTTTAGGGGCAGGCCCAACGGCCACAACATTAGGGGCAGGCCCAGCAGCCACAACTTTAGGGGCAGGTGCAGGTTCAACTTTAGGGGCAGGCGCAGGTTTGACTTTAGGGGAAGGGGCAGCAGCCTCAACTTTAGGGGCAGGCGCAGGTTTGACTTTAGGGGAAGGAGCAGCAGCCTCAACTTTAGGGGTAGGCGCAGGTTTAACTTTAGGTGCAGGTTCAACTTTAGGGGCAGCAGCCTCAACTTTAGGGGCAGGTGCAGGTTCAACTTTAGGGGCAGGCTCAACTTTAGGGGCAGGCGCAGGTTTGACTTTAGGGGAAGGAGCAGCAGCCTCAACTTTAGGGGTAGGCGCAGGTGTAACTTTAGGGGCAGCAGCCTCAACTTTAGGGGCAGGTGCAGGTTCAACTTTAGGGGCAGGTGCAGGTTCAACTTTAGGGGCAGGTGCAGGTTCAACTTTAGGGGCAGGTGCAGGTTCAACTTTAGGGGCAGGTGCAGGTTCAACTTTAGGGACTTTAGGGGCAGGTTCAACTTTAGGGGCAGGTGCAGGTTTAACTTTAGGGGCAGCAGCTGGCTCAACCTTAGAGTTAGGATCAGACTTATTTTTAGGGGCAGGCTTAACTTTAACAGCAGGGGCAGCAGTTGCAACTTTAACGGCAGGCTCCACCTGAGAGGTAGGAGCAGACTCTGCTTTAGGGGCCACCACCTCAGCTTTAGGAGCAGCAACAGGTTTAACTTTAGCAGCAGAAGCAGGCTCAACTTTAGGGGCCACCACCTCAGCTTTAGGAGCAGCAACAGGTTTAACTTTAGCAGCAGGAGCAGGCTCAACTTTAGGGGCCACAACCTCAGCTTTAGGAGAGGCAACAGGTTTAACTTTATCGGCAGGAGCAGGCTCAGATTTAGTGCTAGGGGTAGACTTAGCTTTAGGTGCAGGGGCAGCCTCTATCTTAGGGGCAGCATCAGCTTTAGAGGCAAGAGTAGACTCATCTTTAGGGGTGTAGACAGGCTCAACTTTATGTGCAGGGGCTGCTTTCTGTACAGGGGTAGTCACTCCTTTAGGGGTGAGGACAGGTTCAACTTTAGGAGCTGGCTTAGCTTTAAGAGCAACCTTTGCTTTAGGGGCAGGATCAGATTCAACTTTACTGGAGGCGACTGGTTCAGCTTTAGGAGCTGTTGGGGTAACTACAGAAATTGCACTAGGTGGCATGGGGGGGAAAGCAGGCATCATAAAAGGATTCTCAGGTGGTAAGAGAGGTGGGAGATCATCATCCTCAAACTCAGCAAGGACAACCTGAGGAGCAGCAGTGTCTGGGTTCACATTTGACACTTTGGCAGGGCCAGTCTTTGCGGCTGCTTTTAAAGGTGAAGTAGTCTTGGCTTCTGAAGCAATGGGGGCTACTACTTTTGGAGCTTCAGAGGCAAACTTGGGGGTTTCAGCCACTTTGGGTGGACAGGTGGCCACGGCTTCTGAAAATGACTTGGGTGCTGGGACAGCAGATTTTGAAGTCACTTTAAAGGCCACAGGAGCCACAGCAACTTTGGGAGAGACAGGGGAAGCATCAGCTGCTGGTTTCGCTACCTCTGGAACTGGTACAGCAGGAGATGGCAGAGCTGCCACTGGTGCAGACTCTTGAGCAGGCTTGGAGGCAGAGGGAGAAGCCTGCTCATGTTCGGCAGGTTTAAAATTCTTTGTTTTCTGTTGCTTCCCTTGTTTGCCAGCCTTTACCACCTTGGGAGCAGATTGCTCAGCTTTCAAAGCTACAGGAGAATCAGCTGGAGGGAAGGCCAAAGGGGAACATGGAGGGGTAGCACGTGGGCCAGAGGCAGATTTAGGAGAGCTTGATGAGGCAGATAGAGAGGAGCGCTTCCTGCGTCCAGCAGGGACTGGCTTAGGAGTGGTGGCGTGAGAAGAGGACAGCTTGGGGTTAGTTTTGCCCTCTTTAGGTTTTGCCTGAGAGGGAGTAGGGGCCGCAGCAGGAGGTGTGGCTAATGGAAATAAAATGCTAGAGTGACTTTTTTTGGCAATTAAAAAGTTGCATGATGTAAAACCGTCACATCCATGCTGGTTATGAGGAATGCTTTCAATTGTTCAAGTGTTAAACTGTTCCACAAAAGCAATGGCTACTAAAGCAAATCAAACACACCATGAAATCTGGTTAAGAATTGTTAAGACTGTAAAAACACCACTCAACTGCACATGCGTGAACCATCAGGCACTGGCAATGAACAACATCTAAAAACCTTTTTATTAAATTAACATTTACCATGATGTTTCTTACATAGAGACAAATTATTAAAAATCTGAAAGGACAATCTCCCAGTTAAAAGCAAGTATAATATTGCCTACTCCAAGTCATATAGTCCTATAGTCAACCTGTAAGAAAGCCGATACCTTATTACAAAAATACACTATACAGAATAGTAAATAAATAAAAACAATAAAAAAAAAAACATTTACTCATTTAATTGCTTACTTTTTTTTATCATCATGGGAAATTAGAATCATTTCGCAAGAAAAGATCAAGTTGGTGATAAAGAAATGGCATGTCGCATATCACGCATGCAATTAGCAAACTCCTGCACAAGTTATGCCGGTGAAAGTGTAAAACCAGTTAATTATTCCCTGAAAGTGACAGCAAAAACTGACCAAGCTTTTAGCATCTGACTTTCTCTTGTGGATTATACATTAATGATAAGGAAACAATGAGAAGAATCAATATTTCTTGTTAAACAAGTGTTCTTTTAAGTCGGTGTTCTAAGCTGCTTTTCATTTTCATTGATGACTTGCGCCCCTTTTCACACATACTCCATGTGCATTGCGTATGCGGTACAGGAGCAGCATGCGCTATAGTGCTTTCACATATGCTGCGTTTGCAGTGCGCAACTGATCGAGGCTGTACCACAAACACATTTACTAACTATTTGTATTTCAAATCCAGAAGTTAACAGCAACTTTATTTAAAAATAGTTGTCGATTCTCTTTGTACACATATACACTCTTTAATAGACGCATTCACGTTTAAACAATTTAAACAGCATATTATTCCAGCATATACTTATATATAGATTATATGTTAAGTTGCTCAAGCAAGTGGTAACATATTGAACCTGTACTTATATAAAAATCGCAAACATTTTAAATTAAAATTTAACATTGACAAAAAAAAGCAGACTCACACCTTTTCTTTTGCATAATTTAAATCTTTATACTATAAATCTTGCATCACAAAGAACTTGTTTTTCCACCTTGAATGAGACGAGTGTCGTTCATTATGTCGCCTTAAAGTAAATTGTAGTTTTCCTGGCTTTACCCCGGTCTTAAAGTAAAAAGGTGACTGTGAGAAATAGTATTTAATTAAATGGTGAGATTACTACATTTTAATTAAATGCATTTGATTAAATTACTACATTTTCATGTCAATTTGTGTTCATTTTGACCACGAACTATGCGCTGTCACTTTAATTCAGCGCATGCAGCACAGCAAAAATGGAGTCAGTGTGTAAACGATTGTTGCACTGCTGTATACGCACCACACCTGGAGCGGAGCGTCGGACCGCACCCGCGAGCAGTGTTTAAGCTCAAACCTGTTAACATCGGTAGTGTTAAAAAAAAAAAAAAAAAAACGCACCTTACACGGTGTATGTATGTAAACGGAGTATGTGTGAAACGGGCATTATTATTGTGCTGTGTTCGGATCTAAAGAAGACTGTTATTAGGCCTATATTATTTTGGTAATATTATCAAATAATTTGAAGTATTTTTAGTGTCCTTTAAATGTTTTGTTAATGTGCTATGGAAACGAAAAGACAACTCTCATTTTCACCTTGCCTTAAACAACAACTGTATAATAATGATGCGTCTTTTATAAGAAGCACGCTTCACAATTTGTTAATAGATCACCTTCCAATTCAATTTTGTAGTCGGTTTTATAAACATTAGCATTGAGTCCTCAATCCTCGTATGTCGGTGTTGCAAGTGTGGTTATGTGGTGATGTTATGAAAATGGGGAAGGCAAATTAATTGTAGGACCTAATATTAATTTGATAATACTAGTCTGATAATAATTAACAACAACAACAACATCGTCTATCGGCACAACCCCAGTCAGGATATCAGGAAATATGTGAACTAGTCAAAGAATGAATAAAATACTTGGCTCCTGAATTAGTAATGAGGAGTGAGGAGAAATAACATGAATCTCAAAACCTAAGCCTACCACATTCTGCCTAGTGAAAAACATAGATATTTAGTTCAATCTATCTTGTCCCCCCCCTTAAAGATGTCTGTTATTCCTTGTAACAGATGCAAAAAATCATATATCTTGAGTTGTTCTGATTCCGATACTAGTATGGGAAATGCCAATAAAAATAAGATACCAATAACAATAAAAAAGATACCAATAAAAATTCTGGCATCAGTATCGGCGAGTACTTCTACCCATGTACCGATCCAATATCATTTTCTTAAACTTACCTAGTTATGCACGCTAGCTTTGCTCAACGCTGCAAATCAGAGATCAATTCTTCTTCGCTGCTCTAAACCACTGTTTAGAGCAAACGCATGCGCTAGCAGTATGTTCGCTGTTTTGCAGTATTATGAGTATTTCAGACTGGACCAAGCAGCAAAACGGCAACATGTCTCATACGCTATACTGCAATTTCGAGGGGTGGCACAAGTATTAGCAACTTCAACACGAGTAACTTAATAAAGCATTTGAAGACGCATCACCCCGCAGAACACGATGGTTACACAAAGGCAGAGAAGAATGAGCCACGCCAGAATCAACAACCTCTGGAAGCTTTATTCAAACGAAGAGAAAAGTTTTCAAAAGACAGCCAACGAGCGATAAATATAACCAACAAAATTATCGAGTTTATTGTTCTGGATGACCAGCCGCTGTCAAAACTAAAATGCCGTTTATTTAACAAAATTGTTTCTGGACTTTAAGGAGATTATTTTATTATATTCATATTTAATTTTTTAGATTCTTAGATTTATTTGTTGCACTATTTTTATACAGTTATATTGTAAAACTAAAATACCTTTTTTCAGTTTACAGTATTAGATGTGTGTGGCTGCATTTTAAGATCTTTTTCACTTAAGAAAAATAAATAATATATTGCAGTGAAATTTATGTCAGATAATTACAAGTTAAATTACTAATAAACACTAGTTCACTGTATGCATTTGTTCATGATTTATTAAGGGATAAGTCTGAAGCGCACCATAAAATAATTATATCAATTCATACAGGGCTAGCATGAATTGCAGCTGTATACACACCCAGGTATCGGATTAGTACTCTGTATCGGTCGATACCCTGAGTCCAGGTATCGGGAAGGGAAAAAGGGTATCGGAACATCTCTAATTTCTTCCCCATGTTATCATAACTGCAGTTTACCATCAGTGTACCATCCAAGAGATAGTGATCCATACCTGTGATTGAACTGACTAAACTTGCCAAATATTTGACCGAGATGTGTGTGCTTAGTCAAAAGTGTGCTTTACAAAACTTATCAAGAATTAACATTTCCATTGTAAAATTAAAAACCTGTACTCAAGACATGAACAGAAAAAGACATGTCCAGAAAAAGAACAAAAAACTTTCTATTCTAAAAAATCAGTTAAAATTTTCATTTAAATATTCAGGTTGAGATCACTCATTCAATGAAATGTTAGGAAAACATTCATGCAGTGTTGCGTTGTCAACATTCCAACATTTAAGGATGCATGTGCTTTCAATGTCAAACAAAACAAAAAGTACCATATTAAACAGTACAGGCTAACACTGTTGGGCAAGGCAGTCCTGGATCACTTATTTTTTTAAAACAAATGTTGTGTCAATACCTCATAACCAATCACTAGCCTATATACTTCTTGTATTTGTGGCAGCTTAAAGGGGTTATTTAAAAAAATAGTTTTTTTTTTATTTGTCTATACAATGGAAGCCAATGGTTCCAGTGTTTTAAACTGAATTAACTCTAATTGTAGGGACACATATCTTTTTTGTGTTCCACAAAATAAATTCATACAGGTTTGGACCAACATGAAAATTGTCTGAACTCTCCTTTTTATAAAACTAGTGTAGTTTGCAATATTGGGAGGGGCTCAAGCAAATTAACTTAAACTCTAGGTGGAGAAAAAAATGACTCAAACTACATCCCCACCCAACAACACGACACCCCTCTAACTAGAGAAACTGGCTTTGTGAAGTCTCTACAACAGCTGGTAGAGTACCATAAAAGAAACATGAAGGAAATCTGAAACAGGTGCAAAAATACCCTACACAGACTTATCAACCTTCCAGTATCTGCCTTACATTTTAAAAAGTGAAAAACAATATAGCTCCAGGACCCCTCACACAACTTTTGTTTAGTGTCAGACATGCACATTTAAAGATAGTTACTAACCCGTCTCAGCCTGGGGCTGGTGCATCTCCTGCTCTGCAACAGGGACAGTTTCTGTGGCTTCGCCTGGCATTCTGGACTGCAACAGAAATGAGAGATAATTTAGCACATTATAAGCTTTAAAAAAAGTACAGTCAATAAGATGTTTTAATCTGGGTCTTTGTGTTCGTGTGGCTTTTACTATTTAAACAGAGCAGCGCACCAGGCCTTTTCCTGTAGGCCTCTGCTATCGGCTGAATGAACCCACTACTGTGTTCACATTTCACAAGCATCGAGCTTACGTGAGAAAACATCTCACAAGTCTACGGCACAGAAACGGTGAGCTTAACCGTTTCATCAACACACATACATAATATGGTCTATTTAGAATCATAACGACATAAAAACTTTGTTTTACAAGCCGTTTATAGGTGCATGTGTAGTGATGATGCACGTTTCACGTGTGTAACTAACAGAGCAGCACTGTCACGCTGCTGCTGTGTAAGAGTAAATTATAACCAAACGAAAACAAAACAACGTGGACAAAACGAGTTGAGCATCCATACTGTTAAGTTATCATAGCACGTCTATCTCTATTTTTAAAATATTTAATACGCGAGATCAACCTTCAAATCAAATGACAAATTACTGTCGCACACAATACAAATTATTTTAGCTATTAGTATTTGTTTATAATAATATATTTCGCACGATTTAACCGTTTCGTTAGATACCAAGCACTCGGTTGAAGTACTCGCATAAAGCGAGCTACGGTGCGTCTCGCTCCCCCATTTTGAACAGTCTGCCGGTTGTTTTCAAGATATTTCCTCAATAAAGAGGTCAAACAAAGAAATCTTTACCGTTTAGTACAGAGGACCACTACAGCACCAATACAAGTAGTAAATGTGAGGCCAAAATCACTAATGCAACGTTGGATGACAGTAGATGTAACACAGAAGTACTCACTAGATCAGTGCACAGGATCCAAGATGGCTGTAAGAGAGGGTTTCTGACCTCTGCGTAGCTCTGATGTCACAGATATGCTTCCGGCTTCAACAGGAAGTTGCTTTTGGATGCACTCTTGCTGGCAGTGAGAAACCGCATTTTCGGGTAAAATAATTTTATGCAATGTTATGTCTGTTATTCCAATCCAAATCTGTTCATTTCTTATTTGACAAAAGTCACAAAAATGCTTTGAAGGAAGGCAGGTGTTTTTGTTTACATTATAGCATTGCTAAGCTAACTAACCTGAATATTTTTTGAAAACGATTGCGTTGCGTTCTAATGTTAGGGTCAAAACACTCCATTTTATCATGTGGGTATGCTTTAAAAAATACAATAAGCGGATTCACCTTTATGTAAACTATTGTTTTGCCTTCAATCGTTTAGACTCCACTCAATCATCTTCCTCTTGCGAGGGACACACATCCTAAAATTTTAATAGGCAGTTCAACATTTTCATACCTGTATAAAGATTCAATTTATACTGCTAAATATTACATCATAAGTATGTGAGAATATAGTTAATATATATAAAAATTACCCTCTATAATACTGGTACTTGTGTTATGTATTTATTTAAATATTTTATTTATTTATTCATTTTTACATTTTACACTGTTCTTTTTTCTTATAAACTTCTCCATGACCCTCCTAGTACTCTCTAATTAATGTTATTCATCCTCCTCAGACCACAGTTTGTTAACCCCTTGACCTTAAACATTCTTATTTCATCCCAACAGAGATATGTCTATGTCCCATTTGTATGGGCGGAGAGGTGATGAGGAGGAGGATGGTGTGGAAATTGAAAAGTTTGAGGTGACTGAGTGGGACTTGGCCAATGAGTTCAACCCAGACAGACGCAGACACAGACAGACTAAAGAAGAAGCGACTTATGGGATTTGGGCCGAGCATGACTCTGATGATGAGCGGCCCAGCTTTGGGGGGAAAAGGTATGTTGTTGTTTATAATAACATTAATAATAATGTTTCAGCTGTCAAATTACTAGATACCTTGTTGACTTAAGTTGTGAATGAATGTCATTTTATTAGTCATATAATAAATTCAGCATTCAGTATTGATTTTTGTATCAACACAGAGCGAAAGACTATTCAGCTCCTGTGAACTTTGTGAGTGGTGGCATACGAAAGACTGCAGCTGAGGAGAAAGCGGAGAAGGAGGGTTCAGATGACTCCAATGACAGTGGAGATGCACCTCCACCTCCACCACCTCGCACTGCAGTTCCCAAAAAGCTCCAAACGGTATGCCTACATATGTTACACAACAACAGCATCTTTGTCTTGAATATTGGGTCCAAATATGTCTTCATACATTACCATTCAAAAGTTTTTGAAATAAGTCTTTTATGCTCATCAAGCCTGCATTTATGTTTTAAAAAATACAGTAATATTGTTAAATATTATTCTATTTTGATATATTTTATTTCTGTGATGCACAGCTGAATTTTCATCAACCATTACTCCAGTCTTCAGTGTCACATAATCCTACAGAAATCCGATTTGGTGCTCAAGAAACATTTCTTATTCAGCATTTATTTAAAATGTATATATTTTTTGTAACATTGTGAATGTCTTTACTGTCACTTGTTGAAGTATTTATATCTTTCAAAAAAGTCTTACTGACCTCAAAATTTTCAACTGTATAGTTAATGTCTTTTAATTATTTTTAGGGTGGGAGTTTTAAGACATCCCAGAGGTTTGCCGGCGGTATTAGAACAGGGCAGGACCTGGGATCCTGGGAGAAACACACACGAGGGATTGGTCAAAAACTGCTGCAGAAGATGGGTTACGTTCCAGGAAAAGGATTGGGCAAAAATGCTCAGGGTAAAACATTTCAGTCCTTTATTTCATACCACAGTATACTGCTTTTAGTGTATTTAGCTTATTGTGAATTATGTTATGCATTGTGTGCTTACCCAGAAATCCATTTCCAATAGCATAATGTGAATATCTTTGTCTGCAGGTATTGTGAATCCTATTGAAGCTAAGCTGCGGAAGGGGAAGGGAGCAGTTGGTGCATATGGTAATGAGAGGACCCAGCAGTCCCTGCAGGATTTCCCTGTTATAGACTCTGAGGAAGAGGAGGAGCAAGTAAGTTTACACACTACAATACAAGTGGGTTTTGGTGCTGTCTGGCCAATATATACTAGGCTTGCTGTGATTAGTCCGTGTTACCGGTGTTACACGGTATTCAGCCGGACTACGATTACATTAAGCTGTGCCCATGGAGGCACAGTCCTCCACTGTCATTTCGATTTTTATATTGTAATTAAAAAATTTAGTTCACTTTGAGAAAAGACACTACAACTAAACGCATCTGCTCAATTCAGCTTGAGCCGAACGAGAGTCGCAGCACAGATCAGCAGCAAGAGGCAAATTTCATTTATCACGTGACGAGTGTTAGGCGAGCTGAATGACAAGACTATGGTGGAATATTTGGTTTCAAAGCGATATGTAAAAGCACTTATTTGGCAATATTTTGTCATTGTACTCTTTTGTTGTTGTTTTTCATTAAGAATAATAATGAACCCACCATTCAAGCAATTGCTGCCCCCTTAATTGCTGATCATTCGAAAGTGAAAGTAAAATGCTCACAGCCTCACGGGCAATCATAAGCAATAACGAAGTAACCAATGCCTAACCTGACAGTGAGTGTAATACAAAATTTTGAGACGCAGTATTATTTTAGAAAAATGCTCTTAATTTTAATGAAAGTGACTGCACCACCCTGGATCAGGCATTTTATTCTTTAAATAGCCTACAACAATTAAAAATACTATTATTTGTAGAACTTTATTAAAAATCATAAACTGCACTATTTTAACAAAACAGCAAAAACCTTAAAAAATATTTAATAGTATAATTTATTGGCTTTATGACATGGCTATGTTTTGATTGCTATCAAATTCTTTGGACAAATCAAACTCAAATTCTCCATTACTGTTGTTTAAAAGATTTACATATACAGATAATTAATTTCAATGACCTAAAGCAATACTTGTAAACACAGCATGGAAAAAACTCCATAGTTTTTTCTTTTGGTCAGTAAACAAAAGCTTCGGACTAAACAGTTCAACAGTAGGTCCTCAAACTGTTTTTACTAGCAGTTTCAATTTTCCTTTTATTCTTCATTCGATCTTTGCAGGATTTTCAGAGAGAGTTGGGGCAATGGCGTAAAGACCCGGGAACGACAAAGAAAAAGCCCAGATATTCTTACAAGTCTGTGGAAGAGCTGAAAGCTCATGGCAAACTGGCCAACAAGAGCATGAGCAGACCTGCTGGAGAACTTGCTCAGGTCAAGGTGAGAGCCCAAGACAATTAGAATTAGAATAATGGATAATAACCATTTAAATATATCACAGAGTAAACAATGAACGCATTCCTCATGTGTTCCAGGTGATCGATATGACGGGCAGAGAGCAGAAGGTGTATCATAGCTACAGTCATATGAGTCAGAAGCACAGTGTTCCTGAGGAGGCCCCTTTGAGCGTAAGCGCGCGAGAGCAGAAGAGCACTGGCTTTGCTCTCCCGGAGCTGGAACACAACCTCAAACTGCTCATTGAGCTCACAGAGCAAGACATCCTACAGGTAAAGCACTCATACACCTGCACTGAAACGACAGTAAATTAGCAAAAAGGAACATTTATGTAAATCAATATTATATAATGTTAATCATAAAATTGTATGCAATATAAATATTTAATATTTTAAATGTTTTTAGTATTTGTAAATATCCATTTCATGTGGTGTACCACTTTGGTGCTCCTTTGTGCCAGAATTTGAGAGCTGTAGTGTAGGAGAAAAAAAGATTTAATAATTTTATATATTTTTTTCCTCATAGTAGGACATTCAGTCTAATCCTTCACACTTTACTTATGATGTTTAATCACTTACTTCACTTAAAGGTGCAGTAAGCCATTTCTAAGAAACACTGTTGATATTTGAAATCAACCCTAACAAACACATCCCTCCCCGAAATTCAAGAACATGCAATGCAAGAGTGGATGTCTCTTTATCATAGCTGAGGTGAAGTAAAATAATGCTTAGAGAAAAATAAAGCCAAGATGACGAACAAATGACAAGAAATAATAAAAAAAAAGTACTTTGAACAGTACACAAGTGTATATACAAGCAAGTGTTGGTTTTGAGTCGCCAGCGGCACACCAGCTCCAGACAAACAAAGACACTCACAGCTGTCCTGTTATTATAGCTAACATTACAACAACAGCATCTCTTAGTTCTGTGAAACAACGCAACCTCTGCATCCATTTTCAGGCCTTTCCGCTTAGGTCTGTCTAGCGGTGGAAAGATTTTCTCAAATTAATGCAGGTCTTCAAGCTATTGTCTGATCATAACCTTATTTTTTCCAGTGATATTCCTCTGTAGGGTTGGGTATCGTTTTTTTTTTTTTTTTTTCTCTCTCGATACCGGTGCCAAATCGATACTTTTAAAACGGTACCGGTGCCTGAACCAATACTTTAAAAAAAAGAAAGCCTCAAAACGATGGTGAATGACATTAAAGAATTTTTTTTTAATTGACATTTTTTAATAAATTCTTAAATTTATATTAAAATTTTAGTGTAAATATATAAATACAAGTAGTCTAAATACAAAACACAACAAATTTACATAACAAATTCACAATAAAACCTAAGCCACCTAACCCAAATACAATAATTTAACACTAAATAACACTACAGTACTAATAACAGCAAAGTAGTCTGTATTCTTGGTATGCTACAAACCAGCTTTAAATTTCAGCAATTCTTTTCACATTTTTTGTCTTCTCTGGCCAAATACGACACCTCTCCTGACTTATTGCATGACATGTCCTGCACGAGGTGAGCGTTATTTTAGAACGCATCACCTTAAATGCCGTGGCGCGGAACCCCTTGTGGAAGAAGAACGCCGTCATGTTTACAACTGTGACAATGAGCGCTCTTTAGGATCGCAAAATCAAAAGTAGGCTACGAGAGGTTCGCGGCTCTATTGTTGCAGTAAACTTGCACAACGTTCTTGAATGAATAATTTATTAGATGTACACTGGTTTGTTATTGTATGGACATCACAAAATGAGGCACCGAAATCTGCGTTTTGATTCGGTCCGGTTACATACCGGTTACTTGGGTACCAGTTCCATATTGGTGCCCGGTTTCAGTACCCAACCCTATTCCTCTGACCTTTTCTCTTTTGTAATGTTTCTCAGCTATCTCTCCTTCTACAGACTTCAAATCTCCCTCTTGCTCACTCTGCCTCCTCTCCCACCTGCGTGAAGTTGGCCCCCCACCCAACGCAAAACGTCGTCAAACTATGCTCAATCGTTTGTGCTCGGTTTGTGCTGATTTGTGCTGTAAAAATTTTCGTTTGTGCTGTTTCGGTTTTTTAGAAACTAAAATAATATTTTTAGGTCATTCTGAGGTCACTCAGCCCCCCACATGCTCCAAATTCACCCAAAATAGGCTCGTTCGTTTGTGCTGGTTTGTGCCGGTAAAATTTTCGTTTGTGCTGTATCGGGTTTTAAAATATTAGACATTCAATTATTGTTGATGACGTCACCAGCCCCCCACATGCTCCAAATTCACCCAAAATAGTCTCGTTCGTTTGTGCTCCGTTTGTGCACAACTAACTGAATGGGCGAGACACTGAATGAGAGAGAATTATAGACGGTGCACCAGCCCACTTTTTTTAACAGTAGGCTAGTTAAAGTAACAAGGTAAGACCTAAAGAATCGGCAAACCAAATCACAATATTCACTTAGGTTATGTTATCCTGTGCGTTTTCAACTTTTAACGAACACTGCGGATACAGGATGTGGGTGCAACACAAACTTCAAGCTTAGTGTTTTTACTTACTGTATGTTGTGTTTTGTTTATAACATATATGAAAATTGTCACAAAAACACGCACCATCTGTTTGCTGTGTTTGTGTATAAAGGCCTATTGGCTATGGCTAGGGGTCAAACGTTTGGATTCTTCTTTTTTTGTCTCTTAAGCTCACTTTTTTGATTAAACAAATATTGTTACAATTTAAAGTAGCTATTTTCGGTTTTAATATAATTACAATGTCATTTAGACTGATGTAAAAGCTGAATTTTATGTATCATTGGACCTACTCCAGTTTCAAACCAGCACAAACGAAGCACAAACGAACGAGCCTATTCTGGGTGAATTTGGAGCATGTGGGGGGGCTGAGTGACCTCAGAATGACCACCTAATATTATTTTAATATCTAAAAAACTGAAGCAGCTCAAACGAAACCTTTTACAGCACAAACCAGCACAAACGGAGCACAAACGAACGAGACTATTTTGGGTGAATTTGGAGCATGTGGGGGGGGGGGCTAAGTGACCTCAGAATGACCTAAAAATATTCTTTTAATATCTAAAAAACCGAAACAGCACAAACGAAAATTTTTACAGCACAAATCAGCACAAACCGAGCACAAACGATTGAGCATAGTTTGACGACGTTTTGCGTTGGGTGGGGGGCCAACTTCACGCAGGTCCCTCTCCCCCATCATGAGTGTAAATGCTCCCTACTGCTGATTGGCTACAGATGTGATGTGCTACTCGGTCCGATCCACTTTCAACAGCTTTTCTCTGAAATCGCTTACTGCACCTTTAATAATAAATACTTGTTTTGGTCAATGACGGATACACAGAGCCAGTTTTTTATTGAAAAACATTATTCCCCTGAATGCCCTGTGGGTTTGTGTTGTGTGTGTAGAGTGCACGACGTCTGCAGCATGAGAAGGACACTGTGGTGACCCTGAGCCATGAGAGCGACGCCCTGCAGGTCCGGCTGGCAGAGGAGGAAGAGTCTCTTGGTCGGCTAGAGCAGGTGATGAACCTGGTGGAGAGCTTTGAAGCAGGCGAAACGGAGGGAAGCTCTGCGCTCAGCCTTCAGGAGTGTGCGAAGGTCTTCCAGCAGCTGCAGACAGAGTTCTATCAGGAGTATAAGACTTTGGGTTTGGGAGATCTAGCTGTGTCTGTTGTGCATCCTCTATTGAAAGAGAAGCTTCGCAGCTGGGATCCACTGAAGGTAAACATTTTTTTTATTAAGCAGCATATTAGAATATTTCTGAAAGATCATGTGACTTAAGATTGGAGTAATGAAGCTGAAAATTGCATTGCATTAAAAAATATATTCAAATAGAAAAGAGTTCTTTTAAATTGTAATAATATTTCACAATATTGCTGTTTTAACTGCTTAGATGCTGCCTTGGGGAGCATAAGGGACTTCTAAAATAAATAATCGTACCGACCACAAACCTTTGAACCTTTTTATTCATGATCTTATTATTGTGTTCACCTTGTGTGTAAGCTCTGAACTCATTTACACTCTCTGGGCCTCATTTGTGAAACAAACGTACGACAGAAAACTGGGCATTTATCAATATGGACTTGAGCGGGGGCTACGATCAAATCATTAATATAGTTTATCAACCAAATGTTACATGGCAAATATGGCAACAGGTGAGCCCATTAGCCTATGTTGTTTATAATGAATGCCACTATAGCTTATTTTTTTTTTTAAAGTCTAATATATAATTCATAGCTACTTATTTTTCATTCTTGTTCTGTTCTGAATACTGTTAGATTTGAAGAATTTGTTGTAGAGTGAAGGGAAAATAGCCTAGTTTTTATGTTTGTAAATGTTTTGTTTTATTTACTGGCATTTAAGGCATCTAAATCATGAATTTTTATGGGCATGCTATTCAAATGACAATTGTTTTCAGCTACCACATTTATCAACGTACTATCGTTTGTACAATGGGATTGGCAGCATACTAATGTTTCATAAATCACACGTGAACGCTGTCGTAAGATGATTTCTGCGCTCAGATCTGTGCTCGTTTCTGTGTTAGATTGATAAATGAGGCTCATTCTCACTCTTTTTATCTATAGGACTGTTCAGATGGTTTAGAGGAAGTCGGTCAATGGAGGGCCATTCTTGAAAGCTCACAATCTCTTCATGGTGGACCAGACACTTCTAACATGGACCCCTATCACAGGTAAACTATATCCGAGAGTGTGTATGTGGTGTGTCTCTGAATGCAGATGACTTGAGCTGGAGTTTTTTGTGCAGGTTGATATGGGAAGTGTGGGTTCCAGTCATGAGGATCTGTGTGTCGCAGTGGCAGCCCAGAAATGTGGGGCCCATGGTGGACTGTGTGGAATGCTGGGCTCCTGTATTACCGCTGTGGATTCTGGACAATGTTTTGGAGCAGCTTATTTTCCCACGACTACAGAGAGAGGTTTGTGCTGAAAATATGACCTATGCGTACTATGATTTTTTTTTCCGTAAATGCAAGTATGAGTGTCCATACAAGATGTAACTTCTCTGTCTGTTTTTGGATAGGTGGACAACTGGAACCCACTGACCGACACAGTGCCAATCCATTCATGGATTCATCCCTGGCTACCCCTGATGCAAACCCGTCTTGAGCCTCTGTACGCCCCCATCCGCAGCAAACTAGCCCATGCCTTGCAACGCTGGCACCCCAGCGACTCCTCTGCCAGACTCATTCTGCAACCCTGGAGAGAGGTCTTCACACCTGGGGCCTGGGAGGCCTTCATGGTTAAAAATATCGTCCCCAAACTGGGTATGCACTTATCTACTAGATTTTCAGTGTCAGATTTTTGGAGTCTGAGGGAGTCTCTGAAGGTTTTGCTACTGTATTGCAGCTCTATGTTTAGGAGAGCTGGTGGTGAATCCTCATCAGCAACTGCTGGAGCCATTCAACTGGGTGATGGACTGGGAGGGGATGCTCTCTGTCTCCTCCATGGTTGGATTGCTGGATAAGAATTTCTTCCCCAAATGGCTACAGGTCAGTCCAACCGTCTTTTAGAATCAGTCAAAAGAATACGTGTCATCTTGGCAATAAAAAAAAAAGTACACTTTTGCTTTTTGGAATTTTAAGTGTGAACAGACTACTTTATACTACAAAATGGCATACAATAGTGCACATTAAGTACTCGAATTGCAGTGCACCTTTTGTTTTCTTTTTATCAACTTATTTTAAGAAAAGCAATTGGCCAGTCCTTTAAAGGGATACTCCACCGGTTTCTCAAATTACATACCTCTCTCGTCTCAGTGCGTGCACTATATCGCTCTGTATTGCCGCAAAACTATGTTAGCACTTAGCTTAGCCCAGTGCATTAAATATGGGCCAAAAAGAGAAGCGACCAAACACTTCCTCGTTTTCCCTATTTAAACACAGTTACTCGAGTAGTGTAACTCGACCTAGGCTGGTGACACAAAATAAAACGTTGCGCTTTTCTAAGCGTTTAAAATTGATGTCTATATTGTATAGCGGAATACCATAACAAGTGCTTTTGAGCACTTCGACTTGGAGCAATAATATCTTCACTCGTGAAAAGTCCTCTTACCGGCTCCCGGTTCCTCTCCCCCTCCCTCTCATTTCCGTCAATACAACCAACGTGACATGCGCCGGTAGTAGTAGTTTGAGCGGAGTTGACGAAGTAACAGGTTGTTGGAAGCTAGTTTGTGTCATAGCTGTCAACCCTCCCGTTTTTCCCGGGTTTCTCACATATTTTAGCTCTTTTCCCGCCGTCTTCTCGCTTTAGAATTTTCCCGTAAAATATCCCGTATTTTTACGCTCTGATTGTGTTACGAACACGCAACTATCTGTGCCTGTAAAGTGGCTTGCACTTGAGTTGATAGACCTCCAGTAAGTATACAGACAGTAGCTTAGGCTACTATCGAAGAAGAAGAAGACAGTTGCAGCGGCGGGCGTGAGGAAGAGGGAAAAACTAGCAGGAAGTCTGAACTTCAAGGAGAGTAGAGTAGATGAGTGTGATGTGCGATGATGGATCAGGAGGACGCCGACGGCCAAAATAACAGAATTAACCACCAACTAAAACCCAGGACATTATGCCGATATTTGAGTAAATGGGAGACCTTGCACTACCTGACAAGCAGCCACGTAGGTCAAAATTATGCCTACTGCAAAATTTGTCGTTGTAATTTCAGTGTTGGTCATGGAGGGGAAAACGACTTTCGCAGCTCGATAAATCACTGAAACACAAGCGCGCGAGTGAAGTAATGTTTACTTTGTTCATAAATAAAGCACTTTAAACATATTGGTCTGTCATTCTTTAACATATATTGTGTAGTTATAAACTCTTTAGACTGTTAATGAATAGTGCTCTTTTTTTTAAAAAAGTTTGTGGGTAAGAATCGTGTAAAAAAAAATCCCTTATTTTGGATGGATTCTGGGAAATCTCCCTTATTTTTAATATGCAATGTTGACAGCTATGGTTTGTGTACAATCATGGTTAAAACGTGCATCGTAAAGGGTTGTGAAAATAAGGAGAATGTACATAGTGCTGTCTTTTTTTACCGAATTCCAACACACCACATACAGCGGAGAGCTTGGTTAGCTACTTTGAACAAGAATGAGAGGGAGGGGAGAGGAAGCAGGAGCCGGTAAGAGGACTTTTCACGAGTGATGATATTATTGCTCCAAGTCGAAGTGCTCAAAAGCACTTGTTATGGTATTCCGCCATACAATATAGACATCAATTTTAAACGCTTAGAAAAGCGCAACGTTTTATTTTGTGTCACCAGCCTAGGTCGAGTTACACTACTCGAGTAACTGTGTTTAAATAGGGAAAACTAGGAAGTGTTTGGTCGCTTCTCTTTTTGGCCCATATTTAATGCACTGGGCTAAGCTGAGTGCTAACATAGTTTTGCGGCAATACAGAGCGATATAGTGCACGCACTGAGACGAGAGAGGTATGTATCAACTCGTCTTAGTTAAGGGAATAACATAGTTTAATTTGAAAAACCGGTGGAATATCCCTTTAAAAAAATCAAAATTAAATTGCATTTAAAAAATGAAATAAATTTTGTTACATTTAACTATCTAACATCACAAAAGGGACATGGTAAAGGAAAAGAAATATGAGATTGGAGGACAAATTATGTTAAATATGCTTTTGCGTTCCCCTTAAAAACTTTGCATTCACTCGCAAAGACCACATTAGTTTCTTGGGGGAACATCAAGGTTTTGTGAGTGTACGCAAAGTTTCTTGTGGAAATGCAAATCTTTTGCAATAGAACTCAAAAGCATTGAAATATATATTTTTTTTCATCTCTATGTCCCTTTAGGGTCTTTGTCCATTTTAAACATGAATTAAATATTTCAATTTTTTTATTTAATTTTACATTTTTAAAGTTTAAAATGTGATATTTTTATTTTACTGTTACATTGAACTACATAAATTCATACACATGAATTATTTTTGTTATATATTTTATTTATTATAAATGACAAGTTTATGTACTTTTTATAAAAAAAAAATATATATATTTCTTTATTTTACGTTTAAGTGGCACTCCTACATCTGAATGAAGTACTAAACGTTTATTTTGTTTCCTCCTGCAGGTGTTGTGTTCCTGGCTCAGCAACAACCCAAACTATGAGGAGATCACTAAATGGTATCTTGGCTGGAAGAGCCTATTCTCAGAGAACCTGCTCAGTCACCCATTGGTCAAAGAAAAACTGAACGAGGCCCTTGATATTATGAATCGTGCCGTTGCCTCTGGACTAGGTCAGTCACGCCCTAGAAAAATAACATGAAGTCCACTAAACATATTTATAGCTTTGTACAGATGTCTCATTCTATCTTCAACTTCACCTATGTCTTTTGTTGCAGGTGGGTATATGCAACCTGGAGCAAGAGAGAACATTGCATATCTGATTCAGACGGAGAGAAGGAAAGATTTCCAGTGCGAGCCTCTGCCTGAGCGCCGTGAAGTGGAGAATTCTGCCACTCGGCCACCAGGCACCGCAGCAGTACCAACAGCTGTACCTACCAACTTTAAAGATCTAGTCCAGGCCAAGGCCGAGGAGAACGGCATCGTCTTCATGCCACTGGTAGCCAAACGGCATATGGGAAAACAGTTGTTCACATTTGGCAGAATAGTCATCTACATTGAGCGTGGAGTGGTCTTCGTCCAAGGCGAGAAAACCTGGGTTCCAACTTCACTACAGAGTCTAATTGACATGGCCAAATGAGACTGATGGTTGGTCAAAGACAAGCCATTTACATTTTGCTGTCTAGTCTGCTTCCCACACAGCTTTTAAAACTGTATCTTGTCTATTAATGTTGTTTTATAACAGAAGAAATGGTTTTGAATAAATTTGTGCTTAAATTAACATCATACTTGATTGTGTTGTACTCAGCTACCCAGCACTTATTTTCTCTAAATTCAAACGTCAGAAGAACAACCACTTTCATTTGTAATTGATTTTCCCCCCAAACCAGACAGCAACATTATAGATTTGTAAAAGTTATTTTAATAAGATTGTAGAAAAAATAAACCAATCCTGAGAAAAGTACAAAACAAGTGAAAATATTTTATTAGAAAAGTAAAGGAACAGTATCACATGGAAATAACTGATATTAATTCATACATAACTTGACTTCTAGTTCTTTGTAAGTCAAAGTGTCTGTATCTTCACAGATGGTTGGCAGACAAACATGTAAATACGTTATGAAAAAATGCTGATTAGCTGTTATGTCCAAGCTCATCGGTCTTAGAAGTCTTTCTGAAGATCTGCAAAATAATAAATCACATTTAAGTAATTCATGAAGTAATCTGCAGTCACTAACACCAAAACCTAAAATCAATAATTCTGAATGCTATAAATTAACTCGCATTATAATCAACAAAGAAAACTGAATAATCATTTTGATATTTGCTGAAGATAACATTTAAGTGTAAGTGTTTTAAAAACAAACTTCATTTAATGCTCAAAACTAAATTGAAATAAAAAAACAGGAAATGAGCATTCAGAATTACATATCCAATTGAATGATAACCGCTGTGTCATGCAATCTTTACATTACAAATGGATTAGGGATCCAATCAAGTATGTGTAACAGAAGCCTGTTTGTAACTCACCACTCTTCTTCAGCATCTCTCCTTTCCGAGATCGAGTCATTGCCTCCAAAAAATGATCAAAGACCTTTACATACTTGGCCAGGCTGGTGCGCTTATAGTCTACACATAACCAAAAACATGTTTAACACTCAGCACCTGCCCCCAGAACTGAGGATGAATCTTGAACAGTTAAATTGAGGAGTCACATGTTTACTCACCTCTGATTCTGCGTCGTTCTCCAGCATCTTGTTCATTCTCCTTGTCCATGTCCTCGTCCTCCACCTCATCTGTTCTGGGTTTCTCCAGCTCCTCACAGATCAGACTACAGAGACAGAAGAGTGGAGATATGAAAGCAGTCATGTCCTACAACTTTATATGGAACTACCCTGCAAAGATGGACACTGATATTTTCAGCATTTACCTGATCGTAGGAACCTCAAAGGGATCAAACGTGTCCAGTTCTTTCAAATCTATTGGCACTGAGATTCGACCTAAAGAAAATTCAAGACAAAAATAAAATCAACACGTAATGACATTTGCAACCCATTTTACTTTTAATGTAAAACATACAAAAATGATTAATGCAAAATAAGACTAGAAACATATACACTACCATTCTTTGGGCCGGTAAGATTTTTTAAATGTTTTTGAAAGAAGCTTCTTATGCTCACCATACATTTGATCAAATACAGTATATGCAATCTTTTATATGCAAAAAAACTGTAATTGTGAAATATTAATACAATTTAAAACGTTTCTATTTAAATATTTTTTATATACATTTAATATATTTTATTTATATTTAAATGTAATTTATTCGTGTGATGCAAAGCTGAATTTTCAGCATCATTCCTCCAGTCTTCAGTGTCACATGATCCTTCAGAAATCATAAATGTCTTTACTGTGACTATTGATAAATTTAAGGCATTATTGCTGGATAATAATAACTGACCCCAGAACTTTTGAATGGTACTGTATAAATGAAGTTACTAGGGTAAAGTTTGATCTCACCTGTCTTGGGGTGTACGCTGAAGGGGCTCTTCAGTAAGTGGTTGACTCCTTTACTGACGTTGACATCCAGGCGAGGGTAACAGTACTGCAACATGATCTCCTTATCGAAGTACTGACCACCCTTCTTACTACTCGACTTAACACAAACAAATAACAATAATGGGAAACTGAACTGCATTTTATGCTGATTGATTTATTTGCCTGAGATTAGGTGCTCTCAGTGTTGACCAATTTGCATTTACCTTTTTATGTTCAACCAGAGTGCAGAGTTCTTCCCATCGCTTCATTGGGTTTTTATCCTTCTGAAAAAAGGTTGCCAGGTCCTTTTTGATATGTGCACTCAGACTTAAAGAAATAAACAGTACTGGTATTGGTACCGACTACTGACATTTTGTTAAGGTGACAACACTATTGGGAATGAAAGGATATCTTCAGGTAGCAGAGCGAGCACTTTGTCTACACTCTCCTTACAGCCTAAAATGTCCTGTTCCACAATGGCGTACTGTGGGAAATAGCGCTCCACCACAGACAGAGAACACCTAAAAGAAAGAGAAAAAGAGACTACAGTCACACCAATTATGTCGACAATATATACTCAAGAAGGTGGGCCATTTTTTCCCCTTACTTGATGAAAGGATGGATTGGATCTGACAGCACAACTTTTCTTACGGTGTCCTCACCACCCTAAAAAAAGCATGCGCAGGACACACAATTATTTAAAACACAGGGTAAAAAGTCAAGCTTTTTGGACTAGATACGTGTATATATGGTAAACAAACCAAGGATACAACTTCTAGAATGATGAACTCTCTGATATTTGAATACCTTGACTAAACTGAGATACTCTGCTACGGCAGACCGCGCCGCCACTGAGAGCTTCCTAGCAGCATCATCACAAACCCAGCAATGCACTCCTCTCCTGCCCGAATACACCCACAGGAGATGATGGAATCCAAAGTCCTCTGAACCACACATACAGCACAATGCAGGTTAACTTTGTTCTATATGTATATCCGTTATGATGTTACTTAAATTGAAAATGTTCTGTTGGTGAGAGTCCCCCTTTACCCCGAAGTGCCCGGTCCAGAATAAGGATAGCGATGGTCATTAGAGTCCAGCACTTTGAGCAGATATCAGCAGCACTGAAGAACAAAAATATGAATATATTAACAGAAAATGCACAAAATAACTGCATTTAAAACACTACTCCATAAGCATTATCAGGCGTATTAGGATGAAAGGTGAGAAGGCATCTGAATACCTGCAGCAACGCCTGACATCATCATAGTCTGTCATGTCAATGTCAAACACCAGCTCCTTCTCCAGGGCCTGGAAGGTTCCAGACTTCACAGTGTTGTGTTGACTGGGCTGTCAATCACAGAAACAGAGAAATAGGATCTCTTTGATAAGGGATTTCATTTTGCACAAGAAATATTAAGCAGTTTAAAGAGTCAAAAATGTATGAGTTTATAAAATTGAATCACACAGCAAATAATCCAAGACTCAATATTCATTCAATCTATTAATTAAAATATAAAATTATTCATACAAATGTAATTACTATATTATATCTCTATATAATAGTACAATAATATTCTCTATATAGCTATAGTCCTATTATATATCAAAATTTTATTTGAACCACTGTATTTTATTTCAAATCCAGTGTGATGTGATAAATACATTTGTAGAAGTATGAATATTCCATTATGTCTTTCAAATAATATCCATTTCTAGTCAAAAAAAACTTTGCATAATAATAACAGTATAAAATAATTAGCAAAATGGTGTGACGTGCCAACTTTCCACACAATACAATACAATATATAATGTAGAAAACACGATGAGTTATATATTACCCTGTGGCTGTAGACTGCTCCAATATCAATCTTGTAGGGAACCATTTTCTGCATCTCTTTCTCCAGCTCATTCTGAGTGCTGAAGGACTGATATCTGACATAAATGTCATCTTTTAGCGTGAAGGAAAATTCACGGTTCTGGAAGTAGTTTTTAGACACTGCAAGAGGCAAAATTAAGAAGAATGTGAATTTAAAGCATGAAGAGACAATATTATTGAATTTAAATGAACCCATGCAGGAGCCATATTGATTAAACTGAAATATTTATAGATCGATTTTGCACTATACACAAACTACCAAAAAATAGCATTTTAAAGACCAGTGAATGGCTCGTGTGATTAACTTAGAGTTTGAGTTAGTTAGTGGCTCGGAGATTTACTTACCACCGCCATAACTTAACCAGCGATAATACTGTGGAAACGGGAAGAGTCTGCGATAATACAGCGGTAACAAGTCAGGCAAACTAGCTGGATTATAATCTGCGTTTGCCATGTTTAAGTTTATCAGTGTTGTTGATTTTCTCAATGACAGCTGAGTTGATCCTACAACCAACCAGCGCGGGAAAATTTACGTAAATAGGAAATGACGCACTGTGTCCTTATTCGTTGGTCTCGCGCACAGCTACTGTTTTCTACTTACTTTGCTGCCACCTCAAGGCTCGGAGAACAGTGTTTTATTATGATTATAATGTTGTTCAATCATGATTAAAATCACTGATGGACTGGCGGGCAGAGGTCACCTGTAGGCTGTAGCCTACGGTCACGGTGTCCTGCCGTTAGGCTGGGACGAACTCCAGCAGGATAAACCTGTGGATGAATGTATGTGTGATTCAAATCAAGCGAAAACTCGAGTTTAACAATTTTGAGAGTAAAGTTTTTGTGGAAAAACTTTAGTTAACTAACGTTAGTTTCCGGGAGCAAACTGTGACAACGAAGAGCTTGAGAAATATGAGGCATGTGATTTGTGGAGAACACAGAGAAAAATCAAGGTGAATATCAGGGGTTAACAGATATAGATAGGCTACTTTTTATTGTGCTACATATTTCCAGACGTTCATTTCAAGTCGTTATTGTTGACAAATTATGGAAGAAGGTCGAATGTATTATTTAATTGTGTATATTAAGGGTAATGAAATGCTACCTGTTAAATTAGCCTTAGCTAAACAGTGGAGTTGACTGTGGAGTAAGTGTCATTTTCGCCACAGAATGCTACTAAATGTGGTCGAAATGAATATATATATATATATATATATATATATATATATATATATATATATATATATATATATATATATATATGGTAGAATTTTCACGTAATCCATGTGTAGCATACTACTGGACATTGTTAGCAGACAAAAATAAATACAATAGTGAGAGTGAATAGTGTCAAAAGAAACGTAAGAAGAAACGGCTATTAATATATTATTTAATATGTATACAATGGCTCACTTGTGACATTTTTTTTCCTCTCCATGAAACACTAAAATGCTCCCCCCAACTTTTCCTTTCAGAATCTCTATCTTACAAGGACAGAAATTCCCTGAGTCCTGGACAGACTGCGACACACTGTCATGTGACTGCATGCATATTGATAATTCTGCAGCTAGAGCTTGATCCGATCCGCTGAGTCCACAGTCCCAGCAGTAAACAGGTGCAGTGTAAATATAAATGTGTACATATGTGGGTAGGATTTTTCACTGTGCCGTCACCAGGAATATTATCCCAGGCCTTTTTCTGGTGCCAGTAAATGAATGCATTCAGTGATGGATAGGAAAAAACATTGTCTCTGGCCTCATGCATTGAAACATATTGGAATGGGAGTTTTTGAGATGGGTGTGAGTAACTGAAGGTTAATCCTAATGGAGTGTGGCTCACAGGAACTCTTGTACAAGTAAGAGCTCTCACAGGGAGAGTGTCTGACTGAGAGCACTTGTGTCTGAGTGTACCAGTCTCATTTCCACCTCTCACTGTCTGTCTTTTTATCCAGTGTTGAATTGAGTACATTCACGTTAAGCAAGGCCTATGTTTTCCTTATACATGTTAGAGGATTTGACTTCCGTCAGCAAGTCTATATATTAATTACTACCAGCTTCCCGAGTGGCTCAACAGAGACATCCTCCTGTAGCAACTGGTCAGCTATTTTAGGCATAATACTCTTCTCTGAACAAATGCCTTTCCTGTAGTCCTTTGCGGATCCATTTTCAGCACTTTGAATAAATGTCTTCCTGTTCTTGAAGAATCTCCTAATAGTTGTCGCTGTTGTCATACTGAATGGGTTAAGCTGTCACAAAATTAAAGCAATTATGAAACAAAATAAATAACAAAATATACTCTACGATTCAAAAGTTTGGGTCAGGAAGATTATTATTGTTATTATTATTTGAAAGAAATTAATACTTTTAAGCAAGGACACATTAAATTTCACAAAAAATGACTAAATAGGCAAGGCAAGGCAAGTTTATTTATATAGCACATTTCATAAACAATGGTAATTCAAAGTGCTTTACATAGAAGAAATTAAAATAATCAAAAGAAATAAGAATAATTAAATCAGTTTAGAATAAAGAAATTAATCAAAAGAAATAAGAATAATTAAAACAGTTTAGAATAAAAATAAATAAAATAAAATACAGTAAAAACAGTCGGACGAGCAGTGGCACAGTGCTCATTCAGTAAATGCACAGGTAAACAGATGTGTTTTGAGTCTGGATTTGAATGTGACTACTGTAGGAGCACAACTGATCTCTTCTGGAAGCTGGTTCCAGCTACGGCTTGCATAGTAGCTAAAAGCACACTCCCCATGCTTAGAGTGAACCCTTGGTATTTCTAGCTGATGTGATCCTAGTGATCTGAGTGATCTGTTGGGTTTATATTCAGTGAGCATATCTGCAATGTATTGAGGTCCTAGGCCATTGAATGATTTATATACCAGTAATAATACTTTAAAATCAATCCTATATGTAACTGGCAGCCAGTGTAAAGACCTGAGGACTGGTGTGATGTGTTCATATTTTCTGGTTCTGCTCAGGATCCTGGCAGCAGCGTTCTGTATGAGCTGCAACTGTCTTATGGTCTTTTTAGGAAGGCCAGTGAGGAGACCATTACAATAATCCACCCTGCTGGTGATGACAGCATGCACAAGTTTCTCAAAGTCTGGACTGGAAACAAAGCATCTAATTCTTGCAACATTTTTCAGATGATAGTATGCTGATTTAGTTATTGCTTTGACATGACTACTGAAACTAAGGTCTGACTCTAGAGACACACCCAGATTCCTGACTTGATTTTTAGTTGTTTGACCCCTAGAGTGAAGGTATGCGTTCACCTTGAGAACTTCATCTTTGTTTCCAAACGCAATGAACAGTTTTGTCTTTGTTTAACTGAAGAAAGTTTTGGCACAGCCAATTGTTTACTTCATCAATGCATTGGCAAAGGGAGTCAATGGGGCTGTAATCGTTAGGCGATAGGGCTAAGTAGAGCTGTGTGTCATCTGCATAGCTGTGGTAAGAGATTTGGTTCTTTCTCATTATTTGGCTCATTGGGAGCATGTACAGGTTGAATAGGAGTGGCGCAAGAATTGAGCCTTGAGGGACTCCGCATGTCATGGATGTCCACTCAGACTTATACTCTCCTATAGTCACATAATAACCTCTCCCTTCTAAGTATGACCTGAACCATTTTAGGACTATCCCAGAAAGCCCGACCCAGTTTTCCAGCCTGTCAAGAAGTATGTCGTGAGGTCGAGTAGTACTAGAATTGATAATTTGCCTTTATCAGTATTTAAGCGAATATCGTTTATTATCTTTATGAGCGCTGTCTCTGTGCTGTGATGCGATCGGAAACCGGATTGAAAATAGTCAAAGTATCCATTCGAGCTTCAGAATTTGTTCAGCTGATTGAAAAAAAGTTCAGCACTTTTTCGATGATCTTGCAAGATTTGGATAAAGGAAGATAAAGGAAGATTTGAGATCAGTCTATAGTTGCTTAATATGGTCTTATCCAGATTGCTCTTTTTCAGGAGGGGTTTGACAACTGCAGTTTTCAGGGACTTTGGAAAACTCCCAGAGAGAAGTGAGGCATTTACCACTTCTATAAGATCAGATTCTGAGCTGTTTAACACACTTTTAAAGAAAGATGTGGGAAGTGCGTCAGGTTGATGTTTTAAGGTGCTGTACGGTTTCTTCCAAAATTTTGCCATCAATTTCTTTGAAATCAGACATAGTAACAACTTTATCAGTTTGTGGTCTGATCTGTCTGACCCCAGTGCGGCTCAAGGATGAGCTGATCACCTTTCTGATATTATTGATTTTCCCAGAGAAGAAAGAAGCAAACTCCCTACACTTGCTGTCTGAGAGCAATTCATTGGGAATCTGGCTTGGGGGTTTGTCAGTCTCTCTACAGTAGCAAAAAGAGTGCGTGTGTTGTTTAAGTTGCTGTTTATAATATTAGAGAAGAAAGTCTGTCTAGCTTTGCCTAGTTCCATATTGAAAGCATGGATGTTGTCTTTGTAGATTTGATAATGTACTACAAGTTTTGTCTTCCGCCACATGCGCTCTGCTTTTCTGCATTTTCTTTTCATATTTTGCACTGCTGTTGAGTTTCTCCAAGGTGCTTTCTGTCTGCCATTCTTCTTCCTGACTTTCACAGGAGCAATATCATCAATTACACTCTTAACTTTTGAGTTAAAAGAATCAAGGAGAAAATCAACAGAGTCAGCAGATATGCTTGGTGTTAAAGATATGGCCTTCATAAATAGTACACTAGTGTTCTCATTTAAGCATCTCTTCTTGACAGACACAGATCTAGTTTCAATGGCAGGAGAGATCAATATATCAAAGAAAATACAGAAATGATCAGACAGTGCTACATCCTTAATAACAATCGATGGAATGTTTAGACCCTTACTGATTAGTAAATCTAGAGTGTGTCCACGATTGTGTGTGGGTCCATGTACATGCTGAGTCAGATCAAAAGTTTTTAAAACATTTTTGATTTTTTTGCCATATTGGTTTCCGCATTATCTATGTGAATGTTAAAATCTCCATTGATAAACATCTTACATTGATAGACATCTTCAAAAAGAGTCTATTTTTAAATACTTAACAATGTTGCAAAAGATTTTTATTTCAAATGAATGCTGTTCTTTTTAACATTCCATTCATCAGAGAATCCTGAAAAAAAGATCAATATTACGCAGCACAGCAGTTTTCAACATTGATAATAATAATAAATGTTTCTTATGCATCAAGTCAGCATATTAGAATGATTTCTGTGATGTAAGTAATGATGCTGAAAATTCATCTTTGCATCACAGGATTAAATTCCATTTTAAAATATACTCAAATAGAAGTTCTTTTAAATTGTAATAATATTTTAT
This sequence comes from Meda fulgida, assembly GCA_030578275.1. Taxonomy (NCBI): domain Eukaryota; kingdom Metazoa; phylum Chordata; class Actinopteri; order Cypriniformes; family Leuciscidae; genus Meda; species Meda fulgida. The sequence continues at coordinate 13,640,087 of CM060638.1, read as the reverse complement.
AATATTACTTTTTTTTATAAAATAAATGCAGCTTCGGTGAGCATGAGACTTTCAAAAATTAAGAAAATTATACCGACCCACATTTTCAAACAGTAGTGTAAAAAGTAACCATGTAATTAATAACTTGTATAATAATGAAAAAAAACTTGCCCTGACATGAAATTTATATGAAAAAATATGCTTGTCCAGAGAGTTCAAGATTTCAGTTAAAATCTCCCTTCATTTTATGGTTGACTAAGTATATGCTAATGCAGTTTTATTAAGCTCACAGGTTTAGCTATAGCAAAGATATAATGATATTAGAAGTTTGGAGCACATAATTCCCAAAATGATTATAATGGAGCACAGTGCTTGAAACACAACCACATCAAATATTCTACTAGAGAAAACACATTTGTGCATTGGGATTTTGACTCAATCTCATAGTTACTTATACTGACACACAGTCCTTGTGACAACTAGCCCCGTTCTCTCCTATATTACTGAAATTGCAGCTTGCAAACCTCTTTTCAGTGTTTGTTTGGCACAGAGATAAAGAGAACGAGGTTGGCACCACCTTGTTTACTTGATCAGCTTTGACAGAAATAGACTGTAATGTTTGTCCTACAACAATAGCTGTTGTAGCGGGGCAGGATGAGGGGCTGGTGGTGAAGCATGATAGGGGAGAGAGAGAGGATTATCTGGGCGACAGGGTGAAGCATGTCAGGGCTTCAACTACGGAACTCCACCGACATGCGAGTCTCTATTGTTCAGTTCACATTCTCCTCCTCCTCCTGCAGTGGTGTTCTCCGTGTGTGGGTGGAAGTGACTTTTCCCTCAGTGGAAAATCTCAAAGCTTGGCTTCACTTTATGAGCCATTCCTTCTGAGGAAGAAAGAGAACTTCCTTCAAAAGGGGGGTGGGGGGGTTTGTGCTCTGACACACTTATGATCTAAGGAGGATGCCTGCCGTTTGAGTTTTTAGTTACAGGTAACATCAATTACTAATGGTACATCACCCAGCAAAAGCTATCTAGGAGTATTATAATACACAGCCTTGATCATCATTTGTCTTTATTCAATTCAAAAGAATTTCAAACATGGTCATCGCACGAAAAGGGTTGCGTGGACACGGTTTCGATTACTGATAAACGTAGGGCACAGGTGTTAATTAAAATTGACCGCTTTAGTTGGCCTGAGAAGCACCCGTTTGCCGCTTTCATCTTCACACAGAGAATGTACGCGTGCTCAAAAGAGACCTGAATCTGTTCAATTTTTCATTTTGTGCGATTTTTCTCTTTCAGGCCGTTGGAAAGTAAATCTGTGTGTGCATACATACGCACCTACACACAGACACTCACGCACTTAGACTTCGCTGCTGTTGCTATGACTACATTCTTTCTGCGGTAAATGTGTTGTCTGACACTGTAAAGTCAAAGAGAATACTCATGTTTTCATATCTACTCCTGTCTTTTCTTTCTCTCACATACTTGCTTCTCTCAAGGTTCTGGGTAATTCTGGTTACGGCTTAAGACTCTTAAAGAGCGCCCTACAATACCGATCTTTTTGGATGTTTGTGTGTGTGTGTGTGTGTGTGTGTGTGTGTGTGTGTTGTGAACAGTCTACACATAACTAGCAGTAATGCTTTGAATATCTTTATGGATTGTGAATATATTTATGAATTTTGACTTTAGTCCATGGGTCTTCAACCTTTTGGATACCTTGGTGGATAGAAATGTTTATAGTACCATGTTAATGTATTTACATACTTTATGATGCTGAGGTTGCAAAGCTATTACAATATTTTAGTTTACAGTCTTATACTTGATAATGTTCTTTTTTATTGTATTTTTTTACTAAATAGATTTAAATATGGAAGAGACAATTAACTTGGCTTTGATGTGTGTGTGTGTGTATATATATATATATATATATATATATATATATATATATATACACACACAATTTAAATTAAGTGTGTGTACATATTTACATATGCTGAGTTCAGTGTGTTTCTTAATGTCTCATTAAATATATTAAAATGTTTTATTTTAAAATATTATATTAAAATAAAATATTTAAATAATTTGTAATAGTAATTTAAATACTTTTAACAGCAATTATTCAATTAATTAATTGAATTAAATTTAATGTAAATATATTATGTTAAATGTTAATAATGTGAAAAACTTACTTTTTTTTATATAGAATGAGTTTTTGCAAACAGTATTTGGCAGACCCCCTGCAGTACCTCCTCGGACCCCCTGTTGTAGACCCCTGCTTTAGTATGAAGCAACTCCAAATTCTCTATAATCTATAACTTTGAAGACTTAAGTGCTCATGCTGATAATGATAAGCTATAAAAGCAGTTTTCTTAAAATATGTTATATCTATCTTCAATCATCGGTTCATTGTCTGGCATATTGTGTGTTGCTGTGATGCTTGATTGATAACATATTATACACATGAAGTAGCAATCAGGCTTCATTGTTGTATATGATTGTTTGCTTCCTGTTATTACAAGAAAAATATTGTATCATGGAAGTACAAATAAAGACGCTTTTTCTTTTTTCTTTATGTAAGATATTGCAGTATATTCAGGCATTTCAGGAAGTTGCCCCACCCTGCTGTGATTGTGGGCACTACTGCATGTGTAATGCAACTTGACCTAATTAGTTGTTTACAGTTTCACGCATAACTGGACTCCGTATGTTTAAATTTGTCCTTAATAAACATAAATCTATTTTTTATTACCATATCCAGACTAAAACGTACAGTACATGCTCCTTAATGTTCATAAAATGGCTTTAGCATACCATATCATATTAGTTAACTTGTACATTTATATTGTTTGTTTACATAGGCACAGGCGAATCGAAATCATGCTCCTGAGCCCGAGCATAGGACATATGGGCAGTTTGTGGCTCTTAAAATAGGTCAGATTTTTTTTCACACTAAAACATTTCTGCCTATATTTTTAGCTGTAACCAGCAAAAAACCTGTGCTGTTTTAAACCAGACATGCATGGCCATCCTGGCCTGTCCAAACACAACCCACACATGGACCCAAGACCCAGATGCCATAAAAGCACGGTTGGCTAATTAAACAGGCAAACATGCTCATCCATTATCAACATACCTTAGGGGTTGACCGTGACAAACTGTACATATGTGTCAGAGTGAGTGATAGTGGGGGCAGGGCGTACCTCATGGGTTTTAGGGCAGCCTTGGGGACTCCCTTGGGAAGAAAAGGCCTATGGCAGTGCAAGAGGCTTGTATGAGGGAACGTGTGTGCGGTTATTTTGTTCTGTTGCCAACACAGCAGAAATCAGCTGTGCAAGAGACTTGCAACACTATAGTATTAAAATCTCTCATGTTGTTGAAAATCTGTATGACTTCACAAAGAAAGACATTTTGAAAAATGTGTAAAAGTCAGTGGTATCTAATATTGTTTTGGACCGCATTTACTTTCATTGTTTGGACAAAAACAGGTCTTCAAATGGCTTTTTTTTCTTCTTAAAAAAAAATCATTTTAAGCAGGGTTTTCCAAACTGGGGTTTGTAGGGGGTTTGTGAGTTGATGAAACCTTAAATAAAATAAATAGTAAAAAACAAAACAACCCCCCCCCCCCCCCCCCCAGTCACTAAAAAGATGAAGTGCTTTGTTTACCTGCATATGATGTGACCATTAACCATTGGCATGGAAAAATTATGAAAATACAAGTGATTATTATCGCTGCTTTGAGCATTAGGTGATGGTAGTGGTAATCCAAATCTAAAAATGAGCATGTACCATTAATTATCCAATATAGATAGATAGATAGATAGATATCCAATATTGTCCAATGACCAATATGCTGCCCATATATAATGCATCTCTAAAAGGGCATGCTAGTAATATAAATCAGAAATTTATGATGATGAGTTGAGAGGATTCACGTTGTTCATGCTAATATCTGAATAAATTGAATATGCTGATTATGTACATTCATTTCTCCTGAGACAACAAGGCCTGCAGTTGTATGTGTGTGTGTCTGAGACATGCTTTCTGCTCCAGTGAACAGACAACAAGGGTTGACTGAGCTTGTTGCATTTAAACAGCTCTAAAAGTCCCTTATGGACCTTAAAACAATGTTCCTCTGATAATATGACGGCTCATTTGAAGGTCTAAATGCATACCGAACACATTCTCCTGTCATTATGATCCCACATTGTTGCAGCAGTTCTAGACGATATATGGCATTGTTAGCGCTGGAGTCACGGCGGATGTTTGATGGCTGCGTGTGTGTGTGTGTGTGCGTGTGTGTGTGCATGTCTCTATATGGCAGACTGCAGCTCATCAGTAATTAGAGAAAATAAGTCTTCCCCATCATTTCATTCCCTCCTTTACTGATTTCTCCACAGTTTCTCTCGCTAGGTCTCTGCCTGATAGATGTGAGTCATTGGTAATGAGCCGGCATTCTGTCATTCCCTGACTTTCCACCCAAACAGCCCCAGTCTCTCTTCTCTCTAAAGCTCTGGGGTGTAGAAGACTTCAAGCAGCTGGAAGCGCAGCTCTTATAAGCATTCCCTTCCTGATGATGTATTTTTCCTTTTTAGCTTTCTTCCTAAAATCATGCTTAACAGACTCTGCTGTTTTATTCAGGTTATATTCTATATGATGAATGAAATAGCCTTTGGAAGTCATGCCAGCCGTGGCTGGTCAAGGTTGTCTGGATCTAATGTATTAAATGTTAGAGCTGAACATGGTGTGTTATACTCTGTTTGTCCATCAGTAGTTCAGCTTTGTCATTGAAAAAATTACATTTTAAAATGTTTCCTTCCAGGAGGCAGTGTCTCAGAAAATTTGATGAGAAAAAAAAATCGATATCACAAATCTATAGCACAAAAAATGAAACAATGCCAATATTACGAAGTATGACGTTAATAAATTTGTGCTGTGGGTTTGATGGGGCAGGGTTTTTTTTTTTTGACAGACAGTGTAAGTAATGTTTGTTTTTGTATTATTTATCACTGTCACTGCATGTCACTGTTTAAAATATATGAAAAATAGAAACCCGTTTCCTTAACATTTTCACAATATTACTGTTTTTACTGAATTTTTGATCAAATGAACGCAGCCCTGGTGAGCACTTTCAAAAACATTAAAAAGTAGTGTATGTCACTGACTGAGGAATATGGTTTAGCTAAAGCTATTTTTACCTAGCTATATCAGCATATATTCCAGACTGAGCCTTGTCTGCTTGTTGATTGTGAGTGTGCAGCACTCTGTTAGTTCTGTTAGATGTGAAGATGCACACACTTCATTATTTAGTATTATGCCGTTTCATTGCTATTCCTGCAGAACCACATGACTTGCTCCTGGTTTTTCTTAGACCCTGTTGGCCTAGTTTTGAGTGCTGTGTGAATAAATGGCTAATTTAAGAGTGTCATATAAGGATGGTTGTCTGTTTTGAAATCTCTCCTAATATTTAGGACATAGGGTTTCCACGCTTTTTTGAATGAATTGCCATGACTACAGTTTTTTCTTATGATTGCTAAATTCATTGTATACAGACCGATGCTGCCAAACATTTTTATTTGCATGTTAATTTATTTAGACATGTTAAACTTCTCAAATTTTGTAATGCCACTGGATCTGCAAGTCTTATGTAAAAAGGTCAGGAAGATGCTAAATATCTTTAGATTAAGGGTTTTGTCTTAATGAACGTTGAAAAGAAGGGAACATGCGTGCAACTTACTGACCAAATCCAGGTTTTAATTCGTTTAAGAGTAACACATGACACCAAAGACAAGGGAAAATAATAAACATATTCAATATAAAATAGATTGTCTGAAACTAAAGAATAAAACAGAACCAGCAATAATCAACCATCAATAAGTTACACATTACATAGCACAGACAATCATGTCTGTTTTGAAATTGTTTGCTTCACAGACATCATTTAATGGGCTGTACAAAACTGATTAAACACAACGTTCAGAGACTTAAGTATCAAAAGGAAGATTGTGGAGTTTCACCACTTTAAACATATAACATATAAGAATGCTACTAAACTATACAACAGTAACAAATTTATATCAAGATGATGGTCTGTATGTTGACTGACTCATAAACTATAGCCATGAAAAAGCCATTTGTTATGCTACAGTGAGAAAACTTGCCCTTATTTTCACTTTGTTTACAACGCTTTCTCTCTCTCAACTTCTCTTGAGTGGTTTTTCCGACATGTAGTCCAGCTTATCTGACTTGTCTGTTCCTAAGCAACGGCGATCGGTATGTAGCATGAAGTGATGCAGGTCAATGTTTGACTCCTAAAGTTCATTTCAGATGAGAATGATATATTAATGTAGTTCTGAGGTGCAGTTAAGGCAAGACCTTTTTTATGTACAGTATCTCATTCTTCAGACAGTGACTGAGTTTTCACAACATTTTGGGTTGACATTAATTAAAAAAAGTAATTTAGTAATAAAAAAAAACGTAATTTTTAAGACAAAATTTCTGCTTAATGACCTATTAGACACACAAAACAAAATGTTCAATATTGTGACTTGTAATTTTGATGCGATGATTCGGTTTTTAAGGCTAGCGAGTGCTTTCATCGAGATCACAAAATGTTTAAGGGCAATGTCAAGTGATAATAACTAGACAAACTGCCGATAAAATCAGCTAAGTTCAATGAATGAGGAAAACTAAGTCAACAAACATACACAACTGTTCACAAGTTTGGGTTCTGTAAAATTTTGGTCTCTTATGCTCACAAAGGCTGCATTTATTTGATCAAAAATATTTTTACAATTAAAAATCCAGTCTTCAGTGTCGCATGATCTTAATATACTGATTTGATGCTTAAGAAACATTTATTGTTATTGGAAACTATGATACGGTTTTCCAGGATTCTTTGATGATTATAAAGTTCAAAAGAACAGCATTTATTTGAAATAGAAATCTTTTGTAACTTTACTGTCTTCACTGTCATTTTTGATCAATTGAATGCATCCTTGGTGAATAAAAATATTGATTTCTTTAAAAAAACAACAACTCTTGAGGTCAATTCACACTGATGCTGACCGATAAGTGTGTCACCCTTGTTGCCGTCTGTCAGCATTGGTCTGCTCTGGCTTTCGCCAATTGAACGTGTTTAATCTGTGTTTGTTTGGTCTTGGAATGTCTGAGAAGTGACATTCTTGGCCTTTACTGACCCCACATTTTTAAACGGTAGTGTATGTTATTCCCTCAAATGTTTCTTTGATCGTTTTAAATTTGATGAACTACTTGAGTAGGACCACTGATTCTGAGGTCAGATTTTTCGTAATGCTGTCTTGTCTGACTTCTCAGTTCATTACTATTTGGCCATTTATAAGCCCAAAGTGAGGATTTAGTTGTTTTACGATTAAGCATTACACAACCAGGGGCTGTGGGATTTAAGTCCGAGATTACCAGAATGAGGTTTACGATGAGAGGAGAGTCCTCTCTGTGACAGTGATGCAACCTAATACACCAGAATCGCTGAAAATACAATGCAATCTAATGTCCAACCCAGAGAATAACCAGTAGCTTCACCACATAACTCTTAACAGGCCTGTTATTGAGAATTAGGTGTTGGGGCAATTTTAAGATTACTTTAGAAGAAAAGTTAACTAGCGCGTTCAAATTGTCTTCTTGATTATCCAACATTGATCAGTTTTGATGGACAGAAAAGTCCCTTAGTAATCCCCCATGACCTTCCCAGTCCATCTCTAAAATTACTTCAGCGAAAGATTTTGTTTTCTAGAAAAGAATGCCTGGAACATCTGGAAGGGATCTTTGTGGCAATCTCTATACATAGAAATGGCCTGGGCAATGCTGGGTTTCTCCTCATTGACTGAGATTTATGACCCATCCTCTAGGGGCAGAACGAGCATGAAGGACTACAGTAGGGATGAGAGAGGGAGTGTGAAAGATTGTGTCAGCATGTCCAATAGGTCTGTATTGTACAAATGTGATTGGATGCTTCATCTAACAGATTTATAACACTGTCCTCCTTTTTCAGGAGGACATAAAATCTTGTTTGGCTCCTCCCACGTTTGCGTAACTTCTGACAGGATAGCGTGATATTTTGACCCTTCGTAGATCAGTGCCAAAGACTTCGGCAAGTACAAGCAATGCATAATTCTGTTTTGAAACAGCAACTAATGCCAACCTGTATTAAATCATCCCCTCACTTTCCAATCAACAATCACATCCATGTTCACTAAAGTGCGTACTGTGTAACAGAAACTCATCCTCTTTCCTTAAATATTAAATTACGTTCACAGCTCAATCGCATTCCCATACATGTATGCACATTAACAAATAAAGACTACCCACAAAAGTATTAAACAGTGTGCAATATACTATGCATTTCCTTCTTCATCTGATTGATTGACCATTAATACAAAATGCAGTTCATGTAAAGGGAAATCAATTGATACTTTAGCATTAGGATGTGTAACAGGTAAAAACCTTGAACAATGGCAGCAGCTCTTTGTCGTAGGGATGAGTGTGTTTGCAGGTGGGGTGTCAGAATGGAAGAAGAACAACATAAGTGTAGAGAGAGGGAGGGGTCATGAAAGGTCATGACCTCCCCTTCTATCAAACCCCTCCAACCAACCCTCGCGAAGAGCAAAAATGCGTTTCTTTTTCTGGAGCTGGGGCGGTTCGCGTGGGGCTCACATGATGGAACAGCTCTTGGTTCTCTCCTTGCTGAAGGAGGAGGTGAGGAGGTCTGCCTTGCTGGGCAGGTGAAGGAGGCGTTTGGAGAGCCGGCGGGTGGGGCTTTGCTTTATGGGGGGCTGCAGTTTGTTGAGGCACGTGAGCGCCGCTGAGCGGAACACGCTGTGGATGCTCTTCTCCGATGTGAACGCAGAGCACTCCAGGTACATCTCCGCTCCTACCTGCTTCGCCAACAGGGTGCCCTACATAAAGACAGAATGCAGTCAGAGAGGCGAAGAGTCTTGTTTACACAGGGAGGGTTTAATTGACTGACCTGCTCATGGGAGATGGGTGTCAGTCTCTGATTGGACAGCTCCATCAGTGTGCAAACATCTGTACGCAGGTCTGTCTTGCAGCCGACTAGGATTATTCGAGTACTGGGGCAGAAATCCATGATTTCGGCTTTCCACTGCAGGGAGAGAACTGTTAATATACTGCAAAATCATATTCTTAATGAGTTTTTTTCTTTCTTTTTTTCTTGAAAAGCAACACTATGTACAATGTAGTTCTGTTGTAGTAGTTGACACAAATGTTTTTGTCTTTTTTTTTGACGAACTATCCCTTTTAGTTGTGTTTTGATAGATTTAATCTTTGAAATTAGTGCATTTTGTTTTACGGATTTTCTTCAGCTTTTGTTAAACATTTTTAAATAAATTAATCTTATTTTTTACATTTTAACTGTAAAAAAAGTAACAAAATAGAAAAAGTAAAATTTAAGAAGTCATAAAATGTACTTCACCTTTTTCAGAGAGCTTTCGACGGTGTCAGGGCGACTTATATCGAAGCAGAGCAGAACCGCATCTGCATCACTGTAGCAGAGAGGCCTGACATTATCATAATAAGGTGAACCTGCAGGAGCAACCACACAACAAACGTCATTAATGGAAACTTAGCATTAAATAACATTATACTAGTGAGAAAGAAGCAAATGTGACTAAATATGGAATATCAAATGCTATGGAGGGGATCTGGCGGTCATAATAATGTAAATAGCAATCATATGGGAGGTCTTGTAATAGGTGTGTGTGGGCGAATCTCGGAGATTCCTTTATTGACAGAATGAGTTGCCGAGGAGGTCTTGTCCTCCACACACAGCAAACCTCATCTCATTTCGTAGTAACTACGGCAACGGAATTGAAGGATGCACACAAAACACTGCCATACTATAGCTCTATTTGATAGCAAATAAAGCAAGTCCATTAAACACACATTTCACCCAATATTTATGTATTTGTGCTTTTTAGAGTATGGACTCTCAGCTCAGATGTTGGATGTTGTGTGAGCCTCTCTGGGTCACGTACTACTGCTGTATTATGTAGACAGTGACTCAGCCTTCTAGGTTTAGACAGAGTATATGGCTTACCAGCAGAAAGATAAGAGAGATATGACTAGACAAAACAATGAATCTACATGCAGTCCTGCTATCACGATCTATGCACTCAACTAGACTATACAGCTGTCAACAGTAAGGTCGTTGTAGCGAATTAATTCGAGTTTAACTGCTTTAAATGTCACCATTGTCAAATTAATTAGTTTGCAAACAGAGATGAGGTTGTTTCAACTGAGGTATCAGTAAAAATAGGTTGACGATGATAAACCGGTTACCATGTACCATCTTTTTCCAGTAAAAGACTATTGATGAGTTTGTTACTATTAATTATATTCTATTATTTATTGATAATATTTATAGATTTAAAATCAATTATTATACATTTCTGTAAAGAAAAGTTAAGTTATTTTTTTTCATTTACAGCTGTCATTGTAAATAGTATATTATGCTTTTCATTTTGATTGAATTATTTATATATTTAAAACCAATTATATTTTTTTAATATCTTATTTTTTTATAAGTTGAAAAAATTATGAATTTACGACTATCACTATGAATTGTATTATAGTTTGATTATACTTTGAAATAGCTAATTAACTTAACACATAATTGGTTTTAAATATATAAATATCTTTTTGTAAATATTTTTTTAATTAAATATATAAATATATTTTATTCTGACAAAAGTATACAGTATATTTGAGTTGCAGATCTTCTCTATGGATCTATTCAGACATAAACCTCAATGGTAGGACATCTTCCTGTATCCGTTCTAAGAGGCAATTGCTCTTTACAGCTGACTGTTTGAAAAACAAATTAAAACACTGTTTATTCCTCTTGAATCAAATTTCCAATGATAAGAGCTATAGCAGTGGCCCACACCAGACCAGAGAGCAGCCTCTCATGCCTGTCACCTCTTTTATCTGGAGAGTGTGTGAAGAGATGCCTGAAGCAGCGAGAGCCAGATGAGCAAATTCAATTAAAGCTTCTGTAATTAGTCGTGATTAAAGTGTGTTTGTACATGTATGCTGATGAGTGTTTGCGTGTGGGTGCACGAGCATCTACCGCTCTGCCAATGTTCCTCCTGTGCGTCGCCACCTAACGAGGCTGTGTACAATTAACAAAGCCTAACTGCCGCAATGAGGGAATAGATGGGGGCTGTTTGATTGTCTTCTCCAGCTCTGATCTTATACGGAAGATTCTGAGTCAGTTGTTGTGTTTGATCAAATGTATGTTCCTCCACAGTTACTCTTTTCTCTTCTGATCTGGATTCAGTGTCTGGGGTTACACAAAAAAAGTTTTGGGATTTTACAAAAAAAAATTGAAGGCAAGTGGTTACACTAAATTAATTTCAGTTCATTTTTAGTTGAACTTGAATCAATGTTTTTTAGTTATTTCAGTTGTGTATATATATAATAATTGAGTAGTTTCCAATATATTCAGTCTGCGATTGAGTAAATGGAAAATACTTTTTGTATTTGACATTCAGTTACATTGGACAATTGAAAGACTGTCTGTAACTAGCACAGCACAAGTAGAAAGATACTTGTTACTGGACTGGCATTAGTAAAGCTATTACTCATTGGACATATCATCATGCATCATAGTCTTTACATGCAGCCATCCACACCCTAACCAGAGGCTCTACTCTTCAGCACAATGGTAACCATAAAACGTAAGTAGACTACAATGAAATTAAGTTAAGACAAAATAGCAACGGTGTTGCTTTAGCTCATTTTAATGAAGTAATTTGAATAAGCAGCAAATTTATATCTTTTTTTTTTTCAGTGTAGTTTGTTTGACAGTTTTTCCAGTATTGTTTCACTGTTCCAGGTCAATATGACTGGGAAATCCCATCTGAGTGTTTTTAACATTCCATAATAAGATTAAATGTATAGCAGGAAATACCTTGAGACAGGAAGTCCTCCTTGCCTTGCACAACCACTCTCTCTCTCTCTCTCTCTCTCTTATTACTAATGACAACAACACTTAAATGTTAAGATATATAATTATATAAATATATAATGTTTATTATTAAAGTACCACTACTACTAATAATAAACTATTACTTACATTTTAATAATGAAAATTGTTTTATTATTGTTTTATTTTAAAAAGCAAAATTTAAACAATAAGTATTAATTAATTCTGTATATAAAAATAATTTGTATTTTATCAGCTGCTAAAGTCCATCTAATGTGAACAAATAAAAAAAAAATCGTACCAATTTTGAAACAAAAGCTGAAATATTGTATTTTGCTAGCAAAATGTCCCAGTTGGCACAGGTGAAAAAAAAAACTTAGTTGTTACACATTGCGAGGTTCTGTATAACAAACCACAAAATTAGGGAGAAAAAAACGAATAATCTCCCTAATTAGGCACCTATTATAGAAAAGCAATATCCCATCCACTCATCCCAAAAGTAGGCACTCATTCAAGCAGTCAGGCATGACAATTAACAGATTCAGATCCATCAGGCATCACTGACTGATACGTTACACAACGTGCCACGCAACATGACCCTAAAAAACTCAGCTTTTCACTCGGCATGCAATATGACAGGATGAGATTTAAAAATTTTAACCTATACACTTGCAAAGATTAATCTGTTGAAATATCAGTTATAAAATAAGGACATTTGGGGAGTGCTTGGCACATCCATCCAAAACAATATCCAGTGACACTCGAGCAGATAATGATAATATGATAATGCTATGAAGTAAAATGGGACTAAAAGAGAACTTAAGAGCCAGATAGATGGTTGGGCACATAATTGGTATGATAACAATAATATTAATTTTGAAGGAAGAAACCTAAATCCTATTTAAAGAGAGAGTTCACTTGTACCCCCAAAAAACACTAATTCACGCCCATAATGTTGTTTTGGACCCCAGTGACGTTCATGGTTTCAACTGTTTTTGTTTATAGGTTCTTCAGATTATCTTTTTTTTTTGTTCTGCTGAAGAAAGAAAGTCATACAGGTTTGAAAACATTTGACGGTGAGTAAATGATGAAAGTTTTCTTTTTGAGGGGAACTATCTCTTTAAGAGATGTCTTTTTCCACTTAAAGCTCTGTGAATCCAAACATAGACTAAATAAATTAGACTATCAGAAGAGCATTCCATGTCTTTTACTAGATAAGAGCTATAGCTATCAGTCATTGAACCACAGCTTACTACTAGCCTAATCTTAATAAGATACACAGACACAGATTACACTTAATCAGATACACAGGCAAACACACAGACTAAACATTGCCTGACCAAATACCTTGATACTATATTGAATCACAGGCACTGAAACAGGAGCTGATCTCTGTAATCCACTTCAGGCTTCGCATGTCGCAGTGAGACATGACAAAACCCTGTGCAGCCTATACACAGCCATCAGAGATCAGAGATCTCGTCTGATCCAGGAGCAGTCAGAAGGTGAAGACATCACACTGCAGAGTCTGATGCCTGAGGACAGGTCTCAGGTGTTGCAGATGCCAGATCCTCTCGCGCACTTACTGCAGCTTCACATATGCCTGCTTGCATTCCCTGACTCAGGGCTCAGGTGCTGATGGTGTGTCTTTCCTGTAACGTCTGACTGACCTACTAGCCCAATAACAGTCAACACAACAGCCGAGAATGCACACAAACAAATGCATGTGGATGATTTACAGAAAGTCATTTTTTGAAGTGAAAGTTTGTTATTGTAATGCTATCCAGCAAAACATAGTAAAATCTAATCTAAATCTATATTAAAATATAAACAAGAATTTTGTCTAACTGAAAGTCATTACCAGGATAAAGTTAATAATGCAACATATGATGCCTTGAATTAAAACATCACTGAACAAAACAAGTTCAATTTATAGTCAATCAGGGACTCAGGTTACACTTTTTTCTTCCATTTCACAGTGAAGCGGTTTATGATTGTTTTATTCATTTTAATCTTGTCCAGACAGTGAATGTAAATGGGGTCCAAAACAACACTGACATATTTTTTCCTTGTATTTCTTGTATCCGTTTTTCAGAATAGCATCTCTTTTGTTCCACAGAAGGTTTGGAACGAGTAAATGGTTTAATAGTTTTTAATTAAGGGTCCATTTAATGATATTTCTCAAAAGTGCTGTCTCATGTAAAACTTCATTAATTAGCTAAAATGATTGAGTGCAAATGTGTTCATCAGTTTAAATGCTCTGGTATGCACACCAGCACCACCGCTGTACAGTTGCAATAGTCGTCCTTCTCTCTCACCTGACGTGTCCCATAAACTGAGCTCCACGCGCTGCTCCTCTAAATCCAGTCCAGCTGTGTAGTTCTCAAACACTGTTGGGACGTAAGTCTGTGTGGTTGGGAACGAAATAAAAAAAAACGTTACATAATGACTTAATCATTTAAACGTGTGCATAAAAACAATTCGTTAATGTCGCATAAAACGCCATAGTATAGCCTATATACTAGGTTATGGTTTGTTGCTAATGTGTTGATTTTTTTTTCCAGCGTCAACACGTGCACAGCACACAACTCGCGTGAGAAAGATACATGGAGTATCACCTTGATGAATGTACATCCAGATAAGCGTAATATATTTCGCAGTAGGCTATATTGTTGCATAATGTCATAAGCAAGCATCCAAGAGCATTACTATAGAAATAACCTACACATCATTATCCGCTGAAGGAATACATGAAAGAGTAGGACATACCTCAGGATAACAGTCTTTGGCCAAGACTTGTAACATTGCAGTTTTCCCGCACTGCACGTCTCCTACTAAAACCAGTTTACAACGCATTACCAAAGGCTGACTGATTCTTCTCTCCTTCATTGTAAATAAGACGGTCCTGTGCGCGATGGCTCTCTCATATGACGGCCCTGGGCAGTTTGTTCAGACCGCATTGGGGTTTGGACTAAATCACCATGAACGAGAGAAATACGGCACTGCGGCAATTTATATAGCTCTGTTATCCAATCAGCGACGCTCTCTCCTGCTCGTGCTCGAGTTCCACTGCCCCCGAAAGGGGCCCACCCAGCTGGAGTCTGCACATTGATATAGCCGAGATACGTACTTCCAGCAACGGTAAGGTAACAACATATGAAAAGGAGGGTTTTAAGAAAGTTTACGGGGAAGCCACGAAAACGATATAATAGACGTGAGATCAAATAAAAGTTGAGAAATCCTCTAAAATAGCTCTAAAAAGAGTGGTAAAATAATCTCGAACTCCTTACGTGTTATAGCCTACGTGCAGTATAGGCCTATGTAATAGCTACTACAAAGTGCTCCTCAAAATAATTATCCATGTAGCTCATTAATAATAATATGATGTAATATTAGGCTAATAAAACCCAGTCAGCAATATTATGAAAAATAACTTCTGTAGACTTTTAAGGTTTGTGAAAAAATTTAAGCACAAGCCCATTTTGGCTTTTGATTTTGCATTTTTGAGTTAGGGGATTGGGTCAGTTGTAACTTGTCTCATGAATCTCATGAACAAAATAAGCTAAATCACAATTGCATGTCATAAAAAGCCAAATTTTCTGTTCACTCCACTATAGATAGTCAGCTTGATGACGATTCTGGAGTTTCAGTCAAATACAGATTATTTTCGCTGTACGTAACATACAATATGCTTCAAGTGGTTATTCATATATGTACATGTGCACTACTTTAACATCAAGGCGATGTTAAATAAAGATAATAAAGAATAGCAGTCACCACAGCAATTGTTCTCTTCACCGCCATGCTTAAAGTTTATGGCTAGCCCAACTCTGAAACACAGGTATCAAAATGATCTCTGAGATTCAGTAAATATGACTTAAGTCGTTCATGTCCAATTTCCTACTAGGAAACTCATATTTACGATAATTCCAAAAGCACGTTAAGGCTGCAAAATGTAAAGCTGTTTCGCAGAGAAAGACCTCAAAGGGAGTGACATCACTGTAGCTTGTTGCTGATTGGATCACCATGGCAATGTTACAACTGACCCCACACTCCTTAGTGTGAACTGTGAAGGTCCCATATTCACCTCCAACTCAATGACAGAAACGGGTGGATAAACGACCACTCTTCTGTCAACTTTATTGACCCAGAGTTGTGTAAATGTCTGATAACCTCTGAGGCATTATTGACTGTGTGTTGAGTAACCATTTTACTCTTTTCTGGTATTTCCTCGTTTGTTTGTTTGGCTCTGACAAATGAGAGCTTAATCGAACGAGTGCAAGTCCGCTCACGCAATAAATCTATAAACCGATCGCATTGTCTGTGTTGTGGATGCGTCTGACTGTAATTAAAGCCTGCCCCCTGCACATAGATGCTAATTACATGATGCGAAGACTGTAACCCGCCATAATGCTATATTTGGTTCACTCAGGGCAGCGTTTCAGAGAATATGTTCAAACAGATTGTTCCATTTATTTTGATACCCTTTGTGCTAAAGCCCCTTGGAGTGAAATGATTATGTAACTATCTGTTGTTCCTTTGTTAGCCAAACTCTCTCGCTCTCTTGGTCTGTCTCTGTTTATAAAACAAATCATATATTTAGACTAACAGACAAGAGTACAGACAGTCATAAAAGCTAATACAGGAAACAAACATAGGCCTAGGGGAGTTATGTGTTGACATTTTACCTTTTAGAATAGTGTTCTAGTTTAAAAGTATAGACTTACACTTTATCTTCCCATCTTCCACTCTGCAAAAGCACAGTATGGCAGCGTGTGTATGTTTACAGGAGAGTGTGGTGGCCCGGGCCAGACAGACAGATGGTCTGGTCTTCCCCAAACTGAGACAGGAAACACAGCAATAACATCTCAGCTGGGGAGAAGCATCCAGCATTTCCTGTAAGCTAGAGGAAAATGACTGTTATTAGACGGTCTCAAATTTACAGACAACTCTGTAAATAAGGTCATTAAAAGGTCATTAAAAGGCCATGGTCAGTAATTCAAGTTCCGGTTGCATTTCACTTTATCGCCATTCTTCTCACGTAATGCCTGTGCGATTTTCTTTTTCTCTCTGTTTCTCTCCCCATCTCTTACTCTCTTTGTCAGTCAGGTTGAATTGTAATGTTGCATAATATTCCCAGGTCCTTGGATGTGGGCAAATTCTCTCGCCCTGGGAGAGGTACATTATCACAGACGGAAATGCTGTCATTTCATACTGAAAAATTTTATTTCTAGATCACCGAACCACCAAGGCTATGAAAGTTTTTTTTAACGTTTTTTTGATAAGCGTATGATTCAAGAGTTTTGTGCTCAGATTGATTATTGAAATTTTGTAGCAGCATCAGTCTAGTAAAAGGATGCTCATTTATTATGTAATATATGCAGTGGTGTCTGTGTTTGTGCTGCTGTATTCTGGTTAGATAACAGGTCAAAGGCCATGATATCATCATCACCTGCTTCACTGACCCACTGCACTGCTTCTGATGCACTGCATTTGTAATTAGTATGTTTGGAGTACCATGTAGGAGTAAACTAGACTGTATGTACTCATACTGTGATGTGTATACATCTCTGAAAGAGCTGTGAAGGGACAAACAAGACGCCGTACGGTGAATACATTTTTAATATTGAATATTTCAAGAATAATTTTAATTATTAATATTGTCATATTTAAGTGATATTAAAAATAGAGATCTGTAATTATGCAATATTCTGAATCCAGAAATTATTACTAAATCTAAATTGTATTTTACTCTTACAGTGGGGGAAATTATTTGATCACCTGCTGATTTTGTAAGTTCGCCCACTTACAAAGAAATGAGGGGTATACCATTTTTAAGGTTTATTTTAATGGATAGAGACAGAATACCAACCAAAAAATCCAGAAAAATAATACTCAAATTGATTTGCACTTCAGTGAGTGATCCCCAAGCAAAACATAATTTAGTATTTGTTGGAGAAACTCTTGTTGGCAAGCACAGAAGTATAGTTGGTCATCAGGTTTGCACACATCTCAGGAGGGATTTTGGTCCATTCCTCTTTGCAGATATACTCTCAAAATCCTTAAAGGAGAAGTTCACTTTTTAAAAAACTTTTGCTGATAATTTACTCACCCCCATGTCATCCAAGATGTCCGTGTCTTTCTTTCTTCAGTCGAAAAGAAATTAAGGTTTTTGATGAAAACATTCTAGGATTTTTCTGCATATAATGGACTTCATTGGGTACCAAACGGTCCAAAGTCCAAATGACAGTTTCAGTGCAGCTTCAAACTCTAAACGACACCAGACGATGAATAAGGGTCTTATCTAGCGAAACGATCGGTCATTTCAAAAATAAATAAAGTTTTATAAGCACAAATGCTCGCCTTGCTCTGTTCTGTGATGCACATTTGTAACGTCATGTAATACGTAATTACGTTGAAAAGGTCACGCTTGACGTATGTGTATTCCGGTTCAAAAAGGGCAGGACGAAAAACTCCATCTCATCTTCTCCTCTAAGTTCAAAATCGCCCGACATCGTTGTTTTACCTTTTAATTTCCTTTTTTTGTAAACGACGTTTGACTTTGTTTGCGTGTTCAACTTGTAAACACTGACTCGGTACTTCCACATACGTCAAGAAGCGTGACCTTTTCAACGTAATTGCGAATTACGTGACGTCACGAACACGCATCACAGAACAGAGCAAGGCGAGCGTTTGTACTTATAAAACTTAAACTTTTTTTATTTATTTTTGAAATGAGTGATCGTTTCGCTAGATAAGACCCTTATTCATCGTCTGGTGTCGTTTAGAGTTTGAAGCTGCACTGAAACTGTCATTTGGACCTTGCACCGTTTGGTACCCAATGAAGTCCATTATATGCAGAAAAATCCTAGAATGTTTTCATCAAAAACCTTAATTTCTTTTCGACTGAAGAAAGAAAGAACATCTTGGATGACATGGGGGTGAGTAAATTATCAGCAAAAGTTTTTTAAAAAGTGAACTTCTCCTTTAAGGTTTCTTGGCTGTCTCTTTGCAACTCGCAGTTTTAGCTATAGGATTAAGGCCTGGAGACTATATGCCACTCCAAGACCTAATGTGCTTCTTCTTGAGCCACTCCTTTGTTGTCTTGCCGGTATGTTCTGGGTCATTGTCATGCTGGAAGACCCATCCACGACCCATCTTCATTGTTCTGGCTGGGGAAAGGAGGTTTTCGTCCAAGATTTTACAGTACATGGCCCCGTGCATCATCTCCTCAATACGGTGAAGTCTTCCTGTACCCTTAACAGAGAAACAGGCCAACAGCATGATGTTTCCACCTCCGTGCTTGACTGTAGGGATGGTGTTCTTGGGGTCATAGTCAGCCTTTCTCTTCCTCCAAACACGACGAGTTGACTTGATGCCAAAGAGCTCAATTTTGGTCTCATCTGACCACAGCACTTTCTCCCAAGCCTTCTCTGAATCAATGTTCATTGGCAAACTTCAGATGGGCACGTGCCTTCTTGAGCAGGGGTACCTTGCGGGTGCTGCAGGATTTCAATCCATTGCGGTATTGTATGTTAGTGACTGTGGTCCCAACTGCCTTGAGATCATTAACAAGCTCCTCCAATGTAGTTCTGGGCTGATCCCTCACCTTTCTCATGATCATCCTTATCTCATGAGGCCAGATCTTGCATGGAGCTCCAAACCGATTGATGGTTATTTTGTGTTTCTTCCATTTCCGAATAATGACACCAACAGTTGTCTCCTCCTCACCAAGCTTGTTGCTGATGGTCTTGTAGCCCATTCCAGCCTTGTGCAGATCTACAATCTTGTCCCTCATATACTTTAAAAGCTCTTTGGTCTTGTCTATCTTGGTGGAGAGAATAGAATGGAAGGTACAGGTTTCTTTTATACACATTACGAGCTGACATTAGGAGTACTTTCTTAAAGTGACAGGACTTGTCTGTGTTCCACATGGGCACATAACCAATTTGTGCGAGGCAGAATTCTTGCTGGTTGGTTCGGGATCAAATACTTATTTCACTCGATCAAATGCTAATCAATTTACAACCTTTATGTAATCTGTGTTTCTCTATAATCTCTATCCATTAAAATAAACCTAGCATAAAAATAGGTGGGCGAACGTACAAAATAAGCAGTGGATCAAATAATTGTTTCCCCCACTGTGTGTGTGTGTGTGTATATATATATATATATATATATATATATATATATATATATATATATATATATATAATATAATATAATATAATATATTATTATTTTATTTTTTTTTACTCGTACATTTCAGGTCTCAACAAATAGGTTTTTTATTCTTCTGCTGGCAACGGTGGGCCAGTTTAGATTTTTTTTGTCCCACCACCAATTTCAAAAGCCTCACCATATTTTTTATAATTGCTATATTTGTATTAAAGTTCTAATTGCCGTTGTTACAGTATCTGTTTTAAAAAGTTGAAAACACCTTTTATTATTCATAAAGCAAATTTAAGTAAGACCACGGATATAAAAATAGTTATTCATTATTTCAAACCCAACCGTACTGGTGAAAAATTAGCCTAATATTTGAAGTGAACCCTCCCATTCATTCGGGTCCATTTTGACCCAGAAAATGTAAATCTTTTTTTTTTTTTTTAATTTATTTATTTATTTATGTTTAATCCATAGGTTTTAGTACGAAGATGAAACTTTGTAAATACTGTCAAAATACACATCTTTTATTTTTATTTATTTTTAGATTTTTTAAAACAAAAAATGTAAGAGACATAACCCTTTAAACTAAATTGATATACCTTTTATGGTCGGATCCGTTTTGACCCGAAAGTGAACTGTGGCTTTACACAATATTATGCTTCATTATTTACACATGAAATTGTGCTGGTTTTTATTCTTCTTCTTTAATGTATTAGTTAGATTTGTTTCAAATTACTTCTCTAAAATACATTTAGCCTCTTTCCTACATTCATGCACATATTTTTTCCTTACCAAAATAAAATGACAAAAACAAACAAATGTATTTTTAGAGCCTAAAAGTTCATAGACCAAAAAGTCTCAATTTGAAAAGGGTCCACATTTCACTTTGCTGCCACCTATTGATGAAACATTGCAGCATGAAAAGGAGATTCAAGTTTATCATAATTTTTTCATATGAAATTAAATGTTTTCAATCTAAATGTATATATATTCATAAACTTTTACGGGTAATATTGAAGTTGCTTTTGGTGTTTTGTTTGAGAGTTTCATACATTTAGACTGTTTTGAGCAGTCATGAGTTATGTTTAAAAAGAAATTGGAGTTTATACAGGTAATTCTCATAAATGTTCTTATAAATGTAATCTTTTGTGCATTCACTCATTAATGAGAAATTACTGATATGGATTTAGTAATAACTGTTTTATAAGCTTGTGTTCCACAGGTCCAAACAGCCCGTGGATTCCAAAAGCTGTAGGTCTGTACAGTTTTAATGCATTAGGAGGGCTAAATATTTGTCGTCTGTCGCTGGAGATTTATCATGTCTGGAGTAATAGAGCAAGCGTTTCCAGGGTAATGCTGACCTCAGGTGGCTGATGCTGGTAAAAATAAAAATAAACCAGCACGAGACAACACACACAGCACACACACGTTGGGTTTGCATGTTGTATTGGGACTTTCCATAGGCATAATTATTTCTATACAGTACAAACATATATTTCCTAACCATACCCCTAAACCTACCCATCACAGAAAACTTTCTGCATTTTTATATTTTCAAAAAACATCAACATTCTGTATGTTCTATACGCTGTTTTCCTGATGGGGACCAAAAAAATGTCCCCACAGATCAAATATTTATTTACCATCCTTGTAAGGACACTTTGTCCCGACGACGTGGGGTTACCAGGACCGCACACACACAAACAAGCTATAATTAAATAAATAAATACCACATGTGAGGGACACTGTAAATTGCACACATCTCGATTAATTTTCATAAATAACATTAAGCATTAGGCATAGAATGTTTAACTAATCATATAGTTAAAATATTCATTTATATTTTTATTCAGGCCAATCTTTTTTGGAGCTTACGCACCAAAGCGTTTTCCCTTTACAAACCTTTTCAGTTTTTGGTTTGGACGTTTTGCTTTTTTTTGCCGGTCTGTTACTAGTTTTATTCAGGAAGAAAAAAACATCCCTAAAAAATATGAAATAATAATTTTCCACAATTATTTTACTTGTCAGACAGAACCTTATGATTTTAAAAATGAAGCCTCAGCCAAAAATAATGTTAAAGAAAGAAAATGCACGTTTTTATATATATTAGATATGTAAAAATAGTTTCCCTGTCGGTATTTTGCATTGGCTATATCAAGAAAGTTTGTTTGTGGATAGACTAATTGAAAATCTCATTTGACAGGAAACGAGAGATGAAAAGGCAAGTGTTTGTGTGCAGCGAGATACACAGTGCAGTTTCAGAAAGAGAACATCCTCAAATTGCGTCAAACACTTGCCAACGTCTTCTTAAGCAGACGCGTTTTTATCCAAAGGCGATTAGTTGAACTGATATGTAAGCTATTTAGAAAGTGCTTAGTTTATACGTGTCAGCTGTAAAGCCCACGAGCTGTTAACTTGGTGTTTGAGAGGATTTCACACCTCTGTGGTCAATCGGTGGAGTGTCTCCTTTGAGCAGCAGGATCATATTTCGCCCCAATAAAAGCCTGTAGCTCTACCCCGCTAGGCGGCAATGTTACATGTAGCTTAAGCCTATTTTGCTCAATAATGTGCCTTGTTTCTTTCACCATGGCATGAATTTGTGACAGTATGTAACTATAATAAAACGTCAACATGAATGCATGCATGGATGTCGTCATTGGCTGTAATTTGAAGGGGTTGTGCGAGCGCGCACACCCGGAGCTCTCCATGGTCCTGATTTTATGACACACATATCGCCGCGTATAATTTGGCAGCTTGTCATTTTTCTTAAAGGTGATGCGATGCCTATAGAAGCTTAACTGGTTTCCCCTCAAAACTTTAAAATCTTTTTTTTTTAAACCATGTGCCGATTACGATTTTGTTGAGCGTTTTGTTCTCTGTAACTTATCTTTAACATTATCTCTTTGCCTAACGTTTTAAGTACCTTTTTATTACGTTGTAATACTTTATTACGTTTAAATACTTTGGGGATTGTTTTATGTATTTTCTTAATTATTCAGCCTGATTTCGTACTCAATTTTTAACTCAACACTTAAGACCTAAGGCCACCGAGGCCTTTTAACTTATTTTGCCATTAAAAATAAAATTTAGTAATATAGAGAAAGAACATTATGTAATGTTTCGTTTATTTATTTCTTTGATCATGTGTATTTTTTTTTTGAATTTTATATTATTGAATGAAATTACATACAACTTAAATAACAGCACTATTAAAATGATATGATCAATAAGTTATTTTGACAATATATGTTTTTATATTGCTTTAACTGCTCAAAATAAGTTAAGCAATTTTAAACTTAAGTTATAAAAGATTTCTTTTAAGCCAGTTTAATGCAATTTAGGTTGAAATGACTTAAACATCCAAGTTGATTGTACTTAAAAATGTTAGGCAGCAACTTTACACTTTTTTAAATACCATTACACTTTATAGGTCTATACACTTTGGTCAAATACTCTGCCCATAAGATGCTTCGATATAGTTTGTACATTGAAACACGGCCCATGTCAGACAAATCTCAACTATTGGTGTGAGTTTGGGGCGGGGCTACTGATGTCATATGGCAGTGTTAAAGACACCTGTTTGAAACGGTCAATATTTTTGCAATTCCGTTTAGTGGCGCATTTCACCTTTAAACACTTCAGATTTTAAGAAAATCACATCAGTAAGATTTGACCAAGGAAAAAAATTACATAATAAATGACCATAAAATACCTTTACTTAATGCTGCATGGCCATAACTTCCTTTATCAGGTCGTTGAGGTCTTCCTGTGTCGGAGTTTGTGTTTTATAGCCTTTTTGTTGCCGTGTTTTCCCTCAGTTTTTAAGCATCAGATTTAATGAGCTATTTATGTTCAAAACTACTAATAATAATGATCAAATCATTTCGTATTAATGGATCTGTTTATTTAAGCATTTATGCCCAAGACCTGCCGTAACCACAGCACAACAAGAATGCAGTCATATATCTGACAGTTTGGAGAAGATAAGAAACAGACAAACGAACAAAACGTGATTATGCATATTTATTTATAGAAGTTGCAACACAATTAATGAGCCAAGAACATTAACAGAGGATCTTGTTTATCTGAAAGCTGTTACTTACGTGTGTAGAAATTCAGGTATCTTCTGTACATGTACAATAGTCATATTTCTGACGATGTAGAGATCTGTGCAAAATGTCTACTTAGTTAGTTGCATATCTGCAAGACAAAATTGTCATTTTTTCAAATACTAGGCCTAACCCTGCGGCTTTCTTATGAATTCCTACGATTTTTAGAAGAAGAAAAAACGTAAACAGGGTTTACTCCTAAACCTAACTGTCAATGGTGAAACCCTAATAAGATCATACATTTATACTAATTCGACAAAATGTACAATAGTTAGGAGTTGCCATTTAGAGTTTTTGCATTTTACCCATTATTAGTCCAGTCGTAAAATCAATGTAATTTCGAAAATTATTTTGTGAAGTATTGATGTGAAATTCGGTGATGATGCATAGATAATAAGAATAATACATGGTTCTGCATTTCATCGTTTATATCTAGTAAACTAACCCCCTAAATATAGGAAAATTAGGTGATAACGTTTGATCGTTATATTGTAAGAGATTGTCAAAAATAGATCAGGCTATCTGTTTTATTTTTTACTTTGATCGATTTATATAGGCTATATTCAGATTTGAATTTAACTGTTTTGTAGCTGATCATTCCAGATGTTGCGTTGACAGGTGTACGTTTCCACGCACAGGTTTTGTTGAAGGTGAATGCAGCGCCATTCTTGTTCATATATTTTTACCACCTTATACGTTAGACAATAGTTTATGAGCTGTGGAGTATCAATTGGAAATTTAGTTAAAATTGTGTTGAAGCAAAGAAACCATCTCCAAAGCATCCAAATATATATTTTTTACAATACCGTAGAATGTATACAGCCTAGTTCTAGTTTAGTTTCACCGGATTATTTTTCTTATGAATAAGAACGGTAAAATCTATTATTTTAAGTAAAGAAACAAAATACAGCGTTGAAACTGTGATGTGATTTAATTTATCAGTACATCATATTATTCCTCACTTGTGTCGATTGGCAAGACATCGATTATGTGGCCAATAGATGGCGCCCTCGTCCATTAACATCTAGGCTTGCTTAATTCGCGTCACTTTGCATCTGAAGCAGGTCCGTTTGGACGAGAGCATAAATGGTTCAGATTATCCACGGCTGTGAAACCACGTGCGTTTTCTTTCAGCGTCCAACATTATCCTCTGCAGGGTTAAACTGTCCACACAAAGTGAATGAGGCATTTCGTTTAGACTGCTCTATAAAACTGCTCTGAAAGTAAGTCAGAACGATCGTACATTTCTTTTCATTGGAGCTTTTTTCGTCCCTTTTAAAACATCAGCAGTAGGATCCATTTTCCAATTAATCTTAATCTTATATTAAGTCGCAACGAGGCCTCGAATGTCTATTACTTTATTTAGTCGGAAATCCCATTGACATTGCAGAAAGAAAGAAAAAGCTGGCTAACCAAGCAGACACTTTTCTAAACGTTATAGGTGCTTATTCTGAATCCACTATTAATAAAACGTAATACATTGCTTGAACGCGAACGCTTGCGGTAGCCTATACTGCACATTTCCCTCCTCAATGCCTTGATTTCTGCGCTGAAAACAGTTGGCTAACTGTACTTACGAAAGCTCGTTGCTGGAGAGATTCTTCTCTTGGCATTCACCGCGTGCCTTAATTGTATGGACATTAAATCAAGGTCCGCTGTGAACACGCAGAGCGAGAACTCTGAGAAGAACGCACAGCAGCCCCTACAGCCTCATTTCACACTCAAATTTCGCGCCTTGACTTGCACATGTAACACTAACCATGAGCTTCGGAGAGAGTGGTAGGCTATAACATTGAACACTTTTACTACAGCACTGTTTTAGCAAATGAATCAGTATAAGTTTACTTGTACACGCGAGCTAAACAAATCTGCGCTACGAGGCGACCTACTTAACACATTTCCATCCACCACTTTAGTCTTCAGTGGTTTGTACATATCGGACAGGGTTGTTATTGGAGTTTAAAAACATGCACCATGTCTAAGCTTACACAATGGAAAAATAAGTCAATCGATATATACAGCGCGTTTACTCTTGCGTTCAATACCGTTTTCCTTCGGGGTAAAAATTAAATCAGAGCAGCAAAATATCTTGCTTTGCGTCCTCTGGTTTCTTCATTCAATCTTTAAACCGGCGCTCTGATTCCTTTGTCCTTCGTGTATTTGAAGAAATGAGCAATGAAAGCATCACCTGAGAAATGCTACTGGTCGAAAAAAGGACAAAACCCTCGCAGTACGGGCATACTTAAAAAATGGACTATCCTGGTGTGAGGGCAGGAATGTTTCCACAGCTCAGATGCTGCGACTCCTCTTGTCTATGCAAATACGCCCTCCTTCGCGGTTTAACACCGATGCACAATAGCGTTCCTCTTCTGGATCGCGAAGACACGTTAACACAGCGAGGGAAGGCATCGGAACGAAACGTATAATTCAACGGTATCCCTATTCTCGAGCGCTCTTTTCGTTTTCTTTTCTGTCCAATGACTTTGCGGAAGCTATGGCGCTCGAAGTCCGTTCTTGAGGATGACTTGCTTTTTCCTTCCATTTGAAACCATCTCCGCAGCATCCTTCGGTAAATTCATCCTAAGACGAGCAGGCACTGGGGCCAGTCCTTCCCGATCTATCCCTTTAAATCTCGATTGTCCTAGGGCAGCGGTTTTTTTGGTCCTGCCCTGAGTGTTTTTTCAGCCTCTCTG
This sequence comes from Meda fulgida, assembly GCA_030578275.1. Taxonomy (NCBI): domain Eukaryota; kingdom Metazoa; phylum Chordata; class Actinopteri; order Cypriniformes; family Leuciscidae; genus Meda; species Meda fulgida. The sequence continues at coordinate 13,613,154 of CM060638.1, read as the reverse complement.
ATCCAGTCTCGCGGATTAGAGGTCCTCTCTTCCCGTCCCAGACACGCGCAGCCTTCTGCTGATTGGGCTCAACGCAAGCGGATTACATTGGGACATAATGACGTCATGGCCCGGGCCCAAGTTCTCCCCCATTAGCCAAAGCCTCATCAGCGAGATGCCCTTGAAATAGCGCGCGCCTGACATTCTGCAAAGAGAAGCGACCCTCCCAACGTGCATTATGGACAGACATAGTTATATTGCTTTGACGCGTGCAAACGTATTTTTTTTTTGCATCCATGTTTATACTCGACTTCATTTTTTTAATGCATACAGTCCCCTTCATGCAATGTCCTAAACTGTATAGTCAAGTGAAGCACACATGCACAAAGGTTCCTTAGCATGAAAAAGGCGAAAACATATATATGTCAATCATTTGTTTTCTTCGTTTTAAAAGCAGTAGAAACTCGTAATTATCATCAGAGAACCAAATCCTCCAAATTTTAGCATGCAAATAGTTATGCAATGGGAAACAGGACAAATCATACTAATCTCTCAGGGGAGCTTTTTTTCCATTTGGATATAGGCTACACTATTCTGAGAATACCAGATTGGATGCGAATGTATTCGTTTGTTTCAATCTGTCAGGAAGGTGTTCAATGCTATAGCATTACTTTCGAAAATGTTTGTTTTTGACCAACAGAATTGGGGATTTGAGTTTATTTGAACCAATGTCCCCTGAGAAATCACGTTTGCAAATGTGGTTCACTGATGCAGATATTTTTTGTTTATACATTTTAAAAAAGAAGTAGTAATAATTAACATGAATATTTTACATTTGTCATGAGTTTATAAGTAGGCTACAACTGTTTTCTTTCTTTCTTTCTTTCATTTCGTATTATATTCATGACTCGGTTTATATTATTTTAATCATTTTTATTTTTTATGGTTGAATATTTTCGTCTTTAAGCTCATTATAGTAGAAAGGCTACAGTTCCAAATTGAAGGTGGTCAAATTGAATTACACCTTGTTAGAAACTTATTTTATCTATTGCATTACTGCATAGACACACTGGTCGTGTTTATTGCCACGAGTGTGTGTGTGTGTGTGGCTTTTGATTACAATTCTATTAATTTTCTACTCATCATTGAACACTGCATTAACCGATGACGCGTAACTTTGTTTCGTCCATTGTATGTGATGCATGGTTTAAGTATTAGCACAATTGTGTAGCTCACTGAATGATTTTCGTATCGAGATGTATGAGATTAATTACTAAAACGTGCATTTCCCCCGTAAATCTAATAATGTTTCCTAAACAACGCACGATTAATGACGCTCTCTTTGACCTCGGTGACATTGACGCTAAATTATTATTAATGTAATTTTTCAGATTGCATAAATTATATTTCTCTTAAATATTTGTTGATAGCCTATATCACGGTTGTGATGTATCATGAGCATTGTTGGCATGACTGGATTTTCCCCACACCTCCCCTGTGGATGGAACAAAGGGTATCGATAACAGTCCCCACATTTTCCAGGTATCCGATTTTTTTTCTTTCCCAAAGATGCGTTTTACTTTAAGACAATATATATATATATATATATATATATATATATATATATATATATATATATATATATATATATATATATATATATATATATATACGACAACAACAGAAAACGAGGTAGGGTTATACATATATAGGTATGTATATATATATATATAACCCTACCTCTTTTTCTGTTGTTGTCGTCCACATTTAAGTAATGCTATCTTACAGCTACATTTCTGTTTGTAAGCTAACGCGCATAATCATAGGCCTATAGGCTAATCGAAACGAAATTGAGATTCCAGAACAGAAATGCGGTCCGGTCAGAATGATCTCTACTTCAAAAAGCAAGACCCGTTTTCCTCAGTCGAAGTATTTGGGATAATTTTGAACGCATATTCGCCTCGTTTCTTGTTTAGATCGCTTGCCACGCAAATCCCGTCTTTGACTGAAGGGAAGGCCCTTGGAGGATTTTATCATGGGGTAAACACCTTCCCGAAGAATAACGACGGACACTTGTCCATAGCTGAAGAAGATGAGAACCGGACGGCAGAGAAAAGGACAGAAATAGTGGCAGAATGCCGTCAGTTGGCAATTCCTCCTGACTCAGTTGAGCGGCCTCCTCGTCTTAAACTGCATGAAGGAGGAGCTGTTCAGTTGCATTACAATGACATTCAGTCCCAATTCATTCAGGCGCTGTCTAACGGTCTTTGGATAGCAAATCCACCCCATCGGGGGGTCGCAGCCCTCTCATTACGCCCCCAATCCCAACACACACTCACTACAATAGACCCAACAAAGAGCCAGGGGAGTGGGCCTCAGCGCTGCGCGGCCCGGGCGCTGAACTCTGCGCTCCAGTGAGAAAAATGCTCGACAGTGTTGGTGTCATGCGAGCAACGTGTTAAAGTGTTTTGTTATTTAGAAGGGTCCGTTCTCAAACGGTTTGGAGAAAAAAAAGAGACGTCTCACGCGTTAATTTTATAAAGGGCGTTAAAGGTGAACACAGCTAGGCTATTGCACGGGCAGCCTTTGATAATAGTCGCGCGTTGTGTTTCTACACATGTTTTCATGTGACAATACTGACTGTATGGACGGGATTAAAGCATCCACCAGTTTACAGTGGAGACATATGGCTAAGTTGGACTCGTTGTTCGTGATGCTATTGTGGTGATGGCGCTTGTGCCTTGAAGCATAATGCGCGCGAATAGACGTGTCACCACAAACTCATAAGAGTCTTGAGGGGTCAAGGCCAGGTTCGAGCTGGATGCATTTCTCTTTCCCTAAAACCGAATGCACCTCAGCGTCCATCTAATTTAATAATAAATCATACAGACGCCTTTAAATAAATAATGATAGAAATATGATTTGGTGTCCGCTTAAGTACCCCACTTATAAAAAGTACTATACGTTATACTTATTAGTAGCTATGCATGCGTATTAAAATCAAAATAACTGAATATGAATCTCTTCTCTTTATGACTTTTCTTGACCGTTTTAAATGTGGACCGTTTGAATTCATTTTCTATTTTTGTAAGCCTAAGAAAAATGACCACCCTTGTTATAGTGCATTATTTATAAGTGCAGTTTATTTTGTGTGTGTGTGTGTGTGTGTGTGTGTGTGTGTGTGTGTTTGCTTGCTTTTAAGGCAACACTAAGCCATAAAAGACAGCAAAAAATTGAGAAAACCAAATTGTTGACGCTAAACTGAAGGGTGGTGCAATGTTTTATCTAAAAAAAATAGACTATTTTCTCTCTGTAGTAAAATAATAAAATGTTAGGACCCAGTCAGTAATACAGTTAATGTTTATATTTTTTTTTTAAATTAATATTGTCAATATAATAATAATAATAAATGTAATTATTATTATTATTGCATACTCTGTTGCATTATTAGTGTCCTTCTTTTGTAGACCTATAGGACAAAAACTCTCGTGAACATTTCAAGATTTTTTTTAAATTTTTCCCAGGGAAATCATACCGATTTTCGAAATGACGTTGAAGGCTTAGACAGGCCCAGCTGGGACTTTACTTATGCGGCCATTCACGCAGAGGACGGAAAGGTCATCTCTACGGCCCGGTGCGCATGGGAACCAGCTAAACATGGCGCCTGTATGGCGCTCAATTCTAACCTAAACACACACACACATTTGCGCTGTCCTGATGCGCACGCTTATATATTTAAAGAGAAATATCCTTATGCACATCTGGTGTCATTTTGAGCGCGTTTAATCAGTTATGGCTATAGACGTATAGAATGCCATATAGCTATGAAGACATCGTCTACAACAAAATATGCAGTGCGCTTCTACCATAACGGTAACGAACGTCACATAAAAATGCTCCCATTTAGTGGCCACTTGCGAGTGGAAAGAAGTTTAATACTGCCTACTTGTTTAGAGAGGTATGGTAAGGTGTAACTTTGCAAACAGTTCCTGAGAGCAGAACCAGAAGGACCCTCAAGCATTGTCTGAAGAAATAAAGAGAAACACCCTCACAAAAGAATCCATTGTCAAGCCCGAACAATCTGCGGGGCCTCATAAGCTGTCCTCCACAATCAAGATGGTGGGCAATGATTTGAATGCGAGAGGGGCCTGCACTCTACCGAGCGGTATTCGTCGAGAGGATAACCATCCAGTCAAACGCTCACGCGCGAGGTGTCCACTGCGTTGTTGGCAATTTCAGATATGGAACTCGAAAAAGAACAAAGGTACAGAAGGAGAAAGAGAGCGCGGTGTTTAGCAGAAATTTATTGCTGTAAAAACACAACCATCAAAAACGAAACGGATTTTGTGAGATAAATTTAAATAAACTTAAAAAACTTTAAAAAACGTTTGCTAAAATTTATCCACGATAAAGAGTTTTGACGAATTTTTCCCAAATGAGTTTAGTTGTCGCTTGCTGCCAAGAATTAGGTCAGAGAACGTCACAACAGCGAATAAATAGGCTAAAACCGCAAAAAACATTGCAATAATATTCTAAATACGAATATTAATAGAGATAGGTTCAACAGTTGTAAAAATAATAATAATAATTTTAAATGCTATAAACAATTTAGAGTCCATATAACTTTTGAATTTATTTTTGACGCTTTAGTAGCCCTTTTTTAGACGCTAGGAAACTTCGCTGGGGACGTTCATGCATTGTTTATTAGATTTTATGTAAAATGTTATGTTGACCTTTTTTCTTTAATGTATAACCAGACATTGTTGTCTCAAACAGCATTTAGATGAGTGTTATGCACACAAACATCTGTATTAATTAATCACTACTGAGCATAAAATCCTACACAGGTTCAGAACTGGACAATCCAAATAAACATCCTCATTTTGAGCATAAGAAGCGTTTTAGTACAATACAAATATTTTGCTGACCTTTCAGCCTAAACATTGTTCCACAGCCGCTTTATCATCTCCATAAAAACACAAAACACATTCCATGCACTTCCCTTCCCTGCTTCCCCTCTGGCTCTTTTGTTATAACATGCCTCTGACCAGAGCCGACTCCATGACATAGAATATGACACGAGAAAGGGGCCATAACCATGTCTCAAAGGAAAGTGTTAAAAGACCTTTTATAACAATACCGTCTGGAATCAAAAGCTGGATGATTTGAACTCTGCATGCGTTTCGTGATGAAACGGAATCCCAGTGAGTTAGTAAATGTGCAAAGAAAATAAACAGAAAAAAAACAGACATGAGACGTGTGTGCTGCATGCATTCAGTCATGATGCTCCTCAGAATTATTGACTCCTTGCCTCTTGAGGGTGATGCATCTGAGTGTCGATATCAATGCAGGAACTTCAGTACAGTCTAATAAATGTCAACATCAGCAGCATTGATCCGTTTGCACCACATTTGGGATGGTATGGAAGTCTGTGCGGTCTAATCTGGTATTCACGGCACCCACTGTCTTGCAGGATATTTTAATAGCATGTGTCGGTGTTGAGGCTGAGGATGCTGTGCTATAATCAAATAGTCTGATCATTCTTGTGTTCACATGGAAAATTCTGTTCTCACAATGTTGCCAGTGCCCACTGTTTATTTATTTCTTTTCTGCACATGTAACCCTGCCAGGCCACAATGAATTTATACCAACTACACACATTTTAGAAGCCCTCCCATCAGGAAGCTGTACGTGATTTTTTGGGCGAATCAGTCTGAATAATGTCAGGTCCTGTATTCAAGTCTTTGTGCATCGTCAACAAGATGAAGATGCACAGCAATTCTAGATTTTACTGATCCATTCCCAACTACAGCCATTCGGTTCTAGTGTCCAGAGATGACTGGAATAATTCACCAGCGCTCTTGACTCTTCTTTCATGTTGTCATTGAGTCCATCCACATAGCCAGCAGTAGAGGGAAAGTCAACACTACCACAGGCCTGGATTTGGAAACTTTACAAGAAACCATGTTGTGGTACAGACTGAAATAACTGATTTTTTTTCCCCGTAAAAAAAGGTGTGTGTGCGTGTGCATGTGCATTTGTATTTTGCTTGCTTTTCATTTATCACAATAATTTTTAGTATAACATAAATACGTGTGTGTGTGTGTGTGTGTGTGTGTATATACACACACATACACCTTCACATCCCTATATATCTTCAACATATCTCCTATATAAATTTAATGGTATAAAATTAAAGTGATGAGGCTATATATATATATATATATATATAGGCTATACTGTATAAAGAGATAAAGAGAAGAGGCTGAGGAAATAATAAAAAACACCGAAATAACAAGCGTTTTAAAATATTGTCTAGTCTATATTTTGAAAGTTTTTTTTTTTTTTTTTACATTGTATTTGCTCTATACCCATTATTAATTTGTTAAAAAACAGCCTCTTTAAATATTGTAATGGATTTATTAAGGTTAGCAAAATGTTTTGCTAAATTATAACATTTTAAGAAATCTGTATTCGGTGCAATGGTTATTATTAAATGTGACAATTATGTGCTGTTTTAGAAAGTATTGTTTTTATTATCCATTTTCTTAATTCATAACTCATATGAAGTGAAATGAGCCAGCAGATGCTCACAAAACAGATACATTTTCTGCGACCCCCATCGCTACTTGTCTTTGCCGTGTGTATGAGAGAGGGTTTAGCATACAGCTGTTTGAGCTTCTCCTCTCCTCTCCTCTCCTTTGCTTTAAGGTCTGTCGCCTTGAATCACGCTGCACGGCATCCATCCCACATCCACCCTACGGGCTCATTAAGGACGCGCTGTTTGCCAGCTGGTCACCTGCATTTTAGACGTGTAGTGCTTGTTATAGTTTTATCATGTGCGGTTCCAAACATTGAAGAGTGTTACACTTCTGTGAATCGGTTAAGAAAGGTCACCTTTCTGTTTGAGGAGCGATGAATTATAAATATGATAAAGTAAGGCAGGGAGAGGAGGAGTGCTCATGTACCATGTTTATTACCAATACATTGATTTTGCCATCTAGTTCACTCACCCAATTATTTCATATCATGCTCACTGTCTTAATCTTTCCCGGTTGTCCCACATAAGGAAATCGAAGAGATGAAGGATTATCTCACTTTTTAAATTCCTAACCTTTTTCCTCACACTCATTATCTGACAGGTAGAAATCCCAGTGTAAGCTCTCCATCACTCTGAAGCTAAAATGTTGCAGGCTTTCAAATAGCAGTGTTGTCATCTCTCTCTCTCTGTCTGTTTTATTCCCAAGGTCTCAGGGTGGGGGTGGGGGTGGGGGGAGGCGATGAGGTGATGAAAACAGACATCTTCTGAAAGGTCAGATTTGGCCGTGATCTTTTTTCCAGGTCATTTCCTTTAGTCCTGCCCTGTGTGACAGACATTCAAGCAGATACCCATCACAGAAATGACGGATATCGGAAAAAAGAATATCTGTCATCGTTTACATTACATTTACAGTAAAATTGCTGATGTACATCATAATATATTAAATGCATGTCATTGCATCTCGGTGTCTCTGCTGTCACAGCAACACAATGTAATTCTTAAAATTAACATATATTTTGATGTGCATTGTACTTTGATGTATTTGCATTAGCATCTACTACCCATAGTGAGGAAAATAAGTATTTGAACACCGTGCTATTTTGCAAGTTCTCCCTCTTAGAAATCATGGAGGGGTCTGAAATTGTCATCGTAGGTGCATGTCCACTGTGAGAGACATAATCTAAAAAAAAAATAAAAAAATCCAGAAATCACAATGTATGATTTTTTAACTATTTATATGTATGATACAGCTGCAAATAAGTATTTGAACACCTGAGAAAATCGATGTTAATATTTGGTACAGTAGCCTTTGTTTGCAGTTACAGAGGTCAAACGTTTCCTGTAGGTTTTCACCAGGTTTGCACACACTGCAGGAGGGATTTTGGCCCACTCCTCCACACAGATCTTCTCTAGATCAGTCAGGTTTCTGGGCTGTCGCTGAGAAACACGGAGTTTGAGCTCCCTCCAAAAATTCTCTATTGGGTTTAGGTCTAGGCCACGCCAGAACCTTGATATGCTTCTTACCGAGCCACTCCTTGGTTATCCTGGCTGTGTGCTTCGGGTCATTGTCATGTTGGAAGACCCAGCCTCGACCCATCTTCAATGCTCGAACTGAGGGAAGGAGGTTGTTCCCCAAAATCTCACAATACATGGCCCCGGTCATCCTCTCCTTAATACAGTGCAGTCGCCCTGTCCCATGTGCAGAAATACACCCCCAAAGCATGATGCTACCACCCCCATGCTTCACAGTAGGGATGGTGTTCTTGTGACGGTACTCATCATTCTTCTTCCTCCAAACACGGCGAGTGGAATTATGACCAAAAAGTTCTATTTTGGTCTCATCTGACCACATGACTTTCTCCCATGACTCCTCTGGATCATCCAAATGGTCATTGGCAAACTTAAGACGGGACTTGATAATGTGCTGGTTTAAGCAGGGGAACTTCTTAGGATCATTGAGACCCCACGAGGTGAGATCTTGCATGGAGCCCCAGTCCGAGGGAGATTGACAGTCATGTTTAGTTTCTTCCATTTTCTAATGATTGCTCCAACAGTGGACCTTTTTTCACGAAGCCGCTTGGCAATTTCCCCGTAGCCCTTTCCAGCCTTGTGGAGATGTACAATTTTGTCTCGTGTCTTTGGACAGCTCTTTGGTGTTGGCCATGTTAGTAGTTGGATTCTTACTGATTGTATGGGGTGGACAGGTGTCTTTATGCAGCAAACGACCTCAAACAGGTTCATCTAATTTAGGATAATAAATGGAGTGGAGGTGGACATTTTAAAGGCAGACTAACAGGTCTTTGAGGGTCACAATTCTAGCTGATAGACAGGTGTTCAAATACTTATTTACAGCTGTATTATACAAATAAATAGTTAAAAAATCATATATTGTGATTTCTGGATATTTGTTTTTAGATTATGTCTCACAGTGGACATGCACCTACGATGACAATTTCAGACCCCTCCATGATTTCTAAGTGGGAGAACTTGCAAAATAGCAGGGTGTTCAAATACTTATTTTCCTCACTGTATGTGCAACAAAAAGCAAGTTTATCCAAAAGAGAAAAAAAAAATCACTGTTAAAGAATGTACCATTCCATGAGCCACATATATATTATTTAAAAAATAAAAATGTCTTATTTTTCTGCTGTTTTTTTTACATTACTTAATGTATCATTGCCTTAATTATGCAATATACACCCTGTGTATGTATGTATGTATATATATATAAATAATAAGTATTTATTTCTTTAAATATATATATATGTATATATGTATGTGTATATATATATATATATATATATATATATATATATATATATATATATATACATATATATATATATATATATATATATATATATATATACATATATATATATATATATATATATATATATATATATATATATATATATATATATATATATATATTTAAAGAAATAAATACTTTTATTCATTAAAGGATGCAAGGACAGATTTATATTTTAAATAAATGCTGTTCTTTTGAACTATATATATTTGAACTTTATATTCCACATAAGGCATTAAAAAAATATATATATATATGTGTGTATATTAACTGCTCTATATCAACTGCTCTCATCATTGGCAATCCTAAGAAATGTTTCTTGAGCACCAAATAAGCATATTAAAATTATTTCTCAAGGATCTTGTGAAATTTATATAGAAATATATATATTTTATTTATTTTGCAGTGACAGGAGACATCCAGATATTTAATGTAAATTAGAATTTTGCTTTGATTGTGTGATTAATTTAATGCCTTGATTTCCATGCTCAAATTAATTTATAGATTAAATAAGACTGAGAACTGAGAGCCTAAATCACCACAAAAAGGCAAATTAAAATGATTTACTTAAATCAAAAGTATATAGTCATTAATTAAATGATTTGTAAAGTAAAAGCACAGGACCATATGATTTGGTTTTGGTTTTTAACATGTCAAAGTCTAGCTCAGCAGTGCCTTGGACGTCACCCCACATTACTGGCCTGTTGGCCACTAGTATAGCACAGGCCTGGGGAGGGGGTCTGCGGGCCCAGTTGGACTCTCTGAGCACATTAAGAGTGGCTGTCTTTATTGGATGTGATTGGTCTTAGTGATTTTATTGGTTTCATTGACTGTCTCTCCAGTATTTATGGGCCCTCTCCATGCACTCTAGACAGTGTAACGGAGGGCCGATATGAATCTGATGTGACAATAAAAGGGCAATTATGTACAGCGAGTAGAATATCTGCTTCCTTTCACCTGGGAGAGGAAGAAAAAAGGATAAGATAAAGAGAATGTTTTTCTTCTTCCCATTCAGAGCACAGTTATTGTTAAACATGGTGCTCCCATCAGACAATGAACATATATATATGTAAATACAGCATCCTCTTTGTGATGTATATGAATGACTTCTGAATGGCCCTTTAACAGGTCACCTGACAACATGATGTATATCCTGCTTCAACATCCCCCTGCTGCTGTTATTTACAGAGGAATTAAGACTTAAGTCTTTTCTAATCTATCGTTTTACATTTGCAAAGGCATGTCATTCAATACAACGTTTATCTCTCCACTCTCAAAGGGATAGTTCACCAAATAATGAAAAAAAATCTGTTGATGTTCACTCACATTCATGTCATTCCAAACCTGTATGACTTTAATAACCAGACCGTCTTGATTACAATTGACTTCCATTGTATGGATGGAATTTTCAGAAGTTTCATTCACAGAAGAAAGAAAGTCGTACAAGTTTGTGATAACATGAGGGTGAGTAATTTAAGACCATTTAAAATTTTGGTTGAACTATCGATTTAATTCCAACATGGTCTTATCAAAAAGAACTAAATCGTTTCAGTGGGTAATCTGAACCTGATTGGCCCCAGACATATGTTAAACTAAAAAGTCACCTCATGCACCCGGCGTTATCCATATACATTACGCCCCGATATAATTCAAGAAGAAATCGAAGAACTGGTGTGACATTATTTAGTACAAAATCAAACCAACATGTTCGTTTCGGGAGTTTTAAAAGGCTTGAAGCATTTTTTCTATAAAAGTTCACTCCTAACTTTGGTCTGTGGCTCCACCTTCTTTCTTTGACGTGGAAATCATCTCTGCTTTATTTCTTCTGTTCAGTCCGTCAAGATCAGGCGTCCGCTAGTAAAAACATAAACACAAGAGAGAGCTGCTCTATAGTAGAAATAGAGGTTGTAATTCTACTAAGAGACATTGTTTTTTCATGTTTAATACTGTAAATCAGCTTGATTGCTTTTTAGCAATCTATTGTATTAAGCGCTATTTAAATAAAGTGATGTGACTTGACTGGAGTGCTGAATTGCAGAGCTGGTGCAAACATATCCACGTCTATGATCAGATGCTTTCTTAACTGTTGTTTGTGTGTGTTTGTTTTGTTTCACTGAGAGGAAAGCATGCAGCACATATTTACATATTCATCTAAACGTTGAGATGTTCGCTAACAGTAAATGAACAATGAAAAAGAACTTTGCCTCTAGTATATAGGGGCTTGCAGACCTTATTTACAGCAGCGCCATCTTTGATTATTAACGGGAATAAAAGCGAGGCTATGAGGGAGAGACATGCATCGCTTCAGTGGGTTGTACTGTTATTTAAAGTGTTTTTGGATCGTTCTGCTGATGAAACACTACAAAAATATATTTTCGAGAAATTTCAGTAGACAAAAAACTCCAGACAACATGAGCTGTTTAAAATAAGTGATCGGAGCTTTATGCAGCTTTTTACAGCGGATTCCATTGAAAACACTGCAAGTCCCTCAGCCTCGCTGTCATACCATGTCTATTTTTGAACATGTATACAAAAACCTGACATTTCCTCTTAAATGTCAAAATGCGTCATTTCTGTAAGCTGTACTTAAATTTCATTGTATCAGTTATTCTTTTTTAGCATTAAATGCATTAAACAAAGGGATAATGTTACAAAAGATTACCTGTTATTTTGAATGTTCTTGAAAAGAATCCTGAAAAAACTATTTCCACAATATTAAGCAGCACACCTGTTTTCAACATTAATAACAATAAGAAATGTTTCTTGACAACAGATCAGCATATTAGAACTAAATTCAGCTTTGCCATCAAAGGAATAAATTACATTTTAAAGTATTTTAAATGGAGACATTTTATTGTAACAGTAAATTGTAATAATATTTCACAATGTTACTGTTGTTATTGTATTTTTGGTAAAGTCCATGCAGCCTGGGTGAGCATAAGAGACTACTTTCAAAAACATTTGATAAAATCTTACCAACTCCAAACTTTTGAATAGTAGTGTTTCTCCCATCTCAAAGAGTATGTCCTGTTTTTTTGTTATACAATGAATTAAATATGAAGAGGCGAGTCGCTTGCCTCTCAGAAAATAAATCAGTCTTGTGTCAGCTGACCTGGCATTAAATTCTGTGTTTGATGTAGCTCTTTGGTCCGCACCGCATGAAATGTTGTAGTGGTGACAGCGGGCCACGCGTGCTTCTGTAAAACACCGCTCCGTCACCTCTTTTCTCACTCTGGCTCGCTCACTACTCACGCAAGGAACAGAATAAGGACAGCGAGATATAACGTGCACGTGTTCATGAGCGTGTGGACGGGAATAGTGATAGCTGGCAAAACAGGCTGATAGATAATTTCCACTGTATCTGCGAGAAGGTGTGAAATGATCAGAATTATTTACGGCTATTATATCCAATTAAAGCTTGTGAGTGCTGTTGTGCCGTTTTATTGTGCTATAAACTGCTACTGCTTGTGCTTGAGTAACCAAACACAATGAGCTTCAATACAGGCGGTCTTACTGGCAGGAACCCGGTCAGAGGGGTGGGCGGGGGGTGCGAAGAGGAAAAGAATTAGTGGAAGATGTTAGGGGCTGGTTTTGGCTGTGGCCTTCTGGCACCGGGGTCTCTACGAATCTGTCAATTTTGTTCGTTTTGGAGTAAATCCTAGTTGTAGTGTTTAAATGGTCCATTCTTCTACGTCAGGCCTATTAAAGTCCTGGCTAGAGAGTAATGTAAACATAAAACAGTTCATATAGCCTCCACTTCCCTGTCATTCTAATGGCTGAACCCATTACCCAATTCTGTTGTCATGGAGAGCTGCTCGTTTGTCTCCGTGGAAACCTTGATTGCCCAAGATGTACTGATATGGTCAGATCAGGAGTAATACCTTTCAGTCTGACTTGCTCAAATCTAATGACTAGAATCGAACATTTAAAAAAAAAATGTTTTTAACACAGTTATGTGGGTATATGCGGTTCACGATTGCATTCAAAATCTGAAAACATCATCTTCTGTCATGAAGGTATGTTTATATATATTCTTGTTTTGTAAAATATGAATCCTATGTCAATCCTTAGAATCACAAGTCGGCCGAGAAAGGGAGAGGACACACTTCAGTGACTCTTCATGGTGTATGAACACACACTCGCAAAAATAGGTGTGTCGTGTGTGAAGTGGACTTGGAATGATTTTGTGTGGAGCTATTTTGATTAAACTCTTGTTATAGTATGATTTAGTATTTGAGATCTCTTCTTCATAATCTTAAAGGGACAGGTCTTTTCTGAAAAAGTCAATGGAGTCTGATGTTGTTCTAGACCCCACTGACTTACAATGTATAGATGAGAACAGTTGAAACATTTTTCAGACGAAAACTCATACAGATTTGGAACCACATGAGGGTGAGTAAATAATGGCAGAATATTCATTTTGGAGAGGACTGTCTCTTTAAGAATGGCAAGTAAAATGCTATTGCATGAGGTTATTGAAATTCGGATGTGTTTGCAAATCTTTTTTTAGATTAATATTCTTTGGTATAAAGATGGTGGCCTGAAGTTTGACATCCTTCTCTATCCTTTGCTGAATTTCACGCTGGTCTCCTCATATTCTCTCCTCTTCTCTCGCTTATC